>CAWUFW010002330.1:1507500-2107500 GCA_963921515.1 Calotriton arnoldi | reverse complement strand
CCACGCTGTGTCCACAGGCTTACTCTGTTCTAGTCCGAGTCTCCTCCGATGTGTCACGGCTTCTCAGGGTTGCTTGGCCCAAGCGAGTCTCGCTTCACTCCCTGCAGGAGATCCTGCGGTAGCAGTGCGACGGCCGACCAACACCACCGCCTCCACCCTCGAATTAGCACCTCATGTATGGGGAGCAGGCTGTCAGGCCCCGGGACCACCTCTACCAGGCCGCCGCGGTCCAAGCCTGCATGTATTTGCAGCTCTCTGCCGGGTGCCCTCTACAAGTTTCGCTGTCTGCCCTCTGCTCTCCTCCCCTCTCAGGCAGCGGCGGCGACCTGCAGCTGCCTCACTCCACCCCCGCCGCAGCAGTACCCCCCGAAATGTCTCCTTAATATCTACGTAGGCCGCGCCTCTCCTGATCGTCTCTCAGATAAGTTCTCACTATTTCTTGCTACCGGGGGGAGGACCCGGCTATGATGCAGGTGTTCCTAGCCGGCCCCGGCTCATAAAGCAGCTCTGCGGTCTCGCTGGCGATCATTTATGGGTTATTAGGCAGGATATTGATGATTAATTGGCCCAGGCGCCTCACCTCTGTGTGGCCATGTTGCGTGCGTGCCCTCTAGCGCCCCCAAGGCCTCACATTTTTATGTCTCCCAGATGAGTGACACAGGCCAGTGAGGAGGCATCTGTAACAGTGGCTTAAGGCTGCAAAGTACTAAAAATATGCCCTACCATGAGGTTGGAGAGCACATCTACGATTGGAGGTCCAGAAGAAAGGAGTCACAAAACTGTACCTGAGCGGAGAGGCTCCCCTTATGTTGGGACCACTATTGTCTCAGACACAACTGCTGGGCTCTTATATGCCATTTGGTGTGTGGTACCAACAAGATGACAAGGCCACCATGCCCAGAAGGCAGAGGACTTGAACAACAGGACTCATAGTCTGATTCAGAATCATCAAGGTCATATCCTGAATTTCTACAATCTTCTGAAGAGGAGAAAAAGCCTTCACCCATGCTGTGTCCAACACCTTACCTATAAAGGTCAGTCTCTGAGTGTGGAGAATGTGTGACTACTGGGCACTGATGGAGAAGTCCAAGCTGTACAGGAGGGTCATGGTGTGCCTATGTTCTATGACTGGTACAGGTGACCCATGGAAATACCTGGACTCCTGGCATGTCGGACATCCCTCACCATGACCATCACTTTGGTGAACACTTGGGAGAAGCTGTTAGACCAAATGTTAGTTTTGAGACTCTGTGGTAAACTGTGTAATGTCAGTGGGCGGGTTAGAACAGCAGATGAAAGATTCAAGAGCTACTGGTCCAAAATGAGTCAAAGACTTTCATCTTTCTTGGAAGACAAGTAATAAGGGTAGTACATTTCTGTGCCCCTCCCCTTTCAAAGAAACCTCTTCTATGGCACCTTTGTTCAGAACAAGAGTCACCACCTCCAAAACCTGCACACGTGCTGGGATGCCCTTTCTGACAGAAAGAGAGTAAACAGTGGAAAGAATACAAAGAGTTCAAGAAATCCACCCAAGGCTTTTGTATCTTTCTCTGTGCAATGCTCCAAGTGTAACGGGTATGCCCAGACGTGAACATATGATCACTGTGCCATCAGACACAAGAAGCACCATAAAGATAAGGCCCAAATACTATAAAACCAGTCTGGGGTCGAGAGATTTGATAGAGGTGGGTGGACTCAGGGATGAGTCCTCAAACGTCTCTAGACTGACCAATCAGATGACAATGATCGTTGTAGGGATAGATATGCACAATCAGCACTTTATTTCTGTAATTTACAGAATGCTTACTTTTCTAGGGTTTTGATAAAGTGACTGTTCGCCTACTTTGCACACTAGCATTCCTGAGGTTACACTCTGAATTGATTATTGCATGCTTTTATGGAAACCTTTTTGCATTTTACATGTATGATGGAACTGACAGTTGTTTTATGAAATATTTAAATTCAAACTAGTTGGTAATCATTCTATGTAATATTTCATGTGCCTGAATTTTTACATTATTGCTATGAATTTTGCAGACATGCTATTGATTTTTTGCAATTTTTTATGGATCTTGATGAAATGATATTTTTCTTATTTGTTGTGTGCTTGCCCCCCCTGTGTGCTATAAATGCAAAAGCGAAGAAAAAAAGAAAAAAAAAGAAGAAAAAAAACAATCTGGGGTTGCTTCTGTTCCGTTCAGAGGGGACATGGCCTGGCATTCCGGCAGGGCTGTTCCTATAGGAGCGAGACCAAAAATTATTTGAATATAGATGGTTCCTGTCTGGGGTGGCATGTTACACAAAAAAGATAATGGACTGGATTGTGGCCCATAGTAATTATCAGTTGCTGAGTTTACTTAAAGCAATTCACCCCTCATTATTTTTTATTTCTTTGGACAGGAAGGGTAGGGCGTAGCCCATGTGGGTAAGCCCAGGCTATTGGCGATTTGTCATGAGTGTTTTCAAAAGGGTAATAAACTGGGAAACGCTTCCTCCCATTGATGTTAGTGGTAAAGGGGGAGGAGTCAGACATTTTTAGATGGCAGATCCATCAGAAGACGTGGGAGACTTGAACTACTGCTGCTTGTGATGTTAGCATCCCATATGCCCTCCTCTTCCTCAAAAGGAGGTAAAGCTCATAGTGGGTCTATACCGGCTGGGAAGATTGCTTCTGCCATGAGGGTTATTTTTCGGAGAAACCACAGAAGTGTCAGTACTGTGGGTCCAACTACTTCAATAAAATCCAGAAAACAGTCCATAACACACTGATTCGAAAACTGTGCCAGAGACGAGCCTGCACACCACTGAATCCATCAATGCTATCTAGACATCACCTACTAATAGGGTTGAGCACATCTATGCGTGTCTTTGTAAGGTAATCAACATGCCTATGGTCTGAGCAATTTTGAGGATGTGGTCCGGGCTGCACTTCAGATTTGTTTGGTGGAGTCCAAACCATTGGTTAGCAGGTCCTAGAAAGGCCTTTCTATGTCACAAGGTAGATCGACAATGGCCATCCAAGCAATTTCCCACAAGGCGTGGATGTATAGGCTAAGGAGATATGCAGCATTTGCAGCATGTAAGGCTAGTCTGCCTGAAGCAAATACTTTTCTGTACATATAGTCAAGCTTTTAAACGCGTGAACAAGAGGAGTGGTGTGGAAAGTATTAGCTTTTAACTGGCAGGAGAGCAAACTCTCCAGTGACAGGTGTGCGGACATGAACTTAGGTGCAGGCCTATGGCGCTGTGCAATTTGTCTTTGGACTGGCTCCTAAAGTGCTTTGTTGATTGGCAGCTTTGGTTCTGGAGTACCCAAGGATGACTTCAAGGATTTCAGTCAATAAGTTGAACCTTGCTTCATCACTGCACAAGGGTCAGAGCTTCTATTGCTTTCCGTACCACAGAAGTATATGAACATGAATTCCTGAGGGATAAAGAATGTCCCCTCCTTAAGACAACCTACATTTTGTAGATCTAGGAGAAGGCCATCATTTGAAATGTAAGGAGGGCGAAGGAAGTCAGCTTTAGAATTGTCATCCTCCATGCGCCCATAGTCCCTATTGGGCATATCCAGTGCTTTGGAATTTGCTCTGAAGAGTTCTTCAACCCAGGCAATTGGGAGGAGCTATGAAAAAGGTGCATCATGAAAGTAGGTTTGAATCTCTGACTTTGTCACACAGATCATTTCTGAAGACTTCAAAGACGGAAGTGGTGCTGAAACCGTCTCAGAGAGTGAGACTGAAGATGGCATCATAGGTGATACTGGGGCACGACAACTGGTGCCTTAGGAGGCATGAACATCTTAAGAACTAGCACCAAGGTCGAAGCCTGGTGAGGTGCAAGGTATGGAGGAATCTGGTCAGGGCTGCTGAAATCTCCAAATTCAACCTCACCCTTGAGGACTAGCCAAAAGGTTGTGGAACTGTCCTGAAAATGTCCAACATATCTTATCAGAAGACCTGGGAGGAGTCAGTGAATGAAGTCATGAACTTCAGCTTTATTGTCTTCAGAACAGGAATCAGCTCCGATGAGGGCACTACCACTGGGGCTGTTTCCTCTAGACAGAAGTGAACTGTTTTCTTGTGGGGGGATCCTTTGGGAGATTGCATCTTGTCCAAATACTGAGCTGAAGTTGAGATAAGGAGTGATTAAGAGGTGTTCTTGCATCCCCCGGCCAAAAATAGCTTGGCTTCCTAATGGCCTTCGGGTGCAGAGATGAGCAGCAGTCGCAGTCTGAACCGAAACACCATGTACATAGGTTGCGTGAATCAGATAAGGACATCCTCTTGCAATACAGCTGACAAGATTTAAACCCCAAAACTTTAAGAGATGACATATAACCTAGTCACTATCGAATTCATGGAGGTATTTTGATGGTAAAACCACCAAGAAGAGCTCTGGATCCAAGCTGATGAAAAACAGGAACTAACGCCAGCCACTGCCATATACAGCCTGTTGTCACACCTGGGGTGGAAGGAGCTGCGACAGAAGGCTTATTGCCTCACCTAGCAGCCTTACAGCAGTATTGCCGGGGAAATGTTTGCCAGATCCAGCCTGGTGCCTGGAGGACATGTGTATGGTAAGAAATCTGCAAGCATACGTACCCATCAGAAATCTCATCAATGCTTAATCTACTTTAGAGAGTCACAAACGGTTGCACTGTTCTGAATTCATAAGCTCTACTATCGCTCTTTATTTTGAAATTTCGATTAAAGACTGTCACGGTCATAGGGTGGATGAACTCCAGTGCAACATTATGGATGAAAGATGTGATGGAATGGGCATTAACCCCCCACCCACCCAAACAAAAAAAACACACATAAAATTGTCCAGGAAGGGTGATAAGGAGGTTGAAAATTCAGAAACATGGTCGGAGGTGACAAATGAGTTTGCAAAATCAACTGATTTCGGAAGAGATTTCTGAGCAGGAGTGATGCCAGAGGATACGCCACTGGACAGTGGAAACTGGAAGGGTACAGTAACTAGGTACAGGAGAAAAAGGCTGTCCCCATTGAAAGGGGGATGAGGCAACATGTGGTGCGTAATGCTACTGTAAAAATTCATGTGATGTCATGAAAGTTTGTGTCCTGGATGTACGGTCAAGATGCCACTAAGATATTTTGCGTAAAAAAAAAAAGAGGGTTGCTTTGCTGCGAATTTCTTGGCTTTGCATACATGATTGGATAACAAATGTTTAAGCAAAATAAAAATTATATTTAAAAAAGGCTGTCACACTCATTTCCTTTATAAAGTCTTTTTAAAAAAAATTCCAGCTGGAGTGGGTTCTTTCCTGTGATTAATGCTTCAGTAGTACATGATGGCAAGAAAGCAAAGTCCTATAATATTCATTCCTATCCTATTCATATAATCAGCAACACCAAATATTTGAACCTTTTGCAGATGATCGATACTGGTGTGCTTATGAAAGGGCCACTTATTTCCAAGTTTTTGCTGCTTTTTGATATATTGATTTTGCACTGAAGTGTTTTGGCAGAGGTGCCCCATGTTCTGTGGTTTGGCTTAAGATCGAAGACAGCTACATGGGATGAATATTTGTACTACTGCTGCTGTGAACAAGGCAAGTTGCGCAATCATTATTATAAAAACATTCAAGGGTATTCCACTGCACTACTATTCTATCTGTTTTACCTAGCTAATTTTGCTCAGTCAGAGGCTAAGAAAGGTGCAGCCTTTCACCCCAACAGATGTGGCTGTAGGAGATTGTGGCTTTTGCAAAGGATGCTGCTTTACTCAAATGTGACAGTGTGGTTAATTAGGAGTTGCCCAAGTTAACTTGGAAAAGAATAAGTTTTAAAGATTGCCTTAGGGGAGGTTATACACAGCTTGTTTGCTGTCCATTTTATGACTGAAATTTGACTATTACGATTAACTCCAAATTAAAATGTTATGTTACAAAAACCGGTTTCTCAACCTAGACCTTCGTTAAATACATAATGGGTTTATCTCTCCAGACGAGCGGAGCTTGTTTTGGAAATCAGTTGTCTCTAACAAAATTACTCCCTCTTTATCCCGAACAAAATATTGGCTCCTATATTGAACATTCTGGACTCCCTCTCGCCTTCACAAGATGTCTCTTAGCGCGGATTCAACGTGTTGGAACTGTAATACTGCTACTAGTGATCTCCCTCACTTGCTTGCTTTTTTTTACTGTAACTCTGTTTCTCACTTCTGGGACCGTATTTTTGATTTCATACGTTCCCTCTTTGGGATCCACCTGGAACGGGACTTTCTCTCACTCATTCATGGCTCCTTGACCCACAAGACACATAATGATAGCCTCCTGGAAGACATATTACTGTCTGCTGCATGTAAATCCGTTCTCGCTAACTGGAAAAACAATCGCCACCTCTTTCAAGTCCTGGTTGAACTGGATCGCTCACTTAAGTGAGGGGCGATAACATTACTCTACAAAACTTCCCCTGGAAGCCACAGTCCAGAACTGTGTGGACGACACTAGATCACTATTTTGCCAATACCAAACCGCCATGAACCCCTCAACACACCATGTAGTGGTCTCATAGTTAAAACGTTCCATGAAAATGCAACTGTGCCCTGACTTTGATGAGGTGGATTTCTCACATACTCGGGTGGATCGCCACCAAATGCATGGACCTGAGTGATATCCTAAGGCAACTTGGTGCACCTCATCAAACCAAAATTCGAGAATCACCTCTGATTAATCTGGTCAGACGACCAGATGACAAGCTCACTCGACACAGAATAGTTCATACTGTACCCGGCACTGACATTACAAGATTGCTAAGACTCGGTATTGGAGACTGGCAGACGCTAACTACAATGAAATTAAGCTAGCCCCTTGCAGATCACCAGGTATACGACTGAATAGTGAGGCATCACTGGGCCCAATACAGGACTCTTCTGCGTCGTAGTTCCCAGGACATGATCATTCGTCCTTAGTTTCTATAAAATATACAGTTGTTGAAGTGATGCTGGCTGTTGCATGCGAGTTGGTGTTGGAGTGGGAGAGTTATTTCAATGATAACCCATTTTCCTCTGTGTACTGTGTTTGAGTTTTAATTCAGGTAAATTCACAAAAATATATTCTAAAATATGTTCATACATGATTTAATTAAACCACTCTTTTACATACAACTTTACTTACTTTTGGGAACAGCGCTGCCATTTCAGTTACAGCCACATGTATTCTTTCTGAACATGGTATGTAACTGCAAGGAATAAGAATATCAGTATTATTTTTCTCATATAAACACATGAATATTGCAAAGGTAACTACATTAATTCCTGTTAGTCCAGAAACACGCCATGCACAATAGGGACACATCACTTATCATAATAGATTGTAAGTGCATAAGCTTGTGCAGATGATGCAAGGAAAGCGGATAGAATTTCCGTTTTCTGTTATTTTGATGGCAATAATTAATATACTGGAACATGCATAGAAGACACGCATTGTGCACCCTATTTATTTTTGTTTATGGTACAGACAACAAATAGGTTAAATAGAACTTTATAACAGTCAATATAGATATGCAGCAATTATCCTTCTACCCTCACATTCCTAAGCTATCGCAACCTTACAGTAGGATAAGATTTTAAAAAGTGTGCATCTTTCAAATAAAGTTTTACTCAACAGGTTTTTGGCCATTTGTTAATCCAGAATTCAAAATCCCAGAATTATCTGATAATTTTTTTCCAATGCAACAGCTAAGAGGTGTTTTGATTTAAAAAAAACTCTGGTCTTTTACAGAACACACTTCAAAACCGTTATACACACAGCTAAGCTGTTCGGATGTAGATTCAGTGTAATAGCTGAAAGTTAAAATAAAATAAAAAAATCTTTATTAAGTTTTCGTTGAATGAACAGCAATGTCATAGCAGTGTGCACCATAAACAACAAATTTCCCCAGCATAAGGAACCAGCAAAGCATAGACGGACAATCCTTGACCCACTCCCCCCAATCCAGATTCAAAAGCAGTAGCATCTCCGATAGGACTACAGGTCCTGCTCCGAAGAAGCAGCTGTTTACTCGTGCTACTGAGAGGAGATGGTGGAGTCTAGGTGTTTTCGCTAATCAGAGATCTCCTTCCTCCGGGGAGACCCACTACTACCTCCTTCCCTTCAACCAATATATCCAGCAAGCCCACCCATGTCTGCATGACCTCCTGCACATTCTCATCAGGTCTATACAGTTTAATAAACTTCTCTTGGGCTAAGGCCCATTCCTTAACATCGCTGTACCATAAGGTGACCTGGGGGCTCTTGCGACTCAACCAGCAAATCGCAACCCTTCTGCAACCAGCGCTATATTCAAGTATTTCTAATGCATCTTGCTCTATTTTTCTTAGGAATCACTCCCAGGATATCTTGCAGCGGGCCAGGCTCCAATGGGATGATGAAGAAAATGGAAGAAGCTACTAAGAAAAAAATGTGGCAATGACTGTCCCTCTATATGGCTATCATGCATTGAGAAGTCAACAGTTCGAGCAGTAGGTATCTCAAAAGGTACAGACCCCCCCCCCAAAAAAAGCAGGCCCTACTGAGGGGGGGAAATAAAGTGTGTGGGGGTCGAAGATTCCAACCTCCTGACAAGCGCAGGTCAAGTGACAAAAGGACCACCGCTGACCAATGTTACAAGAACAGAAGTAAAATGCCTACCTTCAGCCTATAACAGTGCTGCTGCATCTTGTTGAGCTCAAGGGAAACCAGACAATGATTTTTACAGAAATCCAAAGGCTGAAGCCTCGTACACAGAGAATAGGAAGGAACAGACAGAAAATATACTTAAAGAGTGCAGACAGAATGAGTGGTAAGAGCGCCACACAAGAATGGAGATGCACTAGCACCTATTGCCAAACTCACAAGGCTAGTCTGTGACCAAATAACATTCAAGGACTGAAAGCAGACCGCATTAGCCAAACACAACTAAAGAGTAGCTCAAAGACCCCAGAAGGAGCACAAAAGAGTCACAAAAGAATCTAAAGTAGCACAGCCTTGTTGACAGCAAGAAGAAAATCACCAATGTAAAGAAAAAGATGACAAGAGAAAAGGAACCTAGAAAGCCTTCCTTGGATAACCACCACAGGAGTCAACAAATGCACTCACACCAGACTGGACTGCCGTAAAAAGTAACAGGCCAACATATGGCCAGAGTACATGAACCAAGGGTGCAGCTACTAAAGATCTGCACCAGCAGTCTTCAGAACCAGTCCAAGAAGATGGACATCATCTGAAACGAGGAGCCACCTAGCAGACGACCTTGCTACACACACAGAAAACACCTTGGACCTGGCCCTATTTTTGTTTTCAAACAACACATGCCAGAAGAATAATCAAATAATCGTCAATGCGAAAGCCAGACATGAACAAAGCCACGGATGCAACCAAGTGTCAGCCAAGAATCAACAAAACTAACTGCCACAGAAATATGCCCCACAGGCCCCAGAGGAGAGTTTTGCCTCACTCATACAGCCAAAGCATAACTGGAACCTAGAAATCTCTTCTGATCTGGATAGGGACCTTGGAGGAAGACAAGCAATAAGGGAGGAAAAGAATCTACCTGAATGTGCAGCCATCGGGGGATCTATCAAAGGGGATACCGCCTATAAGGCTGCATGCAAAATAAACTCCAGGACCTCAGCAACCTTAAATAGGACCGCACCAAAAGAAACATCTTTTGAAGGGAGACCACTGAAGTTCGACCACATACTTTGAGTTAATATCAGCGAAACCATGAAAATCAAAGGCAAAGCCTCCACAGGCACTAAATAGAAGATTGACCTCCACACCCCCAATTAAAAATTGCATCTGGTACAAGATGTTTGAAGGAAGGTCCAAGAGAGTCCACCGGCTCCGTACCCTATGTGGGTATGCAGGATGAGATTTTAAGTCAACTGTAACCTCCTGTGTTTGGCTAGAAATCAAAATGGTTCCTAAAGCTAGAGCCCCAGATAGTGATTTTGAGAACTGTGCCATAACGTGATGCAGAGTATGGCGTTAAAGCCAAAACTAGCAGCAAGGCTGGGACTAATATCAACACTCAATATCAGCAGGCACGGGGTAGGCGGTTCAGGGGGCTTAGGAGGGGTGGCTTTAGGCACCACTTGAGAGGGGTCAGCCCCAGGGTGTGTAAAAGCCAGAAATAGGTCCTGCAGCACCAGGTAAGGACCTGGGCACTGGTGCAAGCCTGTGCCTAATAAAGCAGACGATGAATCCAATAAAAATTACCTTGTCAGAGTTTAAGGACAAAAGCACTGTAATGCTGGAAGCAGCATTGAGCTATGGCAAAATCCGAAGTTCGGATCAGTTTATAAGAACCAAGGCAGGACGACCTGCGTGAAGAATCACTTTAGCTCGCCCCACTTCAAATTGGATCTGGAGCGGCATCTGAGGAGGCATCTGACTCAATGAATATTGAACATTTAACTCAAAAAGGGACACATGTCAAAGCAATGGGATCCCGATTTATGCAGCTTCATGACGTCACAACTGGTGAGGGGCTTGAACATGGACGCAGCAAAGGTGCCACCTGCTGGCATGGGAGAGCTATTTGAAACTTTTCAGGATCCAGTCTTGGAGATTCAAAAAGTGAGGAATCTGCAGATAGAAGTATCCATCACAACTTTAATTTGAAGCTATGACTGCAAGATAGACTAAGCTATCGGCTCACATCTCTTAAAAGAGAAAGCAGAGCATAACATTGTTTCTCTGATATTAGAACATGCCTGGTTTTGTTAAACAAACTTTACAATTCTCTTACTCATCCTTAATCAGATGATACATTAAACTTAAATTAGTATTTTTATGGAAAACAGTGCAAACACCGGAAACAAAAAAATACCTTTCTTACCATACAAACTTCACTTGGAGCAAAACATATACACCTTAAAAAGCACTTTATGTAATTTTCAAAGCGCAAAGTGAACACACTCATTCAAATTGTATAAGAAAAGGAAGTAGGGCACATGATCAGGGGCATTTAGGCTATGCATGAAAAGTTTCTAAAAGGCTACCAAAAAAATAAGACATATTACCATTTGAAATGATATTTAGATAAGCTAAATTAAGCTATGATCTAAGCACCGATACGACATGATATGCATTCTATTATAACTGAGGTTGCACACAATGGAAATAGTTATTGATGGTGATGAACAAGTTACTTACCTTCGGTAACCATATATCTGTAAGAGACATATGTAGTTATAGATTCCTTACCTTAGAATTACCCCCAGGCGTCAGACTGGATCCGGATAATTTTTCTGTAGCAGTACCCCTGCGCGTCGGTAGGTGGCGTCGGTCGTCTCCGTGTCCGTCGGCGTGGTCGCTGGGATGACGTCGCGGTGTCTACTTAGACGCCGCACCTGCGCGCTGACGCCAGTTCTGACACGCCTTTCCACGCCAGAATCGCAAAGCCATGCAACTGGTGCACATGACAACTGGTGCACATAACTAGGGTCCTAGATGGGAGTCCCTATCCCTAGAAGTCAGTTCGCAGAACGTGAAGGATGGATGGGGCAGTAAGGAATCTATAACTACATACGTCTCTTACAGATACATCGTTACCCAAGGTAAGTAACTTGTTCATCTGAAAGAGACTGTAGTTCTAGATTCCTTACTTTAGAATAGATACCCCAGCAATACCAACCCCGGTGGTGGGTCTGCGAACTAAGTTCACACCAGAAAGTCCTGGAGAACAGAACGGCCAAAGAAGCCGTCTCTCCGGACTTGGCTGTCCAGGCAGTAATGTCTATTGAACGTGTGCAGGGATGCCCACGTGGCTGCCTGGCAGATGTCAACCAGCGGAACTCCACGTCCCAAAGCAGTAGTGGCTGCCGTCGCCCTGGTGGAGTGGGCACGCATTCCTATTGGAGGTTGCTTTTTTGCCAAAGAATAACAGATCTTGATGCATAGGACAACCCATCGAGAGATGGTACGTTTGTGCACGGCCCGACCTTTCTTGGCGCCCACATAACCTACGAAGAGTTGATCGTCCACCCGGAATTCTTTAGTGCGGTCAAGGTAGGACAACAGCGCACGTTTTGGGTTCAGACAGTGGAGTCTCTTCTCCTCTTTGGAAGGGTGCGGAGGAGGGAAGAAGGTGGGCAATGTGATGGTCTGACCTATGTGGAAAGAGGTAACCACTTTGGGCAGAAAAGAGGGCCTAGTGCGAAAGACCACTTTGTCCGGATGAACAGTAAGAAAGGGAGACTTGTAAGGCAGAGCCTGAAGCTCACTCACCCTGCGAGCAGAGGTGATGGCAAGCAGGAAAGCAGTCTTTAAAGAAAGAAGACGAAGAGGACAATTATGTAGTGGCTCAAAGCGAGCACACATAAGATAAGTAAGTACAAGATTTAAGTCCCACTGGGGCATTACGAAAGGAAAGGAGAAGGAGGAAAAAGATGAGTAATGCCTTTCAGAAATCTGTTTACAATAGGGGACTTGAAAAGAAAAGGCTGATCAGGAAGGCGAAGAAAGGCCCAAATGGCCGAAAGATAGCCTTTAAGAGTGCCCAGAGCAGAGCCTTGCTGGGCCAAAGAAAGATGAAGAGGAGAACCTCTGAAAGGGGGGCAGAAAGGGGATCCACAGCCTTTGCTGTGCACCATCCCACAAATGTGTTTCATCTACAGGCATATACCATTTTAGTGGAGGGACGCCTGGCTGCCAAGATGACGTTACAGACTTCGAGAGGAAGGTCGAAAGCTGTCAACTGTCGCCGCTCAATCTCCACACAAGGAGGTGGAGGCTGGACAGGTTTGGGTGGTGAACCGTCCCCTGCTGCTGCGACAGAAGATCCTCCCGAAGAGGCAGTCTGATCGGAGGATCGATGGCCATGCTCAAGAGCTCGGGTTACCAGACTCTTCGTGCCCAGTCCAGAGCCACAAGAATGACTTGGGCCCGGTCGCGCTTGATCTTCCTCAGCACTCTGGGTAGAAGTGGTACAGGCGGAAAGGCGTACAGGAGGCCATAATTCCACTCGCAACAAAAGGCGTTGCCCAGCGAGTGCCGCCTTGGAAACTCCAACGTGCAGAACTGCTGACATTGCGCGTTCTCTTTGGTGGCAAATAGATCTAACTAAGGCTCTCCCCACTGCTAAACGAGACCTTGCACCACCTCCAAGTGAAGATGCCATTCGTGATCCATCATGCACCGGCGGCTGAGTTCGTCCGCCCTGGCGTTCAGGGAACCTGCCAGGTGTTGAACCACCAGGGATATGCCCTGATGTTCCAGCCATGTCAAAAAGCGAAGAGTCTCTTGACATAGGGTCCACGACCCCACCCTACCCTGTTTGTTGCAGTACCACATGGCAGTGGTGTTGTCCGTGAACACCTGCACTACTCTTCCTTTGACAGAAGGAAGGAATGCCTTCAGTGCAAGAGGAATCGCCTGGAGCTCCAGAAGGTTGATGTGGAGCCTGGACTCCGCCGGAGACCAGAGACCCCTGATCTCCGCCTCTCCCATGTGGCCGCCCCATCCCAGGAGTGACGCATCCATCACCACTGTGAACTCTGGTTGGGGAAGGGAGAGGGATCTGCCGCTGACCCAATCTTGGTTCGTTAGCCACCACTGCACCTAACTCGCAGTTCCCTCCGAGATCTGGACGACATCGGAAAGATTGCCCTGATGCTGCGCCCACTGGAGCTTCAGGTCCCACTGCAGAGCCTGCATATGCCATCTGGCATGATCTACCAGCAGGATGCAGGAGGACATGAGGACCAGAAGCCTCAGAGTCATTCTCACCGAAATCCGGGATAGAAGCTGAAACATCGGTATCATAGCCCGAATATCCTGGACTCGCTGCTCCTGGAGGATAAGCCCGAAACAGCGCTGTATACAGAACTGCTCCGATGAAAAGGAGCTTCTGAGAGGGAATCAGGTGCGACTTTGGCACATTGATAGTGGACCTCAGCGAATGCAGGATGTCCGCCGTAGCCTGGAGGTGGGAGAAGACAGCCTGGGGCGATCCCGTCTTCAACAGCCAGTCGTCGAGATAGGGGAAGACTGGAACCCCTGATCTGCGCAGATGAGCTGCGACTACCGCCATCACTTTCGTGAACACCCGAGGGGTGCTGGTAAGGCCAAAGGGGAGCACGGTAAACTGAAAATGCTTGTGACCTACAGTGAACCATAGGTAACGCCGGTGGGCAGGCAAGACAGTGATTTGAAAACAAGCATCCTACAAGTCCAACGCTACCATCCAGTCTCCAGGGTCGAGGGCAGACAGAACCTGAGCCAAGGTTAACATTTTGAACTTCTCCATCCGAAGGAAGCAGTTGACGTCCCTGAGGTCTAAGATAGGACACAGGCCTTTGTCCTTCTTGAGTACCAGGAAGTAGTGGGAGTAGCAACCATGACCTACTTCTGGCACAGGGACTCATTCGATAGTTCCCTTGGCCAAGAGAGCCGTAACTTCCTGGCGGAGAAGAGCCAAGTGATCCTCTGACATGCGATGGAGTGTTGGTGGCAAGGAGGGGTGGTCTCGAAGGGGAGGGAGCAGCCCCTTCGGACTAGCTGCAAACACCACCTGTCTGACGTGATGTTGTGCCAGTGGGGGAGGTGATGGCGGATCCTGCCGCCCACTGGCAACTGGTGGCCCTGAAAAGTCAGACTAGGAAGGTTTGGAGGCTGCTGCAGGGGAGGCATTGGTGGACTGGCCCGCCCGCTGGCCCCAGACCCACGACGCTGGGTCCCACGGCCACGCCTAGGCTGGGCAGCCTGCACAGCCCTGTAGCTCTGGGTGGAACGTGGTGGGGCACCCCTTCCGTAGCCACGAAAGGGGCGAAAGGCAGACTGCATGGGGCGAGAAGTTGCTGCGAGGCCCAAGGATCTGGCCGTGGCCCTAGAGCGCATTTTCCACCTTGTCACCAAACAGGCGATGGCCATCAAAGGGCATGTCCAAAAGTGTGGATTGGACATCCCCAGAGAAGCTAGACATTCTCAGCCAGGTGTAGCGCCTCAGGGCTACCGACATCGAAACCGTCCTACCCAGTGAGTCAGCGGTATCCAGCCTATACCGGATGGTGAACTTAGCTGTGTCTCGACCCTCAGCAACAGCGCGGGTGAGCACGGCCCGGGCCTCTTTCGGGCACTGTGGCAGCACTTGTGCGACCGTATCCCACACTGTGTGTGTAGAACAGCCCAAGAGACATGCAGTGTTCACCGAACGTAGACCTAAGCTGGTGGAAGAAAACATCTTCTTCCCAAGATGGTCCAGCTTCTTGGATTCCCTATCTGGGGGAGCAGTAGGCAACGCGCCTTTTTAGGATGAGGCTTGGACCACCAAGCTCTCAGGGGTAGGATGTTGGGAGAGGAAAAGTGGTTCGCCCGGGGCCGGGCAGTGGCGTCGGGCAATCATCCTGTCCACAGGAGCACCTGTGCTGGGCTTCGACCAAGTGCCCAGAAGGATGTCAGTGAGAGCCTCATTAAAAGGCAGCAGGCGTTCCGAATAGACTGCTGCCGGCTGAAGCACCTCAGTCAGGAGGTCAGTCCTGACAGCCACCGTAGGAAGCTCAAGGCCCAAGGCCTCAGCCGCCCTACGCAACACCACAGCGTAGGAAGCCCCCTCCTCTGTAGCCACGGTAGGGGGAGAAAGCATACCAAGGTCTGGGGAGGTATCCATATCACTAGCATCACCCAACTCCTCTCGCCAGTCCGGCTCCTCAAGTTGGTCTGCTAGAGGGTCAACTGACCCCACACCCAGTCCTCCTCTGGCTGCCACTCTGGGCCATAGGGATCGCCAGGGCTGAACAGCGGTATAAAAGTACCCTACGGCACCGGTACCGACGTCGGACGACATCGGTCCAGCACCAAGTCCAAGTCGGGGGTGAGGCTGGGGTCGAAACCGGTTGGAGGCACAACCGGCGTCAGGGGCGTCGTCACTGGAATTGGCGCCGGGGAAGGTACCGTGTGGTCAATTGGTGGCGATCCGGATTCAGGCATGGATCCATGGGAGCCCTCTAGCGCCGATGCCGGAGCTGCCGGCATCGAAGGCCCAGGGCCCCCAGCCGAGTCCGCGGGGCCCGAAGGCGTGCCAGCAGTCTCGGGCTGCCCAAAAATGCCATGGAGCGCTTTGTAAAAGGCACGGAGATGGGTAGGGTGCGCCTGGCTCCAGGAAAGGGAGGGAAGCGCGGAGCTGTCCCAGCGGGCTCCGAAGATGGAGCCGAAGACCGATGACGCTACGGGTCCCGCGTCGAGTCGGCTGACGTACGGGGAGAAGGCGAAGAGCAACGATGCTTCTTCGCCTTCTTCTTGTGCTTAGACTTACCGGAGGAGTGCAAAGACTTCGAGGAGGAATGGTGATGACTCCGCGACTGGTCCCGCGACCTTCCTCTCGACGGGGACCTCGAACGGTGCGGAGCGGACTGTCGGGCCTACAAAAGCTTTCGGGACTGCTCCCGCAAAGACTTCGGGTTCATGGCCCGGCAGTCGGAGCACGACTTCGGATCGTGGTCGCGTTCCAGGCACCAAAGGCACACGAGGTGCGGATCGTTGACCGACATCAACTTGTGACAGGGGTCACAGGGCTTGAAGCCGGTCCGACGATGGGACATCCCTCAAGTACCAGGAGTCGAGGACTCGAAAAAGGCATCGACAAAAAGTCGAAACAGGGTTAGTCAAAAAAGACAAAGGGGCACGCTCTCTCCGGATCTGCGCTGGCTGGCGTGGAAAAAGAAAGAACTGACGTCAGCGCGCAGGGGCGGCGTCTAAGTAGACACCGCAACGTCATCATGGGGACCATGACCCCGACGATGGAGGCGGAGTCGACCGACGCCACCTATCGACGTGCAGGGGTACTGCTACAGAAAAATTCTCCGGATCCAGTCTGACGCCTGGGGAAATTCTAAGGTAAGGAATCTACAACTACAGTCTCTTTCAGATATTGATAGTATTCTAATTGCTTAAAAAACGAAATCATCAGACATATACAATTCTATGTCACATGAAATCCTAAAAACTAAAAGCATAACTTGGGCCCTCAGTGATCCTAATCTGCGATACAAGTCATTTACCCTACACTGCTACATTTGATTTCCAAGCTTGCATACGTGACTTTTTGGTACTTAAACACTTTCATTGCTGGCTCACTGAAGGCTTATTTAGGCCAAATGTGCTGAACAAGACATTTAGATGTAAAGACCATAATTGTTGTCTGGCACTAGGGCACGATAATATCATTACAGCTTAACGATATCCGGAGTTTGACAAGGGTACTAAAATGGTGATAAAGGAATTCCATTACCATGGAGGGAATGGACGTATCTATTTAAAAAATCAACTGAAAGTGACTGTCTTTTGTGCCGCTCGAAAAAACTCTTATTACAGCTACGCAAGAAAAAATATTTTTAACAGACACATATCTATTTCAGTGTAATGTCAATGCAAAGAGGAAAGACTTATTTTTAAGGGGCGTTTCTACCGTAAAGGCAGTGATATCCTATGTTACACTAATGAAGGCTCTTGTGGCACAAAATATTCTAGGGTCCAGGAACACCCTTGTCAGAGTGAAATCCAAGCTAGTTTCTACAAAAGATGGATGCTGAGAGCGCACTGAAAAATGTTCCTGATTTAAGCACTGCAGAGGGAAAAAACCAATGTGGTCTAGATGTTTAAACACGCTGCCTTATCATTTGCTAGGTGTCCACTTAAGAATACAAGACAATGACAAAAGCACATCTGCTCGGATGAAACAGGATTGAAACCATAACTTAGCTTTTTGGAAAAATATAATCAAAGATCTGTACAATGAGGAATTGATTCAAAATGTTGTTGCAAAAGACTAAGCTAGACACGAAGCCCCAAATTAAATTTATGACATAACAGTATTTATGGATAAATATATAACTCAATAAGCTACTGAGTAGTGATTGGCACATACTACATGCAAAGATCTGAACATTATACAGTGGTTGGAATGGCCAAACATGACGCATATGTCCAATTAATTATGCGTAAGTTTTCACTGCATAACAATAAAGAAGCATGTGTAAACCACAACTGAAACAAAAACAGTCCAGACAACTCACAAGGGTCCAACAAAGGTGTTGCTAACATTTGGGTTAGGCAATGTTATACTGTAGCAAATTTGCTTTCCTGTGTGGTGGCACAGATATTTTGACTTTTTATGGACTTACGCAGAGTCCTAATACCAGCAAAACGTTAGACAGCTATTCAGAGTCACAGTGTGATTTTCTTTCTCCTACATACGTATTGTGAAACTGGTTGCGGCCCAGTAGTTGCAGAAAACGCACTAGTGGAGTAGAAGTTAAATGTCATATGTGGACTGCATTGTGCATTTACTTCACCCACATATTTAACCAAGATGTAGGCATCGGAGAACACCATTGTGATATACCTGTTGGCAGTTTTAAAACCACTGCATTAGAAAGCAGAGAAAATGTTTTGTCAAATAGGAAACTTATGTTCATACGGTGGATGAGTCACCTCCAAGTGTGCAATATAAGGCCACTGGAGTGGGTGCCTAAGGTATAGAAGTGTGACATACGGACTATAAAAGAAATAATGTATGTCCCCACAGTGTTAAGCTGACAAAAGCTTTTGTCAATGTGTGGGTAAGGGTACATTTTCCCCCAGCAGGCCTAATCATGAATAAAAAGCTAGTTTCACACTGGTTCAAAATGGTTTGAACTCGATTAAAAGTTATTTCACACTTTTTATAAAAAATCTTAGAACATGGTGGAAGTGGATTTTTAGCCATCTATAGCAGAAATGTAACTTTTTAAAACTGTACCATGTGTCACCTAAAAAACAAACATAACTAAACCAGCTCTGGTGGCGGACTTTCCTCCATTACTGTAATTAACATCCCACTTAGGCATGCATTGTTGGCCTGCCAAAGAACAAACCAGTCCCTTCTAAAGCTAGGAAAGCAACTGCAGCGGAAACACTGACCACATAGCTGGGGATAAGTCGCCTGAAAGGAGCAGGAACCGAATGCATCACAAAGGACTTCAGCAGTAGACTTGAATTTCACATGAAAATTGCAAATTGGGACTAAAGAGACAAGAAACTTGTCTCTCAGAAAGGTCTTCCATATACCCAGATCAGGAAGAGAGTTCCCTCATTACCACAAGGGGGGACCTGGAAAAGGACCCAGAGCTCCACTGTGGGGGGCCTGACTAGAACCATTTTGAAGGTGGGACTCTTGGGAGGTTTCCAGCGAGGTGAAAGAGGAAGTGCTGAAAAAAAGATTGAATTTTGTTGAGAACACTCCTGGATTCAGCCTTCAAAATGTTCCAATCACTGGCTAGTGCACAGGATCAAAACAGCACCACACCACCAAATCGTCAGAACATGCCTGAACTGGGAAGAACATCTTAAAGAAGAAAGAACTCTGCCTGTCCATTAAGCAAAGAGTCAAGATCCCTGAGGTGGGGCCTAGTAGCGAAGTACCTCCTTCCTGGTGGTATCTTCATCTACTCCAGGGCTGGACTACAGCAGGTAGCCCTGACAGGAACTCTGATGCTATTCCTAAGGGTCATACTAGATGGTAAGGTGATACTTCAATACCTACTTAATTACCCCCGGGCACGTTTTAGGCACTTCCTGGATGCAGTGGAGGGGGCGAGATATGTTTTACTGTATCTTCTGACCGGCCAACACCGTCTGGGGATGCGTCCCCTCCCGAATTCTGTTTTTGAGATGCTATACCTACTTATACATGGAATATCCCCGACCCAAAGTGAAGGGGTCTACTTGTAGCAGCCTGTGGAACACTTACTTGAACCCTTCATTGTTCATGTTTCTTTGAACACCGGATGCCGATATCAAAAGCGACTCATCAGTTACTGTTTTAGGAGGCAGTTAGAAAGTCCAAAACTGAGGCACCACAGTTTGTGAACATGGCTGAGGCAGCTTGGTTCCCTCAGACAGCGATAAGTACTTTGCTGAAAGAATTGGCTGAAAGTAAGACTTCGATCACGGAGGTCAATGTTGTGGTCTCCAACACCACTGCTGACGTCCATTCTCTGCGAATGGACATTGCCACCTTGCTCAAGCGGATGAATGCCACTGACTCCAGGATATGGGTTTTAGAGTTTCGGGTAGACGGGGTCCAGAATTGGAGCCTGGAATCTGCACATAAAGCAAAAATAGGCAGACTTGGAGAGAAGACCTGGCAAGATAATGTGCAAATTACTGGGCTTCCCGAAAAGTCAGAGTACAACAATATCTCTGCATTCCTTTGCCAATTTTTTACCTCACTCCTGTACCTCACTTTTGATCCCTCATTTTAATTTCAAAGTGCCCACAGCGTAAAACGTCGCACTCCCTTGAATCTAAACATGCACAACCAATCCTGGTGTGTTTTTGCAACACAGTCAGGTCCGTCAAGTCATCAACACAGCGAAAAAACACAGGCTGTATATGTGTGTGAGGGCCAGAAAATTTACATCTAGGCAGACTTCTACTATGGTATCACCATTAAACAGAATAAATTATCGGCCCTATGCCCCAACTCCGTCAGTGAGACATCACTATGGTTGCACCGCCACGATGATCATTACTGCTAATGGTAACCAAGTGACTCACAAATGGTCTGCAGGGCACAGGCACTCTCCTCGGCTTCACCCACACCGTGAGATAAGTCTAGAGTCCCAATGAAAATTTAGCTGCTCACATGTTGTGAGGCTTTACGAACTTTAGCCACAACTCTTCATTGCCTATGTGCTTCCACTCCAATGTCCTCTTTTACTCTTCACTGTGTGCATGTTGAGGTATTCTTTATTGCCTTTGTCCAGCACTATGGTATCTAGGTAGGCTATATGAACCTTCGCTCCCTTTGCTCCTTTCTCATTGGCCGGTCCTATCTCCCTGGCGCCAATACCTGGTTTCTCTGTATTCTGGTTTGCCTGCTTTGTCTTTATTTTCACGCTCCCTGCTTCTTTTCTCTAACTTCTTGTTCCTCGTGGACAGGCTATGTATCCATATGACCTAGATGATCGGGGCCCCGGGCCTGCAATAGGTGGGCTTTTCTCCCCCCAGGCTACAGGTGTGTGTGATGGATTGCGTGTTGGCAGACGTTATATGCCCTTGATTTCTCCTTATCCCAAATAGCCTCACAATGCCCAGTTAATGCTCACTACTTATCTCCCCCTTCTCTGCGTTCCGCATGGATACACTGCCTTCAATCGAACTCCTCGCCTTGGGCCCTATCAGACCAATTATAATTGTCTCACTCAAAGTTAATGGTCCACATCACTCCATAAAAAGGAAAAAGAATCTCACCTACTTACTCACCGAGACACAGCCTTGATTTAGGAGATCCATTTGAAGTCAACGGAACTTGAGAAACTCAGACAGATTGGGTGGGCACTGTGATCTATGGTAACAGGGATCAAGCTCTGCCCTCAACTTGAAATGCCCCTGGCTCACAAAAAGGGAGGAGAGGCTATTTTTCTTCACAAATCCCTGGCAGCCCAAGCCATACACACCTGGAAAGACACTGAAGGCAGATATGTCTTCGCATAACTTAAAATCCAATTGGAATTGTTGATTGTAGGATACATTTGTACTCCTGTTGGTCCCAAGATGCCTTTTCTGACTACCCTATCCAGAATACTACATTCCGTTGGAACCACCAAAGTTCTACACTAGTAGGTGACGGGAATCTCCCGCAATACCCACACTAGGACCACTCTAAAACCTCCACTGACCCACATCCCAGTGACAGATTTGTCCTACAGGACATCATATTAGACCATGCGCTGATCGAACAATGGCGCTTGATGCACCGCTTGGACAGAGAATACACTTTTACATCTTGTGATCATGGTTCTAGGTCCAGGATCAATTACTTCCTCTGTACAGCACCCTTTGCCCACCATCTGATGGCAAAGTCCATTCTACCCGCACGACCTCCGATCATGATCTGATCCTCATGACCTAGATCTTGCTGCATTCTGACCCTGACTTCACACTGGAGAATGAATGCAGGTTGTTATAGACTCTCTGAGGATAAGTTAAGACTTTGTTCTTCAATTTTATTTGGAGGAAAAACGCTAAATCGGTCCCATCTGTGCATGTGATCTGGGCAGCAGCGAAGGCCGGTCTTCAGGCCGACATGATGAGGGACTTGGCGACCTGCAAACAGCACGTGGAAACTGAGAGGTGCAGTTTACATAAGGTCAAGTGTCTAACTCAATGATATAACACTCCAGATTCCTTCAGAGACCTCCTCAAAGCTAAATGCATCCTCAATGAACTGTACGACTCGCAAGTGGAATCAACACTTTTCTGCTTGAAACAAAGGCATTATGAACGCTGAGAGAAAGCCAGGTGGCTTTTGGCAGCCCAAATAAAAAAGTTGAGTCCGGCAGGGCTAGTCCTGCACTCAGGAACGACCAGGGACACCTTCTGAAACACCCTCATGACATCCTGAAGGAATTTACAGTGTTTTATGAACACCTATATGACTCAGAAGTACCGGAAACTCAGCATTCAAAAATGCTTTTCTAATCCAAATTACACTTCTGATGCTTCTGCTGGAACACTCAGAGACTTTGGGAGGAGAGATCACTTGTGAGGAGATCAACCAGGCGACTGACGGGATGGCCACTCTTAAGGCACTGGGAGCGGACAGGCTGCAGATCAAACTCTATGAGATAACTAAACTCATTATCAACCCAGTCTTAGTAAAACTGTATAGGGAAATTTTTCAGCCAGTAAGCACCTCTCTGAGTTCCACCGGGCAAGAATCTCCCTCATACCAAATCCAGGACGTGACTCATTCTCCTGTATTGGCCGATATCTTTAATCAATAAGGATATAAAATTATGGCTAAAATATTAGCCAGTCGCATCAGAAGGTTTCTCCCTCTGGGGTTGGTCCCAGCACAGACCTCCACTAACAACTCTGAACCTTTCGCATTTCCTCTGGCAGGCTAAGGACGAGCATGATGAGAAACTACTGCCCTTACTGGACGCTAAGAAGGTGTTTAACTGCATGGAATGAGCCTACTTGTTCTGAGTGATGGAGCTGATGGCCCTGGGCAGTGCATTCGTAGATGAGGTCTGCTGGCTATATACTTCTCCCATGGAGTCTGTCTCAGGCGGTGGTTTCGACTACTGGTGTTTTGCAATTAAACAGGGTACTAGACACAGTTTGCTCTTTTCTTACTTGCTATTTTTGTTGACACTAGAGCCCCTTGCCATTGCTATAAGTGCATCCCCAGATATCCACAGCATACATACCACAGTGGGTTAGCATAAAGCCATGTATTACGCGGCCAACATTTTAGTCACCTACTCAGACCCCACTACCTCCATACTGCATTTTGTGTCGGTGACAGATTCTTTCTTGGGCTACAGGATTAACTGGACTAAGTGTGAAGCTCAGTCACTGACGGTCATCACATCTAGGGCTGCAATCGGTGACTTGCCTTAACCCTGGCCTGGCCAACACGGTGAGGGATAACGTGCTACCCCTGCTTGAAATAATCAAAATCGAATTCACCACTTGGGCACCCTTCAATTGTCCATGTAGGGCACAGTCCAGATCGTGAAAATGAACATCATGTCGCCATTCACGTACATCTTTAACATGCTTACCTTGACCATGTCGGTCCCTATTCTTAAGAAAATTGATGGGGCCATTAAGACCTTAAGGTAGCCAAGCTTTATGCGTTAACGACAGCAGGGGGCCTGTGGCTTCCTCCGCAGATTCATACTGGCTAGCTCCGCAACTGGCACATACGGTGATGTTGAAAATGGACAGAGACATCCTCATGAGGTGACTCACAGAATATCACCTCCTCAGATCCTCCTCCGATTTAACTTTACTTTACACAGACATATCCCACACGGACTGCATGGGCAACCCCATCTTCCAGGCTACCCAGCAGACGTTGCGCCGGCACCCTCACTCCTGAAAACCCCAGCATGGCTCCACTCCTTTACCCCCATATGGATTAACAAGCAGGTAGGGAGGAGAGGGGATTTGAAATACAGTCGTCACTGTGGATGTCCGAGGGCATGAAACATCTGGATGACCTGATTCAGGATAGAGAACTCCTCTCATTCCCAACTCTCTTGTACAAACACAACCTACCACAATCCCAGTATTGGCACCATTTCCAACTAACACAGGCTCAGAGATGATTTATAACCTCCCTTTGGACTCTCTCTTGCAATATATGCTTCGGTAGAAGGACCACAAAGAAATTCTTTGTGGATTATACTCCACCTTGATTGATGACCTGCTTTCCATACCAACTGCCGCCTCTCTCTGCGGGTGGTGGTCTGACTGACTCAGGGATGTGGAATTCCTATAGCCCGAGGCCCAGGACATATTGTTTGGGGTCAAGGGCAACAAGTTTTCATGTGTATTTTGTCCTTTGGACAAGTAGGCCCAACCCCCTACAGCACAAACGCTTTGGGTGCCAGTTTGCAGTACCACATTATGGATCAGGGAAGGGCACTGTCTGCAGTTAAGGTAATATTTTTGCCCATATGTTAATGCTGTTCAAACTTGTATTTATGGTTCATTAATTGAAAGACTTTATTGTTAGGGTCAGTGCTCTAAGTAAATGCTGTAAGCTCCGACTGCACTACTGACTGTGGTTCCAGTATAAAAAGGTGTACACAGGTTTTCAAAGTTTAGCAATGAGGCTATGTATAATGCTCCCAGAATGCTCTCTGATTTGATGCAAATATTTGCAGAAGCTTGAAAGCAGGATTGATGATTCTTTGCTTTCAAAATAAAATGTTCATAAAAAAAATGAAAGCAGGAAAAAAACATTTTGCTAAACTACTGTAAAATTTCAGGTACCATTTCTTTGCAGCATCATTTAGTAACGTGTTGATGCATGCTAGTATTTCCCAAAAATATTCATAATGGAAAATCAGTGTAACCAGTTTCAATAAGATTATGGGAAACCAAAATAAACAAGCATTGGCAAAGCCAGCATGTGAATTGTTCTGGCATGGTTTTTGTAAAACCTTATTGGTGTGGGAGCTGCTGGGCCCTCACCATTATAACAAACATTGGCAAAAGCAAAAATTGTTTTTTGGTCTCAAAAAGCACACACTGCCACAGTAGTTACTGGCACTGACCAAAACTACTTTATGTGCAGATATGGTCCTTGTGAAAGAGCAGAATGCTGTCACTCACCGTGAAGCCAGCCGATACAGAGAGAGAGACAGAATTCTAATAAACACAAAAGGTCACGGTCAACGCCAGACCAAATTAGGGGCCTAATTATTAAAGAAAGTCTCAAAAGTGCACCCATGGTATATGTTCTTGCATTAAGTGCAGCTATACGGCTTTCGTGAATTCCCAAGAATTTACAGAAGTAGGACGAGAAATAGTACTCCTAGAAAATATTAATGAACTGGATTTTAGCATGAGCAAATATGCATATGTAGATTTGCTCATGCGAAAATCTGAGTGCTTGCAAGTTCACTTTCATCCAACCACTTTTTTCCCCAACTCTGGAAGGTGGTTTACGTCTGCCATTGTCAGGAGTAAATTTCCAACATTTCTCAGTATGGGAAAAGATTAGAGAAGAGTTGTTGAAAACCCTTAAAACATGCAAGTTGGTAGGTCTGCACAGACTCAAAAGGGCATTCTAACCCTGGAACTATTGCTTACCACTACCTTCAGCCCCAATATGTAGATCTGCGGAAACGTGGCAACATAATGGGATTGCAAGTATTCAAACGCTACTATGGTATGAGTATTGGCATAATCAGAGAGGCTATATCAGAGCTCTTCTATAATGAGATTGCTGCCATAATTTGTCGCTGCACTACATGGCACCAAATGGGGCAAGTGGATTTTGTTACAGGACAAGCAGATTTATGAAGCAACCTGCCCCATGGACAAGTAGATATTTTATTAAATTCCACACCCCTGCTGACTTGGTTTGGAATTTACTAATGACGGTTGGTCCCACATCATAGAAAACCACAATAGAACACTGAGGGAAGTAGGTCTCAAATTGAGCAACTATAACATTTTACACCAGTGGTCCCTGGCACGCATCTTTCTAACCCGCATGTTGCCGGATTCTGCCTTTTGATGGTGTCATGTCCAATGCTACGATATAGTTCATATAGTTTGGGAATGCACCATGCTCATGCAATTCCGAAGAACAGTATGGGATTCACTTAAACCGATTTTAGGGGCCTCAATCTAGTTGACAAAGAGACTAGCAATTTACCACAATACGTCATCTTTACCTCCTATGCCCCACCATGGCTATCAGAGGATTGCAACTGCCCTAGCAGTGGCTAAGTGAGGGATCTGACAACACTAGAAGACGTCTATGATACTCTCTCATACCACTTAGTTGTCAGATATGCATGTTATGGTCTCATACGAAAAGGTAATCTACAAATTGAATGATTGTATACAGTAATTTGAGGATGTATGGGGCACATTTCTATCATAAATACTGTCATTTCCTTTTCCTTCTTCCCTGGTTTATCTCCGTACTTTACTACTCGATATATAAAAGACCACAAACTAAGTAGGGAGATATTCTTGTGGTGTGACAGTTACCTGTTAATATGTGTTGCCTTGATCCGAGCTTGGTTCTGGACTTCTGGGCGGAATTTACTTCCTGTATGTTACGTTATTTATTTACTTTCCCTTATTGTTTGAGCTCCTCCCCCTCCCCCCCGGGACGCCCCTTTTTGATGTGGACGCTGATGCTCCAGCACCAATGGTGTGTATATTTGTTGGGTACCTTACTGTATATTTTACAATGGAATGTTATATTACTTTGAAATGCCAATAAAGAGTTGATATACAAAACAATGCAGCCAATGTAGTGGTTTGAAGGAAGGCCAAGTGTTCTTTTGAGAGGACCAATTCAGGTTTGTTTTGATGACCTAAAGTTATTGGTGGGAGAACTGGGCCATCACAGACAGTGACAAAGCCAAAACAAATCAGCCTAGGCACCACTCAATAAGGAGGATCCAGCTTGACCTGCTAGGCTGTCACCTACGCACAGGAATACATGCAACCCCATACAAGTTTCAGCTTGTTGGGTTTTGTCAGGAAAGTGCAGCATGAATCCTATGACACAGTGAGATAGAGGACCCAAGTCTGCAGTACCCATTGAACCTACAGTGTCTAACCGAGGAAATAAAAAGTGATGAATGGAATGCCAGAAATAATCTCAGTTACTCTGGGATGGAACACCTATGCAATATGTTTTTGCTCACTGAACCACCACAGAAGGGGACTCACATTATGCAAATCCATCTTGGCCCATCACAATATGTGCAACCTAGTCTGAAATGCTAAGCATTTTAGTGATGGCAGAAGGTTTGATTTTGAAAACTAGTGTGGAATAAGAAAGGTCAAGAGTTGAAGATTAGCGAGAATGTTGCGATGGACAATGTGGACTTAGCTCTCTTAGCTACTTGGCACTGGTTTCCCCAGACACTTACCAATTGGGTCCCTGTATTCGTCTCAGGAAATACTCCCCTACTCCCAAGTTCAAGGATACCAAAGTCATGTACCATGGCTGCAAGCCAAATGGAGAGAGGTAGTTTCAACAAACTGGCTGCAAACCAGATGTAACGGCCAGAACTATTTTGAAGGGATTACACAGACAAAACGGGAAATGAGTTCCAAGTCAGGAAAACAAGGAAAATGGAGGGCATTAAAGTTCTTCCTAGCCAAAATTGAGTACTTACTAAAGGTGTAACAAGGAGGGGCACTACAAATGGGTCTGTCAGGTGAAAGACCCTGTCCTAGCTGCAACAATCATAGCAAGTGTGTTAAATATGGCTGAATGGACCCAACAGGGTCCTGGTTCTCTGCTGAACTTAGAGCAGAGAAGAGTCTCTGCAAGAGGCTGGAGTGCAGCTGGAGAAGGTCTTATGACCCCACAGCAAAACTCACCTATAAAGCGGCCCTTACAAAATTCGCAAACTTATGCGGCAAACGATGAGAGAGCACTTCTAGAAGCGTATCGAGAATGCGGGTAACTTCTTAGTAATTTTTAATATTGTAAAATCTTTTACAACACCGGAAGTGACGAAAAGTGCTTTTCATCCTTCTCCTGCTCTTTTTACTAGCCTCTCTGATTTTTTTGATGAAAAAATTCAAAAGCTATACTCTACGTTCCCGCCAGAAGCTAGCTTAGAAGGACTTGTTCCATCGTCTGATAACCCTGGTTGTTTTTCAGAATTTTGCCCAATTCCCGAAAAGGACTCGCTGAGGAGCTAGTGAATTGTAATTTTGGTTACCCAGATGATCCCTGCTCACCTCAATTTCTTAAAATGGTTGCTTGCTCCCAGTGTGAATCCTATTCTGAACCGGATCTGGAATGACTCTCTGATTTCTGGCATATTCCCCGCCGTATGGAAACAGGCATTCCTACTGCCGCTGCTCAAGAAGCCCAATGCGTACCCGGTGGTGCTTAGCAATTTTAGACCCATCTCTCTGTTATCGGCACCCGTGAAAATCTTAGAAAAGATGGTTTATAGCCAACTATCCTCCTTTGTAGAAGCTAATGGTTTGTTGCATGCCACTGAATCTGGCTTCCGTGCAGGCTATAGCATGGAGACCGCTCTACTAGAAGTGTCTGAAACGGTTAAGAGAGGCGCTGGATGATGGTGCCTCCGCTATGGAGTGATGCTTGATCTTTCGGCAGCATTCAACACGGTAGCTCATTCTACCTTGTTGAATAGACAAGAGCAGGTGCCACAGGGCTCTGCTCTCAGTCTGCTGCTTTTCAATCTATACTTGGCCCCTTCGGCCACTCTCATTGAATCCTGGGGAGTGAAGATTGTCTTGTATGCAGATGACACGCAGCTTATGTTTTCGTTTAGAGAACATTCAGAAGCAGCTTTTCTTAATTTCAAAGATACCGGTTTTGTCAGCTAGAACTCTAGAAATTATGTTTTATTCCGATCTCTCTTTTGCGACCCAAAAACGGCATATTTCTTCATCTTGCTTTGTTAAGTTAAGATCTGTCAGAAAGCTGTTGCGTTTTCTTCCAGAGGAGACCCGAAAGATCATAATCCATGCGTTGGTGACTTCACATTTGGATTACGCCAACAGCTTATAACTGGGGCTTCAACTTTTGTGATCCATAGGTTACAAATAATATAGAATGCCGCGGCTAGGCTCATCTGAAGGGTCCCCTTTCGTCATCACATCTCACCTCATTTGAAGCAACTCAATTAGCTTCTTGTTGCTAAGAGGACCGAGTTTAAAGTCCTGACATTTGCTTTCAGAGCCTTAAGGGGCAGAGGATCAAACTATCTCGGGAATAGGCTTAGACTGTACCATCAGGAGAGAGCCCTGAGATCTAACCACCTGCGACTCCTTCGCATTCCAAGGTTTGATGAGGAGGCAGGTCGTTCTCTGTACGGATGGCTAAGCTGTGGAACTCCCTGCCCAATCATGTTCGCATGGCCGAGTTGGAATAGGGTTTCAGGAAAGATTTAAAAACATGGCTTTTCAATCAAGCTTAGATAGTGTTGGCCGAGTCTATTCTTCAGCCTTGCTTTGAGCGCCAGGATGCCATAGCTGAGGGAGCTGCATGCTGTGCAAATGACTTTGATTGATTGCCCTCAACCTAGCAGCAATGTACATTTGGCAAAGGGAACCAGATGCTCTAATGCATATCCATCCAAATACCATGGGGTTTGTGTTGGAGGGGAGTATCAAAGGAAGGGAGGTTCATGCCTTGAAGGATGAAGCACAGGACTATGCTGAAGAAGAATTACCTCAACTCCATGACAATCCTCGCTAGTGTCAACTGCACAGGTTAAGTAACCAGTGGGGATGACTTGGAGCATCCAATTGCAGAACATGATGTAGAAATCAATGGCAAGTTCGCCATGATCGATGTAAGGGTGCCTGAGAAGCAAGGTGATGGATGTCTCTTGGGAAGTTATTTGATTATACCTGATTTATTACCGGCGTCGGCAGGACGAGACTAAAGTCATCCCAAATTTGCAAAGAACAGAGAAAGGTAGAGGCAGATCAGGGGAGATATTGAGAAAGCACTGGCTGTGACCACTTCGCCTTTGCTTAAGAGGCAGAGGAGAATGAGACATGTCAAAAAACTAGGTGTTGGATTCTGGGTCATTTGCAGAGGTGCAGGGTTTGTTAGCTGCTGTAGGACTAACTCCAGAGGAGTTCCTCCATGCACAAGTTTAGTGGCTTACACTCGTAGGACTTCTGAAGGAAGCCCAGAAATAGGTCAGGTTAAGGGAGTGGTTGGAAAGTATTATGCTGGGCTGAGAGGACAAGCTGCTTTACAGTGAGCCAGAGAATCCAGAGTCAGAAGCCAACAAGAGACCAGTGGTTCAATTAATGAACACGACTTTCTGTTGTCAGTAGCCCACGAGGTGCCCATCCTAGGACATTTGGACATAAAGGGTAACTATGATAAGTGGGACTCTTTGTTCTACTGGCAAGGTATGCAGAGGCAGAGAGGTGTTCTGCAGAACTTGTTCTACTTGCCAGTTTAGTGGTAAGTCAGGAGGTAAGACCCAGTCACCTTTAGTGAAACTGCCAGTAGAAGGTATTCCATTCGGGTATGTGGGCATTGACATTGTTGGTCCGTTTGACACCCTGTCAGCATTAGGCAACAAGTATATTTTGGTTGAGTTGGATCCTACCACCAGCTATCCAAAGGCAGTACCGCAGAGGAGCACAACTGTGAAGTTATTAACTAGAACACGCCTAGCTTTATTTTCAAAGGTTGTATGTTCTAAGACAAGGATTATCAATCAGGGAATATACTTTATTTTGTCTTATATGAGAGATGTGGCAGCAAGCAGGTGTTACCTACCACTACTCCCTGGCATACCACCCACAAACCAATGCATTGGAGGAAAGGTTTATCAAGACCTTTAAGAGCAAGATGGGAACTCTGCCACAGAACCTCAGGAGGAAATGGGATCACGTCCTGCCTTGTCTCCTATTCACTTAAAGAGACATTCCATTGAAGGACTTTAGGTTCAGTCCCTTCGACCTTCTATTTGGACACCAACTGCGTGTTCGAATCATCTTAGTCAGAGAAGGACTTTGTGATTGGCCTCAGGAAGCTGATGGTGCACTATATGACTCATGTGAAGAAAATCCTTCAGGGGCAAGCCAAAAGCTGATGACTTAGCTTGACCAGAAAGCAATGTTGACTGGGTACCAGTAGGGTGAGGATATGTTGGTGCTGAAACCCTTTTGCCCAAGGGTTAGAAAGATAAGTGGTGTGGGCTGTACATGGTAGTACAGATGGTTTCTGAGGTAAAATACTTGGTGGACACAGGTGCCAAACAGAAGGAGTTCAATGTGAATGTCACCAGTCATACCTCCACAGAGATTTCACAGTAAACATCAAGCCAGTGACAGAGGAGGTTGAGAAAGACCATTTCACAACACGCTGCACAGTAATGTGAATTATGGTTATGTGGATGGGGTACAACATTGTCCCTGAACTAACATTTGAGCAACAAAGCTAATGTAGAGAGGTGCTGGGACTAGTTTCACATCTCTTTTCCTGACTCCAGGGTTGACTCCTGGCTGTGTACATGACACAGAAACCCCTACAACCCTGAGAGTCAAGAGCAGAAAGAACTGTACTTTGTCCAGTGTGCAAATCCATAGTAGGATGAACCGCAGGTCACCAGAGGCAAACAACCTCAAGTACCATGGCTGGGGCCCAGTAGCCTCCTGTCTGACATATCACCCTATGAACAGGGTCTGGCACCTTAAGAAATAGACATTGCTCAAACTGCACAGGAACCTTTTTCCTCCAATTCACTGAAATGAAAATAACGTTCAACAATATACAACTTTGTGACTCTTATTAGTGATCAAGACAGAGCACAAGCATATGCATCAGCCTGTAGAATGTGCTAGAAGATGAGATTTGGCCAAGTACAACCAGTGTTGAAGAGCACAGCCCTTAAAAAAAAGAGCGCTGAAATATCTCCGTGAACGAGTCTATACTGTGATATTTTAGAGATTCTAGATTAAGTCAGAGGAAGAGTCAGAATGGTGGTTCCCAGAAACTATAATGTGAAGCAGTATCTGTATCACAAGTAATCAGCTTAACACAGTAATTCATAAGTGAGCTTATATTAATGTGGCTGATATTGAGATAATCTGAAAAGAAAATGGGGGGTTGGGCCCATTGGTGGCAACCTAGACTGAGCCCCTTTTAAAATTGTATCAACAATTACAGTGTCTAGGCGCCAAATACTATGTACTAGTTCAAACTTAAAGAACCAAACATTTAATTTTTGATGGCCCTTGTGATTTATTTCACTTTCATTCTGTGATACTCTCAAAGCTTATGGAACTTTTCTCGCATGTCCTTTTTGAAGGGCAACCTTCTTTTTTACATTTCATATATTCATTTCACAACCCATTTTGACATCAAAACCAATATAACCACATATAATGACATAAATAACAAAACAATACAGTTGTGAAGTAGACTAGTCCTTCGTTAAAACAAAATAACACCTGGCGGGGATATCATTTTTTGGTTAATAACACCATGCGTCCGGACCCCATACATTGCCAATCTTACCGTCCGATTTCGTTACCTAATTGCGACTATAAGATTTTTACCATTATCCTTACAGTTCGTTTGAATAAAGTGGTAGGGCAATTGATACATCAGGATCCAAAGGGCTTTCTACCAGGGAGGAATATGAGGGAACTTAATCATACCCTGATAGGTACAATAGACCTAGCTACAACACAAGGGGCTCCTCTTGCGATTGTGACCATGGATGCGGCCAAAGCATTTGACCGTGTTAATTTGAGATATTTTAGGATTACCTTAGAAAATTTCAGATTAGGTAAAAATGTGATCGACTCAATGTTTAAGATTTATAAAGCTCCAACAGCCAAGATCCTGGTAAACAATAGTTTGTCATCTCCAGTAAGAATAGAAAGGGAGACCAGGCATGGCTGCCCTCTCTCTCCTGTATTATTTGATCTATACATTGAACCTTTCACTCAAAGTCTAAGAATGAATGATGGAATCAAGCCTTTTGTAGTGGGTGCATATTCAAGGAAGACCTCTTTATATGCAGACGATTTAATGGTTTATACTTCGGATGTAACATCTGCTCTGCCACACCTTACGCTGAGGTAAGGAAAAATAAAGAGAAAATGGAAAACATGCTCTGGAACCAAAATGGCGGAGAGATAACAAGTGTTCAAAAAAAGAGATATTTGGGGATTAAAATAACTAAAGACATAGGGAAAACCACAACTGTTAATCTCGAGAGGGTGGAAAAGGAGATAGGAGGGTTATTAAAATGATGGCAGAACCTTCCACTTTCGATATATGGGCGGATTAACTTAGTGAAGATGTCTGTCCTCCCCAAACTCACTTTTCTCTTCGACAACATCCCATTACACTTCGAGTAAAAAGCGCTCCTGAAACTGCAAGGGAAAATAACATCTTTTATTTGAGTAGAGGAATACGACTCTCATGGAAAAAATTGAGACGGAAAGTTGGTGTAGGAGGCTTAGGGCTTCCGGACTTACATCTTTACTGCTGGGCCTTCCAACTAAAAAACAATAGAATGCTTCTTTTACATCCTGATGAGTCTCTAATAGGAGTTATGTTTAAGACTATGTTGGCAGGCCTACCAGAGGAAGGGTTCTCTTACAAGTATGGGGCACCAAAATTATTTAAAAAGGTGAGACTGAAATGTTTACAGGCAGCAGCAAGAACCTGGTACGAGATTAGATCAATTATGGGTATAGCACACTACAGCAGGTTATCCCCTATATGGGATTCTCCAGGAATTCCAGAGTGTTTACTTGACAGTCTTGTGAAGCCTTTGAAGCAGGGCGATGTCACCAGGTGGGGGCAAAGGTTAACCTGGAGTTTTTGGAACAACAAGATGGGCAGTGCTATATCCAGGTTTAAAATCTACCAAGTAAATGCGTGGCTTAAAAGTCAAAATTGGTCGGAGGACAACTAAGGACAAATGGAAGACGGTCCCCAGGACTTATCCGACAGGAAGAAAGAAGTGGCGCATTGGTACCAGTATCTGCTTATGGCAGAGGAGGATATAATGAAAGAACCATAAGCCACATGGGACGGATACCTGCCGGAAGCGAACCTGGCTGAGTTATGGCAAGTATCTTTTACTACACTTTATTCGGTGGTTAAACCTGCTGCACTAAGGAAGAATCACTTTTTCACCCTACATAAAATTTACTGGACACCAAAAAGGTTGGAAAAGAAAAGGGGAACTGGCAAATTAAAATGTAAGCAGTGTGGCAGTGGTGAGGCAGACGATATGCATATGTTCGCCACGTGTCCAAGACTAGAAGAATTTTGGACAGCAGTAGGTAAGACTATTTCTCACTCCACCGGAGTCAATATGGAGGTAGGCACCGCTTTAATAATGCTTGGGGTAATTTAGCAAGATAAGGATTCATGCAATCAGCAAGTAAAATGCTGGCATCTGATCTTTTATTTAATTTGACTGGCAAGGAGAGAAATGAACAAGTTACATACCTTCGGTAACGATATATCTGTAAGAGACAGATAATTTATGGATACCTCACCTTAGAATTACCCCCAGGCGTCAGACTGGATCCGGAGAATTTTTTCCTCAGCAGTACCTCTGCGCGTCGATAGGTGGTGTCAGTCGACTCCGCGTTCGTCATTGGCGTCGTGGTCGCCGGAATGACGTAGCGGTATCTACTTAGACGCCGCCCTCATGCGCTGATGTCAGTTCTTTACACAACATTCCATGCCAGAAGCGCAGAGCCATGCAAAACACTGACCACTGGTGCACGAAAATTAGGGCCCTGAAAGGGAGTCCCTTACCCTAGAAGTCAGTTCGCAAAACGGGGAGGATGATTAAGGCGGTGAGGAATCCATAACTAATCTATGTTTCTTACAGATATATCATTACCGAAGGTAAGTAACTTGTTCATCTGAAAGAGACAATTAGTTATGGATTCCTACCCTTAGAATAAATACCCCAGCAATACCAACCCCGGTGGTGGGTCTGCGAACCAAGTTCACACCAGAAAGTCCTGGAGAACCGAACGGCCGAAGAAGCCGTCCCTCCGTACTTGGCTGTCCAGGCAGTAGTGTTTGGTAAACATGTGTAGTGAAGCCCACGTAGCTGCCTGGCAGATGTCAAGAAGGGGGACTCCACATACCAAAGCAGTAGTGGCTGCCGTCGCCCTGGTGGAATGGGCATGCAACCCAACTGGAGGTTCCTTTTTCGCTAAGGAATAGCAGATTTTGATGCACTGAACGACCCATCAGGAGATGGTTCGTTTTTGCACGGCCCGACCTTTCTTGGCGCCCACATAACCGTCAAAGAGCTGGTCATCCACACGGAATTGTTTTGTGCGATCCAGATAGAACGAAAGCGCACGTTTTGGATCCAGAAGGTAGAGCCTCTCTTCCTCTTTAGAAGGATGCGGAAAGAAGGTGGGCAAAGTGATGGTCTGTCCTATATGGAAAGAGGTAACCACTTTGGGAAGGAAAGAAGGCCTAGTGCGGAGGACAACCTTGTCCGGATGAACAGCCAGGAAAGGAGGCTTAGAAGAAAGGGCCTGTAGCTCACTCACCCTGTGAGCAGAGGTGATGGCAACCAGAAAGGCAGTTTTAAGGGTTAAGAGTCTGAGAGGACAGTTATGTAGCAGCTTGAAAGGAGCACACATCAGATAAGTAAGAACCAGGATCAAATCCCACTGGGGCATCACGAAAGGAGTTGGAGGAAACAAATGAGTAATGCCCTTAAGGAAGCGATTTACAATAGGGGACTTGAAAAGAGAAGGCTGGTCAGGCAGCCGAAGGAAAGCTGAAATGGCCGAAAGATAGCCTTTGAGAGTGCCCAGAACAGAGCCCTGCTGGGCCAAAGAAAGAATGAAGAGGAGAACTTCTGAAAGGGGGGCAAAAAGAGGATCCACAGCCTTTGCTGTGCACCATGCCACAAATTTGTTCCATCTACAGGCGTATACCGTTTTAGTGGAGGGATGTCTGGCCGGCAAGATAACATTACAGACTTAAGGAGGAAGGTCGAAAGCTGTCAACTGTTGCCGCTCAATCTCCACACAAGGAGTTGGAGGCTGGACCGGTTCGGGTGGAGGACCGTCCCCTGCTGCTGCGACAGAAGATCCCCCTGAAGAGGCAGTCTGATTGGAGGATCGATGGCCATGTGTAATAGCTCAGGATACCAGACTCTCCGTGCCCAATCCGGGGCCACAAGAATGACTTGGGCCCGGTCGCGCTTGATCTTCTCCAGCACTCTGGGCAGAAGTGGTATAGGCGGAAAGGCGTATAGAAGACCGCAACTCCACTTGCGACGAAAAGTGTCGCCTAGCGAGTGCCGCATTGGAAATTCCAACGCGCAGAACTGCTGACATTGCGCGTTCTCTTCGGTGGCGAATAGATCTAACCAAGGCTCTCCCCACTGCTGAAAGACATTGAACCACCTCCGAGTGAAAAACGCCATTCGTGATCCATCATCCACCTGCGGCTGAGTTTGTCCGCTCTGGCGTTCAGAGAACCTGCCAGGGAACCACCAGAGATATGCCCTGATGTTCCAGCCATGTCCAAAGGCAGAGAGCCTCTTGACATAGGGTCCACAACCCCACCCCGCCCTGTTTGTTGCAGTACTACATGGCAGTGGTGTTGTCCGTGAACACCTGCACCACTCTTCCCGGGCAGAGGGAAGGAATGCTTTTAGTGCAAGACGAATTGCCCGAAGCTCCAGAAGGTTGATATGGAGTCCGGACTCCGCTGGAGACCAGAGGCCTCTGATCTCCGCCTCTCCCATGTGGCCACCCCACCCCAGCAGTGATGCATCTGTCACCACTGTGAACTCTGGTTGGGGACGGAAGAGGGATCTGCCGTTGACCCAATCCCGGTTCGTTAGCCACCACTGCAATTGGTGTGCAGTGCACTCCGACATCTGGACGCAATCGGAAAGATTCCCCTGATGCTGTGCCCACTGGAACTTCAGGTCCCACTGCAGAGCTACATATGCCACCTGGCATAGTCCACCATCAGGATTCAGGAGGCCATGAGGCCCAGTAGACTCAGGGTCATTCTGACCGAAACCCGGGATAGAGGCTGAAAGATCGGAATCATAGCCCGAATATCCCGGACTCGTTGCTCTGGAGGATAAGCCCGAAACTGCGCTGTGTCCAGAACCGCTCCGATGAAAAGGAACTTCTGAGAGGGGATCAGGTGTGACTTCGGCACATTGATGGTGAACCTCAGCGAATGCAGGAGGTCGGCCATAGTCTGGAGGTGGGAGACGACAGCCTGGGGCGAGCCCGCCTTCAACAGCCAGTCATCGAGATAGGGGAAGACTGGAACCCCTGATCTGCGCAGATGAGCTGAGACCACAGCCATCACTTTCGTGAACACCCGAGGGGCGCTGGTAAGGCCGAAGGGGAGCATGGTAAACTGAAAGTGCTTGTGGCCTACCGTGAAACGTAGGTAACGCCGATGGGCCGGCAGGACGGGGATGTGAAAATAAGCGTCCTGCAAGTCCAACGCTACCATCCAGTCTCCAGGGTCGAGAGCAGACAGGACCTGAGCCAATGTCAACATTTTGAACTTCTCCTTCCGGAGGAAGTGGTTGATGTTCCGGAGATCCAAGATAGGATGCAGGCCCTTGTCCTTCTTGGGAACCAGAAAGTAGTGGGAATAACAACCAAGACCTACTTCTTGGGCAGGAACTCGCTCGATGGCCACCTTGGCCAAGAGAGCCGTAACTTCCTGTTGGAGAAGGGCCAAGTGCTCCTCCGACATGCAATGGGTCTGAGGTGGCATGGATGGAGGGGTAGTCTCGAAGGGGAGGGAGTAGCCCCTTCGGACTATCTGCAAAACCCACCTGTCTGACGTGATGTTGCGCCAGTGGGGGAGGTGATGGCGAATCCTGCCGCCCACTGGCAAAAGGTGGCCCTGAAAGGTCGGACTAGGAGGGCTTGGAGGCTGCTGCAGAGGGGGCACTGGTGGACTGGCCCGCCCGCTGGCTGGCTCCCAGACCCACGACGGTGGGTCCCACGTCCTTGGCCACGCAGAGGCTGTACAGCTTGCGCTGGCCTTTGGCCCTGGGCAGAACGTGGTGGGGCACTCCTTCTGTAGCCACGAAAGGGGCGAAAGGCAGACTGCGCTGGGCAGGAGTTGGATGCGTGGCCCAAGGACCTGGCCGTAGCCCTGGAGTCCTTAAAGCCCTCAAAGCGTTGTCCGCCTTGTCACCAAACAAGCGACGGCCATCAAAGTACATGTCCAAAAGCGTAGCTTGGACATCACCCGAAAAGCCAGTAGACCTCAATCAGGAGTAGCGTCTAAGGGCTACCGACGTGGAAACCGTCCTGCCTAGTGAGTCGGCGGTGTCCAGCCCACATCAGATGGTGAACTTCGCTGCATCTCGCCCTTCGGCAACTGCACGGGAAAGCAAGGACCGGGCCTCCTCCGGGCACTGTGGCAGCACCTGCGCAACCGTGTCCCACACCGAGCGGGAGTAACGGCCCAATAGACATGCAGTGTTCACCGACCGCAGTCCCAAGCTAGAGGAAGAAAACATCTTCTTCCCAAGGTGGTCCAGCTTCTTGGATTCCCTATCAGGTGGTGCGTTAGGGAATGCGCCTTTGACGTTGAGGCTTGGACTACCAAGCTCTCAGGGGTGGGATGGGAAGAGAGGAAAATGGGGTCGCCCGGGGCCGGGCTGTGGTGTGGTGTCGGGCAATCATCCTGTCCACAGAAGCCCCTGCGTTGGGCTTGGACCAAGTGCCCAAAAGGATGTCCGTAAGGGCCTCATTGACGGCAGCAATGGCTCCGAAGAGGCCGCTGCCGGCTGAAGCACCTCAGTAAGGAGGTTAGTCCTGACTGCCACCGTAGGAAGCTCTATGTTTAAGGCCTCGGCTGCCCTATGCAACACCACTGCATAAGATGCACCCTCCTCCGTAGCCACGGTAGGGGAAGAAAGCATGCCAAGGTCTGGGGTGGTGTCTAGACCACTGGCATCACCCAACTCCTCTCTCCAGTCCAGGTCCTCTAACTGGTCTGCAAGAGGATCCACAGACCCCTCCCAGTCCTCCTCACCCTCTCCTAGTAGCCACGCAGGGCGGTAGGAAACATCTGGGGAGAACAGGGGTACAAAAGTACCGGTAGGCATCGGTCCCGACGTCGGGCGACGTCGGTCCAGCTCTGTGTCCTCATCGAGGGGGAGGCCGGGGCCGCCGCCGGATGGGGACACAACTGGCATCGGAGGCGGCGACGGGGGTGTTGTCACTGGATTCGGCGCCGGAGGTGTCACGAGGTCGACCGGCGCGGATCCAGGCCTGGATCCTTGGGGGCCCTGCAGCGCCGGAGCCAAAGCTGCCGATATCGAAGGCCTACAGCCCCCAACCGAGTCCATGGGGCCCGAGGGCGCGCCAGCGGAGTCGGGCTGCCCGAAGATGGAATGCAAGGCTTTGTAAAAGTTGCGAAGCTGGGCAGGGGTCGCTCCAGCTCCCGGAAAAGGAGGGAGAACCAGAGTCGACCCAACAGGCTTTGCAGGCGAAGCCGGACGACTACCTTCTGCTTCCTGCGTCGCGTCGGCCGACGAACGGGGAGAATGCGAAGAGCGACGATGCTTCTTCGCCTTCTTCTTGTGCTTCGACTTACCCGAAGACGAAGACTTTGATGACGAGTGGTGGTGGTGGCTCCCCGACCGGTCCCACGACCTCCCTCTCGACCGGGACCTCGAACGGCACGGATCGGACTGCCGGGCCTCATGAAGCTTTCGGGACCGCTCCTGCAAAGACTTCAGGTTCATGGCCCGGCAGTCGGAGCACGACTTCGGGCCGTGGTCACGCTCCAGGCACCAAAGGCACACGAGGTGCGGATCCGTGACCGACATCAATTTGCGACAGGAGTTGCAACCCTTGAAGCCGGTCCAACATGACATACCTCCGTGCACCAGGAGTCGAACGACTCAAAACAAGATGTCGACAAAAGTCGCAAAAACACTCAAAAAGTGACTCGAGGTACCGCTCTCTCCGGATCTGCGCTGGCTGGCACGGAAAAAGAAAGAACTGACATCAGCGTGCGAGGGCGGCGTCCAAGTAGATACCGCGACATCATTCTGGCGATCACGACGCCAACGACGAAAGCGGAGTCGAAAAACGCCACCTATCGACACGCAGAGGCACTGCTGAGGAAAAAATTCTCTGGATCTAGTCTGACGCCTGGGGGTAGTTCTAAGGTGAGGAATCCATAACTAATTGTCTCTTTCAGATATGTAAGCTCTGGGCCCAAGCTTTGGCCCCTACATGGCAGGCCTGGAAGAGATCTGTGGTTTTCTTTAAAGATCTTGACAGAAGCAGAAATAATGAGAATGGAAAAGGAAGGTTTAGGAATTTGATAAAGATCTGAAGATATTTCTGTCCAATGATTACAACCCCTCAATTCAGCAAAACCGGTGGGGCTGCATGCACTCTATATATATCCCAGTGAATCTGATTGAACCAAAGCCGATATTGAGCACAAGGGAAAAGCCAGTCGGATCGGAGCTAATCGGTGGTGACATGAGGACAATAAAACTTTTTTTTTTTTTTTAAAAGACAAGCTGTGTGACTTCAAACCAACATCTCATGTGTGCCTTCTCTCATATCGTTATCCTCCTTCCATCCAGATAACCGTTCGTGCCAAGCATAGTCTAGGGTAGTGATACTCAAAGTACGGCCCGGGGGTCGCATACGGCCCTCCTGACCATTACATGCGGCCCCTGAGCAGCAGCAGCACTGGGCTGCTGTTTACTTGACTCCGCACTAACTAAATGGTTCAATGTAACCTGTTGAACCATTTCACCTTAGTAAATAGACCAAATTCTAGCAGTGTATTCAGCAGTATTTTTTTTAAGTAATGGTTTTCAAACATGAATTTAGAAATGTTCATGTCCCCTTCCTCCACCCCCCGATAACAATGCCATTATTGATTACATCCAAGCACAGGAGATGGTTTTCTACAGGACCATCCTGAAGTCATATATTTCGAGGACCTTTTATATGTTATAATGAAGAAAAAGGAGGGAAATTGAAATAAAGCAATTGACCAAGGTCACACAATTTGGTCAAGTTGAGAAGCCGGGATTTATCCCAGGTTTTCTGGTTGCACATTGTGCAATTGAGTTCAGCCAGTAGATGCACAAGTTACTAACTTGTGTAACGATATATCTGTAAGAGACAGTAGTTAGTGACAGATTCCTTACCTTAGAATATCCACAGGCGTCAGGCTGGATCCGGAAAGTTTTGCGTAGCAGTACCCTTGCGCGTCGGTAGGCGTCGTCGTGCGGCTCCACGTCCGTCGTCGGGATTGCCGGGATGACGTCGCGGACAGTACTTAGACGCCGCCCCTGCGTGCGGACGTCAGTTCTGTACACGACTTTCCGTGCCAGGAATGCAGAGCCATGCAAGAAGCTGACATAGGTGTCTGAAAAAATACTAGGGCCCTGAAAGGGATGTCCTTAACCCTAGAGATCAGTTTGCAGAACGGGGAGGATGGGTGGGGCGGTAAGGAATCTGTCACTAACTACTGTCTCTTACAGATTTATCGTTACACAAGTTAGTAACTTGTGCATCTGAAAGAGACACGTTAGTGACAGATTCCTTACCTTAGAATAGATACCCCAGCAATACCAACCCCAGTGGTGGGTCTGCGAACAGATTCAGACAAGGAAGTCCCGGAGGACAGAACGGCCAAAGAAGCCGTCCCTCCGGACCTGGCTGTCAAGGCAGTAATGCTTGGTAAACGTGTGCAGCGAGGCCCACGTAGCTGCCTGACATATATCCTGTAGCGGAACACCGCGGCCTAAAGCCGTTGCCCTGGTAGAATGGGCACGTAGCCCAACAGGGGGCTCCTTCTTTGCCAAAGAATAGCAGGCTTTGATACACAAGATGACCCAGCGGGAGATGGTCCTCTTGTGTACCGCCCGACCTTTTTTGGCGCCCAAGTAGCCAACAAAGAGCTGGTCATCCACCCGGAACTGTTGTGTGCGGTTGATGTAGAAGGAAAGCGCACGTTTTGGGTCCAGACGGTGGAGCCTCTCTTCCTCTCTGGAAGGGTGCGGAGGCGGAAAGAAGGTGGGCAAAGTGATGGTCTGCCCAATGTGGAAGGCAGTAACCACCTTTCGCAAGAAGGACGGACGTGTCCTAAGAACAACCTTGTCTGGATGGACAGACAGAAAGGGGGGTTTGCATGAAAGAGCCTGGAGCTCACTCACCCGCCGAGCGGAGGTGATGGCCACCAGAAAGGCTGTCTTCAGAGTGAGAAGACGAAGAGGACAGTTATGCAGAGGCTCAAAGGGAGCGCACATTAAGAAAGTAAGAACCAAGTTTAAGTCCCACTGAGGCATTATAAACGGAACAGGAGGAAAGAGGTGTGTAATGCCTTTAAGAAACCTGTTAACAGGGGACGTAAAAAGAGAGGGCTGATCAGGAAGCCTGAGGAAGGCCGAGATCGCACAAAGATAGCCCTTGATGGTACCCAGGGCAGAACCCTGTTGGGCAAGAGAAAGAAGGAACAGAAGAACCTCAGAAAGAGGTGCAGAAAGGGGATTCACAGCCTTTGCTGTGCATCATGCCACAAACTTGTTCCACCTGCAGGCGTATACCACCTTAGTGGAGGGACGCCTGGCTGCCAGAATCACATCACAAACTTCGGGAGGCAAGTCGAAAGGAATCAACTGCCGCCGCTCAATCTCCACGCAAGCAGGTGGAGACTGGACAGGTTCGGGTGGAGGACCGTCCCCTGCTGCTGCGACAGAAGATCCTCCCGAAGAGGCAGACGGATCGGGGGATCGACGCTCATACTGAGTAGCTCGGGATACCAAACTCTTCAAGCCCAGTCCGGAGCCACAAGAATGACTTGGGCCCGGTCGCGCCGAATTTTCTTCAACACTCTGGGTAGAAGTAGTATAGGCGGAAAGGCGTACAACAGACCGCAACTCCACTCGCGACAAAAAGCGTCGCCGAGCGAGTGCCGCCTTGGAAATTCCAACACGCAGAACTGATGACATTGCGCGTTCTCTTCGGTGGCGAATAGATCTAACCAAGGCTCTCCCCACTGTAGAAAGAGTCCTTGCGCCACCTCCGAGTGAAGACGCCATTCGTGATCCATCATGCACCTGCGGCTGAGTTCGTCCGCCCTGGCGTTCAGGGAACCTGCCAGGTGTTGAACCATCAGGAACATGCCCTGATGTTCCAGCCATGTCCAGAGGCGCAGAGCCTCCTGACATAGGGTCCACGACCCCACCCCGCCTTGTTTGCTCCAGTACCACATGGCGGTGGTGTTGTCTGTGAACACCTGCACTACCTTCCCCTTGACAGAGGGAAGGAATGCCTTGAGTGCAAGTCGGATCGCCCGGAGCTCCAGAAGGTTGATATGGAGCCGGGACTCCGCCGAAGACCAGAGGCCTCTGATCTCCGCCTCTCCCATGTGACCGCTCCATCCCAGAAGGGACGCGTCCGTCACAACTGTATGCTCTGGCTGGGGAAGGGAGAGGGATCTGCCCGTGACCCATTGCCGGTTCGAGAGCCACCACTGCAACTGTTTTGCAGTCCCCTCCGAGATCTGGACGTGATCGGACAGTTTGCCCTGATGCTGCGCCCACTGGAACTTCAGGTCCCACTGCAGAGCCCGCATATGCCATCTGGCATGATCGACCAGCAGGATGCAGGAGGCCAAGAGGCCCAGCAGCCCAGGGTCATCCGTACCGAAACCCAGGATAGAGGCCGAAAGATCGGAATCATAGCCTGAATATCCCGGACTCGCTGTTCGGGAGGATAGGCCCGAAACTGCGTCGTGTCCAGAACTGCTCCGATGAAAAGGAGCTGTGGAGAAGGAATCAGGTGCGACTTCGGCACGTTGATGGAGAACCCCAGCGAGTGCAGGAGTTCGGCCATAGTCTGGAGGTGGGAGACGACTGCCTGGGGCCGAGCCCGCCTTCAGCAGCCAGTCGTCGAAGTAGGGAAGACTGGAACCCCTGCCCGGCGCAGATGAGCTGCGACCACCGCCATCACTTTCGTGAACACCCGAGGGGCGCTGGTAAGGCCAAAGGGAGCATGGTGAACTGAAAATGCTCGAGGCCTACCGTGAACCGCAGGTAACGCCGGTGGGCCGGCAGGGCGGGGATGTGGAAATACGCGTCCTGCAAGTCCAACGCTACCATCCAGTCTCCAGGGTCGAGGGCAGTCAAGACCTGAGCTAGGGTGAGCATCTTGAACTTCTCCTTCCGGAGGAAGCGATTGACGTTCCGGAGGTCCAAGATAGGACGCATGTCCTCCTTGTCCTTTTTGGGCACCAGAAAGTATTGGGAGTAACAACCACGCCCTACTTCTGGGGTCGAAACACGCTCGATGGCCCCCTTGGCCAAGAGGTCCGTAACTTCCTTCTGAAGAAGCACCAAGTGATCCCCTGACATGCGGTGGTATTGATGTGGCATGGCTGGGGGGGTTGTCTCAAAGGGGAGGGAGTAGCCCCTTCGGACAATGTCCAAGACCCACTTGTCCGAGGTGATGGCACGCCAGTGGTGAAGGTGATGGCGGACCCTGCCCCCTACTGGCGTGCTGTGGACCTGAAAGGAGGGACTAGGAGGGCTTGGAGGCCACGGACGGGGCGGGGTGGTGGCCTGACCCGCACGCTGGTTGCCCGACCCGCCTCGGCGGGAGCCACGTCCTCGGCCACGCGAAGACGCCTGCTGCGCGGGCCGGTGGCTGGGCAGCGGACGTGACTGGGCGCCCCTTCCATGGCCACGAAAGGGGCGAAAAGCAGACTATTGCGGAGGGCGCACAGCAGAAAGGCCCAGGGACTTGGCTGTAGCCCGTGAGTCCTTAAAACGCTCCAGCACATGGTCTGCCTTGTTTCCAAAAAGACCGACCCCATCAAAGGGCATGTCCATGAGAGTGTTTTGGACATCGCCCGAGAAACCAGTGGTTCTCAGCCAGGCGTGACGGCGCAGCGCCAATGTCGTCGCAAGCGATCTGCCTAGCGGGTCGGCGGTATCAAGGCCACATCTGATGGTGTATTTTGCCGCATCCCTTCCTTCTGCAATGGCGCGGGAAAGCAGTGCCTGGGCCTCCTCAGGACACTGGGGCAGAACTTGCGCCACCGAATCCCACAAGGAGTGGGAATATCGGCCCAAGAGGCAAGTGGTGTTGACAGACCGCAAGCCAGCACTGGAGGAAGAAAAAACCTTCTTCCCAAATTGATCCAGGCGTTTGGATTCCCTATCCGGTGGAGCGGTAGGGAAGGCGCTTTGGGAAGCAGAGGCTTGGACAACCAAGCTCTCAGGGGTGGGGTGTTGGGAGAGGAACAGGGGTCGCCCGGAGCAGGGCGATGGCGTCGGAGCTACGTTCCTATCCACAGGAGCCCCTGTGGTGGGCTTGGACCAGGTGCCCAAAAGAACGTCCGAAAGTGCCTCGTTAAGCGGCAGCAGTGGCTCCGAGGAGGTAGCCGCCGGCTGAAGCACTTCCATCAGGAGGTTAGTCCTGACAGCCACTGTAGGCAACTGGAGGTGTAAGGCCTCAGCTGCTCTACGCAACACCGTTGCAAGGTTTGCTCCCTCCTCCGTTGCCACGGAAGGAGGAGACAGCATGCCAGTGTCAGGGGAGGTGTCCAGACCACTGGCATCCCCAAGTTCCTCAGCCCAGTCCTGATCAAACTCACACTGCTGTGTGAGAGGGTCATCAGACCCCTCCCAGTTCTCTTCGTCCTCCAATTCTGGTTCAAAGTAAGGAGGAGGGACATGCGGGACCCAAGGTCTCATCGGCACCGGAGTCGAGCGACGTCGGTCCGGCGCCGTGTCCGGATCCGGAGAGAACCCGGGTACGACGCCGCCCAGAGCCCCGGACGGCGTCGGGAACGGCACCGGTGAAATCGACGCCGGCGGAGGTGTTGTCAGGTCAACCGGCGTCGATCGGGGTTGTGGCAGCACCGGAGCCGGGGTTGAGGCCGGGGCCGGAGCGACAGGCGGCGCCGGGACCGGAGTCGCCGGCCGCGCCGTAGGAACCCCATCAGGGCCCGAGGGCGCACCGGGGGGACCTTGAGGCCCGAAGAGGCGGGCCATGCCCGACAGGAACTCCTGTATCTCGGCCGGAGTCGCCGCCGAACCCGGATAAGGCGGGTAATGCGGCGGCGGCTCCACAGGCACTCCCGGAGCCGCGGGGTGGGGACGGTGCCGACGGGAATCAGCCGAGTCGCGAGACCGGCGAGGAAAGTCGTTGAGCGATGGCGCTTCTTCGACTTCTTGTGCTTCGACTTACCGGAGGAGTGCGAAGACTTGGACCCGACGACCGATGAGGACTCCGCGACCGGCCCTCGACCTCTCACGTGACCGGGGCTTGGATTGGCGCGGAGCCGACTGCCGGACCTCGAGGAGCTTTCGAGACCGCTCTCGCAAAGCCTTCGGATGCAAGGCCCGGCAGTCGAGGCACGACTTGGAGTCGTGGTCGCGGCCGAGGCAGTAGAGACAGTCTCGATGCGGGTCCGTGATCGACATCATCCGACCACAGGCGTCGCATGGCTTGAAGCCGGGCATCCCTACTGACACCTTCGGAGTCGAACGACTCGAGAAAAAACAGTGATAAAAATCACAAAAACACAGTCAAAAATTGACTAGGGCACTGCTCTTCCCGGATCTGCGCTTACTGGCGCGGAAAAAGAAAGAAAACTGACGTCAGCGCACAGGGGCGGCGTCTGGGTACTGCCCGCGACGTCATCCCGGCGATCCAGACGACGGACGCGGAGCCGCACGACGCCGCCTACCGACGCGCAAGGGTACTGCTACGCAAAACTTTCCGGATCCAGCCTGACGCCTGGGGATATTCTAAGGTAAGGAATCTGTCACTAACGTGTCTCTTTCAGATATACATGTTTCGCTTCCCCTGCACCCACTTTAAAACACCCCTCCCCCCCCGCTGGCATCAGTGCGGCCCTCGGTCACACCAAAGATCAAACTTTGCGGCCCCCGGGAAAATGTTTGTGAGTACCCACGGTCTAGGGCATGTTTTGCACTCTTGTCTGAGAATAAGACTGGTGAATTCCACGTCATTCCCACAGCAGAATTCAGATCTACAGGTTAGTGGTGACCTGACTGACATTGTACAGTCCACACTTGAAATGCATTTCAATGTATTACCTTGTAGAATGCTAGAACTTTAAATTGTGTGGGGTCTTTACACACAGAATGATTAGGACTGGGGTAGTAATAACATGGAGATTACATTTAAGAACTTTTCTCACCTGGGAAAACATCAGCCACTTGAAGCTCAAAAAAATAATAAGAAACACTATTTGCAAAACAAAAAGGGAGTGGGGGGTGGACCTTTCATCTATAATTCACTGATTTGACACTGATCTAGGATGAAGTCATTATTTTCTCGTATCTGATACATGCAAGATACTAGATGGGCTCAGTTCCTACTGGATGAGTGAATATGTGCAAAGGCATGCGTTTGTACAGAACAAACACGTAAGAAACTTTCAGAAATTAAGTTTAAAAAATAGAAAAATGTGATTGAGATGTATTGGCAGTTTATCTCTGTTCAGCTGGGATAGGGCTTGGAAGCAATGTACTATTGATGGCACTTTGCACATTAAAGTATATTAAATGTGCGTGGCTGATATTGAGATAAGACATCAAAGTGATGGCACTCCAAATATAGTACTTGGAGAAGAATCTACATTCCAATTAAGTAAATTCTTCCTAAACGCTTATGTGAAGTCTTCATCAATGACACAAATGGTGGTCTGTCACCTTGGAAGTCGAGATGTTATTTTAGGTTAATTAAATTTATAAACAATTAGGGATGTGTACCTTTGGAGCAATTTAAGAAATATGTCCACTGTGAAGCTGTTTGAAAACGTTTCCAGGAAGAAGTTGGGAGAATTGTATCTCATTTGTTTTTGTCAGGTGCATTCAAAGACTTCACAGCACATTACAACTACAGGCAAAGTTCCGAGAACTTCATGAATGCAGAACAAGATGTTACACTGCAGGTTATCTAAGTGGTTTAAAATGCAAGTACTTTAAAATGTGAAAGCGAGTAAAACAAATCGAAGTTTTAAACATCTCAGATCTTCCATGTTACGTGCTTTAGATCAAATAATTCTTCTGCACTGTTGCTCTTAATTGCAACAAACTGAATAATGCCTAACTTCCACAAGTTCCTCTCCATCTATAGACCAATCGCTATCCGGCATTTCCTAAAAAAAACTTCAGGAGCACAAGGAAGCCAACAACCTTCACCACAATCAACTGACTTCAGACTCCAGAGAGCCAAAGAGTTTGTTAACATAAATCCTTGAGGACCACTAACAGCTACAGATGAGGAGCTGCCTGTGGCCCTGAGCCTCCTTTAAGTCACTCCCACATAAAATAGAGTGGATTGCCAGATTTATTTACATCAGCTGCATATGTGAATTGGAGTGTTCTGTACAGCACTGCACTGGATCTGCTCCTTAGCCACAAACCAGATAGGATAGGCACCACTGAATCCAGCTGGAAAACAGTCCTATGAGCAGTACCAGGGGGCCTCATCATCCCTAAATGCTGTTCTTGTCCAGGTCCTCACAATATAACACCTCAGGTTGCATTCACACCCTCTGGCTCAAGAGGAGATATGGGAACCAAAGTAACATCAATACGTGTACCAATTCTCCTAGATGAAGGAAGGGTTTCTTTTCTTGAATGGCAACCTAAACAGTCTGGTGTTTGTATTTGACACCAAATGCCCTTTATTCTTCAGATCAATACTGTGGAACAAAATACCAATTCTACCAGTTGAGAAGCATTCCAATACATGCCAATCACATGAATTAAATAACTGAGATTGGACTACTGCAACACATCTGCGCAGGGTTGCCCACATCACAGATGAAAAACAGCAAAAGAAAATCTAGAACCTGGCAGCAAAAATATGTTTACATCTCCTAAAGCCAAGAATGCCAAACATGCTTTAATAACACTTCACCGCAACTCAATATAACAAAAGACTCAACTTAAGGTGTTATGTAATATGCACAAACACTTTTTGAAGAGGAGACCTAATCTATTTGTAAAATCTGGCCTTCGGTTTTCTACCCACAAAAAAACCTTAGAGCCAAGGAATCCTAAACAAAACAAACATGGCGGAAGAACCCTTACTATCTGGCCCTGGTCTTTGGAATGAACTTGATCCACTTTAAAGATGTATATGTATGTTATGCAGATTTGTAGAACGCACCATCACCCGGTAGGGTATTCTGGCGCTGAGCAGGTGTGAGTCTAGGAACTCCTAGGGCCTAGTGGGACTACTGAAAAAACCAAGTCTACAGCCGATTGCAGAATTCAAGAAGTGAGGAGGAGGTCTGATGGCAAGATCTGATTTTCCATATGAGTGGGATTTGTGCAAGTAATAGTCTGAACAGGCGGAGGATTCTGGAAGTGTTCTGAAAGCAAATGCGATTGTTAAGATTTGCTGGGCCAGCGATAGGTAGTACCTTTAAAGTGTGGGTGAGGAGTCTGAATTGTGCTCATTTGTGAATGGGAAAACAGTGAAGTTCCTTCAGGTGGGGTGTGATGCCAGTGACGCATGGGAGGTTGAGAGGAATTCTGGCCGCCGATTTCTGAATGGTCTGCAGCCTCCTGGTGAGTTTTTGTTGATCCTGGCATAAAGGTTGTTTCCGTAATCCTGCTTGCTTGTAACATGAGCATGTGAGACAGTTTTCCTGATGCTAATTGGAAGCCATTTGAAAATCTTCCTCAGCATCTTTAGGGTACGACACATAAGGCGGTGAAGGCATTGAATTCGGCGGTCATGTAGAGTTTGCTGTCGATGATAATCCAGAGGTTCCTGGTGACCAGGCTGTTGGCCACCAGGAGGAGACCCATGGTGATGTGCTCTTCCTGAAGATCACAATTTGGTCTTTTTGGTGTCCAGCTTTAGACAGTTACTCTTCATATCCAGTTAGTGATTTCAGTCATGCAGGAATTGAACTTAATTCGGTTACTGGGTGTCAAGTCCGTGCGAGAGAGAATGAGCTGCGTGTTGTTGACGTAGGAGAAAACGTTATCGTGAGAGCTGATGATCCTGGCTAGAGAGATCATGTATGCCTTAAAGAGGGTCAGGCCCGAGAATTGTTTAATTTTTTTATTTATTTGAGTTTTATATAGCGCTGGCTAGACCCGGAGGTATCAGAGCGCTTTACATGAGGATCAGAGTTACAGGCTAACATGTTACATTTGTTCAAGAGCAATCAAAACATAGGAATGGGAAAGGATGGTTGCAAAACTCTGAGTATGAGGTTGCGGGCACCCAAGGTGTACAGTGCCAGACTGACTGACTGGGTCCTTCCAGTCAGGAAGGAGCAGATCCATCTGAGAACGTGTTCTTCGATTCCAATGTCATGAAGGTATTGGATGAGGATGGGTAGGAGACTGTGTCAAATGCTGCTGATAGGTCCAGGAGAGTGAGGACCGCTGTGTCTCTTGTGCCCAGATTCATGTGGCTATCATCCATGGCAGCGATGAGGGCAGTTTCTGTGCCAAGGTTGGGTTTGAAACCAGACTGAGTGGTGCCATGGAGTTGGTGGTCATCGAGGCCTCTGTTAATGATTTTCTCCAAGGTAGGTAGCAGGGAGATTTGTCTGTCGTTGGCAAGCGTTGAGGGGTCTGCAGAGGGTTTCTTCAGCAATAGGAGGGCAACTTCGTGTTTCCAAGCATCTGGAAAGGTTGGGGAAGAAGGGAAGGCATTCATATTGGGTGTGAATGTGGCGCTGATGGGTTGCAGTCCTTTGGAATAGGGGTGGTGGGGAAAGGGGTCTGATGGGGCCCCTGAGTGGATGAATTTCATGGTGGTGGCGGCTTCCTTGGGGGGTGATGACAGGCCATGTGGCTAGCACTGGTTCTTTGGATAAGATCGGGAGGCGTTGGGTGATGTCTGTAGGGTCCAGTTGAGGGTTGAAGTTGCTGTAAATGGCGGTGATTTTGTTGCTGAAGAATTGAGAGAGAGTTTCGCAGAGGTCCTGCAAGGGAGTAATCGAGTCGGAGACGGCCGATGGAAAGGTGAAATCATTCCCAATGGCAAAGATTTCTTTGCTTCTGTTGGTGCTGGCATTGATTACGTTTGCCAGAGCAGAGCGTTTATTAGTCGGGATCATTTGATGGTAGCGTTTCAGGGTGGATTTCGATGTGCTCCTGTGAGCATTGTCCCGGCTCATTCTCCATTTGCGGTCCAGTTGTTAGCAGTGGCGTTTCATCAGTCTCAGTTCCTCTGTGTACCAACTGTCAGGAGGTCTGGATCCTGTTGTATTGTTGTTTTTGAGGGAGACCAGGGAGCCGGCACAGAAGGTGGTCTAATAGTTGAAGTTCTTGAAGGCTTTTGGAAAGCTGTTGCTGTGCTCGGGTCCATGGGTGCCGAGTGGCAGTTTAGTCCTTGTCAGTGATGCTGTTCTTTTTTCAGTGGGCTTGTCTGGCAGTGGTGCATGTGCATTGGAACGGGGGTGGGAAGGGAATTCTGAATTTGACGAGGGCAGGGTCTGTCCAGGGAACTGGTGTGGTCTCGTCGGCCCAGATGCTGCTGAAGTTGGTGAAAGTAGGGTCCAGGAGGTGTCTGACGGTGTGGGCAGGTCCTTTTACTCGTTGGGTGAGACCTGGGCTTTTAAGGTCTTCAATGAGTACTCTTGAGTTGAGGTCAGTGTGGTCTTCCACGTGGAAGTTCAGGTCCCTGAGTGGTATGTAATTGCTAATATCGAGGCCAAGTGGTGCAACAAAGTCTGTGATGGTGTCAGTGAAGCTGGTGTGCGGAGCCGGTGGTCTGTTAATGAGTGCCAGTTAGGGTGCAGTTCAAACTTGTTTAAGTTCATGAACCCTATATAAAAAAAAAACAATCTTCAAGACAGCATTCAGTATAGTACGTTTGAACAAGAGTAATCCCAGGGATTGGGCTACAGCAGACAAAAAAATCCTAATCATGACTACTTACAGCTGATTTTTCATTAAGAAGGTCTTGCCATTTCCCAGCTATAAGATCGCATCATATGCCGTTTTCGGCCTGAGAAGACACTTATGTTCTCACGGTCTTCCACAAAGTAGTGTGAAGTGGCCATAAAGTGGTACAAAACTCCCTAATGCTCTCCAGTCCTGTTATTTATAGAGGGCATCATATTGGCATTTAATAAGACAACAAGTACTACTAACATCGACAAATATTGAAATTCAGGTATAGAGTAGGGCTGGGCGGAATTTACGTAGTCGCGCTACGCAAAGCTCCGCGAAACGGTAAAAAATTTCCGCGAGCACGCAAAAGTTCCGCAAACACGCGGAATTGCTTGTTCCGCCCGTTCGCGATGCTTATTTCCTGTTCGCAAACGCTGTTTGCATGCTCGGGGAGAAATATCTCGCGAACACGCATTTTGAAAGCGCGAACAAGCAAAAAATTCCGCGAAGACGCGGATCGCGGAATTTTTGGCAATTCCGCATTCTTCGCGGAACGCGAAAATTACCCAAATTCCGCAAGCGGAACGGAATTTACCGCCCAGGCCTAGTATAGAGTCAAATGACTATAATGAGTTTCTACCTGAAGCATCACACAGACAAAAACACACATTTACAATGCACCATTAGCGTGAAATAAAAAATATACAGTTCAGAGTTCTGAGGTCTTCATACCAGCATTTAGATCTTTCCTAAGGGCTTTCGATTTTAACAGATTCGAGACTGGAACAGCATGAAGATTAAGTAGTTTTCCAGGATCACACAAAATTGTCCAGTGGGGATGGCAAGACTACTGCCGTTATTTCTTGGATCAATAGTTAGTATCTAAATTGCTAAACAATATGAACTCCCAGAAAGACTTTTGAAGTCACTCATTTGGAGGCCCTCCAGGAAATTTGGTGAAAGCAAAACAAATCACACAAGTTTATCATATCGTAGCTTATAACTCCGAGTACATTATGCTTAGCCCAGTTCTTGTTAGTAATTTATATACCGTGTCTTATAGGGCACATTCCCTGGGCGAAATACGCCTTAAAAAGTTTTCAGAATTTTCTTCACTGCTATAAAATAAAACAATCTCTGAGCTGCAACCATTTCTCATGTTTCACAGCTAATGTTAGCAAGGCCAGAACCTTGTCTCCTGATGTACACAGTTCAAGCAGGAACAAATGACAAAGTGAAAGTTTAACTGAACATGAAAGTTCTAGTGTTCGAAAAGTTTGCATTAATGACCTGGCATAAGTTACTGACTAAAGGTGCACATACTTTTTATTTTTGGCATCTAGAACTAGATGGAGTGCCTTTTTTCCTTTAACCTAATCAGAGGCTTGCACAGAACACAGTGGCTTTAATCTCATACAAAACAGAGTTCAACCTCAAACAAAATCTATCAATGGCATTCTACTGATGAAAAGTATTAATATTGACAAATTATCACCATGCTGTTTGAAAAACCTTTCAGAACAATACATTAAAAAGAAAACCATGTTTTCTGTTAATTTCATTTAGAGCTCTGCCCTTTACATTTCAATTGTTATTTTATCATAGAAAAGTAACTGCAGTGTATTAAATAAAATCATTCCACAAGATGCTTAACTTTCATGTATAATACTAAATGGCCCGTTTTGTTCATGCACCAGAAACAAAAAAGTGAAGAAACAGAAGAAAAACAAACAAAATAGAAAGGGCACTGTGCCTGGAAGGCAGGGACAGAGGCCAGAATACCAAGATGTTGGGTCAGGCTGCTGAAGGGTCAGTGGCTGCAACGGAGCTTTCTCAACCCAAGGAACCAGTGTACTGAAACAACCGAGGCTGTGCCTGAGCCTGCGCATGCTTTCACGCTCAAAAGGTCTAGACAGAGAAGTTGATGGACAAAAACAGTAACAGAGAAACCAAAATGAGAGGGAAAAGAAGAATGAAATGAGCACAAGTGGCTAAACACTGCATTTTAGACTATTAGAAGAACAAGTTATTTACATTTGGTTATGCTCTTTCTAGAGGATAATTGATCTAACTGCAGATTCCTCACCTTGTTATTATGCCCAGGCGCCAGACTGGTTTCTGGAAACTCTGTAATAGTTTCTGTGCGCCAGTAGGAGTCGTTGTGCGTGAGGACATCAGTTTCTCAAAGACATTTTCCGTGCCATCGAACAAAGAGTGTGACTGCAAACTGATACATCAAGAGTATGTAAAATCTAACTTGGGACCTAATTGTTTCAGAAGAATTTCAGTTTACAGAACCTGGAGGAAGGCGGATGGTGAGGAATCTGTGGTAAGCTTAAGTATCCACTAGACACAGTTAGCAGAGGCAAGTAACTTGTTCTTCGGAGACATGCTTGTAACCACAGATTCCTCACCTTGTTGTCAATAAAAAAGCAATGTCCCTCAAAGGGGTGGGTGTTTGGAATGGACTTCACACCAGGAAGTCCTGCAGGACACAGCTACAAAAGGATCCTCCATATGGGTCTGAGAACATATACAGTAGGGCCTGCTGAATGTATGGATAGATACCCAGCAGGGTGTTTTTGCAGATGTCCAAATCAGGAACACCCTGAGTCAGGGCCATAGTAGAAACCATTCACCCACTGAAATGGGCCCGAAGGACCTCATTAGAATCCTTCTTGGCCAACATGCAGCACAGTTTTATACAAGGGACAACTGATTGTTAACATGGTCTGTGTTGTACTGCCTTTCTTTTCTTCCCACCAACTAATCCGATGGAGTTGATCCTCCACTTGGTACTCCTTAGTCCTATCCTAGTAGAAACTAAAGGCCTGCTTAGGATCCAATCAGTGTAGCATCTCCTCCTCCTTTGAGGGATGTGGAGGAGAGAATAACACAGGAATTGTGACAGACTGAGCCACTTGAAAGCGAGGCACCACTTTCAGAAGAAAGGAAGCATGCAACCTAAGCACTCATTTATTAGGGGAAAAGGTGGTATACAGAGGTTAGACAAACAGTGCCAACAGCTCACCGAGATAACATGTAAAAATGAATGCAATGAGGAGCACAGTCTTTAGTCTCACAAGTCTCAGGGTACCATTATGAAGAGGCTAAAAGGAGCACACATCAAGTATGTTAGAACTAATTTGAAGTCCTACTGCGGCATAATGATGGGGCCAGGGAGAATCATATGCGAAAGTAGTTTTAAGAAAAGAATCCCAGCAGCTGATCTGAACAAAGAGGGTTGATTAAGCAAATGAAAAAAGGCCAACATGCCTCATAAGTAGCCTTTACTCATGCCCACACCAAAACCTTGCTGAGCAAATCACAAAACAGCCACAAGGAGTTAAGACAATTTAGTCTTCAGCGGATCAATTTAGAGTTTAGAGGGCTTCCCCTTGGCCCAGGAAACAATTTAGACCAACGTCCAGAAAAAATTGCTTTTGTGGATGGTTGGCAAGGAGCCAAAACGCCACCCACCACCTGTGACCTAAGATTGAATTGTCTCAGTTGATTCTCCTGAATCTCCATGCATGAAGAAGTAGGATATGGAAGTTTGAATATAGGGCTCTGCTCTGCTGCTGGGGCAGAAGGTCCACTCAAAGAGGAAGTCAAAGTGGAGGGCATATGCTGAGATCCAGACGCTCCGAGTACCAGACCCTTCAAGCCCAGCCCAAGGCTATTTGAACGAGCAGAGTATGATCCCGTCTGACCTTCTTCAGGACCCCGGGGTTAATCGGCAGAGAAGGCAACACATAAATTAGTCATGAGCCCCACCGTACACAGATGGCATCTCCTCACTGAAACGTCAGGGCGCAAAAGGTGAGACATTAAGCCTTCTAAGAAATAGCAAACAGATCTACAGAGAGCACATCCTACTGAGAGAAGATACCCTATGATATCTCCAGGTGCAGATGCCACCTGTGATTGACAAGATGACACCTGATTAATTCATCCGCCCGATTGAATGAACCCACGAGATGACTGCCTGAGAGAACCATGAAGATCCAGTCAATGCCACAGCTTCCAGGCAGAGGGTATGGAACCCCAACTTGGCCCTGCTACTTGCAGTATCACATTGTGATCATGTCAGGACTTGAGCCAACCTATCCCTGATAGAAGGCAGAAAATTATTGGGGGCTTGCCAGATGACTCCAAAGGATTTTTTAACATGGCACTGCTTCACTGGTGACTAGAGACTCCTGATCCCCACATTACCAAACGACCCCCACCACTGAGCACAGAGTTGATGTGTCCATCCCCAATGTAACACCTGGTTGGGTTAAGGTTAATGGCCTGCTGTACACCATGTGGGCAGCCGTCATACACCACCAAAGATCCACGCCTACTTCAGCCAAAACGCCAATGTTTTCCGATAGGAACTCCTAGTGTTTGGGCCAATTGAAGGTGAAGATTCCATTGCAGATCCCACCAGTGCCAATGGTCATGAGACACCAGCAGAATGTGCAAGCTCAAAAGCCCAAGAAGTCTCTGAACCATTAGTTTTTTTTATCCCTTTGGGATCTTTTTTGGGGTGTTTTTCCAACTGTCTACTGACACTGTCCTGATGATGGCCCTGGTCAAGTCAGTTTTTAGGGCGGAAACGAACAAGTTACTTACCTTTGGTAACGATATATCTGTAAGAAACATAGGTTAGTTATAGATTCCTTACCTTAGAATTACCCCCAGGCGTCAGACTGGATCCGGAAAGTTTATTGTCAGCAGTACCCCTGCGCGTCGAAAGGTGGCGTCGGTCGGCTCCTCGTTCGTCATTGGCATCGTGGTCGCCGGGATAACGTTGCGGTAGCTACATAGACGCCGCCCTTGCGCGCTGACATCAGTTCTGTACACTACTTTCCACGCCAGAAGCGCAGAGCAATGCAAGACACTGACCACTGGTGCACAAAACTAGGGCCCTGAAGGGAAGTCCTTAACCCTAGAAGTCAGTTCGCATAACGGGGAGGATGGGTGGGGCGGTAAGGAATCTATAACTAACCTATGTTTCTTACAGATATATCGTTACCGAAGGTAAGTAACTTGTTCATCTGAAAAAAACAGTTAGTTATAGATTCCTTACCTTAGAATAGATACCCCAGCAATACCAACCCCGGAGGTGGGTCTGCGAACTAAGTTCACACCAGAAAGCCCTGGAGAACAGAACAGCCAAAGAAGCCATCTCTCCGGACTTGGCTGTCCAGGCAGTAGTGTCTTATGAACGTGTGCAGCGATGCCCACGTAGCTGCCTGACAGATGTCATTAAGGGGGACTCCACGTCCCAAAGCAGTGGTAGCTGCCGTCGCCCTGGTGGAATGGGTGCGCAACCCCACTGGAGGCTCCTTCTTTGTCAAGGAATAACAAGCTTTGATGCACAAAACAAAGAGCTGGTCATCCACCCGGAATTGTTTTGTGCGATCCAAGTAAAAGGAAAGCGCACGCTTTGGATCCAGATGGTGGAGCCTCTCTTCTTCTTTGGAAGGATGCGTAGGCGGAAAGAAGGTAGGCAAAGTGATGGTCTGTCCAATATGGAAAGGAGAAACTACTTTGGGAAGGAAGGAAGGACGAGTTCGAAGGACAACCTTGTCCGGATGTACAGTCAGAAAAGGAGGCTTAGAAGAAGGTGCTTGGAGCTCACTCACCCTGCGTGCAGAGGTGATGGCCACCAGAAAGGCAGTTTTTATGGTCAGAAGCCTGAGAGGACAGTTATGTAGCGGCTCAAAGGGAGCGCACATAAGATATGTAAGAACCAAGTTCAAGTCCCACTGGGGCATTACAAAGGGAACAGGAGGAAAAAGTTGAGTAATGCCCTTAAGGAAGCGATTTACAACAGGGGACTTGGAAAGAGAAGGCTGATCAGGAAGCCTAAGAAAGGCTGAAATGGCCGAGAGGTAGCCCTTTAGAGTGCCCAGAGCAGAGCCCTGCTGGGCCAAAGAAAGGAGGAACAAGAGAACCGCAGAAAGAGGGCGGAAAGGGGATCCACAGCCTTTGCTGTGCACCATGCCACAAATTTGTTCCATCTGCAGGCGTATACCGTCTTAGCGGAGGGATGCCTGGCTGCCAAGATAACATCACAGACTTCGGGAGGCAGGTCAAACTTCGTCAACTGCCGCCGCTCAATCTCCACGCAAGGATGTGGAGGCTGGACTGGTTCGGGTGGAGGATCGTCCCCTGCTGCTGCGACAGAAGATCCTCCCGAAGAGGCAGTCTGATCGGAGGATCAATGGCCATGTGTAGCAGCTCAGGATACCAGACTCTTCGTGCCCAATCCGGAGCCACAAGAATGACTTGGGCCCGGTCGCGCTTTATCTTCTTCAGCACTCTGGGCAGAAGTGTTATAGGCGGAAAGGCGTATAGAAGACCGTAACTCCACTCGCGACGAAAAGCATCGCCTAGCGAGTGCCGCCTTGGAAATTCCATCGTGCAGAATTGCTGACAAGGCGCGTTCTCTTCAGTGACGAATAGATCCAACCAAGGCTCTCCCCACTGTCGAAAGAGACCTTGCAGCACCTCTGAGTGAAGACGCCATTCATGATCCATCATGTACCTGCGGCTGAGTTTGTCTGCCCTGGCGTTCAGTGAACCTGCCAGGTGTTGAACCACCAGGGATATGCCCTGATGTTCAAGCCATGTACAGAGGCGGAGGGCCTCCTGACATAGGGTCCACGACCCCACCCCGCCTTGCTTGTTGCAGTACCACATGGCGGTGGTGTTGTCCGTGAACACCTGCACTACTCTTAACCGGACAGAGGGAAGGAATGCTTTGAGTGCAAGACAAATCGCCCGAAGCACCAGAAGGTTGATGTGGAGCCCGGACTCCGCAGGAGACCAGAGGCCTCTGATCTCCGCCTCCCCCATGTGGCCGCCCCATCCCATAAGTGATGCATCGGTCACCACTGTGAACTCTGGTTGGGGAAGGGAAAGGGATCTGCCGTCGACCCAATCCTGGTTCGTTAGCCACCACTGCAATTGGTGTGCAGTGCCCTCCGAGATCTGGACGCAATCGGACAGGTTCCCCTGATGTTGTACCCACTGGAACTTCAGGTCCCACTGCAGAGCCAGCATATGCCATCTGGCATGGTCCACCAGCAGGATGCAGGAGGCCATCAGGCCCAGTAGCCTGAGGGTCATCCTGACCGAAACCCGGGATAGAGGCTGAAAGATCGGAATCTTAGCCCGAATATCCCGGACTTGCTGTTCGGGGGGAGAGACCCGAAACTGCGTCGTGTCCAGAACCGCTCCGATTAAGAGGAGCTTCTGAGAGGGTGTCAGGTGTGACTTCGGCACCTTCATGGAGAACCCCAGCGAATGCAGGAGGTCAGCCGTAGTCTGGAGGTGGGAGACAACAGTCTGGGGCGAGCCCGCCTTCAACAGCCAGTCGTCGAGATAGGGGAAGACTGGAACCCCTGATCTGCGCAGATGAGCTGCGACCACCGCCATCACTTTCGTGAACACCCGAGGGGCGCTGGTAAGGCCAAAGGGGAGCACGGTAAACTGAAAATGCTCTTGGCCTACCGTGAACCGCAGGTAACACCGGTGGCCTGGCAGGACGGGGATGTGAAAATAAGCATCCTGCAAGACCAAAGCTACCATCCAGTCTCCAGGGTGGAGGGCAGACAAGACCTGAGCGAGCGTCAACATTTTGAACTTCTCCTTCCGGAGGAAGCGGTTGACGTTCCTGAGATCCAAGATAGGACGCAGGCCTTTGTCCTTCTTGGGCACCAGAAAGTAGTGGGAATAGCAACCACGACCTACTTCTGGGACAGGAACGTGCTCGATGGCTCCCTTGGCCAAGAGTGCCGAAACTTCCTGTTGGAGAAGGGCCAGATGATCCTCCAACATGCGATGGTACTGAGGTGGCATGGATGGAGGGGTAGTCTCGAAAGGGAGGGAGTAGCCCCTTCGGACTATTTGCAAAACCCACCTGTCCGACGTGATGGTGCGCTAGTGGGGGAGGTGATGGCGAATCCTGCCGCCCGCTGGCGTTTGGTGGCCAGGAAAGGTCGGACTAGGAGGGTTTGGAGGCTGCTGCAGAGGGGGCTGTTGTGGACGGCCTGCCCGCTGGCCCCCCAGAACCACGGCGGGGGTTCCCACGTCCCCGGCCGCGCAGGGGCTGAACAGCTTGCGCTGGCCTGTGGCTCTGGGCGGGACGTGGCGGGGCACCCCTTCCGTAGCCACGAAAGGGGCGAAAGGCAGACTGCGCAGGGCGGGCGGTGGAGAGGCCCAAGGACCTGGCCGTAGCCCGAGAGTCCTTAAAGCGCTCCAACTCGGTGTCTGCCTTGTCGCAGAATAGGCGACGGCCATCAAAGGGCATGTCCATAAGAGTGGATTGGACATCCCCTGAAAAACTAGTCGACCTCAACCAGGCGTAGCGTCGAAGGGCTACCTACGTGGAAATCATCCTACCCAGTGAGTCGGCGGTATCCAGCCCACAGCGGATGGTAAACTTCGCTGTGCCTCGCCCTTCGGCAACTGCACGGGAGAGTACGGCCCGGGCCTCCTCCGGGCACTGGGGCAGCACTTGCGCCGCCGTATCCCACACGGAGTGGGTATAACGGCCCAACAGACATGCAGTGTTTACCGACCGCAGTCCCAAGCTGGAGAAAGAAAACATCTTCCCAAGATCGTCCAGCTTTTTGGATTCCCATCAGGTGGTGCGTTAGGGAATGTGCCTTTGGAGGTGGAGGCTTGGACCACCAAGCTCTCAGGGGTGGGGTGTTGGGAAGAGGAAAGTGGGGTCGCCTGGAGCCGGGCGGTGGCGTCGGGCAATCATCCAATCCACAGGAGCCAAAAGTATGTCGGTGAGGGTTTCATTAAACGGTAGCAGGGGTTCCGAGGAGCTCGCTGCCGGGTGAAGCACCTCTGTCAGGAGGTTAGTCCTGACTGCCACCGTAGGAAGCTCTAGCACCCTACGCAACACCACGGCGTAAGACGCTCCCTCCTCCGTAGCCACAGTAGGAGGACCCTTCCCAGTCCTCCTCAGGCTGCCAATCTGGTCTTAAAGAGCCAGGGTAGAACAAGGGCACAAAAGTACCCGTTGGCGCCGGATCCGGCGTCGGTCCGGCTCCGTGTCTACCTCGAGGTGGAGGCCAGGGTCGACGCCGGATGGGGACACAACCGGCGTCAGCTGCGGACGTGGTGCCGGTGGATTCGACGCCAGGGGAGGTGTAATGAGGTCGGCCTGCGCTGATCTAGATCCATACCTGAATCCAAGGGGACCCTGCGGTGCCGGGGCCGGAGCCGCCGGCATCGGAGGCCCAGGGCCCCCAGCCGAGTCCGCGGGGCCCAAAGGCGCGCCAGCAGAGTAGGGCTGCCCAAAGATGGCATGCATCGCTTCGTAAAATTGACGAAGCTGGGCAGGGGTCGCTCCGGGTCCCGGGAAGGGAGGGAAACCTGGAGTCGACCCTTCGGGCTCCGCACGCGGAGCCGCGGGAGGCGCACCACCTGCATCCCTCGTTGCGTCGGCCGACGAACGAGGAGAAGTCGAAGAGCGACGATGCTTTTTCGACTTCTTCTTGTGCTTCGACTTACCTGACCCAGAGTGCGAAGACTTGGAAGAAGAATGATAATGACTCCGCGACCGGTCCCTCGACCTCCTCCGCGACCGGGACCTCGAACGGCACGGAGCCGACTGCCGGGCCTCGGGAAGCTTTCGGGACTGCTCCCGCAAAGACTTCGGATTCATGGTCCGGCATTCGAAGCACGACTTGGGGTCATGGTCGCGCTCCAAGCAAAACAGGCACACGCGGTGCGGATCCGTCACCGACATCAGTCGGCTACAGGAACCGCAAGCCTTGAAGCCGGGCATCCCTGACGTGCACCAGGAGTCGAAGACTCGAAAACGGTGTCGACAAAAGTCGGGAAAAAGTCAGTCAAAAAGCGACTGGAGGTACCGCTCTCTCCGGATCTGCGATGGCTGGCGCGGAAAAAGAAACGTCAGCGCGCGAGGGCGGCGTCTATGTAGCTACCGCGACGTCATCCCGGCGACCACGACGCCAACGACAAACGCGGAGCCGACCGACGCCACCTTTCGACGCGCAGGGGTACTGCTGACGAAAAGGTTTCTGGATCCAGTCTGACGCCTGGGGGTAATTCTAAGGTAAGGAATCTATAACTGTTTCTTTCAGATGTAAACTTTTTACAAATGTGGGCTGTTTAAATACCTATATTAAATATGACTAATATCAACTAAACATGCACCTGAATTATGTGATATCTCATATCTTGGATAGCTTATAAAAGAATCTGTTTATATTTATACCCTCTTTGCACCTTATTTTTCACAAACGCACTACACTGTTAAGCCACCTCACATAGATAATGTAAGGTAATTGCTGAAATATGTATGTTTGCTATCTTATGCTTAACCTACTACGTTTTTCTACTTGGTGGATTACCTTTAATATGTATATGCATGGATTCATCCCAACTAATAAACTCCGAGTCCAACTCTTCGGCCCTCTTTGTTTGACTAATCCAAACAAAAATCTTGGTGTTAAACTTTTTGTTCCCTGATTTGGTTGCAGCACAGCTTACATCTGGTCCTTTGGGAGTTGACATCCCCGCACAATGTCAGTTTAGAAAGTTCAGAAAGCTTTAGTCAAGTACTGAAAACTATTGGAGGGGAGTTTTGGTTCCACGCCGAAGGGCACAGAAAAAAAGACAAGCATTTGCAATGCAATAGGTCTCGCAATTGGGAGAGTTTGAGCTTTTGACATTGTTAACGGCAATGCTTTTTAGTTATGTGTTGGTTTTTAAAACATAAATAAAAGGCATTATCATTTACAATGCCAATAGCTCAAACTCTCGCAAATGCGAGACCTATTGCATTGCAAATGCTTGTTGTAACATCTGGCCGGTGATATACAACAGCCCTTTTCTACACTAGAGAAGTGTCAGATTACTCTGACTTGTCCAGTGAGGTCTGTCACCTTTCCACAAAGGTGCATAATAAAATGTCCTCTGTTGACAGGTAGTAGTTAAGCATCGCCACCTTAAACCTGGCTTACCTAGTTACAAGTTTGACAAGATAATCGCATTTGTTTGAAGAATGTAACATCAGTCCACTGCATTTCGAAAGATGAGGAAAGCATGAACTGATAGATCACTAGATTAGTACACAGCTACAAACATCTGTGGGAGGACTAAAGGGCATACAAATGTTTATGCCGTTTCAAAGCCGACTCAGCCTTTCATTCTTCAAAGGTCGATAAAATCGGTAGGGGTTCTTCGGTGAATTAAACGGTAAACATAGGGGGGTGCATAACTAACTCACGCCGGATAAGGTACTACAATGTGCGATCTGATCCAATGATTGTCTGTAATTAACATTTATTATCCTTCACCTCCGAAAGAACACATTGTGCTGATAAATGATCATCGCGCATATACCTAAAACTATACAATGTGTAATAAGGCTTTTGCAGCGTGGAAAAAACAGACATACAGCAATTTCGGTTGCTACCAGTACCAGAATATATAGCCCACTGCTGAAGCCAGTGCATTGCTTTACTAAGATCCAGGAGAGCGTGCCCAGTACAAATACTTCACTTTTACAATACCACCTTGATCGGAAGGGGGAGGGGGGGGTCTTCTTATCTAAATAAATTACAAAAAACAGAGCTACGTTCATTGGTCATAGCCGAGAACAAGTGGGCTAGCTGAGGGCCGGCTGGGAATCCCGTTCAACAAGAAGCAAACGGAAGCAGCGCGCGGTGTCCAAGCTCCCACTAACCTTAACATACAGGTCCTGGTGCTCGTCCACGTACTTGAAGAGCTCAGGAGCGCACAGGAAGACATCTCTCAAGCACAGCGTCAGTCTAGGTCCTGTGAAACAAACAAGTGCCGGTGAGAACCGTCCTCCGAGCTTTAAAGGAGCTGCTGCTGAGCTCGCATGCTGAAATGTACCAATGAAGCTCTTTTTTACCGGAGGGTTCTTCAGAGGTCACCTGATGGCTAGTCTCGTGACAGCAGCCAGTGACTGAAACTGGATGACCATGAATGAGGAGGCTGCCTTAGCCGATCTTCACCCTTCTGAGCCCACAGCTGTGTTCCATGCACGCCCGAGTGTCTCTCGTCACATGCACCAATGGGTTTCTGGCCCTACAGGCGCTTTGCGCATCTCACTCTGTTTGTATTGCAAGGCGAGTCGTGATGAAGACAGACAGCTGACCAGCCGTTCTGCACAACACGTGAGAGTAGCTTACCTGCCAACATTTGAAAAACAAGCTGAAAAACGGAGGCGACATCGCGGGCGCACTCCATGCCTCCGGTGCAGATGGCGGCGAAACCGGAAGTCAGGCAGCCTTCGTTGGGACGTGGGCGGGGCCTGCAAAAGAAACAGGAAGGAACCGCCGGAGAGAACGTCCGGAACCCTGCAGGCTCCATGCTGAAGTCCCGGCCCCATGAGAGGGACCGGGCGAAGAGCGAGGCAGACTGCATGGCACCAGAGGCAAGACGGGGCTCCCGAGTGGTGAGGAGAGCCCCGCGGCGTGCCGAGGAGACGGCCAGGGAACCTGCAGACCGAGGAGAGACGCCCTCCTGAACCAGCCGGTGAGTGAGGGCTTGGCTGGGTGTATTGCCGGCGCCCATTGTTTTAGCGGACCCGCTAGACAGCGGGCCGCTCCATCATGGGGGCAATTCTGTAGACCTGCTGAGCCCCGGTGAGACATGTAAGGCGCACGCTGAAAGACACGCCATGAGCGTGCACATCGGCTGTCTGAAAGAGACGCCGTGAGCGTGCACATGGCCTGTCCGGGCGCCGTGAGATGTGCACGCGTATGGTGCGAGCAGGCGTTGTGACAACGCCGCGAGCCGTACGCGTGCACATCTCCTGTCTTGCCATACGCGTGCACCTGTCCTGTCCCGCATCGGAGCAAAAAGTCGGCAACAATAGATCTCGCATAGCGAGCAGCGCTTTGCGCTGCATCGCTAGGCGAGACCTAAAAAACTGACGAACAAGCTACTTACCTTCGGTAACGTCTTATTTGGTAGAGACTCCATCTAGCCACAGATTCCTCACCTTTGAATATCCCCAGGCGTCCAACCGGATCTTGAAGATTTTCGAGCAGTACACCTGTAGGTGGCGTCAGTCACTTTCTTGACTTTCTATGCCAAAGTGCGGTGCCACAATAAGAAGCGACCACTGGTGTGGAAAAGACTAAGGCTCTGAAAGAGGTTATCGCTCATAACTGAACCAGTTCGCAGAGCAGGGCGGACGGAAGGGTCGGTAAGGAATCTGCGGCTACATAAAGTGTCTACCAGATAAGGCGTTACCGAAGGTAAGTAACTGATAAAGACTTTCTAGCCACAGATTCTTTACCTTTGAATAGATACCCAAACAATACCTCCTCGGAGGTGGGACTGCGAATCCTATCAAACCAAAAAATAATGCAGGACCTAACTGGCGACGTACCCATGACGACAGACTGGACTGTCCAGACAGTAATGTTTTGTGAACATGTGCAGAGATGCCCAAGCCGCTGCATGACATGTCCAGGAGAGGAAGGCCACGCACTAATGCAGTGGTTGCAGCCTTGGCTCTGGTAGAGTGCGCCCACAAGCACTCAGGGGGCTGTTACTTGGCCAATGCGTAGCATATTTTAATGCACATGACAATCTATTGAGAAATGGGTCTTTTCTGTACAGCTTTCCCCTTTTTTGCACCCAAAAAACCCCACGAAAAGTTGATTGTACACCAGGAACTCTTTTGTACAGTCAAGATAGAAAGGCAATGCTCTTTTTGGGTGCAGTCTCTTCTTTTGAGGGATGGGGTAGCAAAGAAGGTAAGCAGGGTGACGTTTTGGCCTACAAGGAAAGGAGTGATCACTTTTGGCAGGAAAGAGGCATGTGGCCAGAGGACCAGTTTGTCTGGATAAAAAGGTGGTGTAAGGAGGGTGTGCCGAGAGCGCCTGGAGTTTGCCGACTCTCTGGGCTGATGTTATGGTCACTAAGAAAGCTGTTTTGTTGGTCAATAGCCTAAGAGGACAACTATGTAGAGGCTCAGAGGGAAGAGCACATGACAAAAGTAAGGACCAGGTTGAGGTCCCACTAAGGCTTTATAAAGGGTATAGGTGGGAGATTGTGTTGTAGACCTTTAAGGAACCTAGCCACAACCTGTGACTTAGAGAGAGATGGTTGGTCCTGCAAAGTTTTCCCAATGGCAGGCGTATACCATCTTGGTGGAATGATGCCTGGCTGCCAGAATAATGTCACTGACATTCTGGAAAAGGGTCGAAGGCTGTCAACTGCCCCCACTCAATCTCCACGCATGGAGGTGGAGGGTGCACAGGTTTGGGTGCAGGACCCTGCCCTGTTGCTGCAACAGAAAATCCTCCTGAAGAAACAGCCTGATCAGAAGACCAGTGACCATGCTCAACAGCTCAGGATACCAGACTTTCTGTGCCCAATTCGGAGCCACAAGAATGACTTGGGCCCAGTCTTTCCTGATCTTCTTGAGAACTCTGGGCAGGAGTGGTACTGGCAGAAAGGTGTACAGGAGGCTGGAGCTTCATTCGAGATGAAGTGTCTCAGAGCGAGAGTCGCCTTGGAAACTCCAGCACGCAGCACTACCAACACTGCACATTTTCTGCAGTGGCGAACAGAGCTAACCAATGCTCTCCCTACTGCAAAAAGAGGCCTTGAACCACCTCCGGATGGCGATGCTATTCGTGATCTGCTAGGCCTCTTCGACTGAGTTCGTCCACCCTGGCGTTCAGAGAGTCCGCCAGTTGTTGAACCACCAAGAAAATGCCCTGACGTCCCAGCGATGTCCAGAGGCGCAGAGCCTCCTGGCAGAGGGTTCATGACAGCACCACACCCTGTATGTTACAGTAGCACATGGCAGTGATGCGGTCTGTGAACACTTGCACAAGCAGGATTGCAGGAGGCCATGAGGCCCAACAGCCTCAGTCAGTCTCATCAAAATCCAGGATAGAGACTGAAACATCGGTATCATAATGTGAATTGCCTGGACTCGCCGCTTGGGAGGATAGGCCCGAAACTGCTCTGTGTCCAGACCAGCTTCAGTGAAAGGTAGCGGCTGAGAGTGAGTCAAGTGTGACTTTGGCGCGTTGACAGTGAATTCCAGTGAGTCAGTATAAGGCTTCTCCGTAGTCTGAAGGTGGGAGATGACTGCCTGGGGCAAGCCTGCCTTCAACAGCCAGTCATCGAGGTAATGGAAGACTTAAATCCCTGACCACTGCAGATGAGTTGCAAACACTGCCATCACCTTGCTGAACACCCAAGGGGTGCTGGTAAGGCAGAAGAAAAGCACAGTATACTGAAAATGTTTGTGGCCCACCGTGAAACGCAGATAGCGTCTGTGGTCCCGCAGGACAGGGAAGTGGAAATAAGAGTCCTTCAAGTCCAACACTACCATCCAGTCTTCCAGGTACAGAGCAGACAAAACTAGTGCAAGCTCGAGCATTTTGAATTTCTTCTTTTTCATGAAGAGGTTGAGAAGACGCACATCGAGAATAGGACAGAGTCCTTCGCCCTTGGGCAGCAGAAAGTAGCATAAATAACAACCACAACCTACTTCGGATGTCAGCACCCTCTCTATGGCCAAGGGAGCCTACCTTTCTTGACAGACGAAGGAGAGGTGGTCCTCCGTCAGCCTGTGGTAAGTGGGTGGGATGGGTAGATAGGGTGTCACAAAGCGTAGTTAGTACCCCTTTTGACTATCTGTAGTACCCATCTGTCTGATGTTACTGACCGCTAGTGGGAGAGGTGATGGCGTATCCTGCCTCCAACTGGGTGCCCAAGATGGTCTGAGGATGGATTAAAGAGACTTGGAGGCAGTGGCTGCCGAGGGGAGGGTCATAGACTGACCTGACGTCAGGGTGCCGGTCCCACATGGTCGCTGGGACCTGCACCCTCGGCCACGAAAAGAGTGGGAAGCCAGTTAGCCGCGGTAGCTGGGATGGTATGGGTGCAGATGGAGACCCCTTCCGTAGCCACGAAAGGCGGACTGAGGTGGACGAGGGGCCACTGACAACCCCAAGGACCTGGCCGTAGCTCTGATGTCCTTGAAGAGCGCGAGCGCTGAATCCGCCTGGTCTCCAAATAGGCGAGAGCCATCAAAGGGCATGTCCATGGCCATCAAAGCGCAGGTCCGTGAGGGAAGCCTGGGCATCTCCTGAAAAACTAGATGCTCTCAGCCAGGCATGGCGTCGCAAGGCCACCAACAATGAAGTCGCTCTACCTAGTGAGTCAGTTGTGTCAAGTCCACATCTGATGGAGAACTTTACTGCATCGCTCCCATCGGCAATTGCCTGAGAGAGTACGGCCCAGGACTCCTCTAGGACCAATGGCAGCACTTGCGCAAACCAAATCCCAAAGAGTATGGGTATAACGGCCCAAAAGTTATGAGGTGTTCATGACCACAGTGCCAGGCTGGTGGAAGAGAATATTCTCTTACCGAAGGTGTCCAGCCTCTTGGATTCCCTATCCGGTGGAGTGGTAAGGAATATGGGGTGAGTAGGCTTGGACCACCCACCTCTCCAGGGTAGGGTGCTGGGTAAGGAAATTGGAATCCCCAGGATCGGGGCGATGGCAGTGGGAAATCGTCCTATTCACAGGAGTCCCTGTGCAGGGCTTTGACCAGACCCCAAGAAGGGAGTCTGAAAGGGCTTCATTAAAAGGGAGTAAGGATTCTGAGGGGGAAACTCCCGGCTGAAGCACCTCCGTCAAAACATTAGTTTAGACTGCCACTTAAGGTCTAGGACCTCAGCCACCCTAAGCACCACCATAGCAAAAGAGGCTCCCTCCTCCGTAGCCACAGTAGGTGAGGAAACCAGACCAGTGTCATGTGAGATGTCTAACCCACTGGCCTCACCCAGTTCCTCATACCAGTTGTCCTCCTTAACTGGTTCTTGTCCATGGGGGGGCATGTCCAAGATGGCAGACGGGACGGTCTGAGCGCGAGCTCCAATTCCCAGCTTCATTTCTCTGTTCCAAATCCCACTTGCCCCACAAGATTAGGGGGTGTGGGTGTTCGTGCCCTGCTGGGGGACACTCGGTGGCGAGCCTGGCCCATTGGAGGTTTCAGCAAGATGCCTCCCGACATCGTGAGGACACCACAATTTACGCCCTCATCTGGGCACGATGAAATGAGGCTGCGGCCCCGGCGGCGGTCGGAGATAGCTGCGCAGACCCCCGCCTTGTGAGCTCTATCCAACCCAAGAATGCAGCGGGCACTGTGAGCAACAGTAGTGTGGGTAGCCATGCGCGCCCCCCCAGGGAGAGAATCGAAGTGAGTGCAGAGCAGGGCGGAGCCCCGCTCCAGCGGATGCAGCCTAATTGGAATTCCGGCATTCACACACAGCTTGAGATGGGGGTGGCGGCAGAGGGGAACTGCCTCTGCCCAGAGGGAAATAACATGCCGCTTGAGATGTCAGGCATGCACCGGGGACATTACCGGAGGCCATGCGGTAAGGACTTCCTGTTTTCACCTGTCAACTGCTGGCATAGGCCTAAGCAGTGAAACACAAAGCCCCCTCCCCCACTGTTGGATGGAAGGCTTAGGAGGCATGGCTGATTCCTCCTTGCCTATGGCTCGGACAATCATTAGTGTGGCATACCTTAGCAAGCACTGGATGAGGCAACAATTTGTGTGGATTAAATAAACAGGCACTGCAAGAGACAGTTTGAGAAGCATGCTGCAAGTGCGGGGGAGCTCACCCTCACATAACTGCTGACGCAGGGACCAGGCTGCTGTCACTGTGGCACCCCCTCTCGCGCACATCAGGGCTGTGAAGGGGAATTGGACAGACCAGGATAACAGGACACTTTGGCTGGATCTGAGTAATCAGACTTTCTAATTGCCCTTTGATGATGGCCAAGGTCCAAAAGGGGAAGGGCAGTGACGTCCCGCAGACCTGTGCTGTCGTAGAACCGGCGCAATCCTCAGTGCAACAACTTCTGCAGGACCAAACCCAGACATTTTCGGAACTACTGGCAGCGGTCAGCAGCCTCAAGGCCTCTATTGATCTGAAACTGGACTCTTTGATAATTGATATGGGGCTCCTGAAAGACGACCAGAAAAAACTGAAGGACAGAATGCATAGCACAGAACAGACTCTTGAGGCGGTACACCCTCCAGTCACAGACCATCAATCACAGATTGAGACACTGCAGAAGGAAGTGGCACTACTGAGAGCAAGAGCAGATGATTCAGAAGGCCACTAACAATGTAATAATATCAGAGTGGTTAACATTCCGGAGGTGGCAGAGGGACCAAGCATGGACTTGTATCTAGAAACGTGGCTATCCGAGGAGGTGCTCGGCAGAAAGAGCTCTACGTTTTTATCGGTAGTAAGGTCACAGAGTACCAGATTGTCCTCCAGCCCCGGGAGCACCACCAAGACCGGTGGTCTTGAGACTCTTTTAATTTTCGAGATCAGGACAAGATACTGGAAATTGCCCATGCCAAGGGTCCCTGGATGGTACATAATAGCAGGGTCATCATCTTCCCGGATTACACCATGTCCGCAAGCTATGAGACCCATTTTGTGATGTGAAACAGCAGCTCCGCATCTTGAATATAAAATATGCATTGTTGTTCCGGGCGAAGCTGAGGGCTGTATCCGGCACTGAGACATTGTTTTTTGCAACACCCAAAGAGGTGTGGTCCTGACTGGACTCTAGGGAGGGCCACCAGTGCACACCTTCAGAAAATGAGAAAGACTGCCAGTCACAAAGGTGCAGGTGGCATACCACTAAGAGAGGTGGAGCAGTACGTGGCAGACCCACCAAGGCACAAGCTCCTTTGGGCAGAGCGGAGGTGATAGCGGCAGTGGGACAAACCTTGATATCCGGTCAGGAGGACCTGGACTCTGATGTCACTGGAGGAACTCTGCAGGACGAAGAGCTGGTGATGAAGCTGCCGAAGGAACTCCCAGGTGGACTGCAGATCACTCCAAGGACTGTGGACCTATTTCATTCTTCTCGAGTATCGTATATATTTTTATTCCACATTTCTCACTGGCCTTCGTGCTCAGCCTGCGGCGGTATGTGCTGGAGTAGATAGATGGGGTAGGAAACACCAGTTGACAGGTGGATAATTACAAGTCCATATCATTATTAAGGAGCGAGGGTGGACTTCACTATAGTTGTGTTAGCGGGGAAGAGGGGCACAGGCGCCTTTCCATGTATTTGAAATGGATAGCCCTCAAAACAGAAGAAGCTTTGTAGTAGTTGATGAATCATTGCCGGCACTAAGTGGCTATGACTGATTGAGGGTATGGCCAGGGAGTGGGAGTTCCGGGGAAATGGTTGGAAGTTTGTTTATTTATATTTTTTTGTTTTATTTCTCAGATCTCCTGCTGTCCTGCTTAATCCCGGACTTACATTGTGTGGCACTAACAGCACATGTTACACGATTCACCTGACTTCCCAAGAATACAAGGTACTGTCTTGGAATGTGAGGGGCGTGGGTAAATATGGTAAGCGACAAGATTTACTCCTACCTGCGGAGACACAATATTCAGTTCGCATGCCTCCAAGAAACCCATTTGATTAATGAGGAACTCACCAGGCTACGTAAACGATAGCGGGGCTTGCTGTTAGGTACCACGTACTCCGCGTATGCCAGGGGGATTCTGCTATGTGCGGCACCAGGAGTTCCATTTGTTCTGGGGCACAGGATCATTGACCCAGAGGTTCGCTATGTCATAGCAGAGGGTACACTGGACAGTGAACCTCTCACATAGGTGGTAGTGCATACTCCTAACGTGGGACAATCCATGTTTTTTAATTCACTCGCACCTGCTCTATTGCAGTCCCCAACAAAACCATCATTGTGGTGCTGGGATTTTAACTGTGTCCCGGACCTGGTAATGGATAGATCCACTTCCCCAGTCCGGGAGCGCAATCTCACATTAATACTAGACAGCTACGGCAGTGGGCCTGTGATAGGCAGGTGGTGGATGTGTGGTGAGCCTTATACCCAATACATCGTAAATACTCCCACTACTCACATTTACATGTACTCCATACACGTATAGATTAGATTTGATTTACGCTAGCAGAGGATAGATGTCTGCCTGTAAGGGGGGTGAATATTTAGCTAGGACATTATCAGATCATTGCCCGTTGCGAGTGACTTTTCACTGGGGATGAACCCCTCCACCAATACCCACCTGGCGACTTCAGCCACGGACATTAGCAGACACACCATATTGGACTCGGGTGGGTGAACATATAACTCACAATATCACAGAGAATTAAGGCACAGCCACACATGAAGGGATTGAATGGGATGCATTCAAGGTAACGATAAGAGGGGACTGTATGTCTACACAATTTGGCATAAAGAAGTGTCAACAGCTGGAAATACTAGAGTCAGAGTGGCGACAAAGGGGCGGAGGTAACATTTGATCGTCCCCTTTCTTTGCTCAATCTTGATTATAAAGTGCTGAGTAAGGTATTGGCCAATAGACTAACAGCAATGATGCACACTGTAATCCATTCAGATCAGATTGGGTTTATTCCAAGCAGGAATACGTTTTTAAATCTGCGTCGGTTATTTGGGGTTATGGACTGGGCAAGTCAGTCAGACATGCAGTGATGGGCCTCCCTTGATATAGAAAAGTCGTTTGACACTCTGTATTGGAGTTACTTACAATCGGTCCTAGTGAAGCTATTTTTTTACCTGGATACGGGTTTTATATGAGCTACCCATCGCTAGAGTACGTACTGGGAAAATTATTTCAGATAGTTTTAGGATTGAGAGAGGCACCAGACAAGGTTGTCCCATGTACCCCCTGCCATTTGCTCTGGCCATGAAGCCATTGGCTTGTATTCTCTGCAAACAGGTACATGACTGGGGTTATACAGTTGGAGATCACCCAAACAGTCTATGTATGCGGACGATATGCTGATATATTTATGAGCTGACCCTGCCATTCTGCCGGGGGTTATGTCGGCTTTGGATGTGTTTGGCCGCATCTTCGGGCTGAGAATCAACAGGGGGAAATCCTGTTTATTCTCCTTGCTACAGACACCTGACCTTCCACTTCACCCCGCTGGGGATGCTCCGCTGATGTGGAAGTATGATACTTTCAAGTATCTAGGAGTACAAATATATCACTTTGAACAAGACCTAGTAGAAGGGATCCTTGGGAGGGCCGTGTTCTCGATCAGACAATCACTACCTCTATCGCCTCTGGGGAGAGTGTCTAAGTGTCTATAACTAAAATGTTGGCCCTTCTGCGACTCCTGTATTTCTTTGCAGCCTTCCCAGTGATACCGAAGAGGTCTTTCTTCGTAGACCTTTAGCGATTGTTGGCCACATTGATATGGGCGAATAAAAGGCATAGGGTGAAACTAGAGTTATATAGAACTAGGTTATATGCTCCACTGGAGGACGGAGGGTTGGGTGTTCCCAATAATGAGCTTTTATATGCCGCGGTCCAACTCCAGTGACCACTTCGTTGGCTGCTGGAGGAGACAAACCCGGAGCGATGTCTGGTGGGCTCTGCCTTTGGGGATTATTCACCACTAGAGTGGTTCTTAACCTGCCCTTAGCATGCTGCTATTACTAACATGTTGGTGAAGGTGGCGGCATGAAATTAGAGGAAATAAATATTTCAGGGTAAACGTGATGCACCCTATGCACCTGGTCTACCACTCTGGGCACCCCCACAGAGCAGGCACTTTACTGGGATTTTCCCGATTAAATCCTGGACAGCAGCTGGCTATGAGACCTGGGGGGGATATAATAGTAGATGGTAGTTTTTGCACTTTTGAGTAGTTGATGGAGGGGGTGGACTAGACCTGGTGCAGTTTCTTTTGAGTTCCGCACTGAGGGAAGTGGCTGGAAAATTATAGAGGTTAGATGGGAACTCTGTACAGACGGCTGGCCCATTGGAACTTATGTTAACATTGACGGGATCCAGGAAGGCTATCTCACACACATACAGAGCGTTACAGGAGGTGGGCATAGACAAGGGGTTCCCGGCACTTAAGGGATGGTGGGAGGAGAAGTGACTATGGAAATACAGGACTCCACATGGGAAAGATGTTTGGGCTCAGTTAGAACCACACAAAATGCACGATTTAGATTTATGCAATTCAATTATATTCATCACATGTACCATTCTCCAGACCGAATGGAAACATTTTTCCCAGGTACGGGGGTGGTGTGTCCTAGATGCCAACAGGTTAATGGGGACGCCTCTCCATTGGTCGTGTGGCTGAGGGATGTGATTCGATGGGCGAATGTAGAGCTCTCAGTTCAAATGGATGCCAGAGCTCGTTATGGGAGGTGTAATCTTATTGAACAATGAAATGAGTACTTAACTAGACTGAAAATGATTCTTGCCCCTACCGACCACACTAATATACCTCAGACATGAGGCAGTTTGTTCAATACATTCGGGGGCAGGAGGGGGGGTACTGTTGACTATTATGTTGCCTGACTTAATCTGGTAATGGGGAGGGGGAGCAGGGTGCGGGGGATCGAGCAGGGTTGATTGTTTTCTTTATTTGATGTGTTTCTTCTTTATGGTGACAGTTGGCTCATGATGGCACGACCTTACGACTCCTTTGATTTTTAATCATTCACATGTAAATGTTTTGCTGCATAGGCTGGCTGAACCAGATTAACCCGGACCAAGGCACTGTAACACCTTTGGAGTGGAAAATGTATACTACTAGTGAACTGTACCAAAAATGTCAATACAAATATATATATATATATAAAAAAAAAAAAAGGTTCTTCTCCATAAGGGTCCATAGACCCCTTCCAAACGTCTCTCTCCATGCCTATCCATTAAATAAGGCACTGACTTCGCTCTGGGGAGTATGTCCTTGGTCGGCGCCAAATGTGGTGTCGGACGACGCCCATCGGGCTCCGTGCCCGAGTCAGGTAGGACGATGGGGATGATGGCACCTAGGGGCGTTGCTGGCACTGGATAGGGCGTCGGCACTGGAGAGGGTGCAGAGGAAGGTCTCAGTCTCACCGGTGACTCCGCTCCAGATCCAGTGAGGGATCCTTGGGGCCCGAGTGGTGCCGAGAGTGAACCCGCTGGCGTGGTCCTCAGAGTGGCCCCTCCCGCACCCATGGGGTCTGAAGGAGCACCAGAAGGGCCGGGCGGACCGAAAATTAGGCGCATGGTCTTATAAAGGTCCTTCAGTTGGGCGGGGGTCAGTCCGGCTCTGGGAAAATATGGCAAGCGGAGAGCTGCCCCAGGTTCAGGCGCCGTCGACTCACGGGGTCTGGAGTGCCGATGTTCCCTCATCTAGTCAAATTACTTCAACTAAGTCGAAAAGCGTTTGGATTTCTTCTACTTCCAATGCTTGTGTGACTTACCCAACTTCCTAGAATACTTCGAATGCTATGACGAACGTAGAGACTGGCATCGCGAACGGTCCCAGGACCTCCCAAGCAGACAGGATTTAGAGTGTCGCAGAGTCGACAAACGTCGTGCAGCAAGGAGATTGAGGGAGCGCTCCCTCAGCACCTTCGCATGCATGCCACGGCAGTCCTCACAAGCCTTGGGGTCGTGTACCGGCTCCAGGCACCACAGGCACACCAAGTGGGGGTCTGTCCCCAACATTTGCCGATGACAGGCTCTAAGGTTTATAACTAGGTGGGTTTTTGGGTGCCATCCTCATGCCAGGAGATAAATCTCAAAAACGTCAACTAAAAGTTACAAAAAATCTAGTCAAAAATTGACTGAGGGGTAGCTCAATCTGAATCAATCTGGCACGAACGATGCCAACTCAGAACCGAACTACGCCACCTACTGGCACGCAGGGGGTACTGCTCGAAAATCTTATGGATACAGTCTGACAGCTAGGGATATTGAAAGGTAAGGAATCTGCAGCTAGAAGTCTCTAGCAGATGTCAGTGGGCAGGGGTGGTGCCTATACAATTCTCCATGACGTCATGTCTGGAGCCTGGACAGAGTCCATATGCGCCACATGCCAGCATGCAGGAGCTATTTCAGACAGTCTTCTGGATCCAGTCTAGCACTTGGAGAGATTCACAAAGTGAGGAATCTGCTGTTAAAAGTGTTAAAGAGAATAATTAAAGCCATGCTTACAAAGAATTACCCTTTAAACACATTGAAGTTTCTGATTTTCAAGTAAAATTGCAGTAGCTGTTACAATCAAAATGTAGTACACTGAGATTAACGTTATTATGAAGTATAAATTTAGTATCCGAATAAAAAGGTTTGATTAGTGAAATAGGTTTTCTTTAATGTAACAGGGTATAACATTTAGAAATATTATCACTTACAGATTTCTGAAAAGAAAAGAGGTCCATGATTAAAAAGTAGATTCTGTGAAGGCTGTGACAGCTACTGGAATGGCATACACAAATGTTACTACATGTGACTCAGGAGTGAATTAAGACACCTCAAATATTTCTGTTCTGGCTGGTGTAAAAAAAACTGCTTACCTGCAAGTGCGGTTTGCCAGCATCAATGTGTTTTAGCACTTAACATGCTTTTTATGAAAATAGAAATCCCCAACTTTAAGCCAAGAAATCTGTAAAATTGATCAGGAGTAGTGATTCACTTACATTCACCTCAGATTTGCAGCATATGCATCTCCTTTTTTGTCTTTTTAGCAGTGGCCAGGCTGATCTATTTCATTTACACCCAGGGGTCATAAAGATGTTTTTTATCAGATTATTTAATCTTGAGGACTGGCCTCCACAGGAGGATGTTAGATTGATAGTAATGCTTAGTTAAAGGTACAGGTAGGTAATTGTGCTTCGTCAGCATTGGATCGTTTTTAGTTCTCGCCTAAGACAGCACGTGTTGTTGTTTAGCTTACAGTGGGCTTAGATACTGCCCATTGCTTAACATTGGTTTGCAGTATCGTCACCCTCATTTGCTTGCTTCTCTTTGGTCAGCATACGCAGGCTTCAAATCCTCTTCTTCTGTTTGACCCTCCCCAAGAGCATGGTCCAACAACTTGCATCTTTTCACCGCTCATGCTTTGGAAGCCAATGTTTTTTTTTGTTTCGGTGAAGCACTCTGTGAGAGTGCATATGTTTGCGAGTTGTATACCTCATCGGCCCCCCACACACAGTGCCACTCTCTCTCACCTGATTCTGTTCTCCTTTGCTGCTTTCCCCACCCAATGTCTGTGTTGTTGCATTCCCCCTCCATGTTGTTGCTTGCCTCATCCTCCCGCTGTCCAGGTTGTTGCTTGCTCCATCCTGTTGTCCATGAGGTCCCCACCAATGCTTGCCCCATCACGCAGTCCCAGTTGTGGTTTGCTTCCTCTGTGTTTTTGATTGCCCTTTCCCACCCTCATCCTGCTGTCTGTTGTTGCTTGCCACTCCTGCTGTCTGTGTTGTTAATTAGTCATTCGATGATGTTACTTGCCCCTAAGGCCCTTCTTCCACAGTCCCTGTTGTTGCTTGCCTCATCCCGCCCTCTATGTTGATGCTCGCTCCCTGTCACCTTCCGTATTGTTGCGTATCTCTCCTGCCCTCAGTGTTGTTGCTTGCTCCCTCCCACTCTTCGTGTTGTTCCTTGCCCCCTTCTGTTATCTGTGTTGCCCTCACCCACTATGCCCCCCCCAAAAAAAGCGGTATGATGCGGTAAGCACTGGCCGAGTCGTATCACTTTTTAAAAAACTTGCAGCCATGCACCAACTCCTCCCTCCTGTTGCCATTGCTGGCTTCCACCCACCCACAGTAACAAAACAAAAAAAATGATATCACACCGACACATCTGACTGCGTCATAGTGCTTTTTCAATACACACTTAAGGGCAGTGACTCTGCCAACAAGTAAAAATAAAAAAAATAAAAATCCAGTATGCCTCTGCTTTGCTTAACTATGTCTCCAACACTTTTTCTATTTCTGTATGACAGAAACAGATGGCCAGGAGTTATTTTTTTGCGTAATACTTCATGTGCTTTTGGCATTTTGTCTACACAACAATATGTCAGCTATATACACACACACACGGGTCTGGAAGAAAACCAGTAGGCACTCAATTTTACCACTTAGCAATAGTGGCAGCCCTTTCAGGTGTTAATTCGTTTTGTGTTTTCAGCAATACATTATTCCTCTGGAAACACTGAAAAAGTTGTTAAATTAAGAAAGTGTGCATCTTGTTCACTCAAATAGCCAAAGTAAGGTTTCTATTAATGCTCCTTTCCATGATAGAAACTTCAAAAGTCTGTGAGATAAAGTCTCAATGCATAGGTTGGTATACAGGGCCCTATTGAAACCAGTGTCTCGTCTTCCATGTGAAGTTAACTGCAGTACAGTGCTTGGCATCCACTTACCCTCTGCTAGAGTAACATTCTACTTCCTGCTGTACGCCATCAGACAGAAACTCCATCAAGTTTGACATTGTACCACAAAATTCTCCTTCATATTGCAAAATAATTCAAATGAAAATATTATCTCTGATTATGAAGAGATGTTCTTTTACTAATTTTCCCCATTTCTGATATCTTGTCAAGAAGAAGGCACAGGGAGACTGCAGGTATTATCAACAGATATCTGAACTGCTTTTTCAATGATAAAGATGCTTTGGTAGACTACATGGATAGCAATACTCAAAGCCTTGCATTTCTTGGCTGGGTGTTTACTTGGCGCTGGGGCAGAAAATTGATATTTCATGGGCTGTTTGCCAGAATTTATAAACATTGTTCAACTAGTGCCATTTGTGGGTGATAAACCAATTTGAAGACAGTAAAACAAAGTGATGGGTAATTTCAAAGGCCCAATGAAATTACATGCAGTAATGGCCGAATAAGAGAAGATAGGCCCCAAGGGAATGTCTCACTCATTTTAAGGTTTCTTATTATCTGGTTGAGAATCATATCCCACATTTTTGTTTTCTTGCTCATCAAAATTCTCTTCTTCATCACAGTATGCATTAGCTTGTGAATCTCACCTCTGTATTTGGAAACGTCTGTCATTCGTCCTATCCATGTGGCCTTATAATGGTTTTCTTTCTTATCACACACCTTTACTAGTATGGTATCTATCAAGGTTGGTAGTTTAGCCTTTTCTTCCTCTCAAGTGTCAGTACATCTAACATGTTCTATGGGGAGATGGGGAGTGCCTGATTGACAAGGCCTTTATGATGACTGATCTGTTTACTTCTGTTGACGTTTGGTGTGCCGGCTTCAAGGGAGTTGGCAGTGGAGTCAATGACTGTTTCATCAGTGTTGAGGATCCTGACAACATGAAGCCCATTTCAGGAACCCGATACATGAGGGATCTTCATGGGAGGTTTTACAGATTCTATGAAAAATATTTTCCTTTTTTTTTTTTAAGGGCAAGGAGTCTGGGTTATGAAAAAAAAGCTAAAAGGCTCCAGGCCCCTGATTTAATGAACATCGCTAACAGATATTAGAGTTTACGACATCAAGAGCGAGTTTACGACATCAAGAGCCCATGCAATGTATGCAGTCTTCACGAGGCTCCTCTAGCAATATTTTTCTATATAAAGTCTATCCATCCTGCGAAGAATGACTATCTTTCTGAGGATGTGACATGTCTGCTATATGCTAGATGACTTTTCTGAGAGGTAAGATTCATGACCCTACAGATGAACGAGAATAGCACCTCCAGAATGGAGAAGCTCCCTCTGGAGTATACATTTTTTTGCAAAGCAAAACGCAAGCTGTTATTCATTGAAATTCTTCAAAGAAGCATTTGCTCAAACAGGGAACTGTCTCTCAGCAGACAGTGTAAAAAGAATCTTAAAAGACCTATAGGAGTGGGGCTAAAGTAAATCTCTCCGATTCACCAATGCAAAAGCACTCTAAAATAATGTTGGCGATCTGAATTCCATATAAGTTCCTAAATGCTGCAAAATAGTAATATAACGCATACAAAACAAAATTGAGCATTTCCAGCTTGACTGGGAAATTATGAAAAATAACCACTATGGATCTATGAAATAGTTAATGTTGGAGAAAAAACAATATGAAAAGCCACAGAGAATCTAATTGCAGTATAAAGTCTCATTAATAATTAACATTTGCATAGATTCTCAGACCGCTCGTCATTCTCCACACCCTATTTAAAATAAGCAAATCAGCCAAGATTCAAAAAAAGAATTGGGTTCAAGTTGTTAACAGGTTTTTCCTCATCCACTGGCTATTCCTGTTACCAGTTTCATGGGAATCCTCGATGCATACAAGTCAACCTGTAACCTGATTTACAAGTCAAAGGAAAAAAATGATGAAAGTGTGCAACGTCCTTCATATCAGTGCCCTGTGTCACTCCCCTATCCCTGCATCCTCCATCCACAGTTCCAAATGTACAGTTCACTTCAATTAAACCGATAAATACCTCAGCAAATGCCAGATTTATTCCCTGAGAGGGCAGCTGGGGGCAGATTAATACTGAAAATAACAAGAAATCAGAAGTAATTTTTGAATGCAATTGCAAAACGTGTGTCAAATGCACACAAGAACAGTTTTAACATAACGTGTATTTGTAAAGCGCACGCTCACCCAAGGGTATCTTGGCGCCGAATAACATGTTTATTATTATCCAACTCAATGGAATTCATTTTATCGACCTCAGAAGGATGAGAGGCTAAGTGGACCCGCCGGAATTTGAACCTGTAACCATGAGGTCGAACACATGCCCCTACAGTGCACACATTAATCCACTAAGCCACCAGACCCTCTACTTTCTATGGACTTCTGGAAGGAATCCCAGACAAAACGAACAAGTTACTCACCTTCGGTAACTCTGGTGGATACCCTAATTTACTGCAGATTTCTAGGTGCCTCCCAGGCACACTTATGTCAGTTTCTTTCTGGACATCGTCCACACCCTCGGAAGTGAAGCCAATCAGTTGTACCTGTGTGCAAATCTCTGAATTAGGACCTTTTTAGATAGAAAAGAGTTCATTCCACAGACCGGGGAGTTGTGAAGGCCGTGAGGAATCTGCAGTTAGAGTATCCGCCAGAAAACAAAATTGTTACCAAAGGAAAGTAACTTGTTCTCCGGATGTCTACGTCTAACCACAGATTCCTCACTTTGAGAATAGATACCAAAGAAAGTATGTCCCCTGGTGGTAGGTCTGTGGAATGACTCAGACCAAAAAGTCCTGCAGGACCAAACAGCAAAATGCCCTTACCATTGTGCTTGGCTGTCAAGGCAATACTAGTTTGTGAACGGGTGCACTGATGGCCACGTATCAGCCTGACCAATATCCAAGACATGCATTCTGTGTACCAGCTTAGTGATAGCAGCCTTGGCAGAGTGACCCCTTAATCCTTCAGGACGCATGCTTCTTGGCCAATACGAAGCATATTTTGATGCAAAGGCCTATCCATCTTGATAAGGTCCTCTTCTGTGTAGCCCTGCCCTTCTTTCCCCCCAAAAAGGGCTGATTGTCCATCCAATGGCCTTTGATGCACAAGTTACTAACTTGTGTAACGATATATCTGTAAGAGACAGTACTTGGTGACAGATTCCTTACCTTAGAATATCCCCAGGCGTCAGGCTGGATCCGGAAAGTTTTGCGTAGCAGTACCTTTGCGCGTCGGTAGGCGGCGTCGTGCGGCTCCGCGTCCGTTGTCGGCGTCTGGATCGTCGGGATGACGTCGCAGGCAGTACTTAGACGCTGCCCCTGCGCGCTGACGTCAGTTCTGTACACGACTTTCCGCGCCAGGAACGCAGAGCCATGCAAGAAGCTGACATAGGTGTCTGAAAAAAGTCTAGGGCCCTGAAAGGGATGTCCTTAACCCTAGAAATCAGTTCGCAGAACGGGGAGGATGGGTGGGCGGTAAGGAATCTGTCACTAACTACTGTCTCTTACAGATATATCGTTACACAAGTTAGTAACTGTGCATCTGAAAGAGACACGTTAGTGACAGATTCCTTACCTTAGAATAGATACCCCAGCAATACCAACCCCGGTGGTGGGTCTGCGAACAGATTCAGACAAGGAAGTCCCGGAGGACAGAACGGCCAAAGAAGCCGTCCCTCCGGACCTGGCTGTCAAGGCAGTAATGTTTGGTAAACGTGTGCAGCGAGGCCCACGTAGCTGCCCGACATATATCCCGCAGCGGAACACCGCGGCCTAAGGCCGTGGTAGCAGCCGTTGCCCTGGTGGAATGGGCACGCAGCCCAACAGGAGGCTCCTTCTTAGCCAAAGAATAGCAGGCTTTGATACCCAAGATGACCCAGCGGAAGATGGTCCTCTTGTGTACCGCCCGACCTTTTTTGGCGCCCACGTAGCCAACAAAGAGCTGGTCATCCACCCGGAACTGTTGTGTGCGGTTGATGTAAAAGGCAAGCGCACGTTTTGGGTCCAGACGGTGGAGCCTCTCTTTCTCTCTGGAAGGATGCGGAGGCGGAAAGAAAGTGGGCAAAGTGATGGTCTGCCCAATGTGGAAGGCAGTAACCACCTTTGGCAAGAAGGACGGACGCGTCCGAAGAACAACCTTGTCTGGATGAACAGACAGAAAGGGGGGTTTGCATGAAAGAGCCTGGAGCTCACTCACCCGCCGAACGGAGGTGATGGCCACCAGAAAGGCTGTCTTCAGAGTCAGAAGACGAAGAGGACAGTTATGCAGAGGCTCAAAAGGAGCGCACATTAAGAAGGTAAGAACCAAATTTAAGTCCCACTGAGGCATTATAAACGGAACAGGAGGAAAGAGGTGTGTAATGCCTTTAAGAAACCTGTTAACAACAGGGGACTTAAAAAGAGAGGGCTGATCAGGAAGCCTGAGAAAGGCCGAGATTGCACAAAGATAGCCCTTGATGGTACCCAGGGCAGAACCCTGTTGGGCCAGAGAAAGAAGGAACAAAAGAACCTCAGAAAGAGGGGCAGAGAGGGGATTCACAGCCTTTGCTGTGCACCATGCCACAAACTTGTTCCACCTGCAGGCGTATACCACCTTAGTGGAGGGACGCCTGGCTGCCAGAATCACATCACAAACTTCGGGAGGCAAGTCGAAAGGAATCAACTGCCGCCGCTCAATCTCCACGCAAGCAGGTGTAGACTGGACAGGTTCGGGTGGAGGACCGTCCCCTGCTGCTGCGACAGCAGATCCTCCCGAAGAGGCAGACTGATCGGGGGATCGACGCTCATACTGAGTAGCTCGGGATACCAAACTCTTCGAGCCCAGTCCGGAGCCACAAGGATGACTTGGGCCCGGTCGCGCCGAATCTTCTTCAACACTCTGGGTAGAAGTGATATAGGCGGAAAGGCGTACAACAGACCGCAAATCCACTCGCGACGAAAAGCGTCGCCGAGCGAGTGCCGCCTTGGAAATTCCAACGTGCAGAACTGCTGACATTGCGCGTTCTCTTCGGTGGCGAACAGATCTAACCAAGGCTCTCCCCACTGCTGAACGAGACCTTGCGCCACCTCCGAGTGAAGACGCCATTCGTGATCCATCATGCACCTGCGGCTGAGTTCGTCCGCCCTGGCGTTCAGGGAACCTGCCAGGTGTTGAACCATCAGGAAAATGCCCTGATGTTCCAGCCATGTCCAGAGGCGCAGAGCCTCCTGACATAGGGTCCACGACCCCACCCCGCCCTGTTTGTTGGAGTACCACATGGTGGTGGTGTTGTCTGTGAACACCTGCACTACCTTCCCCTTGACAGAGGGAAGGAATGCCTTGAGTGCAAGTCGGATCGCCCGGACCTCCAGAAGGTTGATATGGAGCCGGGACTCCGCCGGAGACCAGAGGCCTCTGATCTCCGCCTCTCCCATGTGACCGCCCCATCCCAGAAGGGACGCGTCCGTCACAACTGTGTGCTCTGGCTGGGGAAGGGAGAGGGATCTGCCCCTGACCCATTGCCGGTTCGAGAGCCACCACTGCAACTGTTTTGCAGTCCCCTCCGAGACCTGGACGTGATCGGACAGTTTGCCCTGGTGCTGCGCCCACTGGAACTTCCGGTCCCACTGCAGAGCCCGCATATGCCATCTGGCATGATCGACCAGCAGGATGCAGGAGGCCATGAGGCCCAGCAGCCTCAGGGTCATCCGTACCGAAACCCAGGATAGAGGCTGAAAGATCGGAATCATAGCCTGAATATCCCGGACTCACCGTTCGGGAGGATAGGCCCGAAACTGCGTCGTGTCCAGAACTGATCCGATGAAAAGGAGCTGTGGAGAAGGAATCAGGTGCGACTTCGGCACATTGATGGAGAACCCCCGCGAGTGCAGCAGTTCGGCCGTAGTCTGGAGGTTGGAGACGACTGCCTGGGACGAGCCCGCCTTCAGCAGCCAGTCGTCGAGGTAGGGGAAGACTGGAACCCCTGCCCGGCGCAGATGAGCTGCGACCACCGCCATCACTTTCGTGAACACCCGAGGGGCACTTGTGAGGCCAAAGGGAGCACGGTGAATTGAAAATGCTCGAGGCCCACCATGAACCGCAGGTAACGCCGGTGGGCCGGCAGGACGAGGATGTGGAAATAAGCGTCCTGCAAGTCCAACGCTACCATCCAGTCTCCAGGGTCGAGGGCAGTCAAGACCTGAGCTAAGGTGAGCATCTTGAACTTCGCCTTCCGGAGGAAGCGATTGACGTTCCGGAGGTCCAAGATAGGACGCATGTCCTCCTTGTCCTTTTTGGGCACCAGAAAGTAGTGGGAGTAGCAACCACGTCCTACTTCTGGGGTCGGAACGCGCTCGATGGCCCTCTTGGTCAAGAGGGCCGCAACTTCCTTCTGAAGAAGCACCAAGTGATCCCCTGACATGCGGTGGAATAGAGGTGGCATGGCTGGGGGGGATGGTCTCGAAGGGGAGGGAGTAGCCCCTTCGGTCAATGTCCAAGACCCACTTGTCCGAGGTGATGGCACGCCAGTGGTGAAGGTGATGGCGGACCCTGCCCCCTACTGGCGTGCTGTGCACCTGAAAGGAAGGACTAGGAGGGCTTGGAGGCCGCGGACGGGGCGGGGTTGGTGGCCTGACCCGCATGCTGGTTGCCTGACCCGCCACGGCGGGAGCCACGTCCTCGGCCACGCGAAGACGCTTGCTGCGCGGGCCGGTGGCTGGGCAGCGGACGTGACTGGGCGCCCCTTCCGTGGCCACGAAAGGGGTGAAAAGCAGACGGTAGCGGAGGGCGTACAGCAGAAAGGCCCAGGGACTTGGCCGTAGCCCGCGAGTCCTTAAAGCGCTCCAGCGCATGGTTTGCTTTGTTTCCCAAAAAAACGACCCCATCAAAGGGCATGTCCATAAGGGTGTTTTGGACATCACCCGAGAAACCAGTGGTTCTCAGCCAGGCGTGACGGCGCAGCGCCACTGTCGTCGCAAGCGATCTGCCTAGCGAGTCGGCGGTATCAAGGCCACATCTAATGGTGTATTTAGCCGCATCTTTTCCATCCGCAATGGCGCGGGAAAGTTGACCGACCGCAAGCCAGCACTGGAGGAAGAAAAGACCTTCTTCCCAAATTGATCCAGGCGTTTGGATTCCCTATCCGGAGGAGCGGTAGGGAAGGCGGTTTGGGAAGCAGAGGCTTGGACAACCAAGCTCTCAGGAGTGGGGTGAGTGGGAGAGGAACAGGGGGTCGCCCGGAGCGGGGCGATGGCGTCGGGCCTAACAGCAGCGTTGTGATTGGTATGAGCACCGTGGTTTGGCGCTCAGACAGGGGCTTGGAGGCTAGGCATGTTCTCCACCAGGTTACACTTAGGGAGTGTGCTTAACACTTCTTCTGCTGCCCCCTGCACTTGCCAGCCCAGCCACACCCGCCCCGCACCCCTTGCAGAGCAGAGGGGCCATGCTCCACCGCCTTAGCGGAGTAGACACCACTGGCTCTACAATCACTGTCATCACTTTTATGAGCACCCAAGTGCACTAGTGAGGCCATATGTGAGCACTGCAAATGAAAGTGCTCCTGCACCATCGTGAAAGTGAGATAGTGCATGTGGTCCTGCAGGAGGGGGATGTAGAAATAAGTGTCCTGCAGGTCTAACGCTACCACCCAGTCTCCAGGGTCGGGGCAGACAGGACCTGGGCTAGAGTGAGCATCTTGAAATGGTGGCTTTCTACAGGAAGGCATTGAAAGGGCAAAGATCTCAAATATGATAAAGGCCTCCTTCCTTCTTGGGCACTTGGAAGTAGCAAGAGTAACACCCAGTTTCTACTACCGAGACCAGAACCCTCACTGTAGGTCCTTTGGCCAAAAGGGCCTTCACTTCCTGCTGCAAGAGAGGCAGATGGTTCACCGCCAGCCGCTGTGAGGATGGTGGAAGGGGCAGCAGGTTGAGAAGAAAGAGAAGAGTTTAACCCTGCTGGACAACTTAAAGGACCTACTTGTCCATAGTGATGTTGCCACCCTGGGAGAAAATGTCCATCTCTGAGAGGGTGTGTGCGCGCCTGAAAGGGCACACTAAAGAGTTTTTGCGGCAGCAGGGGGAGCAGAAGGAGCAGGAGATTGATCTGTTCTCTGCACTTGATGTCTGTGTTGTCTGTGGGTATTAGGGCTTCGCCCATGAAAAGGCTGTAGGGTCTGCTGGGCTGGATGTACTGAAAGTCAAAGTCTGACAGGGAGAAACTGCTTGCAAAACTGATGTTTTGGAGCAGACAGGCCCAAGGAGTGCAATATGGCCTTGCTGTCTTTACAGCGCATCAGGGAAGAGTTTGCGGTATCGCCAAAGATGCGAGAGCCATTGAAGAGCATGTCCATTAGGGAAGATTGGACATCTCCAGAGAAGAACGTAGACCTCATCCAGGCGTGTATCTTAAGTGTAATGCTGGTGCTAATTGCCCGAGCAAAGAAATCAGTAGTGTCAAACCCCAGCTAATCATAAATTTTGCTGCATCATGGCCATCCTGAATGGCTTCTGTAAGTGTGGGGTGCAAGTCCCCTGGTACAGTAAGCACTATGGGTGTGATGGAATTCCAAACAGCATGAGTAGAGCAGCCCAAAAGGCAGCTGGCATTGACGGACCAGAATGCTAGGCTAGTGGAGGAGAACATATGTTTGCCAAAGGCTCTGAGGCAATTGAACGATCTATCCAGTGGAGTGGTAGGAAAGGCATAGGGGGTTGACCTTGCTCGTGGAAGCTTACACCACTAAGCTGTCCGGAGTCAGATGCTGTGTTAGGAAAGTCGGGTCACTAGGGGCAGGACTATGGCTCCTTGCTATTTAGTATTTAACTGTGGCCCAGAACATGGCTTTGCCCATCTCCAAAGAAGAGTGTCAGTGAGGGCCATTACTGAAAGGCAACAAACACTCATTAGTAGTTTGTCTAGGCTGGAAGAACTTGGTAAGAACATTGGTTTTCAACTAAATAGTGGGTAATTAGAGGTTAAGAACCTCAGCTGCCCTTCGTATCACCACTGCGCAGGTGGCACTTTCTTCAGTAGCTGGCCCAGGTGGGAGAGACCAGACCAGTGTCTGGAGATGTATACAGTTCACTGGCATCTTGTAGCTCATCATCCCAGTTGTCCTCAGTATATGGTTGAGCAAATTAATTATCTTCATCATAACGGTCCTTATTAGACTCCACGAAAAAGACTGTGGATGATCTGGGCCCTTGCTTGAGGCAAGTGCAGAGTATCAGAATCCGATGGGTTGCCAGGAAGCTGCGGCCCAGTGGGGTCATCGCGCAGCCTTGGTCAAAGTCGAACAGGAGTCAGCAGTCAGACAGCACTATCGATTGCACTTTGTTGTCACCCGACAGCATGCCGAAAAGATGCAGCATAACTTCACGGAAGTTGTGGATTTGCTGCTGTGTTGCTGAGGAACCTGGAAACTCGGGCTGCCTCAAGGCAAAAGTTGGAACTGACTCAGAAGATCGAGTTTGGGACCAAGACCAAAAGGACATTGACACCCTCTTGCCTGCTCAAGAGCAGCGGGAAGGGGCAGGGTTCCCCTGGACTGCTTTTTTGTCTTACCTGAGGAGTTTGACCACAACGAAGATCTGCAGAGTTAAAGACTTTGGGAGTGGAAACGGGGCCTTCCCTTTGACCTTGACTGGTCACAGAGTGGAGTCTTCTGGTGCTTGGCAACATACAGCTTTATCTGATAGTCTTTTATGGCCTTCAGATTAATCAAGGTGCAGTTGCTATGGGTCTTAGAGTCATTGTGCGACCCCAAGCACCAAAGACAAATCTGGTGGGGATCTGTCACAGACATTTGCTTGCAATAGTCCCTACAAGATTTGTACCCTGTGATTTTAGGGGGTGACATTTTCCCTTGCAAACTGGTATTTAAAGTTGCATTTTTAGAAAGTAGCTTTGTAAAGAGGTGAGGTGCAGCTCTGGATTAGTGTGTGGCATAGAAAGAAAGAAACCGATAGCGTGCATGGGTGGTGTTCATATGCGGCTTGGCACGTCGCTTTTGGAGTGGAATGACATCAGTGTGAAAACGCATGATGCCACTTACCAGCATGCATGGGTACTGCTTAGGATTTTATATGAATATTCAATCTGCGAGGAATCTAAATTTATAAGTATGCTTCGGAATTTGACACCAGATGAGCACTATCATATATGCCTTCTTACTCCTCACAGAAAGACAAACATACTTTATCCTTCAGTCAGTAATACTGCTGGCTGAAACATTCTCTAACTAATTTATAGTTTTGTCAACCTTTAGTCTGTGAGTTTGTGAAAAACTGTGTTACTTCTGAGAAACCCTAATCCTCTGCATCTCAAATAATACACAATAAGTGTATGAGCAGTCTTTCGCTGAAAATCTCTCATCTTAAAGTACTCTGTGATCAGAAATTTCTGTATTATATGCAAACTTCTTCTAGGGTAGACACTTTTAGATTCTCCCCTCAGAAAAATTTAAAAGAATGCTATTTCGTTCTGTTGCTTATTTAACATTGGTTTACAATTCAAATAAGAGCTATTTAAAATAAAAGATGGAAAGGATCCCTTTAGATATGCATCTTTAAAAATATTTTGGGAAATATTTGTGCTTGCTAAAAGTTGAACTGGGATCCCACACATACATTTTCAATGTTTATCCATTTTTTTACCATTTCCAAGCTTTATTTCGATCTTTATAGACCATAAAAGCAAAAAATAAAATGCATACATCACTGAATTTGAACAATAAAAACATCAATAAACATTACAGAGTATAACCATGTACAGTAAACTGAACAAATTTCATGGCAGTTAAAAAAATATTAAAATTTAAAAAGCGAATTAAACAAAGATTTCATGTATTAGTAAGATCAAAACAGTAGGAAATGGGAAGGGAACATTTATCATGTGCGAGAGGAGGTTAAAAACTTGCGGCGCCTATGCCACATAGAATTAAGAAAACGGGACACAGCAAAAACAATCGGGGGATGAGTATCGGTTCTCAAAACTCTAAAGGCCTCCTGTGACTGTCTATACCCCAGGTTCCTGCATATTGGCAAGAGCCAATACCTCCTGGGTATATTGTATCCTGGACAAAAGAAGAAAACATGAATAGGTGTCTCTTCTTGGCTATTGCAGGCAGGACATCCAATAGGGGAAGTTTTTTTTCTTTTTTTAAAAAATGTTTTTATTTGCATTTTCACCCAACACATAACAATAAAACATGTCACCATGAGTCACAGTCACGCACAAGAAATTATACATAGTCCACATTGACCATCCCCCCTCCCCCCCCAGGGTCCGGCGAAGCCGCAGCCTCTCAGCAGGCATTGCTGCTAGCAAAGTCTTTCCCATGTCTCGCTCCTGTCCGGATGTCAGGCCCAAAGTATCCCCCACATTGAGCACAAGCCGGTCTGCGCGTTGCTCTTGACTAATCAACTCCCAGCCCTCCATCCATTCCATAGTATTTTCTCCAGTGTCCCCACACCTTTCGGAACTTCCACGGGCACCCTCTTGCCCTGTATGGAACTCTTTCTGCCGCCTTATACATATCCATCCCCCTCTTCCATTCCCCTAACTGGGGAGGCAGCGCCGCCCCCCAGGCGCGGGCCACATCCCGTTTCGCTACCACTAATGCCAGTTGCGCAAAGATAAGCTGGGGACGGCCCAGATCCACATCCCCTGGTACACCCAGTATTACAAATTTGGGTTCTAGGGGCAATGTCTCGCCCAGTACTTTGCTCAACTCTCCCAGGACCTGTTCCCAGTATGTATGAATGACGGGACAGTCCCATAGAGTGTGGTAGAAGCCCCCCTGCGGCTGTCCGCATCTCAGGCAATGTGGGTCACTAGCTCGACCCATGCGATGCAGTCGTGCCCTATCATAATACACTCTATGTAGTATCTTGTACTGGATAAGTCGGAGGCGGGACTTTATCGCCACTTCTCTATGGTGCATTAGGGCCGCCTCCCAGGCAACTGTTTCTAATGCTCCCAAGTCGTGCTCCCATGTGTCCCTCAGCTTCCCCAATCTATCCGGCATATTATTGTTAAGTGTCCTGTATGTCTGGGACACTGCTTTATGGGATATCTGTTCTTGCAGCAGGCGTCCCTCTAATGGGGCATATTCCGCCAGGGGGCAGAGAGCGAACCCTCGGCCATCCAGGCATGTTTCAACTGTGCATATTTAAAAAACTGGGTGGTGTGCAAACCAAACTCCTTCGCTAGCGTCTTAAAAGGTTTGAGGACCCCCTGGGCCTCCACGTCACCTATAGTGGAAATACCTATTGTGCCCCATCCCGCAAAGCCCCTAAGTTTGTGCAACTCCTTTAGCCAGGTGCAGTGCCAAAGTGGTGTTTGTTTTGTTGGTCTGCGAGCCCAACCCATTACCTTATTCGCTCTATCCCAGACTTCCAGCGTTACCTGCGTGGCCGGGAGCAGGCGACCCCTACCCTGTCCCCCATAAAGGTAGTGCAAGCATGAACGCTGCGCCATGGTGTCCCTTTCTAACCTGTAGGTGGGGTGATCCGCCGCGTTGTGGATCCACTCGTTTACCGGAATCAAGTGTTCCGCCCAGTAGTACGCCTCTATATCTGGCAGGGATATTCCTCCGTTGTATTGGTTCCGCTGAAGCGTGGGCAGAGCAATCCTCGCTTGCTTTCCAAGCCATAGCAGTGAGCGCAGTTCCGCATCTATCATCCGGAATGTCTGCCTAGGAAGGGGGAAGTACTCATTTTGGAGGGCATACAGGAAACGGGGCAGGGTGATCATTTTGAACATTGCCGCCCGGCCTAGGATCGTGAGGGGGAGGGACCTCCATCTCTGCGCATCCTCTGCAAAGTTCGTGATGACCCTCTGGATGTTGTTTTGATATGAGAGTTTACTGTCCGTGGTGAGGTATATTCCCAGGTATGTAAATCCCGTCTGCGCTACCTGGAGGGTCCCGGGGAGAGAAGGCCATGCCTCCCGAGCACTCGGGCTGTACAGAACCGACTTATGCCAATTTATGGCATATCCCGAGAAGGACCCATACCTGTCCATGAGTGCAAACAGAGCAGGGATTGTAACGTCCGGTCGAGTAACATATAGCAGGATATCATCTGCATACAGTGAAATCTTTTCTTCCCCATCGTCGGTCTGTGCAATTTGGAACCCCCTTATCTCCTTTGCCTTCCGGATCTCACATGCCACTATTTCTATTGTGAGGGCAAAGAGTAGGGGGGACAGCGGGCAGCCCTGCCTGGTTCCCCGCCGGACGGGAAAGTCATCGGACATTACCCCGTTCACCTTAACCCGAGCTCGAGGGTCCACATATAGAAGGCCTATCCAGTGGCGAAACTTGGGGCCGAACCCAAATTTAATTAAAATAGCCTCTAGAAAGGGCCAGTGCACCGCGTCAAACGCTTTTTCAGCGTCTAAGGAGAGGAATACGTGTGGATCGTCCTTGTCCTGCACCTCCATAAGCCAATTGTGAGTTCTTCGCAAATTCTGTCTGGTCGCCCTTTCTGGCAAGAAGCCCGTCTGGTCCTGATGGACCAAAGTCGTGATGACCTGGCGAAGACGGGTAGCCAATACAGTCGCTAGAATTTTGACCTCTATATTGAGGAGGGAGATTGGGCGATATGAGGCACACTCTTCTGGGGGTTTTCCCGGTTTATAAATGGGGATAATCGTGGCCATTCTGAGATCGAACGGTAATATACCGTCCTCCGCGGCATCCTTAAACAAGGCCAGGAGGTGTACCGCCAAAAGGTCCGCCCCTTTCTTATAAAATTCCGCGGGGAGTCAGTTCGGGCCTGGGGATTTCCCGGGTCACAATTTAGCTATTGCATCTGTGAGCTCGTCTATTGTTATGTCTGCGTCCAGCCCCTTCCCCTCTACCTCACCCAGGCTCGGGGTCAGAATGTTGTCTACGTATACTGATATCTCCGCCGGGGTGGCCAGCTCCCTGGCTTTGTAAAAGTTCCGGAAGTAGGCCGCAAATGTCTGCACTATCTGGGCATCTTCCCGCTGTGTCTCCCCTCGGTGGTCCACTACCCTGTCTACCCACCGGGCGTCCATTTCCCTACGGCTAAGCCAGGCCAAGAGCTTTCCGGACTTATCCCCCACATCATATAGCCTATGAAGCGTCGCCTGTGCCTGTGTTTTCGCCTCCTCTGTGGCTAGGGCCCTGTATTGCTGTTGCGTGTCTGTCAGTTGCCTGAGGACTTGTGGATCTTTGCCTGTGAGGTAGCGCTGCTCTAATTCTAAGATTTGAATTTCCAGGGTATGGAGCTCTTCCTGTTCCTTCCTCTTCTCCCACGCTATCTGGTTTTGGGCTCTATCGCGGAGCATCGCCTTATAGGCTTCCCATAGTATCACCCCAGACTGTACTGACCCCAGATTCTCTGCAAAATAAACTCGTGTCAGCCCTAAGCCCCTGTAGCACCGTCTTATTTTGCAAGTCCCAGGCCGACAGCCTCCAATTACCTTGTCCCCCCCGGGGCCTCCTCCCTCCCCTGACCAGCAGAGGCGAGTGGTCAGAGATTCCTCGGGCCATATACTCTGCTTCGTAAATACTGCTAGCGTCCCCTCTTGGGAGAAAGATGTAATCCAGTCGCGAGTGGACCCTGTGCGCCCCAGAGTAGTATGAATACTGTTGTGTGTCCGGATGCAACCTTCGCCACACATCCACCAGGCCAAGAGTGTCTGTTAATCTACCCAGCGGCGTAGTCAGGTGGTGATCAATGCGGTCCCCTGAGCGGTCCTTAGGAATGGACATTACATCGTTAAAGTCTCCCCCTATAATGTGAAGGGTACCAGGTGTTTCAAGCAAGATATCAGTCACCCCATGCAGGGTCCGCGCCTGGAGCTTCGGGGGGGCATAGACCGACACTATAGTGACCCTCCTTCTACCCCACATGCCTGTTACCCCAACGTATGTTCCCTGCGGATCCGTCCATGTACGGGCGACCCTGTAGGGGGGACTTTTGACCAAGATGGCTACTCCCCGGGAGCCGGAGGTGTACCCCGCATGCGCTAGACTACATAGGTCCCCCGCGCCAGGAACCCACATCTGGTGCCCTTAAGGTGGGTCTCCTGCAGTAGGACCACATCTGGATGGGCTCGCTTTATGTATGTGGACACCAACCCTCTTTTGATTTCATCTCCCAGGCCGTTTACGTTCCAGGTGAGCACAGCGTAGGGGACCTCCTCCCGATCTATCCCGCGGGACGTTTGGTCAGCTGTCGGACCCATGGGCATGCATGTTCATGTTACATCCCGAGCGGGGAGGGTAGACGGACATGTACACCATTGTGGGCATGTGACTGTTGTGTGACAAAATGTAACAAAATAAAACAACTCCAACCAAAAAGAACTGGTGCAAACCCTTCATTCCCAACCCCCTCCCCACCTCCCTCCACCCCGACGTCGCATCCCCTGCTAGCCGCTCGAGGATGAGCCTCAGGGTGGTGGTGGTCTATCGCCCTCCCAAACCCAACTTACGCCACAGGTTCCAACTCCTATGGCAGTCCCCAGAAGTCTCTAAATGGGTAAGTCCCCCTCCGACAGTGGAGGGCCGAGGAACGGAGCCCTCTGTCCCAGGAGAAGAAGAGGACAAAGAAAAGAAGCCGATTAGAGGAAGAAAAGAAGGGAAAAGAAAATAGCAAGAAAATGGGGCGAAAATAGAATAGGTGGGCCTGAGGGGCCCAAGGTCGTAGCCGCTTCAGGCCTCTTGCCTGCTATACAGTGAAGGTCTTCGAACACTCCGCAGGGTTCCAGCTGTGAAGCAGCGAAGGATGAGGGGGGTAGGGGAGGGGTGCCAAGCCTCCAGCATGCGTGCTCCGGCGTTGCGATCAGTGTCTACGGTCAACCTCGCAGGTCCTTGTTCAAGAATGGGAATCTGGTATCTCCCCTTGGGAGGCCAGAGCGTCCGGTGTTGCGTCTTGTTCCATTGCCACTATTTCAGCCACTAATGGGTGGAGAGAGGGTCCCTCGCCGTCTTCCTCTCCTCCTGAGGTTGTGTCTTTATTTTCCACCTCTGTTTCTGGGTCAATGTGTCCGGGGAGGCGTACAGTGCGGGAGCCCGCCGAAAGTTGAGAGTCCAGTGAGCGGCTACTGCGCCTTCGTGACCCGGCCGTGTCTTGCGGCGCATAGGGGGTTACCTCCTGTAGGCGATCTGTGCGTGCCTGTCGAGGTCTCAGTGTTCTGCGGAGGCCCGGGGATCTCCTGGGATCTCCCTTAGATGAGTGGTTGCGACGATGTGGCGTCTCCGGTCTTTCCAACGCTGGCCTTTCCTCCAGCCAGTGCCAGGCCTCCTCGGGTGTCTGGAAGAAATGGGATCTGCCTAGGTACAGCACTTTCAGCTTTGCTGGGAAGAGCAGCATGTATTGGATCTTATGCTCTCGCAGTTTCGCTTTTACGGAATCAAAGGTGCGGCGTTGTTTCTGGACCTCTCTACTGTAGTCGGGGAAGATCATTATGCGTACGTTCTCATGTCTAATCTCCCCGAGCTTCCTAGCTTCCCTGAGGATCGTGTCTCTGTCCAGGAAGTTTAAGAAGCGGGCTATGACGGGCCTGGGCTGCGCTCCCACGGGTGGTCGGGCAATCAGTGCCCTGTGGGCTCTTTCTATGACGAAGCAGGTAGAGAATTTGTCCTTCGAGAAGGTATGCATGAGCCATGAGTGGAGGAACTCTGACATGTTCGTTCCTTCGATTCCCTCTCTAAAGCCCACAAAGCGGAGGTTATTGCGGCGTGCTCTATTTTCTGCATCGTCCACGCGCCACTGTAGGTCCTTGTGTGATGCTTGCAGGTCTGTCATCTCTTTTCGCAGGTCACTCAATGTCTTCTGCCTCTCCCACCCTTGTCTCGGTCTCCGTAACCCTAGCCGCCAGGTTCCGCAAGTCCTGTCGCAGAAGCGTCACCTCCGTGCCCACTGCGCCTATCTTCCCCTCAAGCGCTGCCCTAGAGGAGTGTATCGCCTGGAGGAGTGTGTCCGTGTCCGAACGGATGGCTGGTCGTTCCTCAGGAGGGGGGGTAATAACCTTCGTGTAGCAGTCCATTTTACCCTGTCTTGGGGGTTTCGGGTCTTTATCTTTACCCATGGTCAGCAATGCCCGTGTCCGGTGCGGTACCTTGTACCAGCAATCTAGCGTTCTCCCCAGGTGACAGGACGGGGGTGGAGGAGGGGGGGGCTACACTGCCGCTATGGCCCTCGGTGTCAGGAGAGCCGCCAGGGATATCAGGATGTCCGCCCCGTGTTCCAGCCGGGGCCTCAGTGCGGGTATAGGGCATAGGAGGTCGGCTTCCCTCTCCAGGCCGCACACACCCCAAAGCCGTCCCGCGCCTGCCTCCGGGCACCCACTCAGTCTCGGGCCTCTCGTTCACCAGGGCCCAGGCGTCCTCACCTGCCAGGCTGGTTTCTTCTGCTCAGGTTTTCCCCTCGGCTTTCTTCGTTCCCACGTGGCGTGGGTGTAGCCAGGGCCCCGTGTCTCGTCCCCCTAGAAATCAACGGCACAGCGGGCCTCAGGGGAGGAGGCAGGCAGAGGCCGATATGCCCCTCGATGGCAGCCCCAACGCAGTCACGGCGATCCCGCCCCGGGACCGGAGGCGCCCCAGACCAGGTCCGCTGCAACCCACAGGCGCGGGCACCGACAGTGCCGACAGTTCCGATGTATGAGGCGAGCCTCGCGGCGCTGGTCTCCGGGCCGCACCGATGCCCAATCCCTCCAGCGTCGACCCCCGGGGCACTCGTGTAAACTCGGCCTTATCACTCTCCGGGGCAATAGGTGAAGTTTTTGACCATTTATTTATAAATGCATGGACCGGCAAGCAACCCAATCTAAACTGGACATAGAGTTTCCTTGCTATAATCGGATGAACATCATCAAGGAAGACCTCAAATAAATACTGGTCTTTAAAATTGAGGAAGTCCGAGGTTAAACGGCCTGATTTTATACTCCCTTGAATTTCAGCCAGTCTAAACTGTCTGTAAGTTTTGACTAGATCAAGCCGTGATATTGTCGGGGACACTTCCTCTGGGTGGGTCCATAGGTTCGGCCGGCCTAGTCTAATGCACAGGTCTTTTATGTATGCGAACCAAGATAGTTTTCCCACCCCTGGGAGCCCCAAGATCGCCTTGAGTTCCGACCGGTAGGCTATTAACTCGGGCGTCGCCCATAGTCTACGCCAGAAAGTCAAGGGTCGCAGTCCGATCTCCTCATCTATGGGTCTAATCCCGAGGTCCATACGAAGGGGGATAAGAGGAGTGCTTTGTGGTAGGCCCAAGAGCTGTCTCATAAACTTGTTCTCGGTTTTAACCAGTCCACCTACTGGGAGGTGTCCCCATAGTTCTGCCCCATACATTATAGCACTCCTGATTTGAACTTTATATATCTCAGTCAACGGACCCGGTTGTCTTGATTTTGAGTTCCTGTATCATTTTGCTATTCCCCCGGCCGTCTGTGCTAACCTTAAACCTGCCTTGTTTTGCTGTGGGCCCCACCCAAAGGTTTCCGTCAGCGTAACACCCAGATAGTCAAAGACAGCTACCCTCTCTAGCTGGTAGGATTAGGGCGAGATGTTTTACTAGGATTAAATACCATATACTTGGTTTTTAGTGTGTTAATCTCTAAGCCCCTATTTTTGCAAAATAAAGAGAAGCGGTCAAGGGTCCTTTGGATGTCCATGGGCGATTTAGATAGTAACAAGGTGTCGTCCGCAAACATCATTGCTGGCACCTTGCCACCGGCGAGCTTTGGGGCATCAATGTTGACTACCTCATTTAATTGGTCCACCAGGGCATTAATAAAAAGACAGAACAGTGTGGGGGCCAGAACACACCCCTGCCTTACACCCCTATTCACTGGGAAGCGTGGGGTCAATTCCCCAAATTTCCCATATCTCACCTGGGCACTGGGATCCCACACACACACACACACACACACACACAGACATTTTCAATGTTTATCAATATTATGATGGAGAACCCAGGTTCATCTTTCCTTAGAATTTTACCAAACCTATCTACTTTCTCAGTTATTAGCTGTTGAAAACATTTTGTTTGATGATCCACCATTCCTACTTTACTCCATCAAATCTAGCTGACATAACTAAACTGAGTAGCTATGTATGCCCAGATGCAAATCTAATCATGAGGGTTATTTGCTCGGAAATATGGTCGTCAATGGTATCACATCCATATTCGCACCTCAGTTATGTCAGCTACTACAGTTTTAAAACTTATGATCGCAACACAATGGAAAGCCAACACTACTACTGGTTTTCCTGAGCAGAAGAGACAAATTATGCAGATTATATATTTTGAATTGACAATTGTGAGGCAGCATAAGACAACTAGGAAAATCTACCTGTTGCAATAGATGGAGGACAAATTAGATACAGACTTTAGTCTGTGGGATATGTCATGTCTTTCAACTCACGTGGCACAGTTCTTTGCTTTTCTTAAATGTTAGCTCAAGACTGGTAATGATTAGTTATATAGCCCTGCTAGTATGATCCTCAGGTGCCCAGTAAGTTGCCAGATGTAGGCCAAGACTTTGCATTCTTGGATGTGCCTCCCTGAAAAAGAGGCTTTCCTCTTGAATTATGTATGATTATTAATAATAAAAAAAATAAAAAAAGAGAAATGATTCAGGGATACTAAGTTAATTTTAAGTAGAGTGAAACATTTTAGTGTATTTGTACCTATGACAAAGTTGGGAAACTATTAAAAAAAAGTTTAATCTTAAACTTGCATATGGATGTTCAACAGACTTTCTCACCTGTCATGCTTATTTTCTTGAGCTGCTCGCAGCAGTTCCTGAATATTTTTAGTTATCTGTTCAGTTTTGCGAATTACATCCTCAGTGCTGGGCAGGACAGGACTTGGGTCTGTATCGGTGTTGCCTGTTTCCATACTGCCAATGTCTCCTGCCCATCCTGAACTTCCTTGCTTTTCTTTCTTACCACTGCTGATTCTGTAATACAAACGTTACTACATGTCACAACACACTGCTGGGAATCTCAGTTTTGGCAAAAATTGGATGATGTCCTGCTCGCTCTATTTAGAGTTTATACGCTTAAACAGACTACACAGATGTGAAATGATCTATGTCTCTCATTGTAGGATATTTCAGTCCTCTGAACCAGTTTTCACACCACTTCTATAAACTTGGTCAACAAGTAATTAACTTATAATCAAACCATTTATTAGTTAGCACAGTTCATCTTGTTACAGCTGACGTTTACTGGTAGCCACAATGTGTTTCAGTGTTATGGCTCATCTTCGGGCCCTATTTTATACATTCCTTGATGGATCCTTAAAAAATAAAAACTAAGAAAATAAAAATTATAGACTAAACTCACATAATGATCTTGCACAGTTTATATTCTCTGTTTTGTCAAAGGAGGAAATACATAACATCAGAAAACAATTGTACAACAGGAAACAACAATTATTTAGGACCTGTGCTTGAGTAGTTTGTTTTCAGAGGATCCCAGACTGCAGAAGTTCTATCCTTTCAGAAGGCAGACTTGCAGGCATTTAACTATACATTGCTGTAACTTCAGTGTGTAGCTTGTTGGGGTCAGAATCACCAAGATTTATTACACACTATTTAGGCTATATACCAATGTATACACTCTAAATGACTGAGTTACTTACCTTTGATAATGTTCTTCCTAGTGGACAATATAGCTAATTGCTGATTCCTCACCTTAGAATACCCCACCCCCCCATGGACCAGACTGGATCCAGAAACCTTTCTTCTGTGGTGGTCCCATGCCACCCTAGGTGGCACCGCTCGGTTCTGCGTTGGCTCTGTACTGCCGTGGAAGTGACAGAGTGGAGCTGTATATAAGAGCCACCCCTGCACTCTGATGTCAGTTTCTTATTTCCCTTTCCATGCCCTCAGACTCAGAGCATGAACTACTGTTAGCACCAGTGGGCTGATCTCTAACTTGAAACCTTTTTAGATGTTAAAAAGAGACCACTCAATATCTCCACCGGGCATACTTCACCCGCTCCAGCCTCTAGAGGATGGGAGTCATCCAGTCCCCCTATGTGCCTCAGATGTGGGGATGCGGAGGGTACCTTTTTTCATACGGTTTGGAGCTGTAGGGCATTGCAGCCGTTCTGGCAGAAAATGTTGTCCTGTCTCGGCCGGGTCCTGTCCTGGAGTCTTCCATTTGACCCTAAGCTGTTCCTGCTCCATAGTACAGAGGGGATAGGCGGGAACCGCTATAAGCAGCACTTATTGTTTTTGGGCCTTACGCTCGCCAAACGAGACATCGCCCGATTATGGAAGGGGTCGGCCCCGCCAACAATGGGTGGGTGGAGGGCGGCTATGGACAGATGCATGGGGGCGGAAATCACGGTATATCAGGTGCGTGGTTGCCCGCAGAAACATAGCAAAATATGGTCCCACTGGGCGACGTATCGGGGTATAGACCTGCCCCCTCTACCACCATCAGACCCTCTATAAACTCGACAACTACATCTCACTGACCCCTATATACTCAAGGTGAGCCATTCTGTCATCGTTACACATACCATTAGACACATCACGTTCAATGAATCATGTGGTAACCTGTTCCTAGTTTTAGTTATGGGGCCTGTAAGTGTGAAGGCTAACTTGTTGTAATATAACTGGTACTACCTCAGCCAAATTGTAATCGGTAATGTATTCTTCGGGCTCCGCCCAATATGTACCATTAAACTCAATAAAATTGTTATTAAAAAAAAAATAGACCACTCCACAGGAGGGGGGTAAGGGTGGTGAGGAATCTGTGGCTAGATTGAGTATACATCAGAAAGTGCATTATCAAAGGTAAGCAACTTGTTTTTCTGATGGATAATTCTAACGTCGATTCCTCACCTTAGAATAGATATCAAAGCAGTACTTTCCCAGATGGAGGGCCTGTGGAATGGACTGCAATCAAAAAGTCATGCTGACCAAGAGGGTGAAGTGTCCTTCAAGCCGGACCTGGCCATCAAAGCAGTAGTGCTTTGTTAACATATCCATTAATGCCCACATCGCAGCCTGCAAGATGTCAAGGACAGGCACTCCATGAGCCAACGCAGTAGTAGCAGCCTTATTCCTATTGAAATGGGCCCCCAGATCTTGCAGGAGCTGCTTTTTGGCCAGTCTGTAACAGAGTTTGATGCAGAGGACTATCATCCTTGACAAGATTCTCTTCTGCACAGCCTTCCTTTTCCTCACCCCACAGAACCCATAAAAAAAGCAGATTGTCCACATGGTATTCCTTGGTACGATCAATATAAATGCTTAAAGCTCTTTTGAGGTCCAGCTGATGGAGCTGCTCCTCCTCTTTCAAGTGGAGAGGGGGAGCAAAGAACACAGGCAGGGTTATGGACTGCCCTACATGAAAAGGAATCATGATTTTCATGAAGAATGCCACCCCAGTCCTCAGCACCAAATTGTTTGGAAAAAAGTTAGTATATGGCGCTTGCATTGCAAGTGCCTGGAGTTCACTCACAAGTCGAGCTGCTGTTATCACAATGAGGAAGTCTTCAAAGTCAGGAGACACAGTGAACTACTATGTATTGCCTTGAAGGGCGCACACCTGAAAAAAGTCAAGACTAAATTAAGGTCCCACTGTGGCATCACAAATGGCTTGGGTGGGAACATGTATGTCAAACATTTAATAAACTTCATCACAATACGTGATTAAAACAAGGATGGCTGGTCCAGTAAACGCAAAAAGGCCGAAAGGGTCAACAAACACCCTTCTAATAGTGCCCAGTGAAAAGCCTTGCTGAGCTAAAGATAAAACAAACAAAGGATGTCTGACAGCCTTCCTTGCAAGGGGGAGTCTATCTTATAAACGGCACACCAAGCCACAAATAAGACTTGGCATAAATGGTTTTTATAGAAGAGCGCCTGGCAGCAATGATGACATCAACCACCACAGGCAGAAGGTCAAACTCACTCAGTTGCCACCACTCAAAGTCTTCAATCATGTAGGTCTAGACTGCACAGATTCAGGAGGATGACCCTGCATTGTTGCTGTAACAAAAGATCTTTCTGAAGTGCAGCCTGTTCAGAGGACAGATGCACATGCCAGCAGTTCCTGGTACCACACTCTCCTGGTTCAATATGGAACCACAAGGATGACTTGCACCCAGAATTTAAAGCAGGAGAGGTAGGGACGGGAAAGCATGCAGGAGTCAGTGCTCCATTCCAGTCAGCATTCATCTCCTAATGAGAGTTCTTGTGGGAACTCCAATGCGCAAAACTTATGATATTGTGCGTTCACGACAATGGCAAAAGAGCTAGCCACGGTTTCCACCACTGGAAGATGCACGGAGCCACCTCAGGATGTAGATGCCACTCATGATCCACCAGACGGCATCTGCTCAAACTTGTTCGCTCTGGCATTTAGGAACCCTGCCAGGTGATTGACTATCAGGAAACTGCCCTGGCACTCCATCAAACTCCAGAGGAGCAGAGCTTCCCCAATAAGCTCTGTTTATTCCAATACTACATGGAAGTGGTGTTGTCAATGAGAACCTGCACCAGCCTCCCACTGATGGCAGGAATGCATTTGGAGCCATAGGAATAGCCTGCAACTCCAATAGATTGATACAAGTTTCTGGTGGGAGACCAAAGTCATCTGATGTACACCTCCCCTACATGGCCTTCCCAGCCCAACAGAGATGCATCCATCACCACCATCAACTCTAGGTGGGGAAGGGAGAGGCCACTGAACGGCTTTTGTTTAAGCAGTCACCACATCAAATCATAACTGGTCTCTTCTGAAATCCGGATGACATTTGTCAGATTTCTTTGATGTTGGACCCATTGGAACTTCAGATTCAATTATAGAACATGCATATGCCTCGTGGCATAGCTGACAAAGAGAATGCAGGTGCAAGAAGTCTCAGAGCTGCTTTCACCATGATTCAGGATTATGGATGAACAAGAGGATTATAGCCCGAACAGCATGAACTCGCTGACACGGAGGGGAGGCCCGGAACTGCACGGTGTTCTAGAACCCTCTGTGAAGGAGTCAGGTGCGACCCTGGCATGCTGATCGTGAACTCCAAGGATATCAGGAGGTTAGCCGTCATCTGGAGGTGGGCCACAACCACCTCCATCCAATGGAGGGGAGCTGGTGAAGCTGAAAGGGAGCACCACTAACTGAAAATACTCTAGTCTTAGCTTTAACCGCAGGCGACGACTATGCACTGCAGGACGGATATATGAAAATCTGCATTCTGCACGTCCAAAGACAGCATCCATTTGTCAGGGTACAGGGCAGCGTGAGCCTTCTGTATTTGTTCCTCCAGAGGGCATTCAGATGCTGAAGGTCAAAAATAGGCCACAGAGCCACATCCTTTTTTGGCACAAAGAAGTAACAAGAGTAACTACCCACTCCTCTTTCCGAGTATGTTAACCTTGGAGAGTAACACTCACAACTCCAGCAGAATAATGGACAAATGCTCTTTTGGAATGCTCTCTGATGTGAGAGGAATATTTGGTGAGGCAAAAAAGAACATAACATATAACCATGCTGAGCGACTTGTAAGACCCATCGCTCAGATGTGATGCATCTCCACCCTGGAAGGAGGTACTTGATCCTTCCTACCAATGGATGAGCATGCGCTAATAAGAGCAAACTAACACTTTGGTGGCTGCTGCAAGGGAGCAGGAATGAATGGACTGTTGCTCCTGCTAGCCTGCCAGACCCATGTGCAAGGCCTCGAAAGGACCGGGGTGACTGCGGTACTGATTGGGGAGACTGTCTTTCAATAAAAGCAAACCCTATGGAATAGCTACTGCACTTTTTGAATTTGTGTGCAAACTGCATGGCAAAGACAAATAGACCCATGAAGAGTACAGTGGCTCTAATTTCCTTAAAGCGCTCCAACAAAGAATCTGTCTTTTCACCGGAAAGGACTGAGCCATCAAAAGGCATATCCTTGACAGATGCTTGTACATTGCTGGAAAATCCTGTGGAGCACACACACGTGTGTCGGCGAAGCTCAACTGATGCCAACTGCCCTCTCAAGGAAATCAGAAGTATGTAGGTGATTGTGGATAACCTATTTAGTCGCGTCTAGTCCATCATGAATTGTCTGATCCAGGAAGGCCCTAGGGTCTTCTAGGACAGCCAGCAAAATCTCGCTGGCCATGTCCCACATGGCATGCATGTAGAACCCAATAGGCAGATAGCACTAACCAACCGCAATGCTATACTGCCGAAGAAAAACATATACTTGCCAAAAGTCTCAATCCTCCCTTTCTGGAGTCACAGGGAATGATTTGGGACTAACTTTACGGGTTGAATACTGAATCACAAAGCTCTCTAGAGTAGGATGTTCAGAAGAAAAAGCAGGATCACCAGGCGTCGGTCTGTGATGCCTGGCCATCTGCCTACTCACCGGTGAGCAGGAACAGAGTTTCAACCAAGTGGCTATCAAAATATTGGTGAAAGCCTCGATACAAAAAGAGCAACAGCTCAAACGTGGCTGGCCCAGGCTGTAAAATGTCTGTAAAGACACTTGCTTTTGTCTCAACTGAGGGCAGCTGTAGATCTAGGAACTTAGCTGCCCTCCGGACCACCACTGCAAAGAAGGCACTTTTTTCCACTGGTGGCCCAAGTGACAAGTCATCCCCATCCCCATCCTGGGATGCCCCTTTTTCAGAGTCGGAGCCAAAAAGATAATGGAGCCTCTGCTGGGGTGTCCTCCCTGGTAGCAGGTCAGGATGTATGTCTACCAGTTGCACATTTGTAATCTCTTAACAAGACATCGGCTGAAATTAAGCCGAAGTTGGTTCAGTGTTCGACATTAAAATCAGCATTGGATCCTGTGGCGTTGATAAATGTATAGATGTGGAAGGGATTGGCTCAGGTCCTGGAGCTGGAGTGGAAGCCTGTACCAGAGTAGATTTGAGGCCTAAGGCAGGTCCCAAGGAGTCAGATGGTACAGAGGAAGTATCTGCAGGTGTCAAGCCAACTAGGGGCACCTTCGGTGCCTTGGAGCCTGAAGGCGTGCTAGAAAGAGCTGGGAGCACTCCAAAAATCTGCAATATGAACTCCTCAAAGGCTTAAATCTGCTGCAGTGTTGCAGATTGCCTGGGAACCTTCAGGCTGCACTGGTATCAGTTGAGGAATCTGCTACACAAACGGAGACCTCAAGGGTGAATGACTTGCATCATGACACACTTGCGCTTTCTCCTAAGGTTGAGCGTGGCAGGATGGGGCTGAGTTCTGCTTTTTTATGTTTGTGCTTGGACTCTGACCTGCTGGAGGACTTCGAGTGCAAAGTTGACAACTCATGGGGACAGCCTTGTTGCGGCTTGGAGCAGAGCAGGACTTGCATGAAAGCCTCGACTTCTTGTGTTTGGCGACATGCAGCTTCGCCTCCTGGATTGCCTTCGGGTGTATGAAGGCACATTGATAGCACAACTTTGAGTTGTAGCCTGAGCCCACACACCATAGACCTATCTTGTGAGGGTCTGTTACCGGCATTCGATTTCTGCAGTTGTGGCATGATTTTAGGTGGAGTCGTTGTTCCCTAGCACACTGGAATTCAATTCATAAGTTGTTGAAGACCAACAAAACTGAGTGTGTAGCTCCAGATTTGCGTTGGAAGGTGCAGAAAGAAAGTACATAATGTCAGCACATGAGGTGGCATTTATATGCAGCTCAGCTTTGTCACTTCTGGGGTGCTATGGAGCCAACGCGGAGCCGCATGGCAGCACCTTGCGGCGCTCAGGAGTAGTGCTGTAGAAAGGTTTGCGGATCCAGTCTAGCGCCTGGTGAGTATTCTAACATGAGGAATCTGCAGTTATTAGTAACCATCAAAAATGGCTGATGGGACACCAGCCAATTTTATGCAGATGTCCTGCATACTTTAATCTCTAAATAACCCCTCAAGTCCTTTACAGTGGTCAGTGGCACAACTGAAGGCATTTAGAATTCAGTCTAAGGAGCCAGTCCATGGATTAAACACTAACACTCCTTGAGGTGTATAACTGATGGCTTCCACAGATTTGCAAGAAAGACCACAGTTCTGGTTGCCTTTTCTAATGATTTGCTGCTAGCAACATGAGGCTAGATTTGCTAAGAAAAGGGACTACAATCTTCAGGCTTCTCTGCGAACCCTTCCATGCCATAGGTCACAACAAGGCATAAATGCCAATGTGATAGAAGGTAGATTTGAGAAGAGTTAGTGGAACAACTACCAAAAGAAAAAGAATGGAAGCATTCATTTTACTGCATAATGAAAAAGGGCAGATTTCGAGTTGTGGCAAATGGCAGAATGTCCACCAAGTTTACTTCCATCCTACTGCTGTGAATAAGATTATGTTAATCCAACAAAAAAGACAGGTGAAACTGCCATATCTAAAGAAGCATATTAACCAATAAACAGAATATCATACACAATATTAAGCACAATATCAGCAAAATAATTTCCCAAACCTACTGGCAAACATGTGCAAATAGGAATGAAGATAACATGGGTGTCCACGACTGCTTAGAAAAGTAAATAATAAATATTAACAGACTGGATAAAGTGTATATAAATTAAGAAGCAAAATGTACAATTGAACATTTTAAAACATTCTGTAAATGTGATGAAATTTGAAATTGGATGCTAAAAATTAAGTTAGTATCCTCAGAATGATTCGTGGAAGCAGTGCAAGTGCATCAAACAGAATATACTATGGATGATGAGCGGCTGCAATTGAATTCAGAAATGCTCCAATATTCCTATTAAAATTGCATTTATTTCCTTGTGAGTTAAATAAAATGTCATCATTGTGCATTTGTTTGAGGAATGCTTGTTTCTGTATTTTAGTATATTGGTCTGCGGTTTAAATCATCGAAAATGCTTAGGTTTGTTTCCCCGGATTTTAATAATGATTCAGTGGGGGTCCCCGGGTTACTGTAATGATTAAGTGGGGTCCTTAGAATTCAATATGTTACGAAGCACTGTAGTAGGCAATAGGTTTTACTACCTGCTTAAAAACAATATGTCTAATGAGTTATTGCTCTTTTTCAATGCTTCGAAGACTGCAGCCCTATTAGAAATGTGCCTCAGAAATACTCCCACAATTCAATCCTTGGACATGGAATGGCAAAAAAGAAAAATCACTTCCACTAAAAAGTATTTGGCTGCTCGAACATTTACAAAAGAAATAAAATAAATATGTGCAGTTGAGCGAATGAAGAAAAACAAACAAGCATTGTCAAAGCCTACAGGACTCAGTTCTCAAAGGTTGAGCTCCAGCGTTTGCCAATACCTTTGTTAATTGCCATTTGCAGAACATACAAGCATTATTACGCGTGTGTGTCGATGGCTGACATTCATGCAAGATTTTTTTTATTGAAGAAAGGCCATTCCAATAAGGCGTTATATGCGTACGCATGTGGCACAACATACATGTGCGTGTCATGCGCATTGTGACACACTGCAGCCATTATGTAATTTTTAATTTACCGTTCTACCATGGTGGCTACCCATACTAGAACAATAAATTCAAAGTTAAATAAAAAATAAAAGTGTAAACGTGCAGCGGACAAAAAGAAGTGAGTGGTCCGATAGCATATTGCAGCTGCAAGGCCTACTTACAAAAACATGAACTGACAAATCAATCAATAAATACATTAATTAAGACACGGAGCATCAGGGAGAGCAAAAGGGAAGAAAGAGAGTACACAGAGGTGACAACAGGAACAAGCAGGGAGAAAGGAAAAAACAAACTTTCATGAAGTGCTGAATGAAAAACAAGCATTGACCAAGTCAATGGGTCTTGCTTGGGTATGAAGATGTTTTGCTTGGAATTTCTTAAGCTAATATGGTTAACAAAGTAGTTGAGTTATTAAAAGTTACTCTACACTTGTTTTTGCATATGTAACTTATCTTTGAGCACCATTTAGAAGTGACAAACAGAAGCAATTAACACAAAAAGTACTGACATTTACATTCTAAAACAAAGTTTGGAAACAGGCAGTCGGTCGCTTTACACTTCTTTTACCAACTGTAAAGAAACAGGGTCCCTGTCATTTCACCTGACTATGTTATCTATATTATAAAGTACTAGGGGATGAGAACACCAAAGGTAAGGGAAGTAGAAACAAAAAACACAGAGCAGGAAGCCAGTATGGTGAACCATGGCAAAAATATACAGCAGAAAACAAAATACAAACACTCATTGGCAATGCCAATAGGTCTGGCTCTAAAGGAATTTTCTATGGGAAAAAGAAGCATTACCAGTAAATGGTATGGGAATTGATATGCATTTGTGTGGAAGAAAAGAACTGCAGAATAATACTGGTGAAAGTTAAAAGGTCAGGTGACAGGTACCCTATCAAACCAGACCCAAAGACCCATGTAGGTTAATGACTGCCCTCCTCCCATCTGTGCTGCTGCCAGTGAAAAGCACCGCAAGTTATGTTGTGATCTATGAAACTTTAATAACATTACAATGTCATGTCTCTGACCCTAAGCATTCAAGCTCAGGCAGTTGGATAAATAAAGGCATCACCCCTGTGTGGAGGGCAAGCACTTTTTTGTGGAAGCACACAACTTCTGCCTAATCAAAACACGTACTCCTGGCTCCCAAAATATGGGTGGAGCCAAAGCCCCCCTCTAAGTGATGCTCACATAATTGTCTGGCGACAGCTGTGCTGTCTAGCCAGACCATAACAAAGCCTGGATTTCACTCTGGTTCTCCATTTCCAAAGTAGGCAGTTCCACACGAGGCCTTAAACTTCGCCAGATAGTATAAAAACTTGTTCACACCCCTTGTTCACAATATAAAGAAATGAAACATATTAATACAGTTGCACAATTGCTTTAATGATTTCCCAGCGCTTTCTTTTGTTTAATACTGCTTTATTCAAATGTCATCAAAATTATGAGATAAAAAGGCATGGGTCGACAAAAAGAAAGGTAACTCATAACAATAAACAGAGTATGGAAATAAGCTGTGGCAAAGTCATACAGTGTCAATATAGAACTACAAAGAAAGGAATATAAGCACAACAGCCCGGAGTGGGCATTAGAGTGCTATACAAGCAGTTAGAAAGGCCCTGCACAGGAAATTCAGACATGAAAGGCTATTAATAAAAGAGCCTAAAGAGGATGTAAAGTATAGGATACAAAGCTGACTTCAACTGATAGCCAAAGCTGTCCGTAGGGACTCTGCAAAAAGGAATTCCTTCAAGTTAGCAGTGGAAAGCTTTAATTCATTCAATCTGAATACTGTGAGTCCAAAATGCTTTTGAGTGGGACAGGCAAAGTTATATGGTTTTATATAGCGCGAACTAGACCCGAAGATATTGGGTATCAGAGCGCTTTACACAGCACTAGTTTCGTTACACAAGGACACGTTCATTTTTGTTAGGCACGGGGAGATTAAGTGATTTGCCTAGAATCACAGGATGTTGAGCGTCGTTGCCGAGACTCGAACTCGGTTCCCCAGCTTCGAGGTCGACTGCTCTAGCCGTAAGGCTACGGCTACATCCTCTCCCCAAAGGAACAGGAAGGAAAGATATGGGATCATGAGCAGGCACCTGATATGAAACAACAAAGCTATCCAATCATGAGCAAGGGGCTGACCCAAAGCCCACTCTAAGTATATTTTATGTATTGGAAACAATAGGTCTGCTTGCGATTTGATATCAATGTTTATTGTTTGAAGCATTTGAAGTTATTCACTTCCATCCTTGTTGCACCCGAAAAATGCTTACAGATGCAGGGCTGTTAATCAAGGCACAGGAAGCAATTCTGGATATTAAATTCAAAACACATTTTAGACATCCATTGTACTTCTGCTTGATAAAGGAACTTGGAGGCAATGTAATTCTAGCTGGGATCTGTATCAATGTGCTTGCCCACAACAATACAAGGATGGTACTGCAGGGTCAACTCTCTTTTGATTCAACATCATTGACTACAAAAGTAAGCACGGACACAGGCAAAGATGGTGCTCTAGTCCCCCTTTAAACACATAATGCAATGTAAGATAAAATATGATTAGCAGCATCTCATGCTCTACTCCAAATATCCTCAGGATTGTGCAGCCTTTGCAATTGTTAATACTAATTCTATAAACATGAAACTTGAACAATTCGTTTAGAGGACCTCTCCTTAGGCATTTCATGATTAAAAGGAAGTATATTTTCATTCCATATTTGAAGCACAGTACGAAACTAGAGCAATCCCTATTTCCAGCAAAAAGGTCTGCTTATAGATTTAAAGTGTATGTGCTTTGCAATGTCACAAAGTAGTGGTGCATACTTTCAAAACAATTATTTTTTGCTACACGTACAATGTTCGATAATATAAAAAACATACCCTGTGTCTTCTGGTTCCAAGTCGTTCATCGTGTTATCATAATCACTCTCTGGCATACTAGTCTCCTTTTCTAATTTTGATGCCTAGAGTTAACAGAGAAAAAAAAGGCACAATTATTCAAGAAAATAAATTCAAGGCGAGTAAGCCTGTAACAATTAACAGTCACACAAAAAGTAAAACTAAGAATAACCTGATTAAAAGATGAAGTTCACAGTTAGAATGCCATCAAACAAAATAGCGTGTCTTACCAATAGTAACTCCTAGATTGCTACTCTATTACCATCTTGTGACAAATTTGCATCTTTCGGGGCAGGGTCGAAAACTGCAAATTAGCAACCCAAAGAGCATAAGGGGTGTATAGCATCTTCATCCTACTTGTATATACAACCTTTATCTTTAATATAAACTATACACCACACCCTCTTGCCACAAAAGGAAAAGTACAAATGGGAGGTGTTGCTGAGGTGAGAACAGAGGATGAATACTGTGATGGTATGAGTAGGATGGAAGTCTCGACTCAATCTGGTGTCCAGTAATGACCCTATGAACAGGACGCCCTCCGAGGGCATCAAGTGAGACTTCGGCTTTGTGATCAAAAAGCCCAAGAGGAACAACAATTAAGTTGTTGCCTGCAACTGGCAAGACACCATCTCAGGAAAACTGGCTGTGATGAGCCAGTCATCAAGGTAAGGGAATACCTGGATTTGAGCCCATCTGAGATGGACTGCAACCACTGTCATCACCTTTGTGAAGAATCCAGGAGGGGAAGTGAGAAGAAATGGAAGGAGTGCAAACTGGTAGTGCTTGGATCAGACCATGAAGTGGATATACTTCCTGTGTGACTGCAGGATAGGGATGTGTGAGTAGGCATCCTGCAGGTCAACAGGCATCTTCCAGTCTTCCTTCTTCCACCGCAAGCAGAACCTGAGCCAGGGATAGCATTTTTAACTTTTTCTTTTTGAGGAACCAGTTCAAAACCTTGATATCTAGGGTCGGATGCAGCTCGACATCCTTTTTTGGGGATCAGAAAGTACTGAAAATAGCATCCCTTACCCTGTTCCTGCTCTGAAACCAACTCCACTGCTCCATTTATGAGTAAGGATTGGACTTACTGTACAAAGATATGCAGCTCTTCTGGGAGTGCATCTTGCCGGGGAGAAATAAGGGGAGGTGTTTGTTGAAAGGGGAGGGCATACTCCCTTTTCACAATTTGCAAGACCCAAAGGTCTGAAGTAATGGCCCTCCATGCTTGTGGAAAGGATACCCAGTCCTTCAAAGGGCTGAGTGTGTTCGGGTAAGATGGAACCAGGGCTGCTACCCTGTGTTACCTGTGGGAAGAGTAGGAAGCTGAGGGAAGAAGTAGAGCTTTTTGTCTTCCTTTACCTTGCACTCTACATTGTTTGTAGAGGGGGCTTGCCCGTTATAGCTATAGCTTGGCATGTTGCTGATGGCCTCGAAAGGAGAAGACTCTGCTGAAGCTTTGAAACCTCCGAAATAGTCTGTACTCTTGGTATGGGTCTGAAGATCAAGGCACCTGACTATCTTACTATCTTTGAATCTCTCTAATGTACAGTCTGCTTTAGCACCAAAAAGATAAGACCCGTCACATGTAAAGTCCATCAGCGTGATCTGTACGCTCTGCGAAAAATCGGAGTTCATCCACTCTGGGGTTCAAGGAACCTGCAAGGTAGTGTTTCACCAGGTTTAGGTTCAGGGATTTGTAGAGCGCATGGCCACCCTTAGGCATCCCAGCGCTAGTATGAAACAAGATAGGGAGAAATTCGGCAGGTACTTAGGGGAACAGCCAAGTTTTTAGTCTCTTTTTGAAGGTCGTTTCGTTCTCGATCATTCGCAGCTCTGGGTCCATACTGTTCCACAGCTTGGGGACCAGGTATTTAAATGACCTTCCACCCCATCTCGATCTCTTGATTCTGGAGGTGTTCATCAGAAACTTTGATCCTGATCTGAGATGGCGACGTGGTGAGTACTGGGAGATTAGATCTCGTACCAGCGCAGGACCTTTCCCGTGCATAGCTCTGTGGGCCAAACAGAGGGACTTGAATTTGATCCTGGCCTTGACCGGAAGCCAGTGTAGCTCCCTAAGTGAAGCTCTTACTGATTGATGCCTGGGTATAGCAGTCGGGCTGCTGCATTCTGAACTACTTGTAGTCTGTAACGTATTTGGGGGAGCCCAAATATAAGGAGTTACCATAGTCAAGCCTTGACACCACTAAGGCTTGAACCACTGTCTTCCTTGAGTTTTCAGGGAGCAGGCTCAATATTTTCCTAATCATTCGAAGCATACCAAAACAGGTGTTCGCCAGTTTTTTTGCTTGGATCTCCATCGTTAGGTTCTGATCCAGCCACATCCCTAGGTTTTTAATGGAGGTTTTAGGTGGAGGGGGGGGGCCCCCCATCTTGCTGGCCAGGGGATCTCCGGGCGTGGGCTGAAGTTGCTACCCAGGATCATAAGCTCGGTTTTATCCCTATTTAGCTTAAGGCTGCAGTCGGCCATCCAAGAGCCGATTTTTTCCAGGCAAGGGGCTAGTTGCCTGTGGTCTGAGTTGAAGGAGTCAGAGATTGAGACCACTAGTTGTGTGTCATCGGCATATGACACAATGGAGAGGCCGAACTCCTGTACTATATTAGCTAGTGGGCTCAGGTATATATTAAAGAGGGTCGGGCTCAGGGAAGATCCCTGAGGATCCCCCCATGGGGCTGAATAGGCGTCTGAAAAGATTCCGGCCTCCATGCATTGTTAAGATCTACCGTTCAGGAAGGAGGCCAACCATTTATTAGCTGTGCCTCTGATTCCAATACCCTTGAGCCTGTTGACCAGTACAGCATGGTCTACGGTATTGAATGCCGCGCTTAGGTCCAGAAGCACAATTGCAGCGGCTCTTCCCTGATCTAAGATGCTTTTTAGTTTCTCAGTGACAACAAGTAAGGCTGTGTTTTGGTCGGAATCCCATCTGTGTCTGGTGTATGATACCATTGTCTTCTAAAAATTGTGAGATAGTATTATTCACGTGTTTCTCCGCGATCTTACCTAAGATGGGTAACAGTGGGATCGGGCGGTAGTTCGCCAGAGAGGCGGGGTTGAGTTGGGGTTTCTTTAGTAGGGATTTTACAATGGCATGTTTCCACTCTTTGGGTACTGTGCCACTTTCGAGGGAAAGGGAAATGAGGTGGGAGAGTTGAGATAGGATACCTTTTCCCCCTTGAACAAGAATATGTGGAGGCGCCGGGTCTAGAGGTGATCCTGATTTTATTTGGATGTTGATGTCAGGCCAGAAAAATGCCTTGGCAGTCTGGCCGCGTCCAGAGATGTAGAGCTTTCTGGCACAGGGTCAACGACCCCACCCTGCTTGTTGCAGCACCTCATGGCGGTCATGTTGTCCATGAGCATCAGTTTCGCTTTGATGAAGGGCAGAAAAGCGTTCAACGCCAAGCAGATGGCTCTAAGCTCCAGAAGGTTGATATGGAGCTGACCTCTTCTGAAGACCGGACTCCTCTGATCTACACCTCTCCCAGATGGCTTACCCAATCCAGAAGCATCACTCGCGACTATGTGCTGTGTGTGGGGAAGGGAGAGGAGTTCCCGCTCACCCAATCGTGGTCCTGCAGCCACCACTTCAGATCATTTAGAGTTTTGTCAGAACCCTGGCCTGATCTGAAAGATCCCCCTGGTGCTGTGCCCACTGAGACCTCACATCCTGAAACACAGCCCCTATATACCATCTGGAATGCTTGATCAGCAGAATGCCATTGGTCCCAGCATCCTCCAGGACATCCTCACTGAGATCCAGGACAGAGGTTGAAACACTGGGATCATAGTCCTTGACTCTCCACTTCAAGGGATAGACGCAAAACTGCACATGTCCAGAATGGCTCCAATGAAGGGGAGTGTCTGTGAAGGAGTGAGGTGTGACTTCAGCATGCTGACAGTGAACCCCAAGGATGTCAGGAGGTTTGCCGTAGTCTGGAGATGGGTGATGACTGCCTAGGGCGAGTAAGCCTTCAACAGCCAGTAGCTGAGGTGAGGGAAGAATGCAACCCCCACCTCCAAAGATATGCGGCTACCACCTTCATCATTTTCGTGAACACCTGAGGGGTGCTGGTAAGGTCAAAAGGGAGCACAGCAAGTAAGGTAACACCTGTGGGCCTTCAGGACGGGAATGTGTCAATAAGCATCTAGCAGGTCCAGAGCTACCATCCAGTCTCCAGGGTTGAGGGCAGACAAGACATGGGCCAGAGTGAGCATCTTGAACATGTCTTTTCACAGGAAGACATTGAGGGAGTCATGATCTAATATGGACCGGAGGCCCCGTCCTTTTTCAGCACCAGAAATTAGCTGGAATAGCAACCACAACATACTTCTGGTGAAGAGGCCCACGCTGTAGCTCATTTGGCAAAAAGACCCTCCACTTCCTGTTGTAAGAGAGACAATGGCCTTCCGTCAGCCGTTCAGAGGATGGTGGAAGATGTGGCAGGGTTTTGGTAAATGGAAAGATATAACCCCAATGAACAATTTGCACGACCCACTTGTCCAAAGTTGACATTTGTTTTGATTATGCATGAAGATGCAAAACATTTCAATTGCATAGACAAGTTTTTTTGTCTTCATTTACAATTGTTTGTGTAGAAAGTACTACAGTGGAATACACTATATACAGTGATGTGAAAAAGCTACACTCTCACAAATCTATGGTGTATTTTTTAAAACTAAAATCGCTCTAACCCATCTGACAATTAGGTTAATATATATATTTTGCTTCTACAATAATGTTAGAAATATTTGGAAAATATTCCTAGATCTAAGGACTGCTTTTAATGTTCTCAAACATTCTTTTCAACATTGGTGATATAATGCATCCTTCTTACTGTTGTGCAACATGGGAAAAGCATTAGATTACATTTCCAACAAGAAAATTTGACCACTTTTAGGAGACACCAACTGTGATTTGAATATTTAGAGTCTATGGTTCTACTGATTAATATTGGTTTGACCTTAATTTAGTCCTCACCAAGTACTAACAGAAGATAAATCTAACCTGCTTAACAAACAGGTTACCTACCTTCGGTAACGCCTTATCTTGTAGAGACTCCGCCGCACATTCCATAACTTATAATATCCCCAGGCATCAGACTGGATCCGTAAGATTTGTGAGCAGTTACCCCGCGCACCAGTAGGTGGCGTAGTTCTGCTCTGTGTCAGCAGCATCATCCGTGCCAGAAGGGACATATGTGGTACCTATACAGGCACCATCTCGGAAGTTCCCTGTTTCGCCACCGGCTTCGCTCTGGAGTATGGGCCCCTCCTAGGCTCATGGGGCCAGAACGCCCTCCAGAGGGGCTGGGCCACCCAAAGATGAGGTGCATGGCCTTATAACATTCTTTTAGATGGATGGTGGTCGCTCCGACCAAATCGGGGGAAGCATGGAGCAGACCAAATTCAGGCCCCGCCGACTCGCGGGGCCTGGAGAGCAGAAGCTCTCTTGTTTCGTTGGATGACTTTGACAGACGCGATGAAGTCGAAGAGCGTATTGACTACTTCAACTTTTCGTGTTTGTGGGACTTACCCAACTTCCTAGATGACTCTGAGTGCATCTATGAACGTCGGGAGGGGCTCCGCGAACGGTTCTCGAGGGACCTCGAGCTTCACAGAGTCGACCAACGTCGGGCGGCAAGGAGCTAGAGGGATCGCTCCCTCAGCTCCTTGGGGTGCATAGCGCAGTAGTCCTCACATGCCTTGGAGTCGTGTCCCGGCTCCAGGCACCACAAACATACCAAGTGAGGGCTGCTCTCCAACATTTGCTTATGACAGGTCCTAGATGGTTTGAAACCAGCTGGTTTCTTTGGTGACATCCCCATACAAGGAGATGAAAATCTCGAAAAGAGTTGACAAAAATTCAAAAAAGACCAGTCAAAAACCGACTGAGGAGTAGCTTAGACTGTATCAGTGCTATCTGATGCAGAAACGAAAGAAATAACATCAGCGAACCAAGGTGGCGCCTATATAGGTACAGCGCACGTCACTTGCAGCGCGGATGCCACCAATGCCATCTACTGGCGCACAGGGGTACTGTTCAAATATCTTTTGGATCCAGTCTGACGCCTGGGGATATTCCAAGTTAAGGAATCTGCGGCTAGAAGTCTCTATCAATTAAAAATTTTACTTACCTTTGGTAACATTATTTCTGTTGGATACTTTATCTAACCGGAAACTGCTCATCTTTAGAATATCCCCAGGTGCCAGACTGGATCCGGAAGAGTTTTCAATATAGCCCCTGTACAGAGGTAGGTGGCTTTGTGCGGGTTAGTGTCGACTCCGCTCCGAGGTGGAAGTGACAGCTGTATAAGTGCCACCCATGGCCACAAGGGTGCTTGGTACGGTAAATGAAAAAAGGCTGAAAAGGAAGAGATAACCTTTAACCCTGCCCACTGCTAGTCCTTGTTGTGCAATGGCAGAACGAAGAGCAAAACATCTGACAGTTTGGCCTGCAATGGGTCCTTATTGAGAGTTCCACATCAGGCCACAAATTTGTCCCATCATCCCATATCCACAGACTTTGTACCAGACTTGGCTGCATCTGCCAGGATGATATCCTCTACTTCAGGAGGTAGATCGAATGCGATCAACTGGCGCCACTCAATCTCCACACATGGAGATGTAGATTGCGCAGACCAGTTGCCTGACCCTGCTTTACTGCTACGACAGAAGTGTGTCCAAAAGCCGCAGCCTGATTAGAGGACTGATGCTCATGCCCAGAAGTTCTGGGTACAACACTCTACTGTCCCAATATGGAGCCACTAGGATGACTTGGGCCCAGTCACTCCCGATCTTCAGAACATGTGATAGGAGATGTAGTAGCTGAAAGGCATACAGGAGTCCCATGCTCCACACAAAATGAATGTCTGAAAGACAACCTTCAAGGGGAGTCCAGTGCGCAAAAGGGTTGAGATCAGTCTCTGCCTGATGGATGGCAGGAAGCCAAACAAATGGCTTGTAACATTAGCAAAATCATGTGAAGATGAGCCCTTGCCCTAGACCAGAGTCGTCTGATCAACACCTCGCCTAGATCTCCTCCACCTCCCAGCAGCGATGCATCCATCACCTTCTGCTGGGGTAGGGTCAGCTTTCTGTTACTGGTCCAATGGTGGTCGAGCAGCCACTACTGCAGCTCTTCGTAAACCTGGATGGAATCTGATAGGTTCCATTGGAGCTGAGCCCACAGACTTCAGAACTCATTGCACGGCCTGCATGTGCTATCTGGCATGGTTGACAAACAGGATGCAGAAGTCAATACAGCAAGAAGCCTCTTCTAACAGAGACCCAGGACGCAGGTTGAAACATCCAGATTATAACCCGAATGTCCTGCACTCGTTGATATGGAGTGGAAGCCAGAAACTGCACCGTATCCTGTATGGTTCTGATGAAAGGGATCCTCTGCGAAGTCAGGTGTGACTTCGGCATGTTGATCACGAACCCCAGCGTTGAAAGGAGGCTCATGGTCATCCGGAGGTGGTCCACAACTGACTGTGGCGAACAAGCCTTCAATAGCCAGTCATCTAGGTCAGGGAAGACTGGAAACTCCAACCTCCAAAGGTATGCTGTGACCACCACCATCACTTTTGTGAACACCCAATGTGCACTAGTGAAGTTGAAGAGAACATGGCAAATTGAAAATATGCTTAGCCCACCTTGAACTACAGGTTGCACCTGTGGGCCTGTAGGACAGGAATATGGAAATAGGCGTCCTGCAGGTCAAGCACTACCATCCAGTCTTCAGGATCCAGGGCAGATAAACATGGGCCAGAGTGAGCATCTTGAAATTGCTATTCCCCAGGAAGAAACTAAAAGGTTGAAGATCTAAAATATGGTGAAGGCCTCCTCCCTTTTTCAGCACTAGGAAATAACAAGAGTACCACCAAGTTCTGACCTTACAGGCAGGAAATTCCTCGTTCTCGCTTCAAAAGACCCTGAAATTCCTGCAGCAAAATGGACAAATGATCCTCCGAAAGCCGCCCTGATGTGGGTGAAAAATGCTGAGGAATGGAAAGGAATTACAGGGTGTAGCCCCACTAGACTATCTGCAAGATCCACCTGTTGGATATTATGGCTTGCCACTCGAGGAGGAAATGACTGATTCCGCTTCTCAGGGGATTGTTGTGTGCCTTGAAGGGCAAACTAAAGCAGCTTGGAAGCTGATGCTGGAGAGGCTTGGGCCTGGGAGGTTTTCAACTCCTACGAGCCTGGGTGCTGTCTCGGGGGACCTACTGTTGAGGTGGAGGGTGTTGTCGCTGCAGGTGATACCTCAAAAGGGGCAACATTGTTGAGGATTCTGTCCTGCAGCTGTGAAGATCTGGGGAGAACACAATGGCTCTACTTTTTTTTGAAGTGCTGGAGGGTGGAGTTAGCCTTCTTGCCAAAAAGGTGCGGCCCTTCAAACGACATGGCCATGAGCGACAATTGAAAGTTGCAGAAAAAAAACATGTGGATCTCATTCATGTGTGGTGCTGGAGCACCATGCCATTGCCGACTGCCCTGCCTAAGCAGGTGCTTGTGTCAAGGCCTGACTGTATGACATACTTGGCTGTATCTTGGTCACCTTGAATGCTTTGTGCTAAGCTGGTGCAGAATTCTTCTGGGATACCTGGCATAACATTTGGGAGTACCAACACAGCAAAAAACTGGTGGAAGTGACTGAAGGGCAAGGTAAGCTGAAAAAACATCCTTTTCCTAACTTTTTGACTCTGTCAGTGGGGGAGTAACTGGAAAAGAATTGGGGTTTACCCTGCTAGTAGATGTTTGTACGAACAGGCTCTCTGGTACAGGGTGCTGTGTCAGTAAGGTACGGTCACCTTGAGCGGGTCTGTGTTGTTGTGCCACCCGTCTGTTCACAAGTAGGCAGGTGCAGGGTTTAGCCCAAGAGCCCATGAGTGTGTAGGTCATGACTGTCAAATGGCATTAAAGGTTCAGATGAGGTCTGTGGCCAGTAAAATGTCTTCAAGGACGTTGGTTTTCACCTCAACAGTGGGTAACTGTAAATCCAGACCCTTTGCTACCCGTTTAATGACTACAGCAAATTAGGCTTACTCTTTCACTGAAGGGCCAGTGTGAGAACCCAGCGACAAGTATGGGGAAGTGTCCGGCCTCTTGTAGGTCCATGTAAAAACTGTCATGATACGGTAGGGGAAAATGTGTGCTCACCATAATCGTCACCATCATCACCAAAAGCTGATTGACTTTGGTCAGAGTACGATTCGATGAGGTGCTGGAGCGCTGGAGGGTGGCTCTTAAGCAAAGGAACTGCTTTATCAGGGTCAGAAAAAACTGAAGCCAGGTGTGTCAGAACTGTTTTGGGGAGCAACTTCAGCTGAGAATGAGCTGGTAGGGTGTGGAAGATTCAAAGCATGGCCTCCTTAAATATCTCAATCTGTTGTGGCATCGTCGACTGCCCCAGGAACTCGGGTTGTATCAGGATCAGCTGTGGAATCTACTTCTCGGTAGGGGGCTGGGAGTGAGACTGAGGGGCACCTTGAATTGCTTGAGACTTGTCAGATGGAGTGCCGAAGCTCAAACGAGGCCTGCTTGAACTTCTAGAGCTTCATTTTAGACTTGAACTTACCCTATGACTTGGAATGCAACGATGACCCGTCGCTGGAATGGCCATAAACGCGGGAAAGGGTCCATGCCCTTGACTTAGAGTGGATGAGGTCCTTACACAACTTTCTGCGGTGTTCGGCGACATACAACTTTGCTTCCCGGATTGTCTTCAGGTGCATCAGGGCACACTTCTCACATGACTTGGAGTCATAGTATGAACCCAAACACCAAAGGCACCCCTCGTGGGAATCTGTCACAGAGGTGTTTGCGACAGTCCATACAATGCTAAAACCTGTAATTTTATGAGGGGACATTGTTCCCTTGCACACTGGTAAGACATTTATAGAAAAAAAATTGTCAACTGATGAGAACACGTTAGGAGCTTCCTCTGGATCTACACATGGAGACGTAGAAAGAAAGGAACTGACACAGCACCATCTACTGGTCCACAGGGGCTATGATGAAAAATCTTCCAAATCCAGTCTGGTGCACTGAGATATTTTAAGCGCGAGGAATCTGCGGTTAGAAGTATCCATCAGAAAAATTGCATATACAAATTTCACTTAGTCATTTGATTATGAAACACAAATGTCAGCCAGCATTCACTAGTCTTCAGTGAAAAAGTGCTCCCTGTGAACCAGTGATGCATAGAACCCCCTTTAACTAAAAATGACTTTCTTGTAAGGATTTATTAGGCACTTGTATCACCTAGGAGGAATTCTGTTGCACTCCTCATGAAAGTGCTTAAGGAACAAGTTACTGACCTTCGGTAACAATATATCTGTAAGAAACATTAGTAGTGATAGATTCCTTACCTTAGAATATCCCCAGGCGTCAGACTGGATCCGGAAAGTTTTCGTCAGCAGTACCCCTGCGCGTCGGTAGGTGGTGTTGTGCGGCTCCGCGTCCGTCGTTGGCGTCATGGTCGCCGAGATGATGTCGCGGGCGCTCATGTCAGTTCTGTACACGACTTTCCGCGCCAGGAACGCAGAACCATGCAAGATACTGACCACTGGTGCATTGAAACTAGGGCCCTGAAAGGGATGACCTTAACCCTAGAAATCAGTTCGCAGAACGGGGAGGATGGGTGGGGAGGTAAGGAATCTATCACTACTAATGTTTCTTACAGATATATCGTTACCGAAGGTAAGTAACTTGTTCATCTGAAAGAAACACATAGTGATAGATTCCTTACCTTAGAATAGATACCCCAGCAATACCAACCCCGGTGGTGGGTCTGCGAACCAAGATCACACCAGAAAGTCACGGAGAACGGAACGGCCAAAGAAGCCGTCTCTCCGGACTTGGCTGTCCAGGCAATAATGCTTGGTAAACGTGTGCAGCAAGGCCCACGTGGCTGCCTGACAGATGTCTTGCAGGGGACACCACGTCCCAATGCAGTAGTGGCTGCAGTAGCTCTGGTGGAATGAGCACGCAGCCCCACCGGAGGTTCTTTTTTAGCCAAAGAGTAACAGGCTTTGATACATAAGACAACCCAGCGGGAGATAGTTCTCTTGTGTACCGCCCGACCTTTCTTGGTGCCAACGTAGCCAACAAAGAGCTGGTCATCCACCCTGAACTGCTGTGTGCGGTTGAGATAAAAGGAGAGCGCACGTTTTGGGTCCAGACGGTGGAGCCTCTCTTCCTCCCTGGAAGGATGCGGAAAGAAGGTGGGCAAGGTAATAGGCTGCCCAATGTGAAAGGCTGTAACCACTTTTGGCAAAAAGGAAGGACGGGGCCTGAGCACAACCTTGTCCGGATGGACTGATAGGAAAGGAGGCTTACAAGAAAGAGCCTGGAGCTCACTCACTCGCCTAGCGGAGGTGATGGCCACCAGGAAAGCAGTCTTCAAGGTCAAGAGACGAAGAGGACAGTTATGAAGTGGCTCAAAGGGAGCACACATCAAGTATGTAAGAACCAAATTCAAGTCCCACTGAGGCATCACGAAAGGAATAGGAGGAAAAAGGTGTGTAATGACTTTAAAAAATCTATTTACAACAGGGGACTTGAAAAGAGAGGGCTGATCAGGGAGCCTGAGAAAGGCCGAAATAGCAGAAAGGTTAGCCCTTGATAGTGCCCAGAGCAGAGCCCTGCTGGGCCAAAGAAAGAAGGAACAGTAGTACTTCAGAAAGAGGGGCAGAAAGGGGATCCACAGCCTTTGCTGTGCACCATGCCACAAACTTGTTCCACCTGCAGGCGTATACCACTTTAGTAGAGGGACGCCTGGCTGCCAGAATGACATCACAAACTTCAGGAGGCAAGTCGAAAGGAATCAACTGCAGCCGCTCAATCCCCACGCAAAGAGGCGGAGGCTGGACAGGTTCGGGTGGAGGTCCGCCCCCTGCTGCTGCGACAGAAGATCCTCCCGAAGAGGCAGTCTGATCGGAGGATCGATGCTCATACTGAGTAGCTCGGGATACCATACTCTTCGAGCTCTGTCCGGGGCCACAAGGATGACTTGTGCCCGGTCGCGCCTGATCTTCTTCAGCACTCTGGGCAGAAGTGGTATAGGCGGAAAGGCGTACAACAGACCGCAACTCCACTCGCGACGAAAAGCGTCGCCGAGCGAGTGCCGCCTTGGAAATTCCAACGCGCAGAACTGATGACATTGCGCGTTCTCTTCGGTGGCGAATAGATCTAACCAAGGCTCTCCCCACTGCTGAAAGAGACCTTGCACCACCTCCGAGTGAAGACGCCATTCGTGATCGAGCATGCAACTGCGGCTGAGTTTGTCCGCCCTGGCGTTCAGAGAACCTGCCAGGTGTTGAACCACCAGGGACATGCCCTGATGTTCCAGCCATGTCCAGAGATGCCGAGCCTCCTGACATAGGGTCCACGACCCCACCCCGCCTTGCTTGTTGCAGTACCACATGGCGGTGGTGTTGTCTGTGAACACCTGCACTACTCTCACCTTGACAGAGGGAAGGAATGCCTTCACTGCAAGACGTATCGCCCGAAGCTCCAGAAGGTTGATATGGAGCTTGGACTCCGCCAGGGACCAGAGGCCTCTGATCTCCGCCTCTCCCATGTGGCCGCCCCATCCCAGGAGGGACGCATCCGTCACCACTGTAAACTCCGGTTGGGGAAGGGAGAGGGATCTGCCGTCGACCCAATGCCGGTTCGTGAGCCACCACTGCAACTGTCGTGCAGTGCCCTCCGAGATCTGGACGTGATCGGACAGGTTCCCCTGATGCTGCGCCCACTGGAACTTCAGGTCCCACTGCAGAGCCCGCATACGCCATCTGGCATGATCGATCAGCAGGATGCAGGAGGCCAAGAGGCCCAGCAGCCTCAGACTCACTCTGCCCGAAACCTGGGACAAGGGTTGAAAGATGGGAATCAGAGCCCGAATATCCCGGACTCGCTGTTAGGGAGGATAGACCCGAAACTGCGCCGTGTCCAGAACCGCTCCGATAAAGAGGAGCTTCTGAGAGGGAATCGGGTGCGACTTCGGCACGTTGATGGAGAACCCCAGCAAGTGCAGGAGGTCGGCCGTAGTCTGGAGGTGGGAGACGACTGCCTGGGGCGAGCCCACCTTCAACAACCAGTCGTCGAGATAGGGGAAGACTGACACCCCTGATCTGCGCAGATGAGCTGCGACCACCGCCATCACCTTCGTGAACACCCGAGGGGCGCTGGTAAGGCCAAAAGGGAGCACGATGAACTGAAAGTGCTCGTGGCCTACCGTGAACCGCAGGTAACGCCGGTGGGCTTGCAGGACTGGGATGTGGAAATAGGCATCCTGCAAGTCTAGCGCTACCATCCAGTCTTGTGGATCAAGAGCAGACAAGACCTGAGCCAGAGTGAGCATCTTGAACTTCTCTTGGCGGAGGAAGACGTTCCGGAAGTCTAAGAGAGGACGCAGGCCCTTGTCCTTCTTGGGTACCAGAAAGTAGTGGGAATAGCAACCACGACCTACTTCTGGCGTTGGAATGCATTCGATGGCCCCCTTGGCCAAGAGGGCCATAACCTCCTGCTGAAGAAGCACCAAGTGATCCCCCGACATGCGGTGGTCCTGAGGTGGCATGGCTGGAGGGGTAGTCTCGAAGGGGAGGGAGTAGCCCCTCCGGACTATCTCTAAAACCCACCTGTCCGAAGTGATGGTGCGCCAGTGGGGGAGGTGATGGCGAAGTCTGCCGCCCACTGGCATTTGATGGGCCTGAAAGTTCGGACTAGGAAGGTTTGGAGGCAGTGGTGGCCGGGGTGGTGGTGGACTGACCCGCCCGCTGGCCCCTTGGTCCGCCACGGTGGAACCCGCGTCCGTGCTGGGATGCTTGCTGCGCAGGCCTGTGGCTCTGTTGCGAACGCTGCGGGGCGCCCCTTCCGGTGCCACGAAAGGAGCGAAAAGCAGAAGGCGGAGGAGGGCGGACTGCACAGAGTCCCAAGGACTTGGCCGTAGCCCGTGAGTCCTTAAACCGCTCCAACGCGCTGTCTGCTTTGTCGCCGAAGAGGCGTCGGCCATCAAAGGGCATGTCCATAAGTGTGTTTTGGACATCCCCCGAAAATCCAGTGGTCCTCAACCAGGCGTGGCGGTGAACCGCCACCGCAATCGATCTGCCCAGTGAGTCGGCAGTGTCCAGGCCACAACGAATCATGAACTTAGCTGCGTCTCTCCCCTCTGCAACAGCCTGGGAGAGAGCTGGCCGGGCCTCCTCCGGACAGTAGGGCAGCACGTCCGCCACCGTATCCCACAGAGAGTGGGAATAACGGCCCAAGAGGCATGTGGTGTTCACGGACCGCAGCGCAGAACTGGAGGAAGAAAATGTTTTCTTTGCAAACTGATCCAGTTTCTTGTATTCCCTATCCGGTGGTGCGGAAGGGAAGGCGGTAGGGGAAGCAGAGGCTTGGACAACCAAGCTCTCGGGGGTGGGATGTTGGGAGAGGAAGAAGGGGTCACCCGGAGCCGGGCGATGGCGTCGGGCCACGTTCCTATCCACATGAGCCCCTGTGGTGGGCCTGGACCAAGTGCCCAAAAGAACGTCAGAAAGGGCTTCATAGAAGGGAAGCAGCGGTTCCGCAGAAGTAGCTGCTGGCTGAAGTACCTCTGTCAGGAGGTTAGTCCTGACGGCCACCATAGGAAGCTCGAGGTGTAGGGCCTCGGCCGCCCTACGCAACACCACAGCATAACTAGCACCCTCCTCCATAGCCACGGTAGGAGGAGACAGCATGCCAAGGTCTGGTGAGGTATCCCGACCACTGGCACCCCCCAACTCCTCAGCCCAGTCCTGTTCAGACTCGCAAGCAGCTGCGAGAGGGTCCTCAGATCCCTCCCAGTCCCCCCTTGCTCCTCAGGCTGTTCAACAGGTGTAAAATAAGGAGCAGGGACATGGGGATAGAAATCCCCGAGCAACGTCGAGAACGGCACCGATCGACGCCGGCTTGACGCCACGTCCACTTCGGGGCTGAAACCGGGGTCGACGTCGTCCCGAGGAGCGGGCGTCGTCAAAAGTGGTGCCGGTAGGGTCAACGTCGGTGGAGGTGTTATAAGGTCAACCGGCGTCGTCCGGGATCCTGGCCTGGATCCAAGGGGGTCCTGCGGCGCCGAGGCCGGAACGACGGCGACGCCGCCGGCGATGAAAGGCGAGACCCCCCAGTCGGGACCGCGGGGCCCGAAGGCACACCAGCGGGACCCAACGGCCCAAAGAGGCGAGCCATGGCCGACAGGGATTCCTGTATTTGGGCCGGATGCGCCGACGAACCCGGAAAGGGCGGGTAGTGCGGCAGCAACTGCATAGGCTCCACCGGAGCCGCGGGGAGGCACCACCCGCACCCTCAGCCGCATCGCGCGACCGGCGAGAGGAAGTCGGAGAACGATGGCGTTTCTTCGACTTCCGGGCTTCCAGCAACTTTCGGGACCGCCCCCGCAAAGTCTTCGGCGCCATGGCCCAGCAGTCGGGGCACGACTTGGGGTCGTGGTCGCGCCCCAGGCAGAAAAGACACACACGGTGCGGGTCCGTCACCGACATCATACGGTGACAGTCCCCGCAGGATTTAACACCGGGCATCCTATCTGCACCAGGAGTCGAAGACTCGATGAAAAAACAGAGACAAAAAGCCTCAAAAAGTCAGTCAAAAATTGACTGGGGGTCCCTGCTCTTCCCGGATCTGCGCTTGCTGGCGCGGAAAAAGAAAGAACTGACGTCAGCGCGCGTGGGCGACGTATAAGTAGCACCCGCGACGTCATCTCGGCGACCACGACGCTAACGACTGACGCGGAGCCGCACAACGCCACCTACCGACGCGCAGGGGTACTGCTGACGAAAACTTTCCGGATCCAGTCTGACGCCTGGGGATATTCTAAGGTAAGGAATCTATCACTATGTGTTTCTTTCAGATCATTTGTTTATGAACAGCTCTCTTTAAGTTCTGCCGAAGTACATGAATGGGTCTTGGGTGGGCATACATGGGCCGTTCAAAAATCAAGATTCTTTTCATTTTCAGTCATTCAGTAATATATTTGCTGGTGTCTTGGACCACTGTCTTGTTGCATGATCCGCTTTTGGCTAAGCTTTAACCACTGGACCAATATTCTAATATTTTCCTGTAGAATGCGCTGGTATACAGAAGAAATCATGGTGGATGCAATAACTGTGAGGGGTCTAGGTCCTGCTGCTACTGACCAGATATTAATCATCAATCTTCTGCCTCACTTGAGGGTTAGTATCATGTTCTTGTGGTGATCAATAGTGTTTAGGTTTTGTAAAATATGTTCTACCATAACAAGACAAGCGTCACTAAACTGCAGCCTTTCGGGAGCCACACATGCAAGTTTAGATCACAAGTCATGTAACATTTCCCAGAGACCTAAAGACTTGTGCTTCTGCTGAAGGCTTTTCCTTTCTGGGTTTTTTCTCGAGTTGGAAACCAGTTGTTGAGCTAGGATGAGGTTTCGCAAACATGCGCTTTCAGCTTTTTAAATCCCTCATATACTTAAGTAGGCTTGTTCTAAAATGGTACTGACTACTTTACAGCATTAAAAGTTAAGAAAAGAGCCGTGTGACCATCCCCTCATTGCTGAGAAACCATGGATTCAAATATGTGATTTTCCTGCCCCAATCTCAGTTTATTAAGATAGTTTAAAGCCTCCCGAATATGTTCAACACCATTTGATTAACTGGCAATAGAGGAAATGCTTCAATCCAGGGAAGCAACATGGAGTCTTCAAGAACACCAACTCTCAGAAGCAAAACAAAGTGTACTATGAGTTCATTTTACTTACAGAGAAACATTCTGATATTGAGGCCACAATACCACAAATATCGGTATCTCCCTAGATTATTTGCAGATTTTACCGACCTCAAGGCTAATGACCAAAACATATTAGTTCTTTCTTTAAAATCTGCTTCATTCACCACGAATGAGTCAGTCACTATTTGATCATTACATAAAATGCCACATCTGCACTGGTCTATCCTCTCACAAAACTGTTTGTGAAATTGGAAGTATAGTAGCTGCTTCTCCAAACGATCAGCTACACGATTTGTAAGCTTCCATGAAAAAGAGATGGGGGACTCATCAAGAGGCCCTTTATGAAGTATGTCTTTGGGCTTATCATGTGTATACACTTAAAGAATAGCAGGTGAACTAAACCAGATGAAGCTAGACCCCACCAGTCTGCTGAAATTGTTGAAAAATTGGCAGTGAATTAATTCTCAAAGTTTTGCCTATCATCTCCATATTTCTTGTAAAGGCACCTTGACTAGGGAATTCCCAAGTCTCAACATTTAATTTGTCTTCAGGCTGTGAGGAGTATCATTCTTAATCAAAGGCAAATTACTGTTGGACTCAACATTTGCCAGTATGCAGCTACTGGCTAAGTGGTCACTGGCAAGCAATCAAATGGACCACAAGATGGTGACGGGAATCCTTTAATTTCACACATGGCACCAGCACTGAACACTCCAGTGATGTCAATTCGACAAATGTTGCCAGACAACTCTCTGATATCAGTGCTGATTTAGCTCTCCTTCCTCCCTCTCCCGCCCCGACTGGAGGCAGAAATGCCTTCATGTATAAGGAGCCATAATAACTTCTATGAATTTATTTTTTCTGCCTGGGGTCAAATTTGGCATCTGTGACATCAAAGTTCGATTTATTAAGTAGAGACATTGTTTGTAAAGACAACAACAAGCACCCTTTTCAGGAAAACATCTTTCATAAGCCCGCCTTCAAGGGAAGAGTACAACTGCCCTGCTAGGAGTGTCAGTTGAAAAGCTACCTCCACTGACAGCTTTGAAAAAACCCCAGGTGCTGAAATGAGGCCCAAGGTCATTACTCTGAACGGGAATGATTTCCTCTATTCCAAACTGTACATATGGACTGCGTTCTGTCAGAATGAGACTATGGAATTTTATGTCCTAGGACTAAAGAGATACCATCCAATCTGCTTCCCTCAATGTTGCTAGAATTAGTGCTAGAGAAACCATTCCAAAATTTTCCTTTGTGTACTTGAGCATAATCCAGCAACTGGATGGTCCTGTCCAGTTTTGGAATGATAAGATATCTGCGGTAGAACTTCTACCATTCTTCTTTCAACTCCTTCCAACAGTCTTTTCCATGTGTTACTCCTATGGAACTCAAGAATGTGGAGCTGAATGGGAGAATGTACACTTTCCTTACCATCTACAGGACCCATAGAACCGTGGTCAAACTCTACTACTCTAGAATGAAGTTCATCAACTTCCCTCCTACGAGTATCACATGCTGCATGGGGGTGAAATAAGTTGATTCACCAGTTATGCAGTGGACATTACAAATTTAGCCTGAGCTACTGTTATTTGTTAGGCCTCTTCTCAGCCCCTTGCCTGTTTCTTGACTTGTGACTATGTTGCACAGGGGTCCTCTATTTCAAATTTTGGCGAATGACTTGCAGTGAGCTGCTGATTGGTATAAAAAGGCTTGGGAGTTGGTAAAAGGCCGAAAGATCTACCCATTGACAGTGGTCACATGTGTCATTTACATTGTTTAGAAAAGGCAGGAGTGCAGTATGAAGTGTCCTATAGATTATTCCCTTAGTGCTTAAGATCTGTCTGGCTGTATTTACATCCGTCTTACTAGACTTCCTGTCACGTTACAGTCTAGGAAATGCATTGGGCCTCCCTGTACATTTGGAAACATGCCCTCTGAAAATAGATCTGCTATGTGTGATTAGTGAGACTGAAAAGATTCCTCTTCGGGGCCTGCATTTCATAAGGAAAGACCGTAGGATTGCCAACACAGAAGCAAGTTTTTCCAAAATATATTTAAAAGGAAAACCATTGTGAAGAACTTTACACATAATATCATTAGGCTTATCATGTACACCAATCTCGTGTATCAGGAAGCTTAAGACCAAAGCTTGAGGCAGCTCTCCTAATTAGTGCAATGGATTAACTGCAGTCATGTGGAGTAGTAAAACCTAATTTATCCGTCAAGCTTTCCATAGACGTTGCAGCTTGTTCTGTGGGACACCAACACTGAAAGGCCCATCAAATGGTGCTGTAAGTCTCCTAAAGGCTATCTGGCATGCAAACTATACATTCAGCTTTGGGCCCGTTCCAATACTGGTGGCTCAAGCAAAGTTGACATGAGATTATCCATAGATAACCTATGCAAAGTTGCAGAACTCTCTGTAGTTCTCAATAGCTGATATACACATGAGAAATAGGAACTGGGGAGGAGGAGAGGTAAACAGCTCCCTTATCTGAGACAACAAAAGGCATATTTTCAACCACAAAGACAAACAGTACTACTGTAGGTGCTACGGACACCAAAGTCAGATACACCTATCACCCCCTTTTTGCTGGCATCTGAAACTGGAATCCACACCCAGCGCAGTTTGACCAACAACTTGCGGAGGACTCCAGGTCTCCAACTTGGTCCAGGGATGGTGTCCTTTGTCTTTTTTTCCTATTAAGAAAATGACTGTCTTGCTGAGACTTGCTACAGAACCTGCACTACTTATGTTTATGCTTCTTTAGTGAAAGTCACAGTGAAGAACAGCAATGGGAGTCCGGATCACCCGACAGGCTGGGATGAAACTATTCCTAACTTATAAGACTTTGCTGGTCCTCAGGGGACAATCTAGCCATATGAGCCTTAACTTTCTTTTCCCTACAGTGTCTAGCATTAGAGGTCATGCTGAAGCAAGTGATGCATTTTGTAGCTGTCACACTTTCCCCACAGCTTTCACCCAAGAGACACAGAGTGGTCAAGGAAATCTGTCTTCAAACTTCTGGCACTTAGAGCAGTTCTAAGATCTTCTTATTAATGGCTGAAGGAAGCCTATTAACTGAAAAGCAAAAAATAAAACAATCAAATATCTGAAACGGACCCAAGAATGTTTAGAAGTTCTGATATCTCGATATAGAAAAAGGAAAAGGTTACAGGGAGGGGGTGAGGAAAGGCAGAAGGGTGCGCGGTCTTTAATGCACTCTATGTCAATCCTAACACGCATCACACAACCAGTTCAACACACTGTGACATACGTGGTGCCACACAGTGCTGTCACAGTGAGTAAAGGGTACTGGGTTCTCAACCTGTGAAGTTTCAAAGAAAAAGAACCTGCAGAGGAGAGTTTCCTTTAGAAATATGTTTGATCATTCTTACGCTAATAACCTTTTAATAAATTCTCACTAAATTTATAATGCTTCAAGAGAATGCACTTAATTCAGTCAGCAAAGTTTGAGGACGTTTAATTTGCGATGGCCAAACATTTAGAAAAAGCATGGATTTGCATGTTGATTCAACCTATATGCATAGCCATTGGTGCATTTTGGTACTCGTATGCAATTCATTAACATTCTTTTACAAAAATAAAGATTTATTTATACTTTATTATTTGATTGTAATGCCCTGTTAAGGAAACAAAATAGTTTTTAATATTCTTACATATATCAACCAAAAATACAATTAAGTGTGAACATGCTTTATTAGACATTTGGGTTTCACAAGCACATTATTAGTAAAAGAAAAAAATAACAATAATACAAATAGATGTTTTAACTTCTGAAGTCTAGATTTCATTCCATTAATTATTCAGCCTCCATTAAAAGCATAAGTTAATGAGCAAGCGTCACTGTTCGTGATGTTTCTATGTGCAGTATACCATCCCCACATTGAATCCAATACATCATAGTGCATCACATTGCCACCTACTTCGGACAGGATACTGTTAAAAGTAATGCTACAGAGGGGTATGCAGTTCCTAAAAGGGGACAAGGGAAAGGCAGGTCTTTCTTCGTGATGCCCTCACACACCCCGAAGGATGTCATGCTTCATCATTGGGCTCTGCTCCTCGTCGGGCCGGCGCTGCAATGCCCGACAGGCTCCCGTAAACGGGGCACTTTGGCAGAGATCTTTTGAAGAAGCCGTGGGGTGCGTGCGGGTAAGAGGGCAAGGATAGTGTAGTGCACAGGTAGTGGGTTTTAAAATAAGTCTGGAGCAGTCCTGTTCAGAAATAATTTTAATGGTTCAGGTAGTTCCAGCTTAGTTAAAAAGTTTGGACGCCCTACGTGGATGCAATGTTCCTAGAGGGCTATCGCTATGTGATGGGTCGACATGTTTCGTGCCCTAGTTGCTCCTAACGAGTCGTTTGGCACTTCATCAGGACCTAAGTGAGTGGTGGAGTGAGGAGTGGTGGTGAGCGGTGCACTACTAGAGGTCTGGTTCCCCAAGTGTGGTATGGTGACCAGACACAATAAAGTGAAACCCTAGTAGACTTGTACTGGGCAGTTGTAGACCCCCAGTATGGAAGTCTACAGCCTGACGGGGGAATTCAGAGCACGTTGTAGCTCTGATGGGCTGGGTGGCAGGCAACTAGCACAGATCGTACCCTTGCTCTGGGCCCCAGTCCTGATGAAGTGCCAAACGACTCGTTAGGAGCAACTAGGGCACGAAACATGTCGACCCATCACATAGCGATAGCCCTCTAGGAACATTGCATCCACGTAGGGCGTCCAAACTTTTTAACTAAGCTGGAACTACCTGAACCATTAAAATTATTTCTGAACAGGACTGCTCCAGACTTATTTTAAAACCCACTACCTGTGCACTACACTATCCTTGCCCTCTTACCCGCACGCACCCCACGTCTTCTTCAAAAGATCTCCGACAAAGTGCCCCGTTTACGGGAGCCCGTCGGGCATTGCAGCGCCGGCCCGACGAGGAGCAGAGCCCAATGATGAAGCATGACATCCTTCGGGGTGTGTGAGGGCATCACGAAGAAAGACCTGCCTTTCCCTTGTCCCCTTTTTAGGAACTGCATACCCCTCTGTAGCATAGTTAATTAGGAGCCTCGTGTGCAGGACCTGGTTTAAATAACGGCTCCTGGTCCCCCCCCCCCGCCTCCCTTTTTGACTGTTAAAAGTAAGTAATATAAATAAGCTATGGGTAAGAATTATTAAGAACTGTGGTAAGAAAATAAATAGACATCGTAATGTGTCATGATGCAGTGTCACTCAAGATATGCATGCAACAGCAGGGGAGCATTTATTGGACAAAGCTCTCACATTTTAGGTTTTATTGCTGTATGTTTTAAGCTCATGCAGTATGTACTAAATGACCAGCTCATTTTCTACAATGTACACATTTCTCCATTGACTCTAGAGATTTACACACAAGATTTGCACTTGAAGCCACAAACTTTGTTCCTAAAATGTTGGTCATGACATGACAACACACACCTCAAATATAAAGCACTTTCCATTAAAAACATTAATTCTAAAAAGGTAGACAATAAAGAGCTTCATTCTAAGAGGTATATATACGTACAGGCTTGAACCACATTTAAAAATCGAGCAAAGACTTTCTGAACAGTCTCTCAAGAGCAGCCAGTATTTTAAGCATTATTAGTTTATATTTATGATAAAGTAAGTCATGGAAATGGTCGAAAACATTCTATATTTTTGTTAAATAGATTTTAGCCGATGGAGGGTTAGATGAGTGTCAGGAGAGTATTTTTATATGCGATGCAGCTGCTTCATGCAAGAGCGAGGAGCAGAAAGAGGGCAAAGGACAGAAGCATGAGGCTCCCAAGGAGACCCCAGCTTTCTGACAATGAGGTGTATTCAGAAGGTACTTAACCCTTCGAGCGTTTTCATCCCTTGACCAGGAAAGTGTGGAGGGGAAAGAAGGTAGCGACGAAGAGGAGGTCACAAACCCTCCCCTACTGATCTAAAAGTAGAAAGAAAAAACACTGGAAAAAACAAGCAAAACTACACTAGCACATTCATCAAAAATAAATAATAGGGAAAACTCATTAAATACATTTTCCCCGACTTAATTATATCCAATGTCTGCAGAAATAGGTGCTCTAAAATGAGATACATCAATGGACAAGGACCAATACTCAGGCATGGAGTAATGACCAATGCCCAGAGGAGTATGGATCAACATCTAGATGGGCAGGCAGTGAGGATCATGATCCAGATCAGCAGGGATTAAAACCAAGAAAGGATCTTAAACAGTAACCCCACTTGAAACCCAAATAGCATTGGCCAAATTTTATACTATATAACGTAGGAGAACAATAAACATAATTTAAACTAAACCAACCAGTCTGCCTACAATTAAAACTATACAAATATACACTTTTAACACTTTTCGATGATGAGTGAAAATGGTGCAGGTAGATTTCAAAATATTTATCCAAAACAACTGATTTTCCTAGACTGCAACTTTCGCAGAAAGCAAGTTTAAAACTCAAAACACAAAGCATAATTACAGAAAAATATATTATTGAGAACGTACCTTAAAATTAATGAAAACAAAATTGATGTTAGTGCGTTTAATACAGGTAAGTTTCAACACATTTTTGACATTTCTGTTAATTTCAAAATCAAAAGGAAACTCAATTGGGATAATCTTGAACGAATTAGTTGTACTGCAATGGGCATAATGCTCAGGACAAATACTGATATTACACATTGGCCTGTAAAATGTTTGACAGATTGACCACTAACCTGCAGAGCCTTCACTTGTTTTCAAGTTTTGGGACTTATTTTATATAGATTGAGTTATAGATGGGGGTACAGACCACTGAGATATGCAGACAATAAACCAACATTGGAGCCATTGCACCAATTCCCACAGTTTGCTAAAACATACTAGCTAATGAAAGAACTAGGTAAGCATCACCCTTACGAGAGCAAACAGAAAGACAGCAATGATCTGAATCAAATGTAACATACAATGCTACAGACAATTAAGATCAGTGCAAGTACAAGGATTTTTAGCACCCAAAGAATAAAAGAGTAATTTTGCAGCCCTTCCTTTAGCAATGGAGCATACTTGAATCTTCACAGGACTATATGGTGCATCATGCATGCTGGTGCCACGGGTAACTAACTAAATTTGCGTTCAAGTACAGCAGACACACCTTAGGCCTAAGACCAATGGATATCTGCACAGGAGCCGTCACTAATTCAAAGCTTTCACACAACTCTCTATCAAGGAGGATGTTTGGAAGAGAAGATATCACTACAACTCAATGTTTTCAGAATATGCAATTGAAGTAGCTACTCTACTGCAGTGGAGAGAAGACGGTAGTGCTCTGTCAAAATATGATGACCAGGTCGTTAACTTTTTTTTTTTTTAAACTTTATTTATTGGATCTTGCAGTGAGCAAACAGAGCATAGGAACAAGAAATCATTGCAGTATTTAGTTTGCAGTGTCTACAGAGTTATACACATTTCATAAAGAGAGGACTATTGACATTTACTAGGTTGTTACATTATCAAAGTGCAGCTGCAAGAGGTACCTGAACAAACATAATACATTACAATTGGGTAAGGCTCCTCAAGTAGTCGTGGGAGCACACTCCACCATTACACTACTCTACATCGGGTAGGGACATCAGTCCACTGTAATGACCGTGGCTTACTCTCATGCTGTGGACAATAGGTCATACGCTTTTCTGGGAACATGTGTGGTATGTTGCATATGTATCCCTCCTGAAAGTGCGCAGGTTTGTGTGCCCATGTCATCAGCATCCTACTGTCGGCTCCCCAGTTGTGATGTCTTGTGGGTGGGCGAGAAGATATGCCTTCAGAGGATCCCAGATATCTTTGGGGCGAGATTTCAGGGGGAGTAACTGAGTAGTTAAGCATCTGCTCCTGACAGTATATCAAGTCCCTGACCCACTCCTTAAACGAACAGGTCGTTTACTTTGAGAAATTTGGTAGAGGACATGTTCAAAACAGAATAGCAGTTGTGAAGTCCCTAACTGATTGTACAGCCGTCTGATACCTGCAGTTTTTATTTTTACCTGCGGTTCCCCTTCATCATTTTCCTTGGTTAGCTGAGTTTGAGGACCCCTTAATCCCAAGTGAACCATCCACTAAAATAAAATTCTGGTGAGCGTACAGTTGTACATTGTTGTGTACATTGTAACAGAGGAGACACTAAACTGATCTTCTCATCCTGCACTCTGGATGGTGTAACAATCACGTACCCTTAATGGAGGTCCTAGGTGGTGACCGCATTTGTGTAGTTTGCAGGTGCAGCAGCTGTAGCCCGTGGAATCCCCAATGGCTTCCAACAAGTAAATTAATTCCACTGATCTCTGGTAAGTGCTGTCCTTTTCTATTTATTTATTTCCCCCCTGTGAAAGGCAATGTTCATAAAAATATCTACAATGTTTTTGTGATAACTGCAACAATCAGAACAAGTGCAGATGTGTTGCTTATGTTTCTTCCGTATGCTTGAGGACTCTGACTTTGAGGAGGCCAGGCTTTGAGTGCTAAAGCACAGAACTCTGAGATAGAGCGTTCTGGACTAGTGTCAAAGTAGAAGAAAAGGAAAGGCGTCATTGCACTGAAATGAGTGAATTATGGCTTCAATGACATCACCAGGCACCACGTTCGGAAGCCGAGAGGGAGCCAGTACCCCTTTACTGTTGTCAAACAGCTTTAAAGTTTTCTGGATCGAGTCTGAAGCCTGGGATAATTCAACAGGTGAGGAATCTGCAGGTAGAAGTATACCTCTGAAAGAAACTTCTTCATTAACCATATGTGATGAACAAGTCAAGACGATTTCTCAGTGTTTCCATGATTATTTAGTGCTGAAAGATGCTCAATGAGTTTTGTTCAACTGACAAAATTTTGATTTAAATGTAGTAAAACTTCTGTAATCGGGAAACACAATCCTAAGAAACATTTGATGAATGGTCATTTACTCCGCGACTTACTATAATAGACGGGCTGTTTAAAATTGTAGTGCTGTTCAATTTACTCATAAGAGAGTCAACAAATGTGAATGGGTATGCATGAACTATCTAATGATCTTGTCAGGGATAAGGTGCAATTAAAGAGTTCGAAAATTATTTTTATTTTATCAAACTCCAAATCACTAATGCATTTGAACAGATTGGGTACTTTAATCTATTTAAATATACCTAGTTGGTAGCAATGACTCAAAGTGGATTGTCCCATTTGGAGGTTCTAGTCTACCGGTCTTTGGGATCGACTCCCTTTGAGTTAGTAGTCTCTACAGTTGTTATCTCAGCTATCTAGTCTTCTCCCCTTTATTCCAACCAGCACAGTCTCTCAGACACTTTCCATGGACAACTCAAACTGGAAGCGTCAGGCAGACACACAGTTTATTTCTTGTAATTTTACATAAAACCTGCTACTTTAATGTAAGCCTACAGACAGACGGCTTCATTCCTCAGGGCTCTAGTCTTCAATTCTACCTCTTGAAAACTTGATTGACGGTTAGCTTCCTTAGGTAAGGTGGTGGGGACATGGCATAAGCAAGTGATATCACAGCACACCGTTTTTACATTCCTCTTTTTTAAAATCAATGTTTGTATGGGGTACCCCTAACACAGGAAGATCTCAAAATGAAAAAAAGTAACCAGGCAAATTGTTGGAGGTGAAAAGAAAACATCATATTCTGGTACTCCTTTCTAAACATTTCAATAACACGCTAATCCAATTTTGCATCATCTAGTCCTCTGACCAAAGAGGGGTAGTGTCTGAATAAGATGCTTAAGATGCCTAACAGCCAATTGGTTTTACAAAGTTTAAGTATAAGACATTGCTTTATTCAAGGTGCATCTGTGACATTGTACAGATGGAGCTTCAAGGATTTACAGGCACAATATTTATAGGGGTCTGGCCAGACTGTAGAAATACTGACAAGTGTAAAGTTCTTTAGGTTCTCAGGAGAGTCACAGGGAGTATGCCATCGCCTTGCAGGGGTCCATAACCGGTGTAGCCTCCCCTTCTTGGTGGGATGGGGCAGAAGATAACAGTTGGTCAGCGTAATAGATAGCCCAGACAGGAAGGGGACACCATCAGGGGAAGGAAAGCTGCTTTAGGTCGCAGAACCAATTTGTCCAGAGAAGAAGCATTTTTAGAGCAGGCAAATGTTCAGTGCTTACTCACTTACTTTTGTGCCACGCTGAAATAACTGCAACCAGAGAATCAGTCTTAAATATCAATAACCCTAACTGACCACAATGGAGGGGCCCAAAGGGAGCAGCGCCCAAAAATCAAAACCAAATTCAGATTGCACATAGGGCATAAGAAAAGGAGTGGTACTACACAGCATTTTGGCTAGGTTTGTGTTATAGAAGAACAAGTTATTTACCTTTTGAAACGCTCTTTCTGGTAAAGACTATATAGCCACATACTCCTCACCTTTCAAATAGTCCCCAGGTGTTAGACTAGATCCGGTACCTTTTCAGCAGTACCTCTGCACATCAGCAGGTGGCGCCGCGTGAATCCGCACTGACTCCATTCTGCTCTGGAAATGATATGCTGAGCCAATATAGACACGACTTCCGCACACAGATGTCCAAGTGTGTTCACATCCCCAGACTTGGAGCCCTAAAAGCATATTGGTGTGACCAGTGTGCAAATTCCTAGACTTGGGATCTTATTAATGGATAGAGTCTAACCCACAAAAGAGAAGATGGGAGGTTTGGTGAGGAATCTGCAGCTTGATAAAGTCTCTACCTGAAAGAGCACCAAAGTTAAGTAATTTGTTCCTCATAGGGACTACTATTTGCAGATTGCTCATCTTTTGAATAGAGCAAAGCAGTACCTTTTTAAAGGTGGGTCTGTAGATAGACTCAAACCAGAAAGTCTTGCAAGAGCAAGCGGGCAAAGTGCCCTACTCTGCCAAACTAACCGTCCAGACAATAGTGCTTCATAAACATATGGAGAGAAGCCCATGCAGCCGCCTAACAAATGTCCATGACAGGCTGTGGTAGCTGCTTCGGACCGGACAGAATGAGCATGCAGTCCTTTTGGAGGCTGCTTTTCAGCCAATGAGTTGCAAATCTTAATGTGGTGCACAATTAAACAGGAGATAGTTCTCTTCTGCACAGCCTTGCCCTTTTTCACTCCAGAGAAGCCCACAAAAAGCTAATCATCCACCGGGTGATCTTTGGTATGAGTGATGTAAAAGCTAAGCGCTCTCTTGAAGTCCAAGCGATGGAGTCTCTCCTCATACTTGGTGGAGTGAAGCGGCGTTTAGAACGCTGGCAAGGTGATGTTCTGAACAATTTAGAACGACGTCACAAATTTAGGCAAGAAAGGCACCCATGTCCACAAAACCAGCTTGTCTAGGAAAAAGGTAATGTATAGCGGATTGACAGAGAGCTTGAAACTCATTAACATGCAGAGGTGAGGAATACTGTCTTGAGGGTTAGAAGTCGGAAGGAGCAGCTGTGAAGCGACTCTAAGGGAGTGCACACTAGGGGCCGTATTACGGTATGGTGGCATTTTCCTGGTTAGCGCTGGGCACACCTTTCAAAAGGTACGCCCAGCGCTAACCATGAAAATGCACAGCATTATAGTGAATGCGCTGCCCCCAGGGCAGCCGCAAACTCACACTGTCCCGGAGGCAGTGCATTCAGGTGAAAAACGGAGCAGCTGCTTTGAAGCCGCTCCGTGTTTCACAGTGAAGGCAGCAACCCTGCACTTCGAAGGGGGATTAGAGATCCCCTTGCAGGCGGGTGCAGCGAATGACTGCACACGCCTGCAAGAGGATGACTGGGGGTTCCCGGGACCCTCTTTGCCCCTCCAGAGAGCTGCCATCAGGGGGCGCACTCTGACAGCTTGTTTGCCTCTGTGCTCGCGTCTGTAATACGGCGCAGAGGCAAAGAGATTCCCTCATTTGCATAGGGCCACGCCCCCATGCAAATGAGGGATCACCCTCTGAAGATAGCACTGGTCCTTTATGTGCACCAGTGCTACCAGTATTACAGAAGGGACCGCAAACGTCTGCAGACCCTTCTGGAATACCCAAGTGCCCAGGGGGAGCACAGCGGGCGCAAATGCCAATTGCGCCCCCGGGGAACTCTGGCAATACAGCCCCAGAAATGTAAGGACAAAGTTAAGGTCCCACTGTGGCATGACAAAGGGGGAGGGAGGAAATAAATATAAATCTTTCAAAAAGTGTATAAAAACTGGACACTTAAATAAAGAGGGGTGGCAACCACGAAAAAGCGAAAAGAGTTAAAAGGTACTCTTTAACTGTGCTAGGGATAACACAAATAACAAAACCTCAGATAAGGCAATACCGTGGAAAAGGTGGCGGCTAGCGACTGAGCACTCTTGGTCAGAGGTCGACTCTGCCGGCATAATCTAATCATTCTCACCTCCTCCTTATTCTACCGACCTGAGTGGTGTTAACTGGCTTTTCCTGGTCCCACAACAGCCCCAAAACAATTGCAACAGACTTTGGGAGCCGTGTTCTTGTGCTGACACGAGTTGCCGGCTCCTTTGGCTCCCGCTTTCTCTGCTTTGGCAGCAGTGCTTCTGGTGTGGCAGCAGGAGCAAGGGAACGACGTCTTAGAGGCAGATGTCAGAGCGGAAGCGTTCTGCCGCAGCGGGGGAAGGCTTCTGATTAAGGTCGGCCCCGCGGTACATCTTTCCCGCATTTTCCATGTGGGTGCCGATTTCGGAGGACAGACCAGGGTATCTACCAGCTGTGCACACAATCAGCACAAAAGGATCAGCAAAGGCTTGGAGAATGGAAGCTGGCATGATTGGTTAAACTTACTTTTTTGCTGTTGACACTGTTACAGTTCTAGTAAAAACTTTGACTCCTCATGCAGAGGGTATTGGGATGGACCTTGGGCGGACCTCTCCGTCTTGTTGGGAACTATGCAGTCTGCCACTATACTAACCCTGACAGGAGGCCGCAAGCAAAAGGATGTCAGAAGAGTGCCTACAGGACTGAATGAGGTGGTCCCTGCAATCCTGCAAAATCTTATATATAGTCACAATTCAAGTTGCGGTTTTTCCTCAGCCAGCATGCCAGCTAAAGGAGGTGCAAGGAAGGGTGGTAGAGGTGATCCAATGGCTAATCACACCTCGCCAAAAGTGGAGAGACAGCGGCTTCTCCTTGAAAAGTCTTTTGGGTCCCACTGTGGATTCAGCGGTCTTGGAGTGATTAAACCACAAAATACCGATTGGCAGATGGCAGACAATGCCCTGATGCAACTGGGGGCCTTAGCTGGGGTCTAGCAACAACAAAAGAAACATCCAGACTTGAAACTTTGGTCTCCTCCTCTGGCTCTCATGGGGAACGGCAGGGAAGCCTGCAGGTGGGGGTTCAGCGAACTCTAGCCTCTTGTCTTGTCACTCTCTCCTGCTGCCTGCTCTCCTGCTGTTGCAATGGTTTGGAGTGAAGATTCCTGCCATTCCGGACCAGTAATGCCAGCCTACATTCCACTACTTTATTTGTATTGGCTACTGATGGCTGCAATCAGCTGAAGTATGTCAGGATTCTGGGGAGCAATCTGATGCACAGTCTATAACACCACCACCTACTTACTCTCACTTGACTGGAGTAGTCGTGGTGGGGTCTTGAGGGGGAACGGACTCGGCTACTTGGTGCCAGTCAGGAGGCCTTCTTTTCCCTATCAGATTGGTCTGACAGTGATGAGAAGGAGACAGAGGATCTAATAGATAAATCAGTGTTGGATGCAACAGGTAACAGGTCCTAACTTACCTGACCTAAATTTGGATGGTGCTGCATCTGCGTTGCCTCGCTTAAATCTAGATGAGGCCCCTGTTTCGGTGACAGCTGCCTAAGGAACAATTAATCCCACCCCTCATCAGATGGAACGGACGGAATGGAGGAGCTAGTTTGAGATCCTGATGGGACAGAACAGACACAAACTAATCGTTCTCCACTTGCTTCAGTACCCTCTATCATTCTACCAACTGATGCACGGCCACTTGGTAGTATCAACGCTTTAGGGCCAGGTCCCCTTTCCTTAGGAGCTCCACCTGCGAAGGCATCTCAGGGCATCCAGGACGCCCCTACCCTGGAAGGTGTAAACCAACTTCTTTTGCAGCACAGGGTGGACTACAGGAGGGATTCCCCTGTGTTAAAAACTGCTCACATGAAAACCCAAGCTGTCCTGCGTAAAATGTCAAGAAATATGGATATAATTGTGCGGTTAAAAACTGCAGTGCTCGACAGATGGCCAGTTTTGAGAATAGCGAAGACAAGGGGTGGATTCTCTAGTTTAGAGTAAAGAATAAGTCCAATGTTAATATTATTCGTAAGATAAGGGATGAGAATGGCTTGTTGGTGGCTAATTCTGCTGCTTTTCGAGGCATTTTCTCCTGTTTCTATCAAGCACTCTACCAGGAGGATTGTATCTCAATGATGATGGAAATCCTTCAATTCACGGAACGGTACTGTCGGCATAAACTGAGCCAGATAGAAAGCTCAAGGCTGGAAGCACCTATTACTCTTACAGAGGAAGAAACTACTATTGTTTCTCTTGCTCAAGGTAAGGCCTCGGGCCCTGTTCAGATACCCTTGGAATTCTATGCTACCTTTAAGGATATCTTAACTCCGATTCAAACGGCTCTTTTTAACTCCTCTGAAATAATCGTTCAGGGACATAATCCTGGGTCGAGACCAGAATTGTGATTGTCCCTAAGACAGTGAAAGATCTTACGCTCTGCGGAGTGTATCACCCCATTTCTCCAATTAACACGGACTGTAAGATCTATAAGCGTTAAATGGAATATCTTCTGTCATCTCGCAGCTGGTAGACTAATCAGCATGGTTTTATCCTGGGGCCGGACACAACGTCTCATGTGAACACAGCAATCACAGCTCTGGGGACAGTATAAAGGGGTGGTAGGAGGGATGGGGGAGGCTGTCGGCTTGATCTTTCTGGACGCTGAGAAGACTTTAGATTGGGTCTCCCGGCCCTTCAATCTTTTGGGGCCACGGAGACCTTGGGACTCAGTCCAGGTTTTATCTCAAGAGTACGATGTCTTTATGTGTGACCGAAAGCTATGATCCGCTGCTCAGATTCCCTCTCTGAATCTATAACAGTTTTCTCTGGGGGCTAGGTAGGGGTACACTTTCTCCCTTCAGATGTTTGCCTTGTACATCGAACCTTTTATTACATTTTTGAGTGAGTCCGAGGACATCCATCCTCTAAAGATACATTGGATAGAGGTGAAGGTTTTGGCATATGCGGATGATTTGGTTGTTTTAACCCCTATCACGATTGTTGGTTTGAAGACTGTGGCGAGGATGGCTCAAACATTCAGTAGAATCTCCAGATATATTAATAATAATAATATATGGTTTATAGAGCGCCTGGTTACACCACAGCGGTGTGTACCTGCTCTGAGACCGGACCTATCTAAGCTACAACCAGGAGACCAAGTAAGAAAAAACCCTAACAGAACACTAAGAGGAACTGAACAACCAGGTCTTCAATTTATTCCTAAACAGTATTTCAGAAGGTTCGGCTCTTATCAGCGCCGGGAGGGAATTCCAAGCTTTGGCAGCTAGGAAAGAGAAGGTACGTGTCCCCAATCTGGCCCTAAACTTGCACAAAATTGGCCTTCGAAGATCTCAAATAACGCTACAGGGAGTATTCACAGATACCGGTTTGGGTATAACGCTGTTTATTCCAAGTAATTCACGTCCACATCACACCAGTTCCAATTAAGTATATGGAGGCGAGTTGTCAGTTGCAAAATTCTTTATTCATAAATTGTTCATGCCAATGTAGCCTGCCAATGTAGCCAACGCGTTTTGTCCCTTTCTTGAGACTTCAGAGCTTAGTCCTGGTGTACTTGTATTCACATGTCACTTGTAGGTATACAGATTCACAAGAAGAGTATTGGCCTTAATTATTTGGCTGATGTTCGTCATTCTTAAAGAAAAGTCATGTTCGCCAACGGTATATTCTGGCCCATCTTGGTAGCCAAACCTGTTAGTATGCTGGCATGTATGCACCGTCTCACAGCTTGAACTTCGAGTGACATGTGAATACAAGTACATCGCCTCCATAAACTTAATTAGAACTGGTGTGATGTGGACGTGTATTACTTGGAATAAACAGTGTTATACCCAAATTGGTATCTGTGAATACTGCCTTAACTAAGATATATAACCAGAGAAAACCAGCGATTGTGAGTGCTGATCTCTCTAGTGTATAAGTTTGTGGATATTTCTATTTATGGGGATTAGGAGGCTGTTCCCCCTGATTGTAGCATCACTCCTTGTTACTATTCCCACATTGTGATAGGTGCGGTATCGAAGGTCTAGGTCTCCTTTTGTAAATCGCTTAACGCCGCAGGGAGTAAGGGTGTATCATAGTGCGTAGGTATTTAGGACCTTTCTGGGAGAGAATCTTGTGACAGAAGCAAAGAGCTTTAAAACCGATTCTCTTTTCCAGCGGTAGCCAATGAAGGGTGGCAAGAGCAATAGTTGCCAATGCCCTTTTAGGACGGTTAAGAACCAAGCGAGCCGCTGCGTTTTGCACTCTTTGGAGTTTTGTTAGACTACCTTTGATTGCTCCTAAATAAAGAACATTGCAGTAGTCTAAATGAGACGTTGCGAGTGCATGTACCATGGTTTTGCGTGACTCAATCGGGAGCAGATTCAGGGTCTTTCTTAAAGTTTTAAGAGTGCCAAAACATTTCCCTGCTACACTACTGATTTGGTTTTTGAAGGAGAGTTTGGGATCGAACCACACTCCTAGATTTTTAACTTTAGCTTTGGGTTGTGGGATCTGGCCCAGCGCATCAGGCTACTAAGCTGATGACCATACAAATGGAGCCTTCCCCACGATCATGATCTCTGCTTTATTGACGTTGAGCTTCAAACAGCTGTCAGCCATCCATGAGGCAAATTCCACCAGGCAAGATTTGAAATGATGCGTCGGACCGTCCTCGCCCTGAGAGAGGGTCACGATCAGTTGAGTGTCGTCAGCATACGACACTAATTTGACATTGTGTCGCTCAATGATCTCCGCAAGGGGATGAATGTAAATATTAAATAGAGTAGGTCTAAGAATAGAGCCCTGGGGAAGTCCTTGCAGTTGGCTAAGTGTCTTTGATGTGAAAGGTCTCTGGGCGACTTGGAAGGTGCGACTGAGCAAGAAAGAAGTGAGCCATCTTAGCGCGAGCCCGCCGACACCGCACGCCTACAGCCTCTGAATCAGGAGGCCATGAGATACGGTGTCGAAGGCCGCGCTCAGATCAAGCAGAGTTAGGGCTGAGACCGATATCTGCACTTTGTCTTAAGGTTTCAGTCACAAGTAATAAGGCAGACTCCGTAGAGTGAGCAGCCCTGAAGCCTGATTGAGAAGGGTGAAGCAACTCTCTCGCTTCGATGAAACATGTAAGCTAATTGTTAACATGTTTTTCAAGGATTTTAGCAAAAAAGGGCAAAAGTGAGATGGGTCTCAGATTGTCCTGGATCATAGGATCAAGAGTAAGTTTCTTGCAAATAGGGAGCACAATTGCATGCTTCTATTTCTGAGGTACACACCCCGAGTGGAGTGACATAATGAGTAGCTGTCTGAGGTGGGGGAGAATGGGGAGCATGCCTAAACTGAGAATTCCAGGCGGGGCCGGGTCAAGAGGGGATCCCGATTTAATATGAAAGAAGATTTCGTGTAACTCCTTAGCAGTGGGGCTGGTGAAATTCACAATATCGCCCTGATTGATCAGGTTTTCTCTTTTAGCTAATGGATCGCTGCGTTCCTTAGCTTCAGGCGGAAATCTATCATAGATTTTAGCCACTTTAGCAGCAAAAAAGGTAGCAATGTTGTTACAATTTTCCTTAGAGGGAGTTACCATGGCGTTTACTCGTTCAAGAGAAGATAGGGATTGGAGTATGGTGAAAAGTTCTTTGGATAAATTATTGGACCCAACAATCTTCTGTGCATAGAACTCTCTGCGGGTCTTTCTAATCAGCTTGTGGTATTGTTTAAGTGCTAGTTTGTGATTGGGGCGGCTGCTCAAGCTATAGTCAATCTGGCGAGTACGTTCAAGGCGTTTACATAATTTCTTGGCTGTCACTAATACTGCTTAATACTTAATACTGACAAGACCCAGGTTCTGTCTAATGTAGTCCATCCGATCGAGGATAGCAGCTGGTTGCAGGCAGACAGCTATTTAGGGGTGACTATCACTCCAGATGGCGGAGATCATCAAGAACAATTATGGGAATCTGAATCCGTACATGTCCAATATCTTTACCAAGCATCGTCTTCATCTCGGACTGATTGGACGTTGTAATCTCATTAAAATGACTATCCTACTGCGCGGTATCACTATTTTTTTTCAGTGTATCCCACTTTTTCTGTCAACAGCTTTCTTGGGTGGAGGCTCTTTGGCAGCGATTTATCTGAGGCTACAGGAGGGCTCGCTGCAAGATTCAGTTTCTCCAACAATCTAGGGATGAAGGAGGGGTCTCACTTCCGGTACTACGCTTTTATTATTTAGCACCATTTTTTTGCAACTTCAGCTAGTCTTGGGCTGGGGTCCCTGGATACAAGAGTGTATGTTATTAGAGTATATGCTGTTAGGGACTTCTGTTGTCCCAGGCACTGGGATTCTCAACACTATGCATTTCAAGACGATCCGGTTCAAGACCCTAAAAGTTTACCATCTTGTCTGGTCCTCTCTAAAGCAAATTTTTCCTGACCTTTCTTTGCTCAATCAGCTCACCTATCTTGGGTACAAATTTACCTTCTTGCATATACGAGGGTTTTATTATGAACTGGCAAGAATTCTTCCTGTTGGTCAACTGTTTAAGGAGGGTGTCCTTATCTCCTTTGACAAATTTCAGCAGGTGTACTCTCTTACTCATCCATGTTTTTTTCCGATTCCTTCAAGTTCGTAATTTTTTAGCAAGTCTCTCAGAGGAGGAGATTAAATTTCAGATAATCCTTTATTAGATTTCGGCGCTAAAGCCCCTCCTAAGAGAAACATCGGTTTGGCCTATAAGTTTATCTATCAGAAGTCCAGGGATCATTGTGTGGATCCTTTTCTGGTAAGGGCCAACAAATGTGCATAACTTCTCAATAGTGTAGGGGCAGCCGGTGATCTTAGACGTAGTAATATCCTGGCACAGTCAGTTCTTAACGAATCACATTTTAAGGTGCATCATTTGAGATGTATTAATGATTTTTACTATACGCGACACCGTCTTTATCTTATGAAACTTCGGTTGGATGATTGTTGCTTTCAGTACAGCAGCAAAGGCGCTAATATAGCTCATAACTTCACTACAAGCCCGATGGGGTGGCTATACTGGGATTTTTTCTTTGCTAAGATGGCTAGTGTTCTGAATGTCCGAGTCTTGACTGACCCGAAGTTGACCATTCTGGGGCACTCAGCAGATATTCCTTTCTGCTCATTGGGGGTATTCTTTTTTGCGATTTCTCTTGCCCGTCTAGCGCACCTCCAAACCCTTGGAATTGGTGGCGAGATTTCACGAACGTCAGTATGCTGGAGATGACTTTGATAGAGAATGCCCCACGTAGATGGAGGCTGAGGCACATCTGGGACCCAATTCGGTCTTGGGTAACGTCTGCATTTTCTGATCAGGATTCCTGATACCTCAGATCATCTTTTTCTTTCACCACGGTCCCCCCCCCGTTTTCTTCTCTTCTTATCATTGTACAGTTGATATTTTTGTTTGACTACTGATGAATTGGGTCATTTATTATCATTTGCACCGTTCTTGATTTTTTGTATTGCCATTTCTTCCCATCCTGGGTTGGATGGGTTACGTTCCCCAATGCTGTCAGATAACCTTGCCTGGAGAGGGTCTATCTGCAGAGTACTGCACCAAGCCACAAATTTGTCCCAATGACAGGCATATATAGTCTTTGTCGAAGGGCGCCTGGCTGCCAAGATGACATCAACCACGTTTGGAGGAAGGTCGGAGGCGTTCACCAGTCACCGCTCAATCTCCAAGCATGAAGGTGGGGACTTCGAAGGACCAGGTGCAGAACTCTGAACCTTTGTTATGAAAGCAGGTCTTCCCGGAGGGGAAGTCTGAATGGAGGACAGATGCTTAAACTCAGGAGTTCTAGATTCCATACGCTTCATGCCCAATCTGGACCCACTAGCATGACTTGGGCCTGGTCGGTACTGATCTTCTTGAGAACTTGGGGAAGGAGCGGTATCAGCAGAAAGGCTGCAGGATTCCTAAGTTCCACTCGAGGCAGGACGAGTCTACATGCGAGAGATGCCTTGGAAACTTTAACACACAGAAGTGCTAAGACTGCTTCTTCTTAGTGATGGTGAACAGATCGAGCTAAGGTTCTCCCCATTCCCAGATGGGACCTTGCACCACCTCAAGGTGTAACTGCTATGCTTGATCTGAAAGGTGCCAGAGGCTGAGCTTATCCGCCACGCTATTCAATGATGCTGCTAGATGGTTCACCACCAGTTAAATCTCTTGGTGGTCTAGCCATTTCTAGAGGTGCAGGGCCTCCTGGCACAGGGGTCCATGACCCAACCCCACCAAGCTCGTTGCAGTACCATGTGGCGGTGGTGTTGTCCTTGAGTACCTGTACCAGCTTCCCCCTGAAGGATGGAAGGAAGGCATTCAACGCCAATGGGATGTCCCTCAGCTCCAGAAGGTTGGGACACCGCCAACCAGAGGCCTCTGATCTCCACGCCAACCCAGAAGCAATGCATCGGACCACCACTGTCAGCTCTGGTTGGGGGAAGGGAGAGGGGACTGCTTCCGACCCAATCGTGGTCCAGTAACCACCACTGCAGATTATTTGCTCTCTTCTCCGAAAACTGAACGTGGTCAGAGAGGTCCCTTTGATGTCGAGCTCACTGCAACGTCAGATCCCACAGCAGAGCCCGTATATGCCACCACCAGCCTCACAGTTGATGTCACTGAAATCCAGGACAGAGGCTGAAAGATCGAGATCATACCCTGAATGTGATGGACTCTTCCCCAGGAAAAAGGCATGAAACCGAACCGTGTCCAGAGCCGCTCCAATGAAAAAGAGCATCGGAGGAGGAGTCCGGTATGACTTCAGCACTTTGATAATGAACCCCAAAGATGACAGAAGGTGTACTATTGTCTGGAGGTCGTTGACTACTGCCTGGGGCCTGCCTGCCTTCAACAGCCAGTCACAGAGATAGGGTAAGACTGGAACCTATGACCTCAACAGGTGGGCTGCTACCATCACTTTCATGAACACCCGATGGACACTTGTGACACCAAAGGGGAGCACAGCAAACTGAAAATGCTCTTGTACCGCCACGAACCACAGGTAGCGTTGAGCCTGCAGGACGAGTATATGGAAATAGGCATCTTGCAAGTCCAGTGCCAACATCTAGTCTCCAGGATCAAGGGCAGACCAGATCTGGGCCAGTGTGAGTTTTTTGAATTCCTCCTACCAGAGGAAGGTGTTCAGAGGACACAGGTTTAAACTTGGACGAAGGCTTCCATCCTTTTTGGGCACCAGAAAGTAGTGAGAACAACCATGTCCTACTTGTGGCGCGAGCACCCTCTCAAATAGCCTTTTTTGCCTAAAGTTCTTGCACTTCTTGCTGCACAACTGAGAGATAGTCCTCCGTCAGTTGCTGAGTGGGCGGTGGAAGGTGTGGTGGCCCGGAAAGTAAAGGTAGGGTATAGCCCTGCCGAACGATTTGCAGGACCCACTTGATTGATATTATGGCCAACTAAACCAGCAAGAATCATCGGATCCTGCCTCCCACTGGAAGGATGAGCTCCGCGAAAGGCACGCTAAAGGGTTTTTGCAGGTGGGGCTGCGTGGGAGTGGTGGAAGGGGTGATTCCTTGACCTTTACCGTGTGCCGGTGGGCATCATGGCCTCAACCGCAAAACTGCTGGGTGTCTTGTGGAGGTAGGATTGACTGGTGGTATGGGGTGTCTCTGGCAAAGCTGTGAAAGGAGCGATAGGGCCGATGCGGCTGACGAGGTGGGCCAGACAAGCCCAGGGAGCGTGGCATGGCCCTACTCTCCTTGAGCCACTCAAGAGCGGAGTCTGCCTTTTGCCCAAACAGGCGAGTTCCGTTGAGCGGCATGTCCATGAGGGATGACTGAACACTGCTTGAAAAACCCTGTGGTCTGCAGCCAAGCAGGGCGGTGAATGGCAATACTGGTGCCAATGTTTAGCCGGACTGAATTGGAGTCACAACTAATTATGAAGTTGGCCGTGTCACAACCATCCTCTATGGCCTGGGCAAGGACAGGTCAAAGATCTTCAAATACCCATGGGAGGATTGACCCACCAAATCCCAAAGGGTGTGGGAATAGCGCCCAGAAGGCAGCAGGCATTCACTGATCTAAGCGCCAGGCTGGTGGACAAGAAGACTAGCCCCGAACATTTCCACCCATTTTGAATCCTGATTCGGGGGAGAGGGAAGTAGTAGGGAACATGTTGGCGTTAACCTTACTTGCAGATGCCTTCACAACCAAGCTTTCAGGAGAGGGGTGCGGAGATAAAAGCACAGGGACGCCCATGGCTGGGCGGTGGCTTTGTGCAATCTGGTATTGATCGAGGGGCCGGAGCTGTAAGGGCCTTGTCAAAAGGCAAGAGGGGCTTAGTGGGGGGTTGCATCATCTAAAGGAATTCTGTAATAACATTGGTCTAAACCTCCAAGGTGGCGAGCTCTAGGTCAAGGACTTCGGCTGCTTTATCATGTGGTAAGAAGCACTCTCCTCAAGTGGTAGGACAAGGGGGTGAGCGGAGCCCCGACTCGGGGAAGGTATCCAGGCCACTGGCCTCCTGCAGGTCATCATACCAATTCTTCTCATGATAAGGTTGGCCAATCTCATCCTCTGCATTGTCAATCTGTGACTAACAGGGAATGAAGGGTATGCGTTCTTCTTGGTGGAGGCAAATCCATAGGAAGTGGGGCCTCTACAGTGGCCAAGGGTAGCCTCAGTCAAGGTCACACTGGTGCCGACTCTGCATCATCAGAGAGGACAACTGGGGCTTTGTCTGCTGGCTTTGATAAAATAGGCATTGGCATCTAAGTACCGGGAACCGGCGTGGACCATGGTGCCAGAGGCAGTCAAGGCTGAAGCCAGAGGCATCCCCGTAGGGGGCTCGGAGGGTATAGCTGCTGCCAAGGGCGAACTTGTCAGTGGTAATCCAGGCGCCCCAGAGGGAGTCAGCAAGGATCCAAAGAGTCGGAGCATGGCTTAGCGGAACGCTATGAGGAGTAGCAGCCGGCCCCGAGAACTCGGATTGTGCCGGAACACATTGCAGGATTGGCTCCAAAGTCGAACGACTTAGGGAGCAAGATCAAGATGTATGGCGTTGCCCCCACACCCTCTCAGGGAAGCGTGAATGGAAGGAAGGAGCAGATTTCTTGTATTTATTTTCTAAGTCTTAGCAGAAAACTTTGATCGAAGCCAAGACCAAGCTATAGAAGGACTACTAGACATCGAATGGAACCGAGATCAAACTTTCGATTTGGACCGGTCTTGTTGCGGAGTCTTCAGGTGCCTAGTGTTGTAGAGTTTGTCTTGCAATCTCATATGGCCTACGAGTTCATCAATGTAGTCACTGCAGGCATTAGAGTCATCGCTTGCTCGACCCTAGGCACTACAGGCGAATATGAACCAACATCAGTGTTCAGGAGTGGCACCTATATAGGCTCTGCACGTTATTTCTTGGAGTGGAATGAAGTAATTGAAGAGCCACACAGTGCCACCTAACAGTGTGCAGTGTGAAAAAGGTCCGAATCCAGTCTAATGCTCGGGGAATATTCAATAGGTGAAGAATCTCCGACTAGAAGTCTCTATCAGAAATACCATATACACACATACATTCATTTAGTGGAAAGAAACAGGTTAGTGAGTCCTTTCAGAATGTCATCATAAATGAAGATTTAAAGAATGATTGCTGCTCCAGGGGACAGAAAAATAGTAACAGTGCAGCAGTATGCCCCTTGCTTGATGGCGAGGAGTAAATAATCTCCAATCGATGAGCCTTAAAGGGGCAACTTCATACTATGCATACCAATGAAACAAATCTGTTTCAATGTCTTGGTAGAAGGGCAACGGTCCTCATGTGGTGGCTGAAATGAACTTGGGTGTTCTTGCTCAATATCCAGACATGAAGGTGCAGGATCTGTGGGTTGCAGTGCAGAACCTGCCCCTCCAACTGGGAAAGGAGGTCGGCTCTGAGGCTGAGTGGGGGCGCAGGTAGAGGTGCAGGAAGTCTACGTACCACACCTTTCTTTGCCAATCTAGGTTAATGAAGATGACTTGGGCTTGGTATCTGCAAATCTTCCTCAGAACCCAAGAAATCAAGGGTATAGGAAGAAATGCATAGTTAAGTTGAAATTTCCACCTCAACCGAAACATGCCACCCAAGGCTCCCTTCAGCGGATACTGGAAGGCACAGAATGTTGCCCTAAGGGCCCTGCTGCAAGTGGCAAAAAGATCCACCTGTGGCATGCCATACCAGGCAAAGATGTATCATACCACGTCTGGGTGAAGCTGCAACTCATGGTCGGCAAGCTAGCAGTGACTTAGCTGATAGCTCGGGTGTTGAGAGAGCAGGTCAGATGGTTGGTGACTATCCAAATTCCATGCTGGTGTGCCCATGTCCAGACTGAGAAGGCAAGAGCCCACTCATTTGTTTGTTGACATTCCACATTTCAGTTGTACTGTCCGTCAAGATCTGGATAGACTGACTGCAAATGGAAGGGAGGACCACCTTGAGTACTAACCAGATTGCTCTCAGTTCGAGCAGGGTAATGTGAAGTACCTGCTCTGCTGAAGATCAAAGGTCTGTGATATCCAGCACCTTCAGCGGGGCACCCTAACCAAGAGTGGGAGCATCCGTGACCACCGTAGCTACCGCTAGTGGTAGGTAGAAGGACATCCCCTGTAACAGGTGTTTCTCTAAAAACTACCAAGTCAGAACCACTGCAGTGTCCAGAGAGACCACTATACTATATGCCATTTCCCCCCGCATACCCTGCCTGCTCTATAATCACTGCCCGCAGAGTCACTACTGGAGAGCTCACTTATGACAGAATGCCTAGGTGTCCAGGATGATGCAGAAAGCCAGGTGACCTAGTAGTCGGAGGAGCACACTGACTGGAATGAGAAATCCCTCCTGAAACATAAGTCATATCCCAAATGTCTCGGATCCTCTGAGGAGGAGGAAAGATTTCAAATTATGTTGGTCCAGTTCTGACTCTATGAACAGGTGAGATCTGGGTACGGTAATGAAAAACACCAGGTTGAACAGCAACAATATCTGAGGTGAATCAGCTTCGAGTGGCTAGTCCACCAGGTATGGACATACTGAGATGTCTGACCGCCTGAGATGGGCTGCGGTCACCTTTGTAAGACTTGGGTGCCGATGTCAATCCAAATGGGAGGACTGAAAACTGGTAGTGAGTGTACCAAAACACAAGTAACTACTGTGCAACCACAGGATTGGTATATGGAAATATGTGGCTTCCAGGTCGAGGGACACCACACAGTGTTCTGCTTTCAGTACCAGAAAAAACTGAGCCATGGCTGGCATCTTTTTTATTTCCTTACAGAGAAAAAAGTTCCAGTACCTGAGGTCTAGGACCAGAAGAAGGCCATCATGCTTCTTGGGGGCCAGGAAGTCCTGTGAGTAGCACCCTGTCCCATTTCCTGCTCAGGTGCCAATTTCATTGCTCATTTCTGCAGCAGGACTGTCCCCTCTTGCTGCAGTATTCTAAGATGGTCTACTGAAAGAATAGTCAGAGGGGGAAGTATGTGGGGAGGAGACTGTGGAAGGGTAGGGAATACCCCCTTTCTACTATCTGTAGCACCCACCAGTCCAATTATATGGACTTCCAGGCTTGCAGAAAGGAGGTTACTTGTCCTCTCACAAATTGAATATGTGCCGACAAGGCGAACTAAAGAAGCTTTCCTGGTGGTGCCAGGCAGGCCCGATGGCCTCTACCTTTTCACCTTGCCCTGTATGTCAAAAGAGCTGTTTCTGCTGCTGTAGGTTTTATGCAGATTGGTGCTGGCAAAATGGAAAACCTCTTAAACACAACTTTCATTTCTTTTGCTGAACACTGCAGATCCAAAGACAGGGCTGTAGCTCTGTCTGCATTAAACCGCTCTAGGGCAGAATCAGCTTTATCTTCAAATAGCCGTACTCTGAATGGCATGTCCGTCAGTGATGATTGGACATTAATGGACAAGCAGGTAGACCTCAACCATGCCTGTCATTAGAGAGCCATGGGGTTGGTTGTATCCAATCCAGTCCTAGTTACAAGCTTGGAGGCATCTGGTCCATTTCTTACTACTTTTGCGAAACTCGCCAATGGTCTGGGAGAGTGGTGACCTCCGTTTGTGCCATGTCCCAAAGAGCGCACGTGTATCTGCCAAGTAGACAAGCCGTGTTATGGGAATGCAGGGCAAGACTGCCAGCCAAGAATGCTTTCTTCCCTATTGCCTCAAGTCTTTTAGATTCCATATAAGGGGGTACGGCCAAGGAAGAAACCTGGGTTCTCTTTGGTGCATTTAGAAGACTGTAGCACTTAACTCTTCTGGGAAGGTTATCTGTCAAGAGGGCTGGATCTCGAGAGGCCGGTCGGTAAAGTCTGGCAATTTATCAGTTCACTACTGGTACATATGGTGGCATCTCCCATGACACATTCACCGGATCCTGCAGAGCCTCATTGAAATCTCTGCTGAGATGGTGAGGTTTGAAGTACTTCCTTAAGGATCAGTTCTGACTTTGCTTCTGCAGAATATAAAGGAAGTTTCAAGACCTCAACAACCTTTTTAAGGGGGGGGGGGTCCAGGGAGGAAGTCCATAACCATATTGGGTTAGGATTCCAGGCTTCTAGCTTGCCGTAGGGCAAAGTACTCTGCCATACACGATGTGGTGGAAGTTGATCCCTTTATTACTATCATCTGTGTCATGGAGGAGTGGGACCGGCATTGAATGGGACAGCCTGAGCCAAAACGTTTGTGCATAGTTTGCCAAGACTCGGTGTGCGCTGCCGTATCTGCTTTGCGCTGCCGTATCTGCTTTCGATGCCTCTTTCCTGGATCTTTGCAGGATATCCTCAGATTTGGAAGCAGCCTCAGGAAAAGGTCCAAAATGGGTTGGATCCACAGGCACAGGGACCAACATAAGTGGCAGCGCAGAGGGAATGGCAACTGGTAAAGATCTCGGTGCCAACGTGACTCCCGATGGCGTTGGAAGGGTCCCTTTTGGAGCTAGGAGGACAAACTGCACCGAGGGACAATCTGCCAGCTGGTACCAAATTGCTTCAATCAGCATGAAGGTCTTCTAGAGGGGGGCGAATCATGTCTGAACATTTCCAGTATGGCATGCATGAACAGAGGACTGGCTCCAGAGGTCAGGAACTCTGGCAAGTCCGGAAGCTATTCCCATGGCATCGGAGGTTGGGACACCAGAAAAGGCTCTAGGGCTGGCAGCTTCACTGGTTCTCCACCTAGTCCGGTTCCAAAGACAACCTTGATGGAGGCAGAGGGTGCTTGGGAGACTTACCTTCGAAGTATCTCTGGAAAGAGTCTCCATGTCTCTTCTTCTTGTGATACCACCACTTCTTGGAGGACTTTCTAGAAGGCGATGACCTTGAATGAGAGTGCCACCTAGAGCATTAATGGTTTAGAGAAACACTGACACTTGTTGTGGGCAGCAGTCATAAATACATTGGTCTCACACGGACATCATGCTATTTTTGTTTGTGAGGTCTAGATGGCGCCAGTACCCTCTACTGGTGAATGTTTCCAAATCCAGTCTGGCATCTCAGGATATTCAGCAGGGGAGGAATCTGCAGGTAAAAGTATCCACCAAAACAGTCAGCATCCTAGATTGAAATCGGGCTGATATAGTGCCTTAATATGAATTTCCACTTCTCCTCTGGCTCATTGTGGCATCCCTTTGGACAGTCAGACTTCCAATGTCACTACGGTCTAAATACTTACATTAACATAAACCAGGTGTCCTGTTATAGACTGAAGAGAATGGATCATCCTAACCATCCACTATCCACATCACATGATTCTAATCTCTCAAACCTCTTGTCCTGATGACACCTTAAAATCACTTTGGTGATTGTGGTGTTGAACATCAGCTTACCCTTCAATCTTGGACTGCATATAAGCAATCCATAAATCAGGGCAGCTAGTAAGTGGACAACACATATCCGCACCTGCTATCTTTGTGGAAAATAATTAGGAGCCGTCCTTTCGATGTGCCTTCTTGTCTTTCACTTTGTTCGCATATGAATATCAAGTGAGCACTGCGCTGTGACTTATTCACCTCTAATGTACCCTTATTAGTCATAAATATTACATGATGCATTATTAAATTACAAATTGTTGAACTACTGTTGGTACGTTTGTGTGGTATATGATTCCTATAATTAACTCGTTAAGGTTACAATTCAAGTGTTCCCTAATACTCAATATGTTTTTAGAACGATCCAGAATGAAGTAATATATTACTTACCTTGTAAACCATCTGTTCGTAGCATGTAGTGCTGTAGATTCACATGCTCTGCATACTCCTGCCATCTAGTGTTTGGCTTTGACGTTTGCCACTTGCTTTTCTTCGAAGAAGTCTTGAGTTACAAGGTATAGTGACTCCTCCCTTAGTCAGTAATGCGCATGGGCAACCGCTGCACTGTTAGTAATCCGACAAGGAAGTCATGGTCTTCCAGGATGACGTGCATTTGTACTTTATGAAAAGTAGCTGTCCTATGTATAACCTCATGGTACGAGGTGGTGGCATCATAAGGTTTTGATGGGTACAGATCAGGGTCTGTATCACCTGGGGGAAATCGAATCCCAGTTGTCCCAAGGGTTGTTTCTCGGTTCAGGATCATAAGGGGTATTGTATGGTTCAACTGGATACATCGGGCAGCCCCCCCATAGGAAGAGTGTAGTGACTCATCTAGTTAAACTGAAGGAGGTGGAAAGTATGGTGGTGGAAGTGAGGGAGGTGGAGGAAGAGTGGTTTGAGCAGGGACATCGTCCATATGTCTCCTATGCTTTGGAGGAGGTGTGGGTTCCAAGGCAATCTGCTCCTCAAAAGACAATTTCCTCTTCCTTGGCGCTTCCTTGGGAGTCTCCTACGGCTTTGATGGCAGTTTAATGGTGATTTTCCCAGTTTGTGGGTGGATTAAAAGTTGCTTTGATGAGCGTTCATTTCCTCCTATAAGCGCTGGAGAATAGGCTGCTCCGAGTCGTCAGAGCCAGCTGTTTTTTTTGTATATTCTTTTTATTTGGTTTTCATAGCATAGATGTGATAGGACTACATCGTTAGCAATTTAAATTTACATAAGAACTTGTACATGCATTTGGATACATTATCATTTCAGCTGTGGACATTGTTATAGTCTTATATACTGCTCTAATATGTAGCTCTTGTTTTAGTCTATGACAAAGGATGTAGCTTCACTGTATATATTACAGTGTTATTTGATGTCTGCCCTTGGCATTGTTGAGTGTAAGACTCAGTTCTGCAATGGGGAGTATAACTATAACTAAACTGGGGAGTGGAACACAACTGGGGTTACACTGTGTATGAAGAAATGTAAGGTGCTAGATGTAGTCCGAGCCAGCTGTTGATAGTGATTTTAGCACGGAGTGGATTTTTGGCAATGACGGGGCCTCTGATGTCGAGGCCTACGGTGCCGATGTTGACTTCAATGCTGATGTGGGCTTCGGTGAGGAGGTTAGTTTTGGTGCCGGAATCGATTTAGGCATCACCTTCAATGTCAAAGTCGACAAGCCCATTGGCTCCAAGGAAGGCTGTGGATTATGCACTGCCTTTGTGGGCGGAGAAAGGAATGGTGTTGGTTCCACAGGCTTTTGTCAGAGCCAACTACGGCCCGAAGGCAGTAATTTACCAGCAAGCTGTTGTTGAATCTCTGAGTTTGACGTCAGACCCCTGCTGGGGCAGTGCTGTGCCTGTCCACAGGTGTGCTCCATGACTGTGGGTTGTGACTGGGTAGTAACCACACTTAAGGTCAAAGTTGTCGGGGTTGTGGAACCGCAGGGTTCCGATGCTATTCTCCTTCAGATTCGGAGGGAGAGCTCACCTCTAGACTGCACCAGCTGGGTCTCGGAAGGGCCAGCTTCTTCCTCTACCTCATCTTGTTCCCGGAAGGTGGCGGGGAGTGTAGTCTCCATCTCAGTTCTGCATTCTCCTATAGGCCCACCTCCGCTCACCACGGTGTAGAAGGGTCTTTTTTGACCAGTTGATGAGGCAGGCCTGGCATGAGTTCACTGTGCTTGGAGCAGACTGGATAGTGGTAAGTCCAGGGGAAGTGGCCACAGCACTGAGGGCAGTATCTGAAGGGCATCCTTTCCATTACTAATTCTCTAAAGGGGGCGTTGGAAACGAGGGATGGTGGGCCCCAAGAGGAGGAAAAGGCTCTGGTTGATGTGAGTTCCATTGGTTGAATTTTGCTTGTTGACAATGAAGCTGGATCAGTTAGGACTGTTCCATGACAACGGAAGTGAAAGAGTCAAAAAGGCCCAGCAGTAAGCGCTACTAGGCACTGAACACAGAGCCCGATCGGTTTACGTCAGAACCAGATGGCGGAAAAAAAACAATCTAACAATGGAGCCGGTGCCCATGAGCATTACCAACTAAGGAAAGAGTCACTATACCTCGTGACTCGTAAGACTTCTTAGAAGAAAAAAAAGCTGCAAACATCTGAGCCCAACACTAAATGACAAGAGTATGTACAGCCTGTGTATCTACATCCACACATGCTATGAACCTATTGTTCCCTTTTCGCATTGATTACCCATTGGTTCCTCGGGCTACTGGGATGCCCCCGTGTGTTTTGTATTGACATCTTACATAGAATCTTTTGAGGTCTCTCTGAACATTGTTTTATGAATTTACATAATATTATATATTCCAGGCCTGGCCAGGTGCAGGCAGTCAACAATGAATTATGCCTAATGAGCTTTTGCAAGCATGCATTTTTGGTAAAAGGCTTTCTAGTCTTCTTGATAACACAATATAATCTTTTCATATTTCTAGTCTCACTATAGTAAGGCCAATACACGTAAGGAGGCCCAGGAGATCCTAAAAAAAGAGAATTTTACTGGAACTACCCAACATCAGAGGGAGGTCATGGAGCAAGACCTAGTGACTTCCTTGTTGAGGATATGATAATTAGTGTTGCTTTCTAATCTTCTGTGCATTAGCGAAGAAGATGGCTTAACTAACTGATGAACTAAGCATAATCTTTCCACAAATTACAGTAATGAGATTCTGGCCTAAGGCTAATCAGGGCAAAAACCGAGAAAGGATTCTCATTACTTTACAAAAAAGGCTCTAAAAACTTTAAAAATGTGATTTTCCGGGGGCGTGGCCAACCGCTCAGTAAAATGGCTGCACCTTGAGGCGGCTCCGACCGAACACACCCGTTCTGAAGAAAATCATCTGCAATGATCCGAGAATGCTGATGGCAGGATAGCGGTTTCATACACCGGAACCCAGCGGGAACATTTTGAGCCGAGAACAGGGCGGATCGAGCAAGTTGCGGCTGAGAATGGCTCGAGGGCACGGCTGGCCCGGTGATGCAGTGTGAGCAGTGGAGGAGGGGCGCTCTGTCCGGCCGTCGTGGTGAACGTCGGCCTCTGGTGTGGCGGTGAGCGGAACGACCGGCGACACGTGTGGCCTGGAGAAATCTCGACCGTGGTCAGCGAAGGTTGGTGCCAGAGTCTCGACGGCCCCGGTGGCGCATGAAATACCAGTGAGCGAAGCGCCTGGAGCAGTGGGCGGCCTATGTGTGGGTTTGATTGTGGCCTACATCGCAAGGCCGAAAGCAACGTTGGGCTACCCGTGCTACTGGCATCTGAGCGGGAGATGGAGGTGCCACGGGCGGCCTAAATATCAATCGCAGCTACCCCAGAGCTCAGGGGGGGCTGCCGCGACGGAGAGACAGCGCTGGGCACACACTTACACGGTCCCACTGCATACACTCCCAGAGGGGACGCATGTTCGGCCGTCCCAGTTGGAACAAGGAGAGCCCTGAGGAGCGCAGTATGACTGAGAGGACATACCTACTATAGTTTGCTGCCGGAGTATCGTGAGTGTGCAGCTGATAATGCAGCGATTCTAGGGGCCGGTCTCAGCGGCGTAGCAGGATGCGCTTCCCAGTAGGCAGCCTTTTGGGACTTTGATTGAATGCACCGATATTGTTGCTCCTCACGACCTCGCCCCTATTATTCTGCCCTTCCAACATCGTGGGCACTCGGGACTACCTTGCAGTGGGGATGAATGGTTGCTTTTCCTTCTGCGCCTAGGGGGGGGGACATAGTGGTGGTACTGACCCAGAAGCTCTCTCACCCTAAGGTTACAACGGCCGCTGGCGCGCTTGGGCGGTAATCTGTTGCTTCCGGCAAGGGAATCGAGTGATCAAAGAGGGCTCTGAGACACTCCAGCGGCCTGCCGGCCGAAGAAGAACCTGTATGACATTGAGGAGAAAACACAGAAAGAGTTATAGATAGCTCGCTGAAAGTGCCTAACGACTAATGTGGCGGCCAGCACAACCGTCCGAGCCGTCCCGGTGGGCGGACAGAACTTTGATATCCTGAGCCAGTGAAGTAAAGGGACTACCCGGCCAATTCCGATCACCTGACTTGGGTGTCCACGCGGGCCCAACATGGCCGGAGGTCGGAATACCAAGTCCACCATGCAGGCCAAACTGGATAAGTACGCCTGGGGTAAGGGTGCGGGCCCCAAAGATAAAGATACAGAATACCTGCCTGAGAAGCGGCAGGAAGTTGATGGTGCACCGGAACTGACCCATCAGGATATAATGACGGCCATCACGACGGTGAGAACGTCATTGGAGTCCAGGATTGACTCTGTGTTCACAGAAGTCTCTTTAATAAGAGCAGATATGCGATCTATGAACACCAGACTCAAGGATGTCGAATCGATCGCAAGCTCCCTAGTCAAAGACACGTCCACCCTTCAACAGAGGGTAAACTGATCTCCAGACCCACAGTGAAAGGATGGAAGCCCAGCTGGATGAATACGAAGGGCGCTCAAGGCGCAATATCGTGCAAATACCTAAAGCCCCCCAAGACTGTCAAAAATGTTTACGATTGAGAGGGTACACAGAGTGCCCGGAGGTAGACCGAAACCTGGTGCCCCCCCCTCCCCCCCGAGGCCTATAGTGGCGAAAGTTTTCAACTACAGGGACATCATTTTACAAACGGCTTGCACAACGCCTCCAATTGAACTTGAAAATAGTAAAGTGACTTTCTTTTCAGATTTTACGCTTAGGGTACAACGTCAGCGGCGCAGCTTCCTTGAAATTAAAAGAGTGTCACGTCCCATAGGAAGGGCATCAGAGGAACATTGCAGCGACGCGCAAGAGCGCGGTATCAGCAGTAAAAACTACAGCCCCCATGAGCCTTTGCGGGTCCGACGTCGGTGACGTCAACACGCGCTAAGGCGTTTCACAGAAAAGGATTCTGGGGCATCGGAGAGGTGCCGATTACTCTTTTCCTGGAGCTGCGCCGGCGACGTGAGGAGGCTGGTAAGGGTGCTTCGAGCACCACTCTTCTTTACTGGTTCGCAGTACTAGCGGCAGCTCTTTCCTGTGTGGCAAGGGCATTGTGCTGTCTTCACGTTGCTCCGTTGGTTGAACCCAGTTCGGAGGTTCATTACGGAGCAACCTTCCTTTTGAGCACAAGTCCCAAAGGGAAGACCCTCCCCAGCCTTTACCGGGTCTTTCCAATTTTTGGTGGCAACCTGGGATTTATTCATAGCACAGAGCATGTGTTTGGCTTATTAGCTACCGGCGCGTTTTCTCACGTTGGAGAACCGGCAAGCAGCGGTTCATGCGGGGAAAACGCCTACCCGATCCGATTACTGTTTGAGACTTGGTCGGGTTGAAGGAAGAAACGAGGAGTTTCTTACCTGAAAACGTATTTATTTTGCAACAACCCGTCTATGCTTTTTTCCTGGTTGTTATCACGTTCATAAGTTTGTTCGGCCACTGATCAAGAAGTATTGAGGAATTGTGCCGGATATATTTCGTGTCTGCCTGGGGGTTTGTGGTGCATTGTGGTCATTGAAGTCATGCCTGTTTCCTTGTGTATTCTTTAGCAGGAGTGCAGAGAGTGAGCAGGAGGACGGCTCTTCCGCACCCCTGTCTCAGCCTTCATTAGCTAACCAATTGGTAGGTCAGATTGCTGTAGCTCCCGTTCCCAGAGAATGCTGTTAATGTGGTGTTACTGCACTTGCTGACTATAATGCTTTTCCTTTAGATCTGACTGAGCGCTACCACACACCATATAGGTTAACCGATTTCGAAGAGAAGTTTATTTCTTTACAGGTACGGTTCCCCAAACGGGTACTTGATGAAGAGGGGTCAGGGTAGGAAAGAATTCTATACTGTTGTTTGCTGATCCCTGTCTCATTATCTTTACAGGTCTCCTCCCTGCTGTCCCCTTCCTTCCCTTCCCCGCTTGATCACTCCATTGTGTCTGTGTGTATTTAATCAGACCGTGGGGGTGTCGAGAGGTGGACCATTATTGAGCAACGTACGATCCTGAGGATTCCAGGCCACGACAGAGTAATCGGCCCAAGGATTACAATCCTCCCGGTCGTACGTTGAAGCATGGCTACCTTAGAGGACGTGATTGCCGCGTTACACATAGTACAGACGGAGTTGGCAGCCTCCAGGGTAGAGACAGCTACACTACAAGCTACAGTAGATAGAATGCAGAGAAACCCTTTCAATGCAGGCATACCACTAGCATCCCACTCAGCTCCACTGGTGGTAGAGATACCCACTCCCGTTCCCTTGGCCACACCAGAGAGGTTCTATGGGGAAAGCAGCAAGGTACAGGTCTTCCTCACTCAGGTTCTGCTGCATTTTTCCTGTAAACCTAAGGCGTTCATTACCAACCATGCGAGAGTAGCCTTTCTGATTTCCTATCTGGCAGGGGATGCGGCTCAATGGGCGGTTCCTTTGGTGAAGAGAGACGACCCCCTGCTACATGATTGGGATTCATTCATTAAGGACTTTGAAAGAACTTTCAACCGTCGAACGGCCACTCTTTCAGTCGACAAAGACCTGTTGGAGCTACGACAAGGGAACAGAGACCTTATAGCATATCTTAACGATTTCCGTCGGCTGGTTACCGAAACCGAATGGCCAGAGGCTAAACAGTCCGCCATCTTTCATAGAGGCTTAAGAGAAGAAATGAAGGACGTGTTGGCTCAAATCGAACCCCAACCCGCGACGTGCGAAGACCTAATAAATCTGGTTCTCCGATTAGATCACCGCCTCAGCGAAAGGAGAGGGGAAAACAAACGGAGAGACCGAAGCTCCTGGCGAGTGGAACAACCTCGGAACTCTGAAACCTCAACAGCCGCCAAATCCGAACCTATGGAGATAGGAGCGGTCCGTTCCACCCTCACCAGCGAGGAAAGAGTACAGGCGAAAGAAAGGCTTATGCATCTATTGCGGGAGGAAAGGCCACTACATTAAGGAATGCACCCCGAGAACAAGGTTCCCACGCACGGAACCCCGCAAACAGGAGGCTACATCCGACGGTACTATGGGAAACGACAGAGCTTGAAGAAAGGAGAAGGGGATTCTTCAAGCCCAACTTATATCCCTTCATTGAGTGGTGACACCCCGTGTATCAGACAGCATTTCTTTGTAGAACTCTTCCTGCTGGTAAAAGGGGAATGGCGTCGGGGAATGGCGTCGCGTAACAGCCATGTTAGACTCTGGGGCCACTGGGTGTTTTATTGATCAGGAACAAGCATCGCTGTTGGGTTTGGTACTTCGTGAAAAAGAGAAACCGGAAACGGTGTTCGCAGTGGATGGGAGACGCCTAGCAGCGGGTCCTATCCGTTTTCAAATGGATACCCTGGAAGTACGCCACGGACTCGACCATGTAGAAAGGCTCGCTTTCAATGTGATTCAAGCCCCCCAATATGGGATAATATTGGGGTGACCCTGGCTGAGGCAGCATAATCCCCAGGTGGACTGGGTGGAAAAAACCGTCCGGTTTACCTCTGTATATTGTTCTATGCATTGTGTTCCGCCGACACACAGCCCGTCGCAAGCATTGGCTGTGTTGCACCACATCGCTACAGCTGCGGAACATCCGGTTACGCTGCCCGGTGAATACCAGGATTACGCGGAGGTGTTTAACGATGCCAAAGCCGAGACACTTCCGCCTCATAGGCAATACGACTGCCAGATCGACTTAGTACCTGGGGCCCTAGTGCCCACCGGAAGGGTATATGCCCTAACCGAACCTGAGAACACACACCTGCGGGCTTACCTGGATAAATACCTGGCACTGGGGTTTATCCGCAATTCCATGTCTCCTGCGGCTTCTACGATGTTTTTTATCCCTAAAGCTAACGGCGAGCTGCGCGCATGCATAGATTTTAGAGCGTTAAACGCCATCACGATCAAGAACCGGTATCCCCTACCATTGATCCTGGTATTGTTGGAGCAAGTACAGAAGGCTGTTATATACACACGGCTGGATCTCAAAGGGGCCCATCATTTGGTGCGGATGCGCAAGGGTGATGAGTGGAAAACGGCCTTCAAAACACGCTGCGGCCTATACGAATACCTCGTCATGCCCTTTGGGTTATGCAACGCGCCCGCGGCGTTTCAGTTCTTTCTGAATGACGTCCTACGCGAATATCTGGATCGCTTCGTCGTTGTATACATTGATGATATTCTGATCTATTCGTCCACCGTTGAGAGCCATGTGTCTCATGTGCGTGCCATCCTTCAGACCCTACAAGATCACCACCTCTACTGCAAAATCAGCAAGTGTGAATTCGGCGTCTCCTCAGTAGAGTTCTTGGGCGTCATGCTAACCCCTAGGGGACAGGAGATGTCCGAACGGAAGATAGCAGCAGTGAGGGCTTGGCCTACCCCAGCGACCGTTCGAGACATTCAATGCTTTCTCGGGTTCGCCAATTTTTACCGTCGGTTTATTGCCCATTTCTCATACCTGGCAGCTCCCCTAACCCGCTTGTTACAGAAGAAGGTCCCCTTCCAATGGACCGAAGAGACCCAAAAAGGGTTCGAGGCTTTAAAGGAAGCATTCGTCTCTGCTCCGGTGTTGGTGCACGCCGATCCTGAGCAGCCATACATAGTAGAAGCGGATGCATCCGATCACGCGGTGGGAGCAGTGCTGTCACAACGCCATCCCAACACAGGTCAGTTACACCCAGTGGCGTTTAGGTCCCGAAAACTTAACCCGGCAGAACGTAACGATACAATTGCTGAGAAGGAGCTACTCGCTATCAAAGATGCCTTCCAGGAGTGGCGACACTATCTCATGGGAGCCAAACACAGTCACAGTGTTTACGGATCACCGTAATCTCCAGTTCATGACTGCAGCCAGACACCTCTCCCCTCGACAGCTGCGATGGACTCTGTTTTTTGCCGAATACAACTTCCTGGTCATGTATCGACCAGGAAAGGATAACAAAAAGGCTGATGCCTTAACCCGTCAGTCCAACACACAACCGGTGGAAGAACCGGAGGAGAAAACCATCATCAATCCGCATAACGTTATATGCACCACAGTGACGGAACCCTTCCTTAGGAGCATTGCGCGGATCATACTTACCGAGGGATGGAAAGCATGGTTGGTAAAGCATCCGGAGTGGAAGATGAAAGACGGTCTGCCTGTTCGAGGGAAACAACTGTTGATCCCGATCCCTTCACTAAGGAGGCGTGTTTTCACCTGATGTCACACCCTACCCAGCGCAGGACATAATGGCATAGAGAAGACCACAGAGAGAGTGTTACGCCAATTCTGGTGGCCCACAGTACATACAGACATTCGGTTATGGGTCACGTAGTGTTTGGTGTGCACTCAAATGAAGGCTTCGCACACCCGATAGGCAGGACTTCTGCAACCCTTACCTACCCCTGACCACCCGTGGGAAAATATATCCCTGGATTTCGTAGTAGGCATGCCATCGGACAAGGGGCACACGGTAATCCTGGTAGTGGTGGACTACCTTACCAAAATGGCCCATTTTATTGCCTGCAGGAAAATACCCACATCAGGCCAGTTAGCCTATTTGTTGCTAATACATGTGGTACGGTTGCACGGGTTACCTCAGGTGGTGGTTTCGGACCGTGGTTCCCAATTTACAGCTAAATTCTGGAAGGTGTGGTGTGCTGCCCTAAAGATAACACCTAATGTGTCCACAAGCTTTCACCCCCCGACAGATGGCCAAACCGAGCGGGTGAACCAAACACTGAAGCAATACCTGAGGTGTTACGTGGATAACACTACGGAAGCCTGGGTAGAGACTTTATGGTTGGCAGAGATAGCCTATAACAGCGCTATACATAGCTCCACAAAACACTCTCCCTTTTTTTGCAATTATGGTTACCACCCGAGATTCATTCCTTTTTTGCATCCAGTTAGAACCGAGAACATACCAGAAGTACAGGATAGGGTACTCCATATCCAGAAAACTTTAACAGACACACAGAATAGGCTGAGAGAGGCAAAAGAACGCTACAAGGCCTACACCAACAAACACCGGCGTCCAGGACCCGGTTACAAGTTAGGGGACTATGTCTGGCTGTCCACCCGGAACATTAGATTCAAAAGGCATAGCATTTTTAATCCTAAATACATCGGCCCATATAAAATAGTGAAACTCATAAACCCCGTAGTGGTTAAACTGGCCTTGCCCTCCTCACTGAGAATCCATCCAGCGTTCCACACCTCCTTGCTCAAACCCTCTCATTCAACGAATAAGGGAGGTGTACCACCGGTGTTGGTAAACGAGGAGACGGAGCATGAAGTAAGGGGTATCCTGGATTCCAAGATATACAGTACCAAATTGTGGTATCTGATAGCTTGGAAGGGATACGGAAACGAGGAGAACTCTTGGGAGCCCGCGGAAGGGGTTCACGCGCCTCGTTATGTCAGAATGTTCCACACACGCTTCCCTAGGAAGCCATGTCCCTGTCAGTGTTCTTCGGGAGGGGGGTGTACTGTCACGTCCCATAGGAAGGGCATCAGAGGAACACTGCAGCGACGCGCAAGAGCGCGGTATCGGCAGTAAAAACTACAGCCCCCATGAGCCTTTGCGGGTCCGACGTCGGTGACGTCAACACGCGCTAAGGCGTTTCACAGAAAAGGCTTCCGGGGCATCGGAGAGGTGCCGATTACTCTTTTCCTGGAGCTGCGCCGGCGACGTGAGGAGGCTGGTAAGGGTGCTGCGAGCACCACTCTTCTTTACTGGTTCGCAGTACTAGCGGCAGCTCTTTCCTGTGTGGCAAGGGCATTGTGCTGTCTTCACGTTGCTCCGTTGGTTGAACCCAGTTCGGAGGTTCATTACGGAGCAACCTTCCTTTTGAGCACAAGTCCCAAAGGGAAGACCCTCCCCAGCCTTTACCGGGTCTTTCCAATTTTTGGTGGCAACCTGGGATTTATTCATAGCACAGAGCATGTGTTTGGCTTATTAGCTACCGGCGCGTTTTCTCACGTTGGAGAACCGGCAAGCAGCGGTTCATGCGGGGAAAACGCCTACTCGATCCGATTACTGTTTGAGACTTGGTCGGGTTGAAGGAAGAAACGAGGAGTTTCTTACCTGAAAACGTATTTATTTTGCAACAACCCGTCTATGCTTTTTTCCTGGTTGTTATCACGTTCATAAGTTTGTTCGGCCACTGATCAAGAAGTATTGAGGAATTGGGCCGGATATATTTCGTGTCTGCCTGGGGGTTTGTGGTGCATTGTGGTCATTGAAGTCATGCCTGTTTCCTTGTGTATTCTTTAGCAGGAGTGCAGAGAGTGAGCAGGAGGACGGCTCTTCCGCACCCCTGTCTCAGCCTTCATTATCTAACCAATTGGTAGGTCAGATTGCTGTAGCTCCCGTCCCCAGAGAATGCTGTTAATGTGGTGTTACTGCACTTGCTGACTATAATGCTTTTCCTTTTAGATCTGACTGAGCGCTACCACACACCGTTTCGAAGAAAAGTTTATTTCTTTACAGGTACGGTTCCCCAAATGGGTACTTGATGAAGAGGGGTCAGGGTAGGAAAGAATTCTATACTGTTGTTTGCTGATCCCTGTCTCATTATCTTTACAGGTCTCCCTCCCTGCTGTCCCCTTCCTTCCCTTCCCCCGCTTGATCACTCCATTGTGTCTGTGTGTATTTAATCAGACCGTGGGGGTGTCGAGAGGTGGACCATTATTGAGCAACGTACGATCCTGAGGATTCCAGGCCACGACAGAGTCCTGCAGGAGAAGGACATCAAATATGTGATGCTCTTCCCAGCCAAGTTAAGAGTGGAATCAGAGGAAAAGGTTTGGTTATTCGTCACCCCTGAAGAGGCATGTGATTGGCTGGATGGCTGGCGACTAGGGGGGAAGAAGAATCACCAAAGCCAACGAGACAGACAAGGGAAACCTCGAGTGGAACAAAGAGCGGGATCCCCACCAGGCGAGAACACAGCGGTTGATGGTGTCAAATAAGGACTGGTCTGCATTCTTCGTTGTTATTGCATATGTCCCACAGAAACTCTTTCTCTGAGCCCGGTACGAACTCGGCCCTCCAGATGACAAACAAGCGAGGGTGAGGTATGATGTAACGAACTGTCCTTTATTAGGGACGCAAGACTGAATAAAGTAATTTATGATGAAACTGCTCTGAGAATTGGAATATTGATCCAGTATTTCTTTAATGCGTTTGTTGAACGGGTGTGGGGTTGGAACACACACCACAAGTTAAAGGAGTGGGCAATAGGCACTCTGCAATTTTGGGGTGGCGGGAGGTTCCGATACCGCCATGCAGGGAGGCGGGGAGGGGGTAAAGTTGATTACAACAAGGGGGGTGGGACTCCAGTCACCGAGAATCTCCGATACACTTTACACGCTAAGGAACAGGTAGAACCCACCGGTGACAGGAAGGGGGGTAGGGAATGTTTAGTTAAGTTAATGAACAGTTCGGACAGGGTTGACAATAGACGAAAAGCTGGTGATACTACACTTCGTAAACTTGACAAGGTGAAACTGACGATTGGCAGGGTTGGATGGGCGATAGACACTGAACAGAGCGATGGGACACGCAGAGGATTCCCCTTGAGAGTGCAGACTATCACTTCATGCAAATATGAGGTCAACATCGAAACAAGGACTTAAATTGCTGTCCTGGAACGTAAATGGGCTGGGGGACAAAATAAAAAGGGTAGTAGTGCTCCAATACATAAAACGACATTCCCCGACGTGATTTTACTATAAGAGACACATTTACTAGGTAACACATGCAACGCACTGTCGAGATGGGGATTCAAACTCGTAGCACACTCTGCGTTTGGCTCCGGATCACGGGGAGTGGGTATAATGACTTGTAAAACTTTCCAGATGACGACTGATCGCACATGGACAGATAAATTGGGTAGATTCGTGGCAACCTCTGGGACTTGGGAGGGGCGTACACTAAACTTAGTCTCAGTCTACATACCGCCGGGTGTTCAGGCCCCGGCATTCAGAGATCTTAGCAACCTTCTTCTCGCCCTACCAGAGGGTAGACTAGTGATCGGGGGCAACTTTAACTCAATTGTTTCTGATTCTTTAGATCGGTGGCCCCCTAGAGACCGGACACCTGCTCGTACACAAATTCATAATTTTCTGGGAGCAATGGGTCTAGTGGATACATGGAGGGCGTTCCATCCAATGGAACAACAATATACATTCTACTCGGGGGCCCACCGCAGCATGTCTAGGATAGACTATATTGTAACACCAGCGGCTCAGTTAGAAAGCATTAGAGAGGTGAACCACCTCGCCTGGGGTATATCAGATCACTCGCCCATATGGGTCTGGATGGAGGTGGGGGGAACCCAAAATCGTTAGGACGGCCCGATCAGCCCGTGGTATCTAAAGATCCCCCAGATAAAAGAGAAAATGATACACGACACGGAACTTTACTTTCAAGAAAACGAACACTTGGTGGATTCAGCTCAGACACTGTGGGAAGCATACAAGGTCGTTATTCGAGGTGCAGCTATCGCTCAAATCGCGGGGGTTAAAAAAGATAAACAGGCAGAATTAGTGCGTTTAGAAGCAGATATACTGGAACTGGAAGGAAACCTCCGAGACGTGAACTCAGATGAGACGAGGCACGCTTTAAAGTTAAAAACAAAAGAATATACTGCCTTGGCCACTGACGCGGCCAAGACACAATACAGGGCAACGCTCAGCAGAATTTATGAAGTCGGGGATAAGGCCGGGAAACTACTGGCCTTGCTAGACCGTAGGGAACAGGCAAATAGGGTGGTGGTGGAACCCGTGGTAGAGTCCGGCAAGAGACTCACCGAGCCGCAGGAGATCGCAGATGCATTTGGTTACTACTATCGTGGCAGCTATGTGTCCCTGACACCACATACAGAAACAGAGGCACACTCCTTTTTGACAGACATTTCGTTACCCATGCTCTCTGACGAAGAGCGGTCGGACCTGGAACTAGAATTGACCAGCACAGAGGTAGAGAAGGCCATACAAGACTTACGTGTGGGCAAAGCGACGGGCCCAAATGGCTTGCCCATTGAATTATATAAACTTGTCCAGAGTATAGTTGCACCTTATCTGACTAAAATGTTTCAGGAGAGTAACGAAGCGGGCTTGCTCCCCATTGATCAGAGGTTGGCAACGATAGTGGTCATCCATAAGAGCGGGAAACCTAAGAACTTGTGTTCCTCGTATAGGCCAATATCACTGCTCAATACAGAAGCCAAGATATTGGCTAAAATACTAGCTACTCGCTTAATACGTGTAATAACAAAATTAGTGCACCCGGATCAATCGGGCTTCATGCCAGCTAGAAATACCTCTTTTAATCTGCGGAGGCTACAGGGAGTGCTTGACCGAGCCAAGACGATCAGTGAGGACGCAGTGGTCGTGTCCCTCGATGCGGCCATGGCGTTCGATACTATCGAATGGTCCTATATGTTCTCAGTGTTAAAGAAGTTGAGATTTGGCCCGGGCTTCTTGGGGTGGGTCCGCCCCCTCTATACGGAACCGCTTGCCCAAATAGTAGTCAATAATAGAAAGTCTCCCATGTTAGAACTCGGCAGGGGTACCAGGCAGGGTTGCCCCCTTTCCCCATTGCATTTCGCCTTGGTGCTCGAACCATTGGTGATGTGGATACGGAAAGATCCTATTATCAGGGGGCTCAGGTGGGCTGAAGACTGGGAAGACCGCATTTCACTGTATGCTGACGATATTTTATTGTACTTTGCGTCCCCGGCGGCCTCCCTGAATAGAGTGTTGCACATTTTCATAGTGTTTGGAAGATTTGCCGGATACAGGATTAATTGGTCTAAGTCAGTCATTTATGTCCTCAGTGGGGGGATGTCTTCCTTGCCCAGGGGCTTCACTATCACAGAAGCGGATACGGGTTTCAAATACTTGGGAATCCGGGTCTCTAAAGACCCGGCTCATTTTTATGAATGCAACCTTCTGCCCCCGCTACAGCGACTCAGGAGTGACGTCCTACACTGGAGGTCGCTTCCACTGTCCCTACTGGGGCGTGCAGCCCTATTCAAAATGATGTCCCTTCCACGGTTTTTGTATGTCTTGCAAAACACGCCACACCCAGTGGGATCAGACTACTTCAAAGCGATAGACAGTGCCTTAAGAGGGCTTTTGTGGGACGGAAAACCGCCCAGAATTGCCATTCAGAAGCTTACACGAGGGTGGTACGACGGAGGAAGTGGTCTCCCAGACATAAAGAAATATTATTGGGCGGCACAACTCACCGCGATAAATCAGTGTACATATAGGCCGCAGGGAGACCCCGAATTTCACATGGATAGATGGCTGCTCCCGGGGGGAGTTTTTGCAGGGGCACTGTACATTAATCCCACTAAGCTGAAACTGTCAGGACCCACTGGACACGCGGTCCAAGTGTGGCGGGCTGCAACGAGGAGCCTAGGCTGGGAGGGTAAGATCACACTGGCCACCCCACTCTGGGACACCGACTTACTTGGCAATCTATGACACACTTGTGGATTTGACCGTTGGGACTTGATAGGCATCTCTAAGGTTGGAGATCTATGGAAGGCGGGAGGAGTGATCCCTTTGCCCAACTGCAAATGGAGTATGAGCTTGCTAATACTGAATATTTTAGGTACCTGCAGATCCGACATGCTCTGCTTGCAGTGATAATAAAGGGAGAGACGCCACCAGAATCCTCCCCACTAGATGACAGGGTCTTAGACGGGAATCTCCCAGAGAAAGCCATATCGTTATATCAATAATATGACGGACCCTCTACTCCGACTTAGAGCCAAGTGGGACTACGATGTTGTGGGTTTGGAGGATGAAGAATGGCTTGAGGCCTTGGCCTCTCCTAGAGAAACTGCCATCTCCTCTAGGCTTAGACTCGTACAATTGAAGATACTCCACAGAATATACCTAGCGGGACCAACGTTGGTAAGGATGGGGTATGGCACTGAGGCCGGATGCCTGAGGGGATGCGGGCAGGAGGGCACTTTTGTGCACATACTCTGGGAGTGTACGATCATCCAGAGATACTGGTCCTCAGTGACGGAGTGTATTGAGCGAGTAATGGGCAATAAGATCGACTGTAACATAAAACTATGTCTCCTGAATATTTGGGGCCCAACAGATTTAAACACTAAAGAGAGAATATGGGTGACGCATGGAATGAAGGTTGCTAAAAGAAATATTGCAAGAAAGTGGAGGGCACAAGAACCACCAACACTGGATGCGTGGGGGAAAGACATGGATTGGTGCATGGTGACAGAGAGGACGGTATACGAATCCAGGGGGTGTCCCACTAAATAGACGCATATTTGGGAAAAATGGAATGACTATAGGGGAGGACTCTGATCCCACACAACCTAGACGGGGTACTGATCCGGATAGCCTTGCCATAAGTGGATCCAATGTAAATTGTGTGTAATAAGGTTTGTTAACTTTTCGCCAGCACAAAACTCTGGATATACATGTCTGTATGATGTCTAACAAGTTTAACCTTGTCCTCAGTAAAAAGCTATATACAAAAAAAAAAAAAAATGTGATTTTCCAAATACTACAGTACAATTCTCTTTTATGTCACAAGAAGTAGGTCTATTGAGGGTCACCACCTGGAAATTCTGCTGCCTATTTTATGGTAGGTAGAGGGACTGGGAAATGGAGGGAAATGAGTTAATTATTCAATATCTTGGCATCCTTGTCAGGAAGACACAATCTTACTCCTCTGCTAATAGAGAACAAAACAGAGGTGTGATCTATTTCAATGTGCATCTTCTTTCCGAAGGGTCCTAAAACAAGCTTATTTTATCTGCTTTACAGAGCGCAAACGTGCATCATCGTGTGAACTACATGGGCGATTAACTATTATTTGTTCCAAATGTAGTGGGTACATCAGTTAAAATTAGACTGATGGCCTCATCTGGCCTTCTTCACTCTCTCAACACATGGATGGCGTTAACTGGAGACTGTTCTTGATAGTTCCTTAAGGGATAAACACCCTCTATTCACTGGGCCCGATGCGTGTGCAGTCTTAATATAAATTAGATAATTTCACATGAATATAATATTGGAGTTCCTTTGTTTTCTCTCTTGCTTCTTCCTAAGCAGACAAATGAGGGACGAGAACTCTGCCATTACATTTATATGAATGTCTCCCTGTTATTTAGAGACATAGATGCTGTGACATTTGGGTACTTAATCAGAAGTGGAACGTTTCTGCAAGTTAAAATATGGTCTTTGGGATTTATTTTCCGATGATAGTTTTGTGAAGGTCCCAGCTTGATGAAACATGTATCAGTTGAATCATTGATTAAACCAGTTACTTACCTTCGGTAACGCCTTATCTGGTAGAGACACTATATAGCCGCAGATTCCTCATCTTAGAATTATCCTCAGGCGTGAGCCTGGGTCTGGAAATACTTTTGTGAGCAGTACCCCAGCCGCCAGTAAGTCACGTCATTCGGCCTTGAGTGGCATTGTCCGCGCCGGAAGCGACATGTGCAGTGCCTATATAAGCGTCACCCCAGTGCTCTGGCATTTGTTTCTTTTTGTGACTTTTCACGCGAGGAGTGAGGAGCCACGAAGAACACGGACTACAGATATAGAAAACTAGGTCCCTGAAAGGGGAACAGCCTTGTCCCTAGAAATATGTCCGTAGAGCGGGGAGGATGGGTGGGTCGGTAAGCAATCTGCGACTAGATAGAGTCTCCACGGATAAGGCATTACCGAAGGCAAGTAACTTGTTCATCTGATAGAGACTTCTAGCCGCAGATTCTTTACCTTAGAATGGATTCACAAGCAATACCATCACTGAAAGTGGGTCTGCTTACTAATTTCATACTAGTTAGTCCTGCAGGACCAAACAGGCAAACTGCCCATCTAGATGGACCAGACTGTCCAGGTAGTGATGCTTTGTGAACACGTGCAAGGAGGCCCACATAGCTGCCCAGCAGATGTGTAGGACTGGAACTCTACGAGCTAATGCAGTGGTCACAGCTTTTTCTCTGGCGGAGTGAGCACACAAACCCTCAGGGGGTTGCTTCATCGCCAAAGCATAGCAGATATTGATAGAGAGCCCTATCCATCTGGAGATGGTCTGCTTCTGCACGGCCCGTCCTTTCTTCGCTGTGACATACCCCATGAGGCGTTGGTCATCCACCCGGAACTCTTGTGTGCAGTTAAGGTAGAACGATAACTCTTTTTGGGTCCAGCCGGCGACGCTGCTCCTTGGAGGGATACGTCAGAGCGTAAAAAGTAGGCAGAGTGATGGATTGGCCTACTTGAAAGGGAGTGACCACTTTCAGTAGAAAGGAAGCTCTTGTACGAAGCACCAGTTTGCCTGGGTAGACATTGAAGTAGGGAGGCTTGGATGATAAAGCCTGAAGCTCACTGACCATCCGAGCAGATGTTATAGCCACGAAAAAAAGCCATGTTGATGGTAATGAGCCTGAGTGGACAATTGTGCACATAAAAAAAGTGAGGAAGAGATTGAGGTCCCACAGGGGCATAATCCACGGGGAAGGTGGAAACAAATGTTGCAAACCTTTCAAGAACCTATTTACAATAGGGAATTTGAAGAGAAATGGCTGGTCAGTCAAAAAAGCAGAAATAGCATAGATCGCCCTTTAGGTTGCCCGGAGTAGAGCTCCGCTGGGCAAGAGAAAGGATTATAAAGGAGAACCTGAGAAAGGGGGGCAGAAAGGGGATCGATTTGTCCTTCTGTATACCATGCCACAAATTTTGCACAACAGCAGAAGTATACAGTCTTGGTGGAGGGATGCCTGGCTGCCAAGATAACGTTACAGACTTCGGGAGAAAGGTCGAAAGCGGTCAACTGTCGCCACTCAATCATCACACAAGAAGGCAAGGAGTTGACAGGTTTGGTTGCCGGACCTTCCCCTACTGCTGTGACAGAAGATCCTCCTGAAGGGGCAGCCTGATTGGAGGATCAATGGCCCTGCTAAACAGATGGGGATACCAAATTTTCTGTGTCCCATCTTGAGCCACAAAGATAACTTAGGCCTGGTCATTCCTGATTTTCTTGAGAACTCTGGGCAGGAGAGGTATGGGTGGAAAGGCGTACAGGAGGCCTGAGCTCAACTTGAGACAAAAAAGCGTATGCATGTGAGAGCTGCCTTGGAACCTCCAGCGCGCAGAACTGCTGACAGTGCATGTTCTCGTCAGTGGCGAACAGATCTATCCAAAGCTCTTCCCACTGCTCCAAGACACCTTGCACCACCTCCGGATGGAGATGCCGTTTGTGAGTCGCTAGGCATCTTCAGCTTAGTTTGCCCGCGCTGGCATTCAAAGAGCCCACCAGATGTTGACCACTAGGAAAATGCCCTGACGCTCCAGCCAGGTCCACAGAAGCAGAGCCTCCTAACAAAGGGTCCATGACACCACCCTACCCTGTTGGTTGCATTACTGCATGGCAATGGTGTTGTCTGGGAATACCTGCCCTAGGTTTCCTGTGAGGAAGAGTAGAAAGTCTTTCAATGCCAATCGATTCGCTAGGAGCTCCAACAGGTTTATGTGAAGTCCAGATTCTGCTGGAGACCAGAGTTCTCTGATCGCCACCTCTCCATGATGGCCGCCCCATCCCAGAAGTGACGCGTCTGTGGCTACTGTCAGACTTCGTAGGGGAAGGGAGCGGCATCTGCCGCTGAAACAATCGTGGTTTTGTAAGCCAACACTGCAGGTCTTTTGCAGTTTCCTCCGAGATCTGGACCATGTCGGAGAGATTCCGCTGATGCTGCGTCCACTAGAGCATCAGGTCCCACTGCAGAGCCTGCATATGCCAGTGGGAATGTCTTACCAGCAGCATGCAGGAGGCCATGAGGCCCAGCAGCATCAGAGTCAGCCTCACCGAATTCCAGGAAAGAGTCTGAAACACTACCATTTTTTTAAACATCTGTATATTGGCATTTATATTAGGCACCCACAGGTGTTTACAAGAATATCACATAGCATCATATATCAAAGTTTTACGTGGTCAGAATGGTTGAGAAGTAGTCCAAAAACAGTCAATTGTATACAGTTTCCTTTACAAACAATATATGATCTACTAGTACCGTTATCAGCTGTACCACTCCTTCTGATTCAGTGGTGATTTACAAAATATAAGATGAGAGGAAAACTGTGAAGTCTATTAAATGTCCAATATTATTACAGTAAAAGGGAGAGGAAAGGAAAAACTAAAAAGCACAGGTTCAGCATCTTAGAGAATCAAATACTCCGTAGGTACATAACAGGTAAGACTCAGTCATTAAGGTGAGGGGGGGGTGGAAAGGTCTGGTCAGATGACCTCGATACGGCCAACAGTGTAAATCCTCCACTATATCACTCAAACACATATTACAGCCCAGGGGGTGGGAGGTCTAGTTGCAAAGCAATTATAGCTCCGGAGAACTGTGGCCTGAAACAACATTATCATAGCCTAAATATCCTGGACTCACCCTTCGGGAGGACAAGCCCGAAACTGCACAGTGTCCAGAACGGCATCCTGTAAAAAGGGAGCGTCTGAGAGGGAGTCAGGTGTGACTTCGGCATGTTGATAGTGAATCCTAGCGAGAGCAGGAGGTTCACCATAATCCGGAGGTGGGAGACGCCTTCAACAGCTGGTCGTCGAGATAGGGTAAGACTGGCATCCCTGATCTCTGCAAATGAGCTGCAACCACCACCATCATCTTGGTGAACACCCAAGGGGAGCTGGTAAGGCCAAGGGGAAGCACGGCGATCTGAAAATACTCGTGGCCCACTGTGAACCGCAGGTAAAGCCCGTGGGCAGGCTGGATGGCAATGTGGAAATATGCGCCCAGTAAGTCCAAAGCTACAATTCAGTCTCCCCAGTAGAGGACCTGAGATAGCATGAGCATTTTTAACTTCTCCTCCTTGAGGAAGAAATTGAGAGGAGTAGGTCTAGGATAGGACTAAGGCCTCTGTCCTTTTTGGGCACCAGAAAGTAGCAGGAATAACAACCATGAACTACTTCTGGTGTTGGCACCCTCTCTATGGCTCTCTTGGCCAAGAGAGCCGTCACTTCCTGGTGGAGAAGAGAGAGGCGATCCTCCGTCAGCCTGTCACAAGTTGTTGACATGGGGGGATGGGTAGTCACGAAGGGGAAGGAGTAGCTCCGTTGGACGATCTGCAAAACCAACCTGTCCGATGTTATGAGGCGCAAGTGGAAAAGTTGATGGTGAATCCTGCTGCCCACTGAGTTTCCATGATGGTAAGAGGGCAGATTAGGAGAGTTTGGAGGCTCGGGTTGCGGGTGGGGGACTGATCCGACCTCTGGCTGCCTGACCCACGGAGCATGTGGGTACTGTGTTCTCTGTCACGCAGATCCTGAGAAGAGTGCATGGTGGCTGGGGGGATACAGACGCAGCTGGAAACCCCTTCCGTAGCCATGAAAGGAGCATAAGGTGGATTGGGGGTGGCCAGGGTCCATGGAAAGGCCCAAGGACCTGGCCATACCCCTGCTGTCCTTAAAGCGCTCCAGGGTTGAAACTGCCTCGTCTCAAAAGAAACGGGAGCTATCAAAGGGCATGTCAATAAGCGATGCTTGGACATCCCCAAAACAGCCAGTCATCCTCAACCAGGCGTGGCGTCGCAAAGCCACTGTCGATGAAACCAGACTGACCAGTGAGTGGGTCATGTCTAGTGAAGGAAAGTAGGATCTGCTTTTAAGGTTACCCCCCACTTTTTGCCTGGTGCTATGCTGTTTCTGACTAGTTTGACTGGGATCCTGCAAACCAGGACCCCAGTCACTGTGCTTTCTCCCCTAAATTGGTTATGGTAAGTACTTGGGTACATCCCAGATTGGATACTAGTGTACCCTTATAAGTCCCTAGTATATGGTACTGAGGTACCCAGGGCATAGGTACACCGGGGGTCCCCCATGGGCTGAAGCATGTATTATGCCACCCATGAGAGACCATTCAAACTGTAAATAAAGACCTGCCATTGCAGCCTGTGTAAGCTGGTGGTAGCATCACTTACGACAGATATAGGTTTCCCTATATCGGAGGTCACTGCACTTAAAACCTGTAAGTCACCCCTAAAGCAGGCCTTTCAATCGTGAAGGCAGGGTGGTCGGTTCTAAGTGTGATGGTGCCCCTGCATGAGCAGGACACCCCTACAACCTTCGGAGTCCATTCTCCCGGGTTGTAAGTGCATCAGCCATTATGATAGATAGAGTGGCCATGCATCATTACGCGATGACCATCTTTAAACTGGCTGTAAGGAACCCTGTCATGTTTGGTATCAAACATGTTGGAATCATTCCCACACACTGTAAACGGTGTGGGAGGTATGATTCCATGCACTGTAAAGCTCCTCCGGGAGGCCCTCAGTGCTCCTGGTTCCAGTCTTCTATCTTGTCACAGGGAGGTGTGACCACTTCCAAGACAGGGTTTAGTGTATTGGGGCCGGGTGGGGGCGCTTGCCAGCGCCACTCAGTCTGCTTGAGGGACACATTTGGTGCCCTCCTTACATAGTCCAGTTCAAACCAGTTCAGGGAGCTGTTGGCTCCCGCTCCGGCGCGAAACTGGACTAAGGAAATGGGAGTATCCTCCCCACTGTCCAATCCCTCCCCTGGGAGGGAACCCTGAATCGTCCCAAACCTTTCCTTAGGGTACTTAAGGGCTTACCTGTAGGTGGGTCCCTAGATTCGTCATGGGACAAGATTCATATCAAGACGCCACTTCTTCGACCGTTTGGGCACTATGGACTTTGCTCTGGGCTCTGAGACTGCAACTGGGAAGACTCCTGCTGCTCCTGGTCTTGTCGTCCTGCAAGTCTGCTGCAACGTCTGTGCCCGTGCTCCATACAGGAACCTTCCAAGGCCTGTGGACATCCAAGACATCTGGAGGAATCTCCCTTGAAGTGGCACCGCAACGAAGCTGACCGGTCTGCTGATCCCGAGCTCCCACGGACTCCAAAAGGCTCAGCAACACCGGTGGTGGTTATTCACATCCCTCGAGGCCTGCCCTGTCCTTTCACCAAGTTTGAGGCCAGTATCTTCCTCCTTCCTCCAAGATCTTCACAACCTCAAGCATCTCCTGTGACCAAGATCTTCATCCTCACCACATCGCTTGCACAGTGGGCCTGCATGTTTGGTGAGCTGCCCGAGGTCCTCTTGCGTCTCCAGTGCCTCCGGCCTGTGGGTTCTCTTGAGGGTCTTCTTTGATTACAGTGGCTCCCCTGATTGCTAGGGGCCTGCTCTGACTCCCCTGCTTGTGGCGAGTCACCTGGACCTTGCTGGTCCAGACACTGCATCTTTTTCGCTTTCCAGGTTGGTTGCAGTTGCCAAGGCTTGTTGGTGCTACCGACGGACACCGACCCCTCAACTCTCGACATCCGACATGGGACAGCTCCTGAACGGCTGCTTCTCTTCCACAGCGTCGCCTGGTCCGCACAGCTGCAACTTCAAATTCACCGTCAGCTCTCCTGCAACACCCGACATCGGTGGGAATTCGTCTTCTGTGCCTCCTGGTCGCTCCTGAGTGGCACAGACTCTGTCCCCTCTCGCCAAGAGAATTGAATTCAAGGCCCTCGCGTTCGCATTTCGGGCATACCAGGGCAGGGGCCCTAGCTACCCAAGGAAGAGACTTTGCCCTTACCAGCAGGGTAGGTCCTTAAGATCCAACCAAAAGCGCTACCTGGCCGTCCCTCGCTTTGCCAAAACAAGGTTAGGGGGCAGATCGTTTGAGGTTGGAGCCTCCAAATGCTGGAATGACTTGCCTCTTCATCTACGCATGCTGAACTCTGAACTGGAGTTCAGAAAGGCTTTGAAGACCTGGCTGTTCAAGCATAGGGATTAGCACCTTTCTCGCTCTGCTCTGTTTTCCGCCCTAGCGCCAGGACACCTCAGCTGAGGTAGCTGTGCGCTTTATAAATGCCTTTTATTATTATTATTATTATTGCAGGTACTTCTGATCTTGAATCCACCTTTGGATTCCACCGGACACTTGCGCCTTCTCCAGCAGCGGCATCTTCCTGAAGTCCTCCACTGAGTTCGACAGCAGTTTCCGATGCCACTTCACACCTATGCACCCGGCTTCCCTGGTGTAGGTATCCTGGTTCCTAGGGTATCAACGGGTGGGGTGGCTCTCCAACCTTCTGTCTTCCACGGGGTTTCTTCAGGGTCCACTGGGAAGGGTCCTTCTCCTTTAAAATTGCAACCGCGTGGGGTTCCTGGTTACTTACCTCGGGTGCTTCCTTGGGTCCCCGGCACTTCTACGTCTTCTGGGTATAGTCTTGACTTGAGTCGTGATTTGCATACCACTATTTTAGTATATGGTTTGGTCTCCCCCTGGTGACCACTGTGTATTTGTGCTACTTACCTGTTTTTATTGTAAATTATTGTGTGCACTATGTTTATCTCCGAGTAGGAGATATCTGTATGTGTTAGTGAGTGTCTTATAAAAAATACATATTTTTATAAATACACTGTGTGGTTCTTTTTCACTTAATCTATACCAATAAGATTATACTCTGGTAAAACAAGCTGCTTTACACTCCTTCTGGACTAAGCCTGAAGGCTGCTCTCCAGTTACCACTTATAGAGCTTGCTAAGGTTGTCTAAGATCAGTAAAATCCCCAGAAGGGTTGTCTGTATTAGTGCAGGGTGCCCACTTACACAAGTGTGCACCATATACTAAGCCAGCTTCTCACATCTAGTCCACATCGCATCGTGAACTTAGCCGCGTCCCTCCCATCGGCAACAGCCTGGTAGAGAACAGCCCAGGCCTCCTCCGGGACTGCTAGCACGATCCGCGGAACCGTATCGCAGAAAATGGGAATAGCAGCCCAAAAGGCAAAACGGTGTTCACCGACTGCAGTGTCAGGCTGGTAAAAAAAAACATCTTCTTTCCTAAGGTATCCAGCTTCTTGGATTCCCGATCCGGTGGTGTGGTTGGGAATGCTCCAGGACTTACGTGGAAGGAGGAGGCTTGAACCACCAAGCTCTCCAGGGTGGGGTATTTTGTTAGGAAGTTAGGGTCCCCTGGAGCGGGTTGGTGGCGGCGTGCAATTGTCCAGTTCACAGGAGCCCCTGTGCTGGGCTTGGACCAAGTCCCAAGCAGAACGTCAGTAAGTACCTCATTAAAAGGGAGAATGGGTTCTGATGGGTAAACTCCTGGTTGAAGCACTTCTGTCAAGAGATTCGTCTCAACTGCCACAGAGGGCAAGCTGAGGACGCTCCCTCATCCATAGCCACAACAGAGGGAGAAAGCATGCCAGTATCTGGTGAATTGTCCAGTCCGCCGGCTTAACCCAGATCCTCCCACCAGTTTAAGGTGTCAAAAGCTGGTATTCCTCAGGGTCCAGCGACCCCTCCCATTAATCCCAGAGTCCTAGCCCATAAGAATAGGGCTCAGGCTCCTGCCTGGAAGGCGTGGCTTAAGTCTGCGCCGGAGTCAGCATCGGACAATGCACCTTGGGCTCAGTGTCGGAGTCGGGCATTAGAATGGGGACGCCGCCGCCGGTGGAGTCTACATCGGGACCATCGCTAGGGAAGGTCAAGGTGCATGACCAACGTCAGTCAGGATCCAGGAATGGATCCTAGGGGCCCGAATGGTTCCGGGGCCAGAGCCGCCGGTGTGGAACTAGACAGGGCCTGTGCCTAACACTCAGGCCCACACGCCACAGCAAATGGGCCACCCAAATATGGGGAGCATGGCTTCATAGAATTCGCTTTGCTGGGCGGGGCTCACTCTGGCCCTCGGAAACTCAGGGAGGCATGGAGATGGCCCAGGAGCTGGCTCAACCGTGGAGCCAGGCTACGAATGTGGACGCTCTCTCGGCCGACGGATGTAGAGAAGTCGAAGATCTCTTCGACGACGACTTCTTGTGATGGTGTGACTTACCAGAGTGACGGGACTACTTCGAATGCGACGAGGATCTCGGACTCTGTGACTGTTCCTGGGCTTTCCTCTCGACCAGGATCTCGATTGTCGAGTTGTCGTTAGTTAAGCTGCAAGGAGCTTGAGGGATCACTCCCTCAAGGACTTCAGGTTCACGGCAATCAACACAGGCCTTTTTGATCATGGTCGCGCTGGAGGCACCAGAGGCATACAAGGTGTGGGTCCATCACTGACATCAATTGGTGACAGGTGCCACAGCGCTTAAAGCAGGCCTTCCTTGAGGTCATCCCTGCCATACCCGGAGAAAAAAACCTCAAAAAGACTTCGACAAAGGTCGAAAAATGTTAAGACAAATAATGTCTTCGGGTTAGCTCTTCTTCAGACCTGCGCTGACTGGGGCGGAAAGAAAACAACAGATGTCAGCACTGGGGTGGCAGCTATATAGGCACCAGGCACGTCCCTTCTGGCGTGGACGATGCCAAGCAGAGCCGAACTGCTCCACCTATAGTTGGTTTAGGCTGATTTGTTTTTGTTACTTATTTTTACGTAGGGTGTTCTCACCCTTCAACCACTTGGACCATTCCTTCTGCTCACAGCAACTTCTCTCTGTTGCTTATCCTAACACCTCTAGAGTTTCCACCATCTGAACATCATACTAAAGGACAAACACTCAAATATTGGGCAGTGTTACAGCTGGAGTGGAACACTGCAAAGTAAGTCTAGAAATGGGCGGCAAGCCCTGTGATGTGCAAAATAGGCCAGATGTATCCCATTAATTGTGCCCTTACCATCTTCTGTTTCAAGGCTGGATAAGAACTTGAAGGAGAGCATAAATGTCCAGGCTGTGGACAAAGGTCCACTTTGTCATAATGCTATTCACATTAATGTTCACTCTGCTGACACAGAGGCAGCCCATAGGAAAAGAATAGCTCAAATTATCAACAGATATTTTAGTAAACAGGATTTCACAACGAGTGGCACAGTCTTACCCAATTTGAGAACCTCAACTTTTGTAGAGTGAAAAGGTTATCTCAGCAAGCGTGAGACAAATCATTTGGTCTTGACCATTTTACTTCTACATAGATGTTTAACCCACGATAGGTCCTGGCAGTGGTACAGACAGCAATGTCTTTGGAGAAGTATCATCAACCATATATGGTTTACTGTGCAGCTCTTACACCATAGCTTTGCTTTCACACAAACATATGATAAACGTTCCTACCTGTTTTCCACATCAAGAGCAAGGAGTTTCTGCAAGCCAGAGCATATTAGTAATTTGAAGCCTGAAGGATAGACCCGTTATTCTTGCCCCTCTTTGTTGGGGCATAACGGATGTGATTACACCTTTGTATCTTCCCTTTTCAGACTAGAATATACAATCAGTCAGTGCCTGGATATAATTTCAATCTAATGCTGGTTGATGCATTTAAAGCTGGCTCAGCTCTGGGGTTGCCTCAATGTCAGCGCCTAGACACCCTCGGGTAGTAGAGCGCTTTAAAAATCCTTTTTTCCTTTCATTTCAATGTCCATTTGTGTGAATGTGTTGTTTTTCGCTTAGTCCGATTATATGTTATAGCTTTGTGACAGTTTTAGTCCATGCACAAGTTTTCCTTCCTTTTCACTTAGTTGTCTTCTGCTGAGGATAGCTTGAACCATTATAGGTCTTTTTAAAATGTTGTGCTGTGTACAATAGTTCCATTCATTTTAGTTGCTCTTTGCGAAATACAGCTGGTACTGGACTCTTCACTTGGCCAAATAAATATTATGATGTTTTAAAGATCTGTTGCCTTTGAAGATAGTGAAATGTGGTGTAGTTGTTCTAGTTTAGAAAGCACAGGTGGGTGTTCTCCTTTTCATCTATACTTACCTCTACTCCAATATGACTGTTGTGATGCTTTTTTTACTGGTGTGTTGGATTTTCTATTACATCTAAGGCCAAATCGATAGCCGTTTTGCGAGGGATGCGTTGCTTACCTCCAGTTCTTGGCCAGTGTACATTTTCAAAAGATTTTGGCGCTGCTAAGGCGAAAAGTTATTCTACATCCAATAATGAAGCACATCCTGGCAATCTGTGATTTTGACCTAGTGCCCATTTTCAGCATACACAAGTATGGATCTCTATGTGTTAAAAATAACATAAGGAATTGCTGCTGGTGCAATTAAACTCCCTCTGATATGGATGAGGCACGCCACCTGACATTTTATTGAAAGACAGTTGCCAAATAGCTTCTAGTCATTTGACACCTACGGGCAGGCGTGTGGTTCTAGAAAATTTCACTTTTTATGCCGAGATTTCTTTAGCCCAGAATGTTGAAAGCAAAAAAGACTCAGACTGCAATGTTGTAAGATAAAAGAAATAAACAGACAAGACTGGAATGACTAAACTTGGTGCCACATAGGCAGCTACGGGAAAGTATCTATGATCCAATTATGTTCTGTCAGTTGTGTTCAGGCGTAATGACTGGATTCAGTAGGGGAATGTCTCAGATTCCCAGCTAATCTCTCAACAACGTAAGCAGTATGTAGCAGTCTACCATGATGTAGATTGCAGGCAAAGTTGGAAGGATACAGTTTTACATAGTGGGAGATGATGAGATTCTCTCTAAGACTTAATAGCGTAATTTTCATTCCTCTTTCAGATACGAACACTAGGTTTGCTGTTCCACACAACCCGAAGTGCTCTAATCAAATCCCTCTTTAAGACTTTGGGAAACGTTAGGTTTGAGATAAGATGCAGGTTGGCTTAGGGCTGGCAGTCCTGTAAGACCAAGAAAAGCAGGTAGCCACCACCTGATGATGCTAAATAGGGAAAAGGCCGAAAACAAATGTTTGCTTAGTGGATCAAGGCCACTCCACAGGAAAAGTGAAACTTGTGCTTCAGCACCCATTATCCTACAACTACTCCATATTGGGTTGGTACTTCCAGCAGTTAGTTTCTTTATAAGGGGTGATAACTTGATGCTTCAGGACAGCAAACATTATGCACTTCTGCAGGACCATTTAACATGCCTATCATGTTGCGGCAAGTGTTTGGAAACATTTTTTTTATTAACAATCCTACCAAATGGAAAAAGCAGCATTATGTACAAAATGAACAAGTTAATTACCTTCAGTAACACTGTAGGAGAGTAGGATCTGCTTCTTATAGTTACCCCCACTTTTTGCTGATGTTTCACTGTTTTCGACTTAGTCTGACTGGGATCCTGCTATTCAGGACCCCAGTCTATCTGCTTTCTCCTCTAAATTGATTGCATGTACTTTAGGTACACTCCAGATTGGATTCTGGGGTACCCTTATAAGTCCCTAGTATATGGTATACTATGTACCAAGGGCATAGGTACCCCAGAGGCCTCCCAGGGACTGCAGCATGTATTATGCCACCCCTGAGAGGCCATCCAAAATGACACAACAGGTCTGCTACTGCAGCCTGTGTAAGGTGGTGCATGCACACCTTACTTAGATATAGGTTCACTATATCTATCCTGATCACTGCACATATAAACCTATCAGTCACCCCTATGGCAGGCCTTATCAATCCTGAAGGCAGGGTGCTGGGTTTTATGTCAGAGGGTGCCCATGCACGAGCAGAGCCACTCTGCAGCCTTCGGAACCACTATTCCGGGGTTGTATGTGATGCAGCTAACCATATACTCTTAAGTGCATTATAACCTCCCGGTAAATGCTAACTTTAGAATGGCTGCAAGGAATTATGTCGCGTTTGGTGTCAAACACCTTGGAATCATACCTCCACACCAGTAACTGGTGTGGGAGGTATGATTCCTCCCTCCTAGAGGGAGAAATATGACAGCACCGGTACACCCGGTACCAGCTTCACAGAGCCCTGGCATCACAAAATGGATGCTGCCAGCCACAGACACGGGTCTGCCCTCCTGCTGCTGGACGAAACTCCGGCAGGGGAGGCTGGACAATAGGTTTCCTGTCACAGGGAGGTGTAACCACCTCCCAGACAGGCTTTAGTGTATTGGGGCTGGGTGGGTGCACACCAAGAGTGCTTTGATGTCTGCACTGGGGGCACATTTGGTGTCCCTGTGCATAGTCCAGCTCAAACCGGTTGCAGGGGCACTCAGCCCATGCTCTGGCGCGAAACTGGACAAAGGATATGGGTGTAGCCACCCCTCTGTCCTGACCCTCCCATAGGTGGGTCCCCAGAGTTTGTCCCACCCCTTCCTTGGGTATAAAGTAGGAACCCCTGGCTACAGGACTTTAGATTACACCTGGACTAAACTCTGCTACAGAAACCAAGTACTTCGACGATCTACACTACGCTGGATGACTGAAGAATCTCCCTTGGAGTAAAGGAGTTACTCCCCTGCAAGGCAAGCACCTTAAACGCATCTGACCGGTTTGCATCTCCGAAGCTCCCGAGGACTCCGAAGAATATTGCAACACAGGAGGTGGGTTCCCGAGGTCTCGGAGGTCGATCTGTGCCCACAGCAAGTCTGAGGCCCGTATCCCTCGTGGTGACCGTGCAACCCGAACCCCTGGACACCGCGTCGATTTGCAGAAGCATCAGCTTTCCGGCGACCCCTGAGGCTGAGCTTTGGGTTACTTGTAGCCCTGACCCCGAGCAGTAATTCCACCAAAGATTGCTGGCCTACACTCCACGAGTGTTCCGTGGGCCGGCATTTTGTTATTCCTCTCGAGGTCCCCTCGCGATCCCTGGTCCGTCGACCTGTGGGTCCCTGAGAAGGGTACTTTAACTTTCAGTGGGCTTCCCTGGTTGCTCCAGGCGTGCCCTGACTCTCCATCGCTTGGGGAGTCCCCAGGACCTTGCTGGTCCTCACAGAAGCATAATTACTCTGACTGCGTGGGTTGCCGTTGCCAAGGCTTGTTGGTGTTCAATCCGAGCACTGACCCCCCAGCACTCGACATCCTTCGTGGGACAGCTCATCTGCGGACTCTGGTCGTCGTCGACGTCTCCTGGTCCCCGTGGCTGCAGAGTCAAGCTTCACCTCTTCGCACCTGAAGCACCCGACATCGGTGGGCATTCGTCTATCGTGCCCCTGGTCACTGGCAAGTGACCCAGACTCTGTCCCCTCTGCTTTCAGGTTCTTCACATCTTCGATCCAGGCTTGGATCACACCGGACAGTTTTCTTCTTCACGGCAGCAGTACTTTGCAGCGTCTCGCCATTGAAAACAACGACGATTCCCGACACCTATGCACCCGGCTTCCCTGGGTGAGGTAACACGAGTACTCCGGTGCTCCCGTGGGTGCTGGCCTTAGAGCCTTCTAAGTCTGAAAGGGTTTACTCAAAGTCCTCTCCTAAGTGTCCTTAAACTCTAATATTCCAACCGCGACTTTCCCATAGAGTTGTACGGAGCTCGCGTCTGTGTTCCCACACTGCACCCGTCCTCTGTGGGTCCCCTGTGTCACTACCTTGGGTGGTTCCTTGGGGTCCCAACGATTCTACGTGCTCTAGGCAATGTGTCTAGTCAAGTCGTGGTTTCTTAATATATGGTTTGGTCTCCCTGGAGCCCACTGTGTATTGTGCTATTTACTGTCGTTCTAGTACTGTAATATTGTGTGCCTTGTTCTCTAATCTTATAAAGAGGTTAGTAGAAAGTGTTTAGTAATAAATACATATATTTTATATATACCTTGTGTGGTTCTCCTTTCATTTGGTCATTCAAGAGGTTATATACTGGTAAAACAAGCAGCTTTACATTCCTTCAAGACTTAGCCTGAAGGCTGCTCTCCACAGCTACCACTAGGATAGCTTTCTATAAAGGTTGTCTTTAACCTAATCATCAATAAGGGTCGTTTGGACTGGTGCAAGGTGCCCACTTTAATTAGAGGACAGCATATACCAGGCCAACTTCTCACAAACACTATAACTGGTGGCTACTCTAACAGCAGATTCATCACCTAGCGAACATTCCGGAGATGCCAGGGAGGACATAGAACATTTTCAAAGCAACTGCTCCTGCAGGGAGATAGGAGGCACAATTGACACCACAGCGACCTGGTGACGAACCAGGAAGTGACCACATCGAGCTATATACAGGTGCGACCATGGTATGCTATCAGCTCTCTTGGAACTATTCCACACACTGAGGCACATACAGACTGTGAAAGATTGCAGCAAGAGAGAGTGTGAAATGTAACTTGAGACCTTTTCAGAACTCTAAAAGTCCACTCAAAGAATGGGGAGGAAGGAAGGAGGAATGGAATCTGTGCTAAAATAGAGAATGCACCAGATAGAGTGTTACCAAAGGTAAGTAACTTGTTCTTATGATGGATACTTACTTGTACCCACTGATTCCTCACCTTTGGAAGAAATATCAAGGGGGTGCCTGCTAAAAAGGTGGAGGGTCTGAGGGATTGACTTATAACAGGAAATCCTGCAGGACCAATCTGATGAAATGGCACTTCCTGCAGACATGGTTGTCAAGACAGAAATGTCTGGTGAAGCTGTAAAAAAAGCCCATATGGCAGCCAAGGAGATGTCCAACACTGGAACAGCTCTTGCCAACACCAATGCTATAGATAAACATGCAGTGCTCTAGATAAAAGGGAGCCTCCCGAAGGCCTTTGAACCCATGCCATGAAAGCCAAGGTAGTCACTGTGGTGTTGGCAAGAGCTGTTCCAGGATGATCCACCTCAATAAGATTCGCTTCTGAATTGTTTTACCCTTCTGAGCATAAAAAAGTCAATAAATAGCTGATCATCTACCCAGTGCTCATTTGTGCTCTTGGTGTAAAAGCTAAGAGCTATCTTTAGGGCCAATCAGTGAATTCTCTCCTCCTCCTTAGAGGGGTGAGGTGAAACAAAGAAGGCAGGGAGAGAGATGGACTGTCCGACATGGAGGGATGACACCACCTTTGGCAGAAAGGAGGTGTATGTTCACTGCACCATCTTGTCTGGAAAGAAGGTGGTATACAGAATTTGCTATGAAAGCCCCTGCAGCTCACTGATAAAGAGCACAAAAGTAATCGCAATCAGGAATACAATCTTAATTGTAAGCGCTCTTAGGTAGCAACTGTGTGTAAACTTAAATGGCATGCATATCAGAAATGTGAAGCCCAAGTTAAGATCCCATTGAGGTATAAAAAGGGTGCAGAAGGAAACATGTAAGTAAGTCCCTTTAAAAAAAAACACATCACAACACTTCACCTAAATACAAATGGTCTTCGGACAAATGCAGAAAAGCTAAAAGGACTGACAAGTAAACTTTAACAGTGTCCAACGCAAAACTTTACTAGGGAGGAAACAAAAAAAAAACAATAAAGCATTAGCCAGTTTTAACTGGAAAGGGTCAGCTTGACAGTCTCCACACCGGGCCACAAACTTCACCCAAATCCAGAATGAATATATTTGGTGGATGGGAGTCCAGCCACAAGAATAACATCCATTACTTCAGTGGGCAAATCAAACATGCTCGGTAAACGCAGCTCAGGCTCAACACATGGAGGTGTAGGCTTTGGGGATTCGGTTGGAGGAACCTGCCCTGTTGCTGAGACAGGAGGTCCTTTCAAAAAGGCAGCAGAACTAGACGTCAAATGCTCAGGAGATAAGGGCACTACACTCTCCTGGCCCAATTTAGGGCTGTGAAAATGATCTCAGTGCGGTCTAGTCTGAAATTCTACTCAGGACAGGAGAGGAAAGGGTGGGATACCATACAGGAGACAAGAGTCCCACTTCAGGCTGAAGGAGTTTCCCACGGAACCTCTTGGCAGAAACTTCTAAAGGTAGTAACCTTAACACACGGCGGATGCAAAAAGATCTAGACAGGGCATGCCATATCGGACGATGAGGCCTTGAATCACCTCAGAGTGAAGACGCCATTCGTGGTCTGCTGGATGAAATCTATGGAACATTCAAAGAACCCACCATATGGTTGACTGGAATAGGGAACTCCTCAGAGTCCAACCACTTCCAGAGCCACAGCGTCTACTGGTAAAAGACCCGCAACCTCATATGGCCCTTCTTGTTGTAGTACCACTTGGAGGTCATGTTATTTGTCAGGGCCTGAACAGACTTCCCTCTGATTGACAAAACAAAGGTTTTAAAAACTAACCAAATGGTGCAAAGCTCAAGCAGGTTGATGTGGAGCCCCTACTCCTACAGGGATCAAAGGCCCCTGATCTCCACCTCTCCCACATGACTGCCCCAATCCAGAGACCATGCCTCCTTGCCTACAGTACGCATTGAATGGGGCAAAGGGAAAAGTCTGCCACAGGTCAGACTGGTGCCTGACAGCAACCACTGGAGGTGCATGTATCATACTAGAAGGCAGAGAGCATTTGGGGACCTCCATTCCAAACTGCCAGAGAAAGTCTTGTTTGCTGAATGCATCAATGAGCATTTGATTATCTAAAGGCGGACGGAAATGACAATGCCTCCAGCTCAGGAGTGAAGGAATGGGATAATGCCAGTACAGGGCTTGATGGATGTCCAATGGGGTCAGTAAGCACTGGCGTGGGCACCGTCCACAGAGGTCTGGCTGAGAGTTCCTGCGGCTCCATCGCGCCCAAAGGCACTACAGGGAAGCTGGCTTTGATAAAGCGCAGCAACCAGGCCTCCTTTAAGACCTCTATATCTGCCAGGAACTTTCGACAACCCAGGGAACACTGGCATACCAGGAACTGCTTTAGAATGGGTTTGGAGTCAGACAATGGAAGAGAAACTGTGTCCTTTGAGTGCCAACTGTATGACTTTGCACCAGATAAGGACTAGTAGGACAATGAAGATTGGATTTCATGCATTGGTGAGAAGACTGGTCTCTCAACTTACTATTCAACTTACCCGAGGACTGAGACTTTGAGTCGGAACGGGACATGGAGCGAAAATGTCACTTTTAGCACTAGCTGCTCCTTTTCTCATGTTCAGCAATGTACAGCTTTACCTCACGCTCCCTGATGGCCTTTGGGTGCATAAATGAGCATTATTCATAAGACATGGAGCTGTGCCTAGAACCAAGATACCATAGGCAGATATCATGTTGGTCTGTAATAGACATCGGCTTCATTAAGTCATGGCAAGGTCTGAAGCCTGTGGTCTTCGCAGAGACATTTTCCTAGCGTACGTTCTAGAAGAACAAGTCACTTACCTTCTGTAACGCTTTTCTGGTGGATACAGTATCTGCCTGTGGATTCCTCACCTTTTGAATACCCCCTGCGCCAGCATTTCCACGGAAATTCTTTTCCTAGCTCTCCCACGTCGACGAGGACGTCATAATAGCACGGCTCTGCTCGCGACTCCGTATGACGTCATCGGAGCCATAAGAAGATGTCGTCGGCGTGCTGACGTCAGTTCCACCCATTTTTTCCATGCCCTCTAGGCAAACGGGCAGACCGACAACATTTTCACAAGTTTACATAATATATATATATATATGAATGCAAATATACACAGTATATACAATAATATAAAGAAAAATGCTAACTAAACAAAGCATTTCCCTGAAGAATACTGTAAGCATGAAAAATACTTTTTTTTTTTAAACATCAAAGTCAAACAGTTAAAACATTTTTGGTAGAAACAGGAGGGCAACGGGGAGGCGGTGGGTCAGTGAGGAATCCACAGGCAGATACTGTATCCACCAGAAAAAGCGTTACCAAAGGTAAGTAACTTGTTCTTCTGATGGATACATCTGCCTGTGGATTCCTCACCTTTTGGAATAGAATCTCCAAGCCGTACCTCTCCCGGAGGAGGGTGTCCACCTGACTATACCAAAAAATCTTGCAGAACAGAGCGTGCAAAATGGCCATCCCTCCTAACCTCGGAATCCAAGCAGTAATGCTTCGCAAAGGTGTGGAGGGAGGCCCAAGTTGCCGCCTTACAAATATCAACAACAGGAACACCTCTAGCCAAAGCAGAAGAAGAGGACTTAGCTCTGGTAGAATGAGCTCTGATACCTTCAGGCGGCTCCTTCTTGTCCAGGGCGTAGCAGATCTTGATACACAAGATGATCCACCTGGAGAGAGTTCGCTTGTGGACAGCCTTTCCTTTCATCCGACCAATGTAGCCCGCGAAGAGCTGATCATCCAGCCTCAGATCCCTGGTCCTGTCCATGTAAAAACTGACCGCCCTCTTGGGGTCCAGGCGATGAAGTCTCTCCTCCTCCTTAGAAGGGTGAGGATAGAAGGTAGGTAAGGTAATGGACTGTCCTAAATGAAAAGGAGTAACCACCTTGGGTAGGAAAGCAGCCCTGGTCCTAAGAACCATCTTTTCTGCATGAACGGTCAAGAAAGGACGTTTAGAGCTAAGAGCCTGCAGCTCACTTACCCTCCTGGCCGAGGTAATAGCGATCAGAAAGACCGTTTTAAAAGAAAGAAGCCTCAACAGACAACTATGAAGAGGCTCAAATGGAGAACCCATCAGAAAGGTAAGAACAAGATTCAAATCCCACTGAGGCATAATGAAGGGAATGGGAGGAAACCTATTGGTGAGGCCCTTAATGAACCTCATAACCACAGGAGATTTAAACAAAGACGGCTGATCCGGCAAACAAATGAAAGCCGACAAATAACCTTTAACTGTAGCCACAGCAAAATCCTGCTGTGCCAAAGAAAGAGAGAAACTTAACACGTCAGATAAACGTGCCTTTAAAGGATCAATGGACCTCTCTCCACACCACTTCACACATTTGGAACACTGGGAAGAGTAAATAGACTTGGTGGAGTGTCTCCTGGATGATAAAATAACATCCACCACATCCGGTGGGAGAGAGAAAGAACTCAGGTTGCCCCGTTCAATCTCCAGGCATGAAGGTGCAGGCTCTGGAGGTGGGAGTGTAGAACCTGCCCCTGCGACTGCAAGAGGAGATCTGCCCTGAGAGGGAGACGGAGCGGAGGGTGCGATGAGAGGTGAAGTAGATCTGTGTACCACACCCTTCTTGGCCAATCCGGGGCAATCAATATAACTTGGGCCCGGTCTTGGCGAATCTTCCTCAGAACTCGAGGAATCAAGGGTATGGGGGGGAAACGCGTAAAGGAGCTGCGAACTCCAATCCAACTGAAACGCGTCCCCCAACGCTCCCTGCATCGGAAACTGGAGACTGCAGAACGACGGGCAGTGCGCGTTCTCGCGAGTGGCAAAGAGGTCCAACCGAGGAAACCCCCACATCTCGAAGACGAGACAGACCACCTCCGGATGAAGCCGCCACTCGTGATCGGCCGAGTAATGCCGACTGAGACTGTCCGCACGAACATTTAGCACACCGGCCAGATGATTTGCAAACACACAAATCTGATGGCCCTGAACCCAGGACCAGAGTCGCAGAGCCTCTCTGCAGAGACGATACGATCCTACACCTCCCTGTTTGTTGATATACCACATCGCAGTAGTGTTGTCCGTCAGGACCTGAACTGACGGACAGCGAAGGGAAGGAAGGCCTTCAGTGCCAAACGAATCGCCCACAATTCCAAAAGGTTGATGTGAAGCAACCTTTCCTCTGGAGACCAAAGACCTTTGATCTCCAGATCCTCCAGGTGAGCACCCCACCCTAAAGTGGAGGCATCCGTGATCACTGTGGCCACCGGAAGGAGGAGACTGAAAGGGCTTCCCTTGAGACAGGTTGCCCTCCACACTCCACCAAGACAGCTCCGCTGCAGTGTCTCTGGAGATCATTATGTTCTCCCCGAGATCTCCGTTGTGTTGAAACCACTGCCTGCGGAGGCACCACTGGAGTGCCCTCATGTGCCAGCAAGCATGACTGACCAACAGTATGCAGGAAGAGAACAAACCGAGCAGGCGTAGGACCTTCAGGACTGGAACAACCGCTCCATCGTGAAACAAAGGAATCATTTCCTGAATGTCGAGAATCCTCTGTGGAGGAGGGAAAGCTCGACACACAGTAGTGTCCAGAATTGCCCCTATGAACAGGCTGCGCTGAGAAGGCACCAGGTGATATTTGGGTACATTTATTGAGAAACCCAAGTTGAACAACAATTGCGTCGTTGCCTGCAAGTGGCACAACACCATCTCCGGAGACTTGGCTTTCAGCAACCAGTCGTCCAGATAAGGGAAAACAGGAACCCCTGACCTTCTGAGATGTGCTGCCACCACCGCCATCACCTTTGTGAAGACTCAAGGTGCGGAAGTAAGGCCGAATGGAAGGACTGCAAACTGATAGTGTTGCGACCCTACCATAAACCGGAGATACTTCCGATGTGACTTCAGGATGGGAAGATGAAAATGCGCATCCTGCAAATCGATCGACACCATCCACTCTTCCTGTTGCAGCGCCAGAAAACCTGAGCCAAGGTCAACATTTTGAACTTTTCTTGCCTGAGGTAAAAATTCAAAATCCTGAGGTCCAGAATCGGCCTCAACCGGCCGTCCTTTTTGGGAATCAAGAAATACCGGGAGTAGCAACCTTGACCCCTTTCCTGCTCCGGAACCACCTCTATCGCCCCTTTCTTCAACAAGACTAGAACCTCCTGTTGTAAGAGAAGCAAATGGTCCTCCGAACACCAATCCTGGCGAGGAGGGTAAGGAGGAGGAAACTCTTGAAAGGGAAGGGCGTACCCGTTTTCTACAAGATTCAAAACCCAACGATCTGTGGTAATCCGTTTCCAATCTTGTAGAAAAAGGGACATTCGACCCCCCCACAGGACCAGCATGCTCCAAGACGGGGGATCTAGGGCTGCTTCCCCGAGGTACCAGTGGGAGGGGCAGGAGAAGAGGAGGAGGAGGAGGACTGCTGCCGGAGGGCTCCTCGAAGACGGCCTCTATTCTTTCCCCTGTACGACCTATACAGGGGGTTTTTCTGCTGTTGCTGCCGAGGCTGTTGACGGCCACGAAAGGAAGCCGCCTTCCCAAAGCCTCGATATCTTTTATAACCATACCCTCTTGGCTGAGACTGTAGACCCAAAGACCTTGCAGTCGCTTTACTGTCCTTAAAACGCTGCAGAGCAGAGTCCGCCTTGGTGCCAAAAAGTCTCGATCCATCGAAAGGGAGATCTAAAAGAGTAGCCTGAACATCCGGAGAAAATCCAGAAGATCTGAGCCAGGCCTGCCTCCTCGTGACAACAGAAGAACCCATAATCCGGGCAACAGAGTCTGCAGTGTCCAAACCCGACTGGATAACTTGCCGGGCAGCTACCTGAGAGTCCGACAGAGCCTCAAGAAAATGAACCCGATCTTCATCTGGAAGTTTAGGGGCCAGCTGTTTAACAGAGTCCATAAGAGCATGAACGTACCTCCCCAGTAAACAAGTGGCATTCGTAGATTTCAACGCCATACTTGCTGATGAGAACACTTTCTTGGCCGACTGTTCCATCTTTTTAGAATACCTATCCCCTGGAGTGGTAGGGAAGGACCCAGTCGATTGCTTAGAACAAAAAGCTTGAATCACCAAACTTTCAGGAGATGGATGCGCAGAAAGAAAGGCTGGATCACCTGGAGCTGGTCTATATCTCCTTGCGATAGACCTAGAAACTGCAGGAGCTGATAAAGGCTTTTGCCACACCTCCATGACAGGCTCAGTCAATGCCTCATTGAAAGGCAGAAGAGGCTCACTAACAGAAGAAGTTAATGTTCGACTTAACTTCCGCTGAGGGAAGCTGAAGATCCAACAACTCAGCTGCCTTCCTTATTACTACATGATAAGGAGCAACATCCTGAGAGATGACAGCTTTAGGTGAAGAAATCTCCTATTCTGGGGAAGTATCTAGCCCACTGGCCTCTTGCAAGCCCTCGAATTCATCAACAGAATCGAGTATCTCCCCTTCCTCCTGCTCCTGTCGATATTCATCCTCCTCCAACAGCCTTTGAGCATCTCTTCTGGAACGGTGCTTCGGTATCGGCGTCGCCGTCCGCGGCGCCGGAGACAAAGGAACCAGCGTCGAAGTAGGTCCTTCTGAAACGGGCAATGGCGCCGTACGAATCCAAGGCGGCGCCGAATAGACACCGGACGGAGTCTGAGGATTCGGAGTTGAAAACCTCGGCGCCGGAAACTGCCAGGAAGGAGCCGTCGGCATAAAGGGCACAAAGGGCGCCTGGGCGTACTGCTGGGGAACACCCAAGTTAAAGGCAAGCGGACCCACGGGACCAGAAGGCGCACTGGTAGGGTAGGATGCCCTGGCAAACATGCCATACATAGCATTTAAAAAATGCGTGGGATCCGTTCCAGGTCCTGGAAAAGGAGGGTAAGGATCCATACCTCCCTGATTAGAATCCATACGAGGACGAACCGGAGGTTGGTTAAGCGGAGCCGGTGAGGACGGCGCCCGCTCAGGCGAAGCCACAGGCACAGGAGAAGATCCCTGGGCGCCGGCGAACCTCCGGGCGCCGGAGACTTTCTCGGCGCCAGAGACCCTCTGGGCGTCGAAGAACCTCTCGACGCCGGCGAATCCCTCGGAGTCGGCGAATGCATCGGAGTCGCTTGCGGAGAAGGAGAAGGCGATGGAGAAACAAAGTCCTTTCCCCGGCACCGCTGAACAGGAGAAGCCGACCTCGAAGCCACAACCTTGGAAGAGCGACGTCGAGAACTGTGTCTCTTCTTCGACTTCTTATGCTTCTTGGATCTAGAAGTATGCGAAGTCGATGACTTCGAACGCTTGCGACTTCTTTTTTCTTTCTTCGCCTTCGCCATAAAGAGTTTCGCCTCCCGCTCTTTCAATGCCGTAGGATTCATTTTTCTGCAACACGAACACCCATCGACGTCGTGATCAGAAGATAAGCACCAGAGACAGTCATCGTGAGGGTCTGTAATCGACATATGACCACTGCACTCTCTGCAGGGCTTAAAACCAGACTTCTTTGAAGAAGCCATTTCTCCAGGAAATCGAAGGAAATACAGAGAAACAAAGTAATCTCAAAGAAAATGGAGAGTCCCAGAAAAAACCGTTCCGCGTCGTCAGCGCGGAAAAAAGAGAACAGACGTCATCACGCCGACGAGGTCTTCTTATGGCTCCGATGACGTCATACGGAGTCGCGAGCGGAACCGTGCTATTATGACGTCCTCGTCGACGTGGGAGAGCTAGGAAAAAAAATTCAGCGGAAATTCTGGCGCAGGGGGGATTCAAAAGGTAAGGAATCCACAGGCAGATGTATCCATCAGAAACATGTTTTGGGAGTTGGTGAGCACCAATAAAAAGTTTGGTGTAGAGCTCCAGATTAGCGTTGATGGGCGCAAAAAGAACAGAACTGTTGTCAGCATGCAGTGTGCCTTTATAAGAAAATTCCTGGGATGGCAAGGGGTCACCAGAGAGCCAACAGCGCCATCCTTAGGCACGCTCGAGCAGTTGCTTTGAAAAGATTTCAGCTACAGTCTAGCACTTGGAAGATAATTAAAAGGTGAGCAATTTACAGTTAGAAGTATCCATCAGAAAAGTTACTATAATAACTGGTATTACTTCAATGCTATGAGCAAGGTCTGAGTTCAGTGCTTGGCCAGCTGTGTGGGTGGGATCATTAATCAGCTGCTAGAACTCAGCAGGTAAGGATTCTAGATTGTATCAACTCTTTATCTGTGTGTATTGATTTAAAATCATTTGTTCACATTTATTAAAATGAATTTCTATGACATTATTTCCAAATTAAATCCCAGTTTATAAAAAGAAGGGGTCAGAGTTTGGATTGTTGTAGAAAACTACGCAAACAAAAGATATTTTGAATAGATAATGTAATTAACAACCCCATTTTCAAACGAGTAGTTAGTAATCACTGGGAATTCTGTGCATTTCATCTCTTGAGTGGATAGTTAAAGGGTCCTCTTTTGCCCCTTTTTTATGAATATTCTGTAAATGCAATGAACGCCTTTTAAGAAATATGGCCATAATCAGGATGCAAACTTTAGTTTCTGCAAAGCAATTGTTTTTATACAGTAGGCTCTGCAATTTAGCAATGTGTTTTGGGGCAGATTGACAGTCTCTATATAGCTATATTCCTTTAATAGATTATATATATTTTTAATTGGTTTTACACTTTTACCATATATACACCTTTGGCTGAAGGGAAGGTTTCAGAACATGTCTGGGAAGACGGTAGGACAGAAATGGGAAAATCAATTGATTCAGTAAATAAGGACCTTCAGAAGGATAAAGTTACTTTCATTGTTACTTCTGTTAATCCTAATTCATAGAATCTCTCCAGCTTTACGTTTTATATTTATCTTTTACCTGCTTATTTATTTATTTCCCAGTATTCCAGGTACAGAAGTAATTCCAAATCCAGAAGGCTGTTTAGGGGGCCAGTTTCGGTTTCTTTTATCCATTCTCAATCTTATTTAATTACTTTGGCACCTAATCACAGATTGGGCTTCCCACACTTCAAAACTGAAACAGTTATGCAATGGTCCTTCCAGCATGACTCCTCATGTTCTAAGATCTGCCCGTTCTGTTTATGTTATACCTTTTTGTTTGCCTACTACTGTTTGGATCTTGGCCCCACCATCTTGTCTTTCATTTTAATTCTGTATTTGAACTAAAGGCACTCAACTCTGTTCTTATCTTTAAAACACTTATTTCATTTTATTTCTTACCCAGTAAATCTGTAACAGATCAGGAAGGATGCTTTTGGGCATCAGTTTTGTCTCCTTTACTGCACCTTCAGTCCACTTTTCTTTTCTTAGCCTGCTCATCGCAGGTCCAGCTTCCTACACTCCAAATGCAGACTGGGCTATTTAATGCTCCTTCCAAATGGAAGCCCACCTATACCAAGACTCTATGGGCAATGAGTGATGCAGCCTACTTCTAACCTGCCCCAACCTTCGGTTCATATCTCTTGCTCTAGGGATTTCATCCTCTCTCACCATCCTCAACTCATCACAACTGCCTGTTGTAAGCCATCCTTTCGTCAAATTGAAGCCCCCTTATCGATAGCTGTGATTAGCTGCATCACTGACCTCAAAAGTATGCTAGGCAATTTTAGATCCATGCCTGCGCACACTCCACTTTCAGACTGTCGTCCATAACCTCGATTAGGATTGCTGCCGCAAAAACATAATCAGTCCCGACACTGTCCTGGCTATTCTTTTAGACTATAAAATATTTTGCTCCGACTGCATGCTTAGACTGCTGGTGGTATTAATCCCCGTTTGTGACTCTTAAAATTTCCAGATTTAAACTGTTGGCATGCCCTGCCGACCGACTTGATGCCATACCTGTTTAATCTACCTTCACTTGCAGTATTTGTTGCTTCCGCTGAAAACATCCTCCAGGCTCATTACTGCTGTTTGGGGAAGTCCTTGACAATTTCCTGGTTATGTGGTTCCTACCTCAAATAGTCTGCTTCTTTGAGACTTCAACATTTGGACAGACCGGTGTGACCAACCTGAGGTTTTTTGCCAGTCACTGCAATGACCACATTGTGCCCACAAGCACCACACACATTGCAGGTCAGTGTTTGGATCTCATCTTTTCTGGCCTCTGACACTGGTTTCTGTCAGTGTGGTTCTCCCCTCTCCTGAATGGATTATTTCTCAGTCTTCGCTGCTCATTGCCCTTCTGCCCCCTCTAGACACTGCCCTCCTGATTCTACAGCTTTTTGTCCCTGGTCTAAACTCTTGTTTCCAAATTCTGCGCCAATCCTTTCTACCACCTACTCAAGCCTGGGCCCCACCCCTCCACTACCTAGCTTTACTTCTTCATTTATCATACCAATGCCTGGCTTCTGGAAGCTATTAATGCTATGTTTTACTTGTAGCATTCCACAATCAAAAGGGGTCAGTCTTTTGCCCTCTAGTTTTACCCTATAATGGCAGACACCACATCTTTGAGTAAAAAGAGAGCCAAAACAGCTACAAAACATAAAAATTCACTATGCTTCCAAACTCTCTACCCATAGGATCTTCCAAGCATGTTGTTTTTACTTCCTTAAACACATCTATAACTTTCACAATTCAAACACAACAATCTTTGAGACTGCATATCAATTGAGCACCCCAATCAGTATGAAATTGGTGATTAATCCTTTCTGAATTGTGCGCTGAGCTGTACCCCCTTCCTCCAGCCCCAAATTCTGGTACATTGGGAATTCAACGCCTCATGCTTTTATCACACTGGATTGCCCTGCAATTATATTTTTCTAGTCCCTCCTACTGTTTAGATCAATTTCAACTTCTCTTAACAAAAGAGGTCACTAAATGCCTAAACACCATCAGTTCTGGATCTTCCATGGAGTTGGGGAAGGTGGCTGGAGTAGTATCCCCTGTATTCTGCTATAAACAATTGCTTTCTGGTTAGTGCTTTGTTCCGCCGCCCCTTAAGGAGGTCATAATAGTCTCACTTCTAAAGATGCCCACTGAGGACCTCGCACTTGAAAATGTATAGTCCTTTCGCTTTGCTCTACCTCCTTGCAAAGAACTTGGCAAAGTCTGTCAAAACCAACTCTACATCGTTTTGGAAAAGACCGCCACAAGGGATACAGCTCAGTCCCGTTTTTATCCACTCACTACAGAGAAGGAACTCAGCGTTGCACTCAACAGCATCTGGCTTGTTCCGGATGAATGTGGTGTGAGTTCTATAATCCTTTTCATTCTCTCCGTGGCTTTTCACACTGCTGACCATCAAAAAACGCTTTGCGATATAGGGGTCAAATACACTTGCCTATTTATTTGTTCTGCTTATTAAAAACTGCCACTCTAATTTTGTCCATAGGTAGTCACGGGCAGCCACTGTGTTATTAATAAGAGACCTTAGCGCTATCTGGTGAGGTGGATGCATCAAATGATATTGGTGGGGAGAATGGGGACAAGCTCCAAGTGCTTAAGGTATGGCAAGGTCACCTGCAATGAGGTGCCTATATCAGTGAGGGGAATCCATCAGCCAAGGGGGCGTTTCCTAAGAAATGCAGTCAGGAGAAAGGTACAATAACATACCTGGTCTCACCACCACCCTCACCAACGCCCACATGTGAAAATGAGGGAATATGCTTTGCGGGGAAAATGATTCAAGTTGTTGGGCCTCTTATGGCATTTCGTTTTCTTGTACAGAGGACTGTGTGTTTTTTTGTTGAACCACTGACAACCCCTTTAGGGTTCTGGCGTGCCATAGTTACACACATGCACTTACCAAGCCTGGAAGCACTTGCACCAGTGCCAAATAAATGAAAGGTTACTGCACTCAGGTGGGTATTTTATACAAGCAAAGCACAGCAGCAACATCTCTGTGAAAGCACCAATCCACCTACCCCACAGACCCTTGTCCACAATAGCCCCAGCTAAGAGACGAGTGGTCTCACTGTGAAAAAATAAAGGGAGATCTACACGCACAGATATGTTGAAATCTGCACAATCTATAGAGAACCTGCAAAAAAAGCCGCCACTGGCTGGAGCAGTCAAATAGGAAACAGCATCTTGCTGCACACCTTGTCTGCTCCTCTCTGATTATGTCATTCTCAACCGGTCATCGATAACATTAAAAGGCGGCTGCAGGGAGCACTATGCAAATGCAGCTGATGAGGGTGGAGGCACACCAAGGGATGGGACATCATGCACTCTTTTTCAAGCTTGATGAACATCTGGCTACAACTCTAGGAGTCACTGATGAAATGAAGAGCTGATGGGCCTGGTCACATTTTGACCAAGGCTGCTATCACCGTCTGTGTTCATGTGACTTAGCCATGAGTACAGGTGAAGTCAGGGTCAGTACAGGTTTTAAGAGACTGGCATATCAGAGCAGGGCAAACTGAAGGTTTCAGAGTCAAAGTAGTGAGAAACACATGGAGGTTGACATCATAAGGAATAATGATGACTAGCCGTTCTATCCATAGGTATAGCTGTGGAATAAGCTTGCTTTGCATTACCTGCATTTCTTGCTCCTTCCCAAAGAAGGTCAAAAGGTCCAGCATGTACACTCTAGGGTACTCTGTGCATGAGGTTCAAGATCTGTGTTTGCAGAGGCAAGCCCTTCCAAAGACTGGTTGCCCTATGAAGGAGTGTACATAGGGTCCTAACCCTTTCACTGATGTATCCAGGAAATACAATCAGTAGCTGTAAGATTCCCACAGAAGACTGACAATGTACAGTGAACAGTCCTTGTGCTTTTGCTGCAAGGGGCAAAGCACTGTTCGTGTCTTCCCTTTATGTACCAGGATCCTTCTGCTCGCTGTTCTCCAAGCCCAGGGAAAATTATTGAATGACAAAATCTGTTTCTGTCCTCAACAAACTACTTTCTTATTTGTGTCTTGGCTCAAAATTGAGTCACATCAAGAAAGAGAATGTTTTCTTTCTTTTTTTCCAAGTTGGAAGCAATGCTCTGTGAGTACAGCCTTATGCAGTACTCACCAGAAATCTCCCTGCCGAAAGTGCTTATAAATGGGGAAAAGTCTATAATTTAACCAAGTCAATTGGGGAGCGGGCGGTTCTAATGAATTACGATTCACACAAACTGTGGTGCACTTCTCAAAGCCAGGAGACCGATATATATTTGAAAAACTAAAGAAATCGAATAAAAGTTACAAAGTATGGTGGCATATTATAACTCCATAATAGCCACTTACTTTCTAAAGTTATAGGTGCTGTAATTCCCAGTAACAAAACATTTTTCTTCATTTACTGTTTCCGACATTCTTCCTAGGAGATAGCTAGCACTGCACATGACAAGTAATTCCGGAGGAGAGAAAAGCACAGGACAAATAATACTCCAGAGAAGAGAAAGGAGCATATGTGGAAAGAGGCTATTGCATTAAAAATGTACATGTAATGTCAGATTCAAATCGAGAATAGAAACATTAACAGAGTTTTAAGTACGGCTATGTGTATTTCGGTATACTAGAAGATAGCATTTATTTTGCCTCCCTTCTAACCTCCAGTCCACTTTTAAATACCCTTAAACCATAAGAAGTCATTGTTGAAGTACATACTTTGCCTTAAGGATTTCCCAATAATTTGAGAGCTGGAAGAGCTTTTTAATTGGCAAATGAAGCAACTAATAGGAAAAGAGTCAAATATTCTTTGAGCTTTCACATTTACTCACTGGTGGTAGTTTTTTTTTGTCGGCCTAGAGATAGTGTTACCTCTTTCACTCAACTCATAATTAAAAAAGTCATACATTAAATAAACACAGATAGAGGGGCTTAGGGTCACCCCTCTTCATCCATTGATCTTTTAAGTGTCAAAGATATTTTCTTCCTTCCTTGTCGGTATACAGCATGGAACAATGGCTCAGCTCACTTCAGCCACTGGCTTTATTGCAATGAGAATTATGTCATGATCATATGTGATGCATCATTCTATGTGCCCATCTTCCTTGAAATGAATGCCCTTCTATGCCAGGCCTGGCTGGACAATCCTTTATTTTTTCCATAGCCTACTTTTCAGGTCTTGTTCATTTCTTTCATTCATTGCACTTTTTAAGAGCAGCTCCAAAGACCGTTCTATGGGGCTGCTCACTTGCCATGCAGTGATTTATTTCGAATGCAGTGCGCCTCATTGAGCGCTGTCACTGCTTCAAAACTGGAGGGCCAATTTTCAATGGAATTTGCACACTTTTACCACTCCAAGCTGGCACTCAGGTTTAAAAGCAAAGAGTCAGCCATCTTGGAATGGTACAAAACAACAAGCGCGCCAGTAGGTGGCATTGTTAAGCTCAGCTTGGCGTTGACCGTGTAGGATGTGACGTGCACAGTGCATATACAGGCACCACGCGGTGCACTGAAGTCGGTTTCTTATTGCGACGTTCCATGCCAGGAGCGGGGAGTCACGAAGAACACTGACCACTGGTGTGAAAAACCTAGGGCCCTGAAAGGGGAAAAAACCTCCCCCTTGAAATCCGTTTGCAGAGCGGGGAGGATGGGTGGGTCACTAAGGAACCTGCAGCTAGACAATCTCTACCAGATAAGGCGTTACCGAAGGTAAGTAACTAGTTCGTCTGATAGATACTTCTAGCCACAGATTCCCTACCTTTTGAATAGACACCCAAGCAATACCTCCCCAGAGGTGGGTCTGAAGACCAGGGCCGGACTGGGAACCAAAACAGGCCCTGGCAAAGTGCTCGGCTGGCCCCACAGGGGGGCTGGGTGTGCGGCGGAGCTGTTTGCCAGGGCCGGTTTCAGCCGATTTTGTTACAGGGGCCGATATTGCAGCTATGCTGCAAAACCGGCCCCCGTAACAAAAACGGCCCCCAGGGGCCCAAAACCGGCCCCCACCCTGGCGGCCCACCGGGGAAACACCCAGTGCCCGCGACGGCCAGTCCGGCCCTGCTGAAGACCAATTTAATACGAGGAAGTCCTGCAGGACTGAACGAGCAAAGTGCCTGTCCCGACACACCAGAATGTCCAGGCAGGAGTGTTTTGTGAACGTGTGCAAGGAAGCCCATGTTGCTGCCTGGCAGATGTCTAGGACGGGAACTCAGAGTGCTAATGGAAAGGTTGCAGCTTTAGCTCTAGTAGAATGAGCACACAAACCCGCAGGGGGTCGCTTTTTGGCCAAAGTAATGCAGATCTTTTTACAGAGCACGATCCATTGGGAGATGGTCCGCTTCTGCACAGCCCGTCCTTTCTTCACTCCGACATACCCCACGAAGCGTTGGTCGTCCACCCGTAACTCGTGTGCAGTCAAGGTAGAATGGCAATGCTCTTTTTGGGTCCAGATGGTGAAGTTGCTCCTCTTCATTAGAGGGATGTGGCAGAGCGTAAAAAGTTGTCAGAGTGATGGTTTGGCCTACATGTAAGGGAGACACAACTTTCGGTAGAAATGATGCTCTCGTACGGAGCACCAGTTTCTCTGGGTAGATGTTAAAGTACGGAGGCTTGAGTGAACAAGCCTGAAGTGTGCTGACTCTCTGGGCGGATGTGATAGCCACGAGAAAGGCCGTCTTGATGGTAAGGAGCCCGACACGACAATTGTGCAAACGTTCAAAAGGAGCACACATAAGGTAAGTGGGGACAAGATTGAGTTCCCACTGAGGCATAATGAAAGGAGAAGATGGGAACAAATGTTGCAAACCTTTAAAAAATCTATTTACAATAGGGGATTTGAAGAGGGATGGCAGGTCAGGCAAGAACGGAAAAGCTGAAATAGCAGAAAGATGGCCCTTGAGAGTGCCCAGAGCAGAGCCCTGCTGGGCAAGAGAAAGATTGAAGAAAAGAACCTGAGAAAGGGGGGGGGGGGTGGGCAGAAAGGGGATTATTTGTCTTTTTGTACATCATGCCACATATTTTCACCAACGGCAGGAGTATAGCGTCTTGGTGGAGGGACATCTTGCTGCCAAGATTAAGCTACAGACTTCAGGATGAAGGTTGAAAGCTGTCAGCTGTCAACACTCAATCTCCACGCAAAAAGGCAAAGAGTGGACAGGTTCAGGTGGAGGACCCTTCCCTGCTGCTGCAACAAAAGATCCTCCCTGAAAGGGCAGCCTGATTGAAGGACTGATGGCCATGCTCCACAGCTCGGGATACCAGACTCTCCATGCCCAGTCCGGAGCCACAAGAATGACTTGGGCCTAGTTGTTCTTGATCTTCTTGAGAGCTCTTGGCAGGAGTGGTATGGGGTAAAGGCGTACAGGAGGCCTGAGCTCCACTCAAGACGAAAAGCATCTCTGAGCGAGTGCCACCTTGGAAACTCCAGCGCACAGAACTGCTGACGTTGTGAGTTCTCGTTGGTGTTGAACACATCCAACAAAGGCTCTCCACACTACTGAAAGAGACCTTGCACCACCTCCGGATGGAAATGCCATCTGTGATCAACTTGGCATCTTCGGCTGAGTTTGCCCGTCCTGGCTTTCAGAGAGCCTGCCAGCTGTTGATCCACCAGGGATAGGTCTTGACGTTCCAGCCATATCCAGAGACGCAGGGCCTCTTGACAAAGGGTCTATGACCCCACCCCGCCCTGTTTGTTGCAGTACCACATGACGGTGGTGTTGTCTGTGAACACCTGTACTAGCCTTCCCTTGAGGGGGGTAAAAAGGTTTTTAATGACAGTCCGATCGCTCAGAGCTCCAACAGGTTGATGAGTAGTCCGGATTCCGCATGAGATCAGAGGCCTCTGATCTCTACCTTTCTCAGATGGCCGCCCCATCCCAGGAGTGACGCATCTGTAACTACTGTCAGATCTGGTTGGGGAAGGGAGAGGGGTCTGCTGCTGACCCAACTGTGGTTCATTAACCCTCAATGCAAATCTTTTGCCTCTGAGATCTGGTCGGAGAGAATCCCCTGATGCTGCGGCACGGACGATACAGACAACGCCACATGGAGCCGAATTATGCCACCTACTGGCACGCAGGGGAACTGCTCAAGAAACAAGTTCTGGATCCAGTCTGACGCCTGGAAATAATTCAAAAGGTAAGGAATCTGCAGCTAGAAGTCCCTGTAAATATGATACAGTATATAACACCATCATAAGATGACTGCCCGTTGCTATGTTTACCGGGTGGCTATCTTGGAATAGTAATGTGTATAGTTTGTCATTGTTTTACTGTTATAAGATTGCAGACATGTTGCTTCTAAATCTAAATAGCAGCTATTTTTGAATGATAAAACAATGATAAAGTTTGAATAGATGAAGCCGACTGTGATTATTTTTATTTTTACTTATTTTTTATTGTAAGCACGTGCCGTCCTTGTGCAGGCAGCAGCAATTTTTTTCATTTAAATCTTTTGATTTTTGGTGCAAATGCTAGCCACAAAAAAACAAAAAAACACAACACTGCACTACAACAATATCCCTTGCCAAGATCAGACCTATTATCTTTGGCAATTCTCGTTTTACATGATCTTTGAACAACTTGGCAGAGCAGGTTTAAAAATAAATCGCCACCTGGAGAAAATAGCATAACAACTCTGTTTTCAATAAAACTCCTGCAATACAAAGGATAGAGATGGAACTTCAGGAAAGGTTCAACAGTAAAGTATACTTACTTGAAAAGACTTCTGCTTATACGCTGCTATTCACACACGCAGTAAACAGACTATATAAAAAAATCAAGAGCAAAAATCCTCCTAGCCAGTTTTTGGGACCAAATGCACATCTAACAATTAATGAAAGTAAAGCTACGCCACAGACCTCCGAACTTGACATAGTGAATGTTACGGTTCGCTGAGCTAAGAAGAAGTTTATTAATGGGCAATGTAACTGAATGAAAATTATGAGTTGCAGAAGAAAAGCAGAACAAAGAACAGAAGCAGCAGCAATTTTACTCACGTGTGGTGGAAAAGGACGCAGTCGAGTTAAACTCTCCTCTGGATATGTGACTTCTCCCATTGGGAGGAAAGGTTTTGGAACTGATCCAGTCTCATACATAGACATGGGTCTGCTACCCCGTGCGGTTGGCCGATGCTTTAAAGAGGAGTGATTGGAGGGATCTGGGTAGTCAGAACCAGTTTGGACCTGATAAATATTGGTTGTGGCCTGTTTCCTGAGGGTCGTATTTTCACTCTGTAGCGTTTGAAGCTGAAAAACATTTTAGCAGGGGAACTTTGTTTTCCTTTACAAGAAGCTTCAAATGCACGAGAGTACATAAATACATCTTTGTAAATAATATATTAGGATAAATAAGTGCAAGCACAGATTGCTGAAAATGACATCACTTGTTTAGTCCTTAAATGATAAATTACGTTAATTTAAAATCTAAAACACTTCTAGGATGGGCATTTACAAGGCGCTCCTTCTGCTATAGTTTGTTTTGGTCTACTGAAATGTCAATTTGTACTATCTCCCGATACAAAACTTATTTTATTTTCAGGTTAAATGTTATGCATGAAGAATTTCAATTATACATTATTTAAAGGACTACCAGGCCAACCACAAATAAATCACAGTACCAATTAAAAGCCCAACTTCATCGACGTGCCTGGCTAAAGTTTCCTTCCAGTGAAACCTTGTCTAGCCACCTTTAAGCATTGTTCAACCCCCAGCAATGCACACTAAACACTGGCAGACTAACACCATAGAGCAAAAGTACAAACAAAGCCACTTTTCAAAGCAAGCAGAGGCAAACTGGAGCTAAGGATATGCAAACAAAGAGGTAAAAGGCGGCGATTTTCAAAAAAACGCAACAAGAATAAACCGTTTTAAAAGTTATTTATTATATAAAAATCTTCGTTATTAAGAATTTTTTTTATAAAAAATACATCATATATATAACGTTGTTAAACTCTCAGTCCGTAATGGGCTTGCGATGCGTGCACTTGAGCCTTTTCTGTAAGTGTTTGGAACTGCAGATTCACAGAGTTGAGGATTTTTTCAGCATGTACGCAATATTCAGAAAAAAGTCTCTGTAATAATGATGCTTGAAACTTAATGGACAGTCCATGCCAAGAGTCAAATTTGTCCAACAGCCAAAAAAACTTATTGAACTGTCTTGTAACCAGAGCTCACCTAAAGTCACACCAACATGATGTAACTCCCTAAAACTTGTGACACGTTAACACTTAATTGGCATGGTCATTTTGTGGTCTTCGCTTCTATTGCATCAATGTAACTCAGGTGTCCTCTTATTTCAGCTGCACACCATTTCACAACTGTTTCAATTTCCTGTAATACTTTTCAACATTGACATGGCTTAAATCCTCAGTAAGGGGAAGTGATGCATTCTTTTTTTCTTAAGACCACACGTTAAACGATAGAGAAACACTTAGGTCGTCAGGAGCATCTCCTCTTCATTTAGCATCTTTTCCATGCAAACTCTGAAGTGTAAAGATAAGATATGAATCATGCAACTAGAAAACTAAAAACAATAAGTATGTGCATATTACTGCTGCCTATAATTACGCTCTTAGCAAACTGAATAAATGACTGTAAATGGCTGGACTGTACGGACTGCACCGTCTCGAGATGGTGACAAGAAAGGGGGTTTAGAACAGGAAAAGGTGGTGTGGTAATATGCTAGATGTCAAAGGCTTACTCGTTCCGAGTGCCGAGTCAAGAGTGAAAACAAAAAAAAGTGCAATCAATGGCAATGGGTATTAACTTGCAGACGCTGTTAGCATCATTGTTTTCCACACACATCCTCATTGCCACACATTGCATGTGCGATTTCCTCTAGGTTCTACCTGGAGATAACTGCACATGAAACAAGCATTGACAAAGATCACAGGTCTTGCCTAGGAGACCTATTGGCTTTAGCAAAGATTTTTAGCCATCCTAGGCTGGAAATAAGGTTAAAAAACAAAAAAGGCGCTATATGACAGCCTTTGATTTTGACAAACACGGGAGGGCGAGTGGGTGGGGTTAACGCGGCAAGGGTTGGTGGGCAGGCAGCGGTTACCCACAGACAAGCAGGGGTTAACGCAGACAACGGTGGATGGGCAAGGGTTAGTAGACCACGGTAGGGCGGGCGTTAACGCACACAACGGTAGGTGGGCAGGGTTAACGCAGAAAACGGTAGGTGGGTGTTGATGCAGACAACGGTGGGCGGGTGGGGTTACCGCTGACAACAGTGGGTGGGAGGGGGTTAATGCACACAACGGCAGGTGGGAGGGTAGGGATTAACTCAGAAAACGGTGGGTGGGGATTAACTCAGAAAACGGTGGGTGGGTGTGTTCATGCACACAACAGTAGGTGGGTGGGGGTTAAAGCACACAACGGTATGTGGGTGGACAGTATTAACGCACACAAGCTGGGGGTTAACGCATACAACAGTGGGTGGGTGACTGGGCGGGGGTTACTGTTGACAACGGTGGGAGAGAGTTAATGCACACAACGGCAGGTGGGAGGGCAGGGGTTAAAGCAGAAATCGGTGGGTGGGAGGGGGTTAACGCACACAACGGTGGGTGTGAGGGGGTTAACGCACAGAACGGTAGGTGGCTGGGGGTTAACGCACACAACGGTATGTGGGTGGTGTTAACGCACGCAATTGGTTAATGCACACAACAGTGGTGGGTGGGGGTTAACGCACACAACGGTGGGTGGGCGACTGGGGGTTAACGCACGCAACAGTGGGTGGGAGGGTGGGGGTTAAGGCACAGAACGGTAGGTGGCTGGGGGTTAACGCACACAACGGTATGTGGGTGGGTGGTGTTAACGCACCCAATTGGTTAATGCACACAACAGTGGTGGGCGGGTGGGGGTTAACGCACACAACGGTGGGTGGGCGACTGGGGGTTAACGCACGCAACAGTGGGTGGGAGGGTGGGGGTTAAGGCACACAACAGTGGGTGGGCAGGGGTTTACGCACACAACGGTTTGTTAACGCACACATGGGGGTAACACAACGGTGGGTGGGGGTTAACGCACACAATGGTGGGTGGGTAGAGGTTAACGCACACAACGGTGGGTGGGGTTTACCGCACACAACAGGGATTAATGCACACAACGGCGGGTGGGTGGGCAGGGGTTAAAGCACACAACGGTGGGTGGGCGGGCGGGGGTTAACGCACACAACGGCGGGTGAAGGGCAGGTGGGGGTTAAAGCACACAACGGCGGGTGGGAGGGCGGGTGGGGGTTAAAGCACACAACGGCGGGTGGGGGTTAAAGCACACAACGGCGGGTGGGAGGGCGGGTGGGGGTTAAAGCACACAACGGCGGGTGGGAGGGTGGGGGTTAAAGCACACAACGGCGGGTGGGAGGGTGGGGGTTAAAGCACACAACGGCGAGTGGGAGGGCGGGTGGGGGTTAACGCACACAACGGCGAGTGGGAGGGCGGGTGGGGGTTAACGCACACAACGGCGGGTGGGAGGGCGGGTGGGGGTTAACGCACACAACGGTGGGTGGGAGGGGGTTAACGCACACAACGGCGGGTGGGGGTTAACGCACACAACGGCGGGTGGGGGTTAACGCACACAACGGCGGGTGGGAGGGCGGGTGGGGGTTAACGCACACAACGGCGGGTGGGAGGGCTGGTGGGGATTAACGCACAACGGTGGGTGGGGGTTAACGCACACAACGGGGGTAGGAGGACTGGTGGGGGTTAACGCACACAACAGTGGGTGGGTGGCTGGGGATTAACGCACACAACGGTGGGTGGTGGTTAATACACACAACAGTGGGTGGGGGTTAACACACAACGGTGGGTGGGCGGGGGTTAACAACGGTGGGTGGGCGGGGGTTAACAACGGTGGGTGGGCGGGGGTTAACACAACGGTGGGTGGGCGGGGGTTAACACAACGGTGGGTGGGCGGGGGTTAACACACAACGGTGGGTGGGCGGGGGTTAACACAAAACGGTGGGTGGGCGGGGGTTAACACACAACGGTGGGTGGGCGGGGGTTAACACAACGGTGGGTGGGCGTTAACACAACGGTGGGTGGGCGGGGGTTAACACAACGGTGGGTGGGTGGGCGGGGGTTAACACAACGGTGGGTGGGTGGGCGGGGGTTAACACAATGGTGGGTGGGTGGGCGGGGGTTAACACACAACGGTGGGTGGGCGGGGGTTAACACACAACGGTGGGTGGGCGGGGGATAACACACAACGGTGGGTGGGCGGGGGTTAACACACAACGGTGGGTGGGCGGGGGTTAACACACAACGGTGGGTGGGCGGGGGTTAACACAACGGTGGGTGGGGGTTAACACACAACGGTGGGTGGGCGGGGGTTAACACAACGGTGGGTGGGCGGGGGTTAACACAACGGTGGGTGGGCGGGGGTTAACACAACGGTGGGTGGGCGGGGGTTAACACAACGGTGGATGGGTGGGCGGGGGTTAACACAACGGTGGGTGGGGGTTAACACACAACGGTGGGTGGGGGTTAACACACAACGGTGGGTGGGGGTTAACACACAACGGTGGGTGGGGGTTAACACAACGGTGGGGGTTAACACACAACGGTGGGTGGGGGTTAACACACAACGGTGGGTGGGTTGGCGGGGGTTAACGCACACAACGGTGGGTGGGAGGGCGGGGGTTAATGCACACAAAGGTGGGTGGGAGGGCGGGGTTAATGCACACAAAGGTGGGTGGGAGGGCGGGGGTTAATGCACACAAAGGTGGGTGGGGGGCGGGGGTTAATGCACACAAAGGTGGGTGGGGGGCGGGGGTTAATGCACACAAAGGTGGGTGGGGGGCGGGGGTTAATGCACACAAAGGTGGGTGGGGGCGGGGGTTAATGCACACAACGGTGGGTGGGAGGGCGGGGGTTAATGCACACAACGGTGGGTGGGAGGGCGAGGGTTAATGCACACAACGGTGGGTGGGAGGGCGGGGGTTAATGCACACAACGGTGGGTGCGAGGGCGGGGGTTAATGCACACAATGGTGGGTGGGAGGGCGGGGGTTAACGCACACAATGGTGGGTGGGAGGGCGGGGGTTAACGCACACAATGGTGGGCGAGGGTTAACGCACACAACGGTGGGTGGGGGTTAATGCACACAACGGTGGGTGGGGGTTTACGCACACAATGGTGGGTGGGTGTAAGGGGAGTTAACGCACACAACGGTAGGTGGCTGGGGGTTAACACAACGGTATGTGGGTCGGTGGTGTTAACGCACACAATTGGTTAATGCACACAACAGTGGGTGGGCAGGGGTTAACAGACAAAGGGGGCTGGGCGGACGGGGTTAACAGATCAAGGTGGGTGGGTAGGTTTAACGCAGACAACAGTGGGTGGGCAGGTGGGTTAAATGCAGACAACAGTAGGTGGGCTTAACGCAGACAAGAGTGGGTGAGCGGGCTTAACACAGGCAACAATGGGTGGGCAGGCTTAACGCAGACAGCGGTAGGAGGATGGTCTTAATGCAGACATCGGTGGGTGGGCGGTCTTAATGCAGACAGCGGTGGGTGGGCTTAATGCAGACAATGCTGGGTGGGCAGGCTTAACAGACAACTCTTGGGAGGACGGGGTTAACGCAGACAATGGTGGGTTAAAGCAGACATTGGTGAGTGGAAGGGGTTAACACAAACAACGGTGGGTGGGCGGGGTTAACAGACAACTGGGGTGGGCAAGAGGGGTTTAACAGACAACTTGGGTGGGCGGGAGGGGTTTAATACAGACAACTGGGGTGGGCAGGCGGGGGTTTAACACAGACAACTGGGGCGGGCGGGGTTTTAACACAGACAACTGGGGCGGGCGGGGTTTTAACACAGACAACTGGGGTGGGCGGGCGGGGTTTTAACACAGACAACTGGGGTGGGCGGGCGGGGTTTTAACACAGACAACTGGGGTGGGCGGGCGGGGTTTTAACACAGACAACTGGGGTGGGCGGGCGGGGTTTTAACAGACAAAAGGGGTGGGCGGGCGGGGTTTTAACACAGACAACTGGGGTGGGCGGGCGGGGTTTTAACACAGACAACTGGGGTGGGCGGGCGGGGTTTTAACACAGACAACTGGGGCGGGGTTTTAACACAGACAACTGGGGCGGGCGGGCGGGGTTTTAACACAGACAACTGGGGCGGGCGGGCGGGGTTTTAACACAGACAACTGGGGCGGGCGGGGTTTTAACACAGACAACTGGGGCGGGCGGGGTTTTAACACAGACAACTGGGGTGGGCGGGAGGGGTATAACACAGACAAACGGGGGTGGACGAGTGTGATTTAACACAGACATCTGGGGTTGGGGTGGGCAGGAGGGGTTTAACACAGAAAACTGGGGTGGGCGGGGGTTTAACACAGACAACTGGGGTGGGCGGGCGGGGTTTTAACACAGACAAACGGGGGTTGGCGGGAGGGGTTTTAACACAGACAAACGGGGGTGGGCGGGAGGGGTTTTAACACAGACAAACGGGGGTGGGCGGGAGGGGTTTTAACACAGACAAACGGGGGTGGGCGGGAGGGGTTTTAACACAGAAACGGGGGCGGGAGGGGTTTTAACAGAAACGGGGTGGGCGGGCGGGGTTTTAACAGACAACTGGGGTGGGCGGGAGGGGGTTTAACACAGAAAACTGGGGTGGGCGGGAGGGGTTTAACACAGAAAACTGGGGTGGGCGGGAGGGGTTTAACACAGAAAACTGGGGTGGGCGGGAGGGGTTTAACACAGAAAACTGGGGTGGGCGGGAGGGGTTTAACTCAGAAAACTGGGGTGGGCGGGAGGGGGTTTAACTCAGAAAACTGGGGTGGGCGGGAGGGGTTTAACACAGAAAACTGGGGTGGGCGGGAGGGGTTTAACACAGAAAACTGGGGTGGGCGGGAGGGGTTTAACACAGAAAACTGGGGTGGGCGGGAGGGGTTTTAACACAGAAAACTGGGGTGGGCGGGAGGGGTTTTAACACAGAAAACTGGGGTGGGCGGGAGGGGTTTTAACACAGAAAACTGGGGTGGGCGGGAGGGGTTTTAACACAGAAAATTGGGGTGGGCGGGAGGGGTTTTAACACAGAAAACTGGGGGTGGGCGGGAGGGGTGTTAACACAAAACTGGGGGTGGGCGGGAGGGGTTTTAACACAGAAAACTGGGGGTGGGCGGGAGGGGTTTTAACACAGAAAACTGGGGGTGGGCGGGAGGGGTTTTAACACAGAAAACTGGGGGTGGGCGGGAGGGGTTTTAACACAGAAAACTGGGGGTGGGCGGGAGGGGTTTTAACACAGAAAACTGGGGGTGGGCGGGAGGGGTTCAACACAGAAAACTGGGGGTGGGCGGGAGGGGTTTAACAGACAACTGGGGGTGGGCGGGAGGGGTTTAACAGACAACTGGGGGTGGGCGGGAGGGGTTTAACAGACAACTGGGGGTGGGCGGGAGGGGTTTAACAGACAACTGGGGGTGGGCGGGAGGGGTTTAACAGACAAACGGGGGTGGGCGGGAGGGGTTTAACAGACAAACGGGGGTGGGCGGGAGGGGTTTAACAGACAAACGGGGGTGGGCGGGAGGGGTTTAACAGACAAACGGGGGTGGACCAGCGTGATTTAACACAGACATCTGGGGTTGGGGGTGGGCAGGAGGGGTTTAACACAGAAAACTGGGGTGGGCGGGAGGGGGTTTAACACAGAAAACTGGGGTGGGCGGGAGGGGGTTTAACACAGAAAACTGGGGTGGGCGGGAGGGGGTTTAACACAGAAAACTGGGGTGGGCGGGAGGGGGTTTAACACAGAAAACTGGGGTGGGCGGGAGGGGTTTAACAGACAAACGGGGGTGGGCGGGAGGGGTTTAACAGACAAACGGGGGTGGGCGGGAGGGGTTTAACAGACAAACAGGGGTGGGCGGGAGGGGTTTAACAGACAAACAGGGGTGGGCGGGAGGGGTTTAACAGACAAACAGGGGTGGGCGGGAGGGGTTTAACAGACAAACAGGGGTGGGCGGGAGGGGTTTAACAGACAAACGGGGGTGGACGAGCGTGATTTAACACAGACATCTGGGGTTGGGGGTGGGCAGGAGGGGTTTAACACAGAAAACTGGGGTGGGCGGGAGGGGGTTTAACACAGAAAACTGGGGTGGGCGGGAGGGGTTTAACACAGAAAACTGGGGTGGGCGGGAGGGGTTTAACACAGAAAACTGGGGTGGGCGGGAGGGGGTTTAACACAGAAAACTGGGGTGGGCGGGAGGGGTTTAACACAAAAAACTGGGGTGGGCGGGAGGGGTTTAACACAGAAAACTGGGGTGGGCGGGAGGGGTTTAACACAGAAAACTGGGGAGGGCGGGAGGGGTTTAACACAGAAAACTGGGGTGGGCGGGAGGGGGTTTAACACAGAAAACTGGGGTGGGCGGGAGGGGTTTAACACAGAAAACTGGGGTGGGCGGGAGGGGTTTAACACAGAAAACTGGGGTGGGCGGGAGGGGTTTAACACAGAAAACTGGGGTGGGCGGGAGGGGTTTAACAGAAAACTGGGGTGGGCGGGAGGGGTTTAAAACAGAAAACTGGGGTGGGCGGGAGGTGGTTTAACACAGAAAACTGGGGTGGGCGGGAGGGGGTTTAACACAGAAAACTGGGGTGGGCGGGAGGGGGTTTAACACAGAAAACTGGGGTGGGCGGGAGGGGTTTAACACAGAAAACTGGGGTGGGCGGGAGGGTTTAACACAGAAAACTGGGGTGGGCGGGAGGGGTTTTAACACAGAAAACTGGGGTGGGCGGGAGGGGTTTTAACACAGAAAACTGGGGTGGGCGGGAGGGGTTTTAACACAGAAAACTGGGGTGGGCGGGAGGGGTTTAACACAGAAAACTGGGGTGGGCGGGAGGGTTTTAACACAGAAAACTGTGGTGGGCGGGAGGGGTTTTAACACAGAAAACTGGGGTGGGCGGGAGGGGTTTTAACACAGAAAACTGGGGTGGGCGGGAGGGGTTTTAACACAGAAAACTGGGGTGGGCGGGAGGGGTTTTAACACAGAAAACTGGGGTGGGCGGGAGGGGTTTTAACACAGAAAACTGGGGTGGGCGGGAGGGGTTTTAACACAGAAAACTGGGGTGGGCGGGAGGGGTTTTAACACAGAAAACTGGGGGTGGGCGGCAGGGGTTTAACACAGACAAACGGGGGTGGACGAGCGTGATTTAACACAGACATCTGGGGTTGGGGTGGGCGGGAGGGGGTTTAACAGAAAACTGGCGGTGGGCGGGAGGGGTTTTAACACAGAAAACTGGGGGTGGGCGGGAGGGGTTTTAACACAGAAAACTGGGGGTGGGCGGGAGGGGGTTTAACAGAAAACTGGGGGTGGGCGGGAGGGGTTTAACAGACAAACGGGGGTGGGCGGGAGGGGTTTAACAGACAAACGGGGGTGGGCGGGAGGGGTTTAACAGACAAACGGGGGTGGGCGGGAGGGGTTTAACACAGACATCTGGGGTTGGGGGTGGGCAGGAGGGGTTTAACAGACAAACAGGGGTGGGCGGGAGGGGTTTAACAGACAAACGGGGGTGGACCAGCGTGATTTAACACAGACATCTGGGGTTGGGGGTGGGCAGGAGGGGTTTAACACAGAAAACTGGGGTGGGCGGGAGGGGTTTAACACAGAAAACTGGGGTGGGCGGGAGGGGTTTAACACAGAAAACTGGGGTGGGCGGGAGGGGTTTAACACAGAAAACTGGGGTGGGCGGGAGGGGTTTAACACAGAAAACTGGGGTGGGCGGGAGGGGTTTAACACAGAAAACTGGGGTGGGCGGGAGGGGTTTAACACAGAAAACTGGGGTGGGCGGGAGGGGTTTAACACAGAAAACTGGGGTGGGCGGGAGGGGTTTAACTCAGAAAACTGGGGTGGGCGGGAGGGGTTTAACACGTTTAACACAGAAAACTGGGGTGGGCGGGAGGGGTTTTAACACAGAAAACTGGGGTGGGCGGGAGGGGTTTTAACACAGAAAACTGGGGTGGGCGGGAGGGGTTTTAACACAGAAAACTGGGGTGGGCGGGAGGGGTTTTAACACAGAAAACTGGGGTGGGCGGGAGGGGTTTTAACACAGAAAACTGGGGTGGGCGGGAGGGGTTTAACACAGAAAACTGGGGGTGGGCGGGAGGGGTTTTAACACAGAAAACTGGGGGTGGGCGGGAGGGTTTTAACAGAAAACTGGGGGTGGGCGGGAGGGTTTTAACAGAAAACTGGGGGTGGGCGGGAGGGGTTTAACAGACAACTGGGGGTGGGCGGGAGGGGTTTAACAGAGACATCTGGGGTTGGGGTGGGCAGGAGGGGTTTAACACAGAAAACTGGGGTGGGCGGGGGTTTAACACAGACAACTGGGGTGGGCGGGGGTTTAACAGACAACTGGGGTGGGCGGGCGGGGTTTTAACACAGACAAACGGGGGTGGGCGGGAGGGGTTTTAACACAGACAAACGGGGGTGGGCGGGAGGGGTTTTAACACAGAAACGGGGGCGGGAGGGGTTTTAACACAGAAACGGGGGTGGGCGGGCGGGGTTTTAACAGACAACTGGGGTGGGCGGGGTTTTAACAGACAACTGGGGAGGGCGGGGTTTTAACACAGACAACTGGGGTGGGCGGGAGGGGTATAACACAGACAAACGGGGGTGGGCGGGAGGGGTATAACACAGACAAACGGGGGTGGGCGGGAGGGGTATAACACAGACAAACGGGGGTGGACGAGTGTGATTTAACACAGACATCTGGGGTTGGGGTGGGCAGGAGGGGTTTAACACAGAAAACTGGGGTGGGCGGGGGTTTAACACAGACAACTGGGGTGGGCGGGCGGGGTTTTAACACAGACAAACGGGGGTGGGCGGGAGGGGTTTTAACACAGACAAACGGGGGTGGGCGGGAGGGGTTTTAACACAGAAACGGGGGTGGGCGGGCGGGGTTTTAACAGACAACTGGGGTGGGCGGGCGGGGTTTTAACACAGACAACTGGGGTGGGCGGGCGGGGTTTTAACACAGACAACTGGGGTGGGCGGGCGGGGTTTTAACACAGACAACTGGGGTGGGCGGGCGGGGTTTTAACAGACAACTGGGGTGGGCGGGAGGGGTTTAACACAGACAAACGGGGGTGGGCGGGAGGGTTTTAACACAGACAAACGGGGGTGGGCGGGAGGGGTTTTAACACAGAAAACGGGGGTGGGCGGGAGGGGTTTTAACACAGAAAACTGGGGTGGGCGGGAGGGGTTTTAACACAGAAAACTGGGGTGGGCGGGAGGGGTTTTAACACAGAAAACTGGGGTGGGCGGGAGGGGTTTTAACACAGAAAACTGGGGGTGGGCGGGAGGGGTTTTAACACAGAAAACTGGGGGTGGGCGGGAGGGGTTTTAACACAGAAAACTGGGGGTGGGCGGGAGGGGTTTTAACACAGAAAACTGGGGGTGGGCGGGAGGGGTTTTAACAGAAACTGGGGGTGGGCGGGTGGGGTTTTAACACAGAAAACTGGGGGTGGGCGGGAGGGGTTTTAACACAGAAAACTGGGGGTGGGCGGGAGGGGTTTTAACACAGAAAACTGGGGGTGGGCGGGAGGGGTTTTAACACAGAAAACTGGGGGTGGGCGGGAGGGGTTTTAACACAGAAAACTGGGGGTGGGCGGGAGGGTTTTAACACAGAAAACTGGGGGTGGGCGGGAGGGTTTTAACACAGAAAACTGGGGGTGGGCGGGAGGGGTTTTAACACAGAAAACTGGGGGTGGGCGGGAGGGGTTTTAACACAGAAAACTGGGGGTGGGCGGGAGGGGTTTTAACACAGAAAACTGGGGGTGGGCGGGAGGGGTTTTAACACAGAAAACTGGGGGTGGGCGGGAGGGTTTTAACAGAAAACTGGGGGTGGGCGGGAGGGGTTTAACAGACAACTGGGGGTGGGCGGGAGGGGTTTAACAGACAACTGGGGGTGGGCGGGAGGGGTTTAACAGACAACTGGGGGTGGGCGGGAGGGGTTTTAGCACAGAAAACTGGGGCGGGAGGGGTTTTAACACAGAAAACTGGGGTGGGCGGGAGGGGTTTTAACACAGAAAACTGGGGTGGGCGGGAGGGGTTTTAACACAGAAAACTGGGGTGGGAGGGGTTTTAACACAGAAAACTGGGGTGGGCGGGAGGGGTTTTAACACAGAAAACTGGGGTGGGCGGGAGGGGTTTTAACACAGAAAACTGGGGTGGGCGGGAGGGGTTTTAACACAGAAAACTGGGGTGGGCGGGAGGGGTTTTAACACAGAAAACTGGGGGTGGGCGGCAGGGGTTTAACACAGACAAACGGGGGTGGGCGGGAGGGGGTTTAACAGAAAACTGGCGGTGGGCGGGAGGGGTTTTAACACAAAACTGGGGGTGGGCGGGAGGGGTTTAACAGAAAACTGGGGGTGGGCGGGAGGGGTTTAACAGACAAACGGGGGTGGGCGGGAGGGGTTTAACAGACAAACGGGGGTGGGCGGGAGGGGTTTAACAGACAAACGGGGGTGGGCGGGAGGGGTTTAACAGACAAACGGGGGTGGGCGGGAGGGGTTTAACAGACAAAAGGGGTGGGCGGGAGGGTTTAACAGACAAAAGGGGGTGGGCGGGAGGGGTTTAACAGACAAAAGGGGGTGGGCGGGAGGGGTTTAACAGACAAACGGGGGTGGGCGGGAGGGGTTTAACAGACAAACGGGGGTGGGCGGGAGGGGTTTAACAGACAAACGGGGGTGGGCGGGAGGGGTTTAACAGACAAACGGGGGTGGGCGGGAGGGGTTTAACAGACAAACGGGGGTGGGCGGGAGGGGTTTAACAGACAAAAGGGGTGGGCGGGAGGGGTTTAACAGACAAACGGGGGTGGGCGGGAGGGGTTTAACAGACAAACGGGGGTGGGCGGGAGGGGTTTAACAGACAAACGGGGGTGGGCGGGAGGGGTTTAACAGACAAACGGGGGTGGGCGGGAGGGGTTTAACAGACAAACGGGGGTGGGCGGGAGGGGTTTAACAGACAAACGGGGGTGGGCAGGAGGGGTTTAACAGACAAACGGGGGTGGACCAGCGTGATTTAACACAGACATCTGGGGTTGGGGGTGGGCAGGAGGGGTTTAACACAGAAAACTGGGGTGGGCGGGAGGGGGTTTAACACAGAAAACTGGGGTGGGCGGGAGGGGGTTTAACACAGAAAACTGGGGTGGGCGGGAGGGGTTTAACACAGAAAACTGGGGTGGGCGGGAGGGGTTTAACACAGAAAACTGGGTTGGGCGGGAGGGGTTTAACACAGAAAACTGGGGTGGGCGGGAGGGGTTTAACACAGAAAACTGGGGTGGGCGGGAGGGGTTTAACACAGAAAACTGGGGTGGGCGGGAGGGGGTTTAACACAGAAAACTGGGGTGGGCGGGAGGGGTTTAACACAGAAAACTGGGGTGGGCGGGAGGGGTTTAACACAGAAAACTGGGGTGGGCGGGAGGGGTTTAACACAGAAAACTGGGGTGGGCGGGAGGGGTTTAACACAGAAAACTGGGGTGGGCGGGAGGGGGTTTAACACAGAAAACTGGGGTGGGCGGGAGGGGTTTAACACAGAAAACTGGGGTGGGCGGGAGGGGTTTAACACAGAAAACTGGGGTGGGCGGGAGGGGTTTTAACACAGAAAACTGGGGTGGGCGGGAGGGGTTTTAACACAGAAAACTGGGGTGGGCGGGAGGGGTTTTAACACAGAAAACTGGGGTGGGCGGGAGGGTTTTAACACAGAAAACTGGGGTGGGCGGGAGGGGTTTTAACACAGAAAACTGGGGTGGGCGGGAGGGGTTTTAACACAGAAAACTGGGGTGGGCGGGAGGGGTTTTAACACAGAAAACTGGGGTGGGCGGGAGGGGTTTTAAAACAGAAAACTGGGGTGGGCGGGAGGGGGTTTAACACAGAAAACTGGGGTGGGCGGGAGGGGGTTTAACTCAGAAAACTGGGGTGGGCGGGAGGGGTTTAACACAGAAAACTGGGGTGGGCGGGAGGGGTTTAACACAGAAAACTGGGGTGGGCGGGAGGGGTTTTAACACAGAAAACTGGGGTGGGCGGGAGGGGTTTTAACACAGAAAACTGGGGTGGGCGGGAGGGGTTTTAACACAGAAAACTGGGGTGGGCGGGAGGGGTTTTAACACAGAAAACTGGGGTGGGCGGGAGGGGTTTTAACACAGAAAACTGGGGTGGGCGGGAGGGGTTTTAACACAGAAAACTGGGGTGGGCGGGAGGGGTTTTAACACAGAAAACTGGGGTGGGCGGGAGGGGTTTTAACACAGAAAACTGGGGTGGGCGGGAGGGGTTTAACACAGAAAACTGGGGTGGGCGGGAGGGGTTTTAACACAGAAAACTGGGGTGGGCGGGAGGGGTTTTAACAGAAAACTGGGGTGGGCGGGAGGGGTTTTAACAGAAAACTGGGGTGGGCGGGAGGGGTTTTAACAGAAAACTGGGGTGGGCGGGAGGGGTTTTAACACAGAAAACTGGGGTGGGCGGGAGGGGTTTTAACACAGAAAACTGGGGTGGGCGGGAGGGGTTTTAACACAGAAAACTGGGGTGGGCGGGAGGGGTTTTAACACAGAAAACTGGGGTGGGCGGGAGGGGTTTTAACACAGAAAACTGGGGTGGGCGGGAGGGGTTTTAACACAGAAAACTGGGGTGGGCGGGAGGGGTTTTAACACAGAAAACTGGGGTGGGCGGGAGGGGTTTTAACACAGAAAACTGGGGTGGGCGGGAGGGGTTTTAACAGAAAACTGGGGGTGGGCGGCAGGGGTTTAACACAGACAAACGGGGGGTGGACGAGCGTGATTTAACACAGACATCTGGGGTTGGGGTGGGCGGGAGGGGGTTTAACACAGAAAACTGGGGTGGGCGGGAGGGGTGTAACAGACAAACGGGGGGTGGGCGAGAGGGGTGTAACACAGACAAACGGGGGTGGGCGAGAGGGGTGTAACACAGACAAACGGGGGGTGGGCGGGAGGGGTGTAACACAGACAAACGGGGGTGGGCGGGAGGGGTGTAACCCAGACAAACGGGGGGTGGGCGGGAGGGGTGTAACCCAGACAAACGGGGGTGGGCGGGAGGGGTGTAACCCAGACAAACGGGGGTGGGCGGGAGGGGTGTAACCCAGACAAACGGGGGGTGGGCGGGAGGGGTGTAACCCAGACAAACGGGGGTGGGCGGGAGGGGTGTAACAGACAAACGGGGGGTGGGCGGGAGGGGTGTAACAGACAAACGGGGGGTGGGCGGGAGGGGTGTAACAGACAAACGGGGGGTGGGCGGGTGGGGTGTAACAGACAAACGGGGGGTGGGCGGGTGGGGTGTAACAGACAAACGGGGGGTGGGCGGGTGGGGTGTAACAGACAAACGGGGGGTGGGCGGGTGGGGTGTAACAGACAAACGGGGGGTGGGCGGGTGGGGTGTAACAGACAAACGGGGGGTGGGCGGGTGGGGTGTAACAGACAAACGGGGGTGGGCGGGTGGGGTGTAACAGACAAACGGGGGTGGGCGGGTGGGGTGTAACAGACAAACGGGGGGTGGGCGGGTGGGGTGTAACAGACAAACGGGGGGTGGGCGGGTGGGGTGTAACAGACAAACGGGGGGTGGGCGGGTGGGGTGTAACAGACAAACCGGGGGTGGGCGGGTGGGGTGTAACAGACAAACCGGGGGTGGGCGGGTGGGGTGTAACAGACAAACCGGGGGGTGGGCGGGTGGGGTGTAACAGACAAACGGTGGGGTGTAACAGACAAACGGGGGGTGGGCGGGTGGGGTGTAACAGACAAACGGGGGGTGGGCGGGTGAGGTGTAACAGACAAACGGGGGGTGGGTGGGGTGTAACAGACAAACGGGGGGTGGGTGGGGTGTAACAGACAAACGGGGGTGGGTGGGGTTTAACAGACAAACGGGGGGTGGGCGGGGTTTAACAGACAAACGGGGGGTGGGCGGGGTTTAACAGACAAACGGGGGTGGGCGGGCGGGGTTTAACAGACAAACGGGGGTGGGCGGGCGGGGTTTAACAGACAAACGGGGGTGGGCGGGCGGGGTTTAACACAGACAAGCGGGGGGTGGGCGGGGAGGGGTTTAACAGACAAACGGGGGGTGGGCGGGTGGGGTTTAACACAGACAAACGGGGGTGGGCGGGTGGGGTTTAACACAGACAAACGGGGGGTGGGCGGGTGGGGTTTAAGACAGACAAACGGGGGTGGGCGGGTGGGGTTTAAGACAGACAAACGGGGGTGGGCGGGTGGGGTTTAAGACAGACAAACGGGGGTGGGCGGGTGGGGTTTAACACAGACAAACGGGGGTGGGCGGGTGGGGTTTAACACAGACAAACGGGGGGTGGGCGGGTGGGGTTTAACACAGACAAACGGGGGTGGGCGGGTGGGGTTTAACACAGACAAACGGGGGGTGGGCGGGTGGGGTTTAACACAGACAAACGGGGGTGGGCGGGTGGGGTTTAACACAGACAAACGGGGGTGGGCGGGTGGGGTTTAACAGACAAACGGGGGTGGGCGGGTGGGGTTTAACAGACAACTGGGGGTGGGCGGGAGGGGTTTAACAGACAACTGGGGGTGGGCGGGAGGGGTTTAACAGACAAACGGGGGTGGGCGGGAGGGGTTTAACAGACAAACGGGGGTGGGCGGGAGGGTTTAACAGAAACGGGGGTGGGCGGGAGGGGTTTAACAGAAACGGGGGTGGGCGGGAGGGGTTTAACAGAAACGGGGGTGGGCGGGAGGGGTTTAACACAGACAAACGGGGGTGGGCGGGTGGGGTTTAACACAGACAAACGGGGGTGGGCGGGTGGGGTTTAACACAGACAAACGGGGGGTGGGCGGGTGGGGTTTAACACAGACAAACGGGGGTGGGCGGGTGGGGTTTAACACAGACAAACGGGGGGTGGGCGGGTGGGGTTTAACACAGACAAACGGGGGTGGGCGGGTGGGGTTTAACACAGACAAACGGGGGGTGGGCGGGTGGGGTTTAACACAGACAAACGGGGGGTGGGCGGGTGGGGTTTAAGACAGACAAACGGGGGTGGGCGGGTGGGGTTTAAGACAGACAAACGGGGGTGGGCGGGTGGGGTTTAAGACAGACAAACGGGGGTGGGCGGGTGGGGTTTAAGACAGACAAACGGGGGTGGGCGGGTGGGGTTTAAGACAGACAAACGGGGGTGGGCGGGTGGGGTTTAAGACAGACAAACGGGGGGTGGGCGGGTGGGGTTTAAGACAGACAAACGGGGGGTGGGCGGGAGGGGTTTAAGACAGACAAACGGGGGGTGGGCGGGAGGGGTTTAACACAGACAAACGGGGGTGGGCGGGAGGGGTTTAACACAGACAAACGGGGGGTGGGCGGGAGGGGTTTAACAGACAAACGGGGGTGGGCGGGAGGGGTTTAATACAGAAAACTGGGGGTGGGGGAGGGGTTTAACACAGACAAGCGGGGGTGGGCGGGAGGGGTTTAACACAGACAAGCGGGGGGTGGGCGGGAGGGGTTTAACACAGACAAGCGGGGGTGGGCGGGAGGGGTTTAACACAGACAAGCGGGGGGTGGGCGGGAGGGGTTTAACACAGACAAGCGGGGGGTGGGCGGGAGGGGTTTAACACAGACAAGCGGGGGTGGGCGGGTGGGGTTTAACACAGACAAGCGGGGGTGGGCGGGTGGGGTTTAACAGACAAACGGGGGTGGGCGGGAGGGGTTTAACACAGACAAACGGGGGGTGGGCGGGAGGGGTTTAACACAGACAAACGGGGGTGGGCGGGAGGGGTTTAACACAAACGGGGGTGGGCGGGTGGGGTTTAACACAGACAAACGGGGGTGGGCGGGTGGGGTTTAACACAGACAAACGGGGGTGGGCGGGTGGGGTTTAACAGACAAACGGGGGTGGGCGGGAGGGGTTTAACAGACAAACGGGGGTGGGCGGGGTTTAACACAGACAAACGGGGGTGGGCGGGAGGGGTTTAACACAGACAAGCGGGGTGGGCGGGAGGGGTTTAACACAGACAAGCGGGGGGTGGGCGGGAGGGGTTTAACACAGACAAGCGGGGGTGGGCGGGAGGGGTTTAACACAGACAAGCGGGGGGTGGGCGGGAGGGGTTTAACACAGACAAGCGGGGGTGGGCGGGAGGGGTTTAACACAGACAAGCGGGGGTGGGCGGGAGGGTTTAACACAGACAAGCGGGGGTGGGCGGGAGGGGTTTAACACAGACAAACGGGGGGTGGGCGGGAGGGGTTTAACACAGACAAACGGGGGTGGGCGGGAGGGGTTTAACACAGACAAACGGGGGGTGGGCGGGAGGGGTTTAACACAGACAAACGGGGGGTGGGCGGGAGGGGTTTAACACAGACAAGCGGGGGGTGGGCGGGAGGGGTTTAACACAGACAAGCGGGGGGTGGGCGGGAGGGGTTTAACACAGACAAGCGGGGGGTGGGCGGGAGGGGTTTAACACAGACAAGCGGGGGTGGGCGGGAGGGGTTTAACACAGACAAGCGGGGGTGGGCGGGAGGGGTTTAACAGACAAACGGGGGTGGGCGGGAGGGGTTTAACAGACAAACGGGGGGTGGGCGGGAGGGGTTTAACAGACAAACGGGGGTGGGCGGGAGGGGTGTAACACAGACAAACGGGGGGTGGGCGGGAGGGGTGTAACACAGACAAACGGGGGGTGGGCGGGAGGGTGTAACACAGACAAACGGGGGGTGGGCGGGAGGGGTGTAACACAGACAAACGGGGGGTGGGCGGGAGGGGTGTAACACAGACAAACGGGGGGTGGGCGGGAGGGGTGTAACAGACAAACGGGGGTGGGCGGGAGGGGTGTAACAGACAAACGGGGGGTGGGCGGGAGGGGTGTAACACAGACAAACGGGGGGTGGGCGGGAGGGGTGTAACAGACAAACGGGGGGTGGGCGGGAGGGGTTTAACAGACAAACGGGGGGTGGGCGGGAGGGGTGTAACAGACAAACGGGGGTGGGCGGGAGGGGTGTAACAGACAAACGGGGGTGGGCGGGAGGGGTGTAACAGACAAACGGGGGAGTGGGCGGGAGGGGTTTAACAGACAAACAGGGGGGTGGGCGGGAGGGGTTCAACACAGACAACTAGGGGTGGGCGGGAGGGGTTCAACACAGACAACTAGGGGTGGGCGGCAGGGATTCAACACAGACAACTGGCGGTGGGATGGCAGGATTAACAGACAACGGTAGGCAGGCGGTTTTACCACAGACAACGGTGGGGGGCAGGCAGGGTAAACAGACAACAGTAGGTGGGCCAGAGGTGTTAACACAGACCACAGTTTTAACGTAGACAACAGTGGGTTGGCGAGAGGAGTTAATGCAGACGAGGGTGGGCGAAGGGGTTAACGCAGACAACGGAAGGTGGGCAAAGGGATTAATGCAGACAAATGAAGGCGGTTGGGGTTAACGCAGACAACGGAAGGTGGGTGGGGTTAAAGCAGGCAATGGAACGCAGGCAGGATTAACGCAGACACTGGAGGGCGGGTGGGGTTAACTTGTAGAGTGGTTAACCCAAAAAATAAAAACGTAGCACCTGAAAAGGGAGCAGTAGGAGGACTCAAGTGGAGGGACACCAAAAGAGGAAGGCAAGCCCACAGAAGCTGACAAATAAGAAGCAAGCAAATGAGTGACAAAGCCAACCGATGATAAGCAATGGGCAGGCACTAAACCTACTGTAAGTGAATCATTTGTTTTGTAACAGGCAGCACACACACTGCCTTTGGCAATCCTTTAAAAAGAATCTAAACTTAATATGAAAAAACCTAAGGCTATAAATGTATGCCATGCTATTTTTTGGGAGGCAACTTTTTTCCGGTCCGGTAAGCATCAAGCTCGAAATTCCCTTTTCCTATATAAGAAACTGGGAATGCAAAAATGCCAGTTCTGATAGAGACAACCATGTGCTGGTGGCATAGTTAATTTAAAAGCAGAGAAAATCAGTTTAAAAGTGACATTTTTACATACTCGCAGAAAATGCTGTGTTGATTGGGAAGTGGTAAAGGGAAGACACCGAGAAAACATGCAGTAAAGTTTGTCGTACATTTCAATAATCGGCTACAATGCTTTATTGGTCACAGGTCAACAAGGACATAACCACTATAACAACGCCAGAGCTGCATAAAGATGCTAAATTATGGGGTTCTGAGCCAAGCTAAAATTTACCAATCGGCATTTTTCATGTCACTATGCATGGAGAAACACTCTTCTAAGGTTACATGAAAGATCTTCTGGGTGACTATAAATGACAGATACCTTACAAGCAGCAGCAGTACCAAAAATGCTTATTAAAAATGTTTTTAGTCTGCCAAATATTTCGAAATTATCCTGCCATTTCCTTTTGAACATGCACAGTGTGTTTCATACTAATCGGTTAGTTATGCCACTACATTTTCATTTCGGCACAACATACTTTACGTAAAAATCAATACCGCAACTCGTTTTCTATGTGTTTTTCAGTGCGGTGATTAAACATACATAAAAATTATGAAGGCATAAAATATGAAGATTTTTCTAGATTGGCCGACATGTCAGGTGACAAAGTGCATATGTATTTTTAAAAAAAGCATTAGCAAAGCCAATAGGTCTCGCATTTGCGAGAGTCAGAACTATTGGCGTTGTAAATGACAAGGTCTTTTACCCATGTGTTATGGAGTGGAGTGGATGTATGTGGTGTGGAGTGGAATTGTGTGGCTTGGATTGGAATTGTTAGTTATGGAATTGTGAGGCATGGAATAGTGTGGTGTGGAGTGGATTTGTTTAGTGGAATTATGTGGGTAGTAATTATGTGGCATTAAGTGTAAAGAAATTATGTGGACTAGGATTGAGTGTCAGGGAGTGTGTTGGACATGGCCTTTCTTATGGGATTTCACTAAAATGTTTTGCTTTTTGTCCTCCTTGTTTTTGTCGACTCTTTTCATGGCATTAGGACTCTGGGCACTTTCCCACTGTACTGCAATGGGAAAGTGCGTGCGCACTTCTTACACATGCCAGGCAGAGGTGGTTACTTAGTTGGTTGAGGTGTTGTACCATGAGTGCCCTGTAAAAAGGTACACCACATACCCAGGGCAGGTACTGTACTAGCTAGTAGTGAGACTCAGCACTGATTGCGCCACCCACCAGAGTAGCCTGTCAAATATGTATGATGCTTAGGTTGGCCTTTCTCGTTCATTAGCAAACCCTGAGCGGGCCTTTCACTACCATCAAAGCCTCTCTAGGGTAAATCCTGAGGGGTGAAGTACGTGGTAGGTGGGCGATCGGGTAGGTACACATGCGTGTTCTCTCCTGGGTAGTGAAGAACCCCATGTGGGTTTTCCCTACCGGGGGTTGGGGGTGGGGGGTGGGGAGGAGTATGGGGTGTCAGCTCTTCCCATAGGACACCACCTCTGTTTTGCTGATTCTCCTCTTGTAGTGGCCTTAGGACTCTGAGCATTTTTCCACTGTAAATGCAGTGTGAAAGTGCGTGCACCCTTCCTATCCATGTTAGGAAGTGGTGCTTACCTGATGGTTGTAAAACATGTCAGAGCTTGTCATTGCAGGCTGTTGTAGGAGCACTTGAACCTACAGTGTTTTTAAACCAGCGTTCAGCCTGCCATTGCAGGCCTGAGTGTGCGCAACACCACTTTTGCTAAAGAACTAGCCAGTCCTGAGGGGACCTTTCACTAGCACTAGAACACCCCTAGGGTCCTGAGGGGTGACAAGTGGTAGGTGAAAGGCAGGGCAGGTACACATGGGTGTACCCTGCCTAGGTGGTGAAGAGTACCTATGAGTGTTTTCACTGCCTATGAGGTTTGCTCGCTGTAGGAAGGTAGGATCCTTCTAGCATGGTTACCCCCACTTTTTGCCTGGTGTCAGTGTGTTTTTGACCTAGTCTGCCGGGATTCTACTAATCAGGACCGCAGCAACTGTGCTCTCTCCTCTAAAATGGTTCTGGTAAGTACTTTGGTACCTCCATAACTGGTAACTGGTGTAGCTTTATAAGTCCCTAGTATATGGTACTAAGGTACCAGGGCATAGGTACACCAGCGGTCTCAAATGGGCTACAGCATGTATTGCGCCACCCATGGGAGTTCACTTAAACTGGGACTACAGGCCAGCCATTGCAGCCTGTGTGAGTTGGTGCTTGCACCTCTCACGACATATATAAGTTTCTTTATATCTGAGATCACTGCACTTAAAACCTATAAGTCACCCCTATGGTAGGCTCTTCAGTTCTGAGGGCAGGGTGCTTGGTTATAAGTGTGAGGGTGCCCCTGCATGAGCAGAACACCCCTACAAACCCCAGAGGCTTTGTAAGTGTGGTCAGCCATTTTAAGACATAGTGGACACCAGTCCTTACGAGATGTCTAACTATATATTGGCTGCACCGAACCCAGTCATGAATGTTGTCACACATGTTGGAATCATACCCTAACACCGATTCCACTGCTGGAAGTATGAACCCATGTACTGGGGGGCCCCTTGTGGGGCCCCTTAGGTGACCCCCCCCCTGTGCTCCCGGTAACAGCTTTTCTAGGTCTGCAAGCAAGCTAGTGCTGCTGCCAACCACAGACACGATTCTGCCCTCCTGCTGCTCAGCCAAGCTCGAGCAGGGGAAAGTAGAACAATAGGTTTCCTGTCGCAGGGAGGTGTGACCATCTCCCAGACAGAACTTAATGTATTGGGCTGGGGTGGCGGTGCTTGCCAGCGCCACCAGACTGCTTTGAAGGGCACATTTGGTGCCCTCCTTGCAAACTCCAGTTTGAGCCAGGTCACGAAACCTTTATTCCTGCTCTGGCAGGAAACTTGACAAAGGACAGGGGAGTATCCTCCCCTCTGTCCAGCCATTCCTTCGGGAGGGGCCCCCCAAGTAGTTCCAACCCTTTCCCTAAGGTACACAAGGGCACCCCTGTGGGTGAGTCCTTCGATTGGTCGTGGGACCAGATTCAACCCTGAAACAACGTCACTCTTTAATCGTCTGGACACTTGGACTTCAACTAGAACTGAGACTGCACCAAGGAAGACTCCTGCTGCTCCTGATCTCGCTGTTCTGCAAGTCTTCTGTTTCGTCTGTGTTTCAGCCAGGTTCTTCAACAGACCTATGGGCATCAAGGCCACCCAAAGAAATCTCCCTGGAGTGAAGGAGTCACTCACCTGCATCTGCAGGTACTGCAATGAAGCAGACGGGTCTGCTGCTCCTGACGTCCCACGGACATTCAGAGGCTCAACACATGTGGTGGTTCTGTGGCTCCCTAGAGGCCTGACCTGTATTCCCTACAATTTGGAGGACTGTATCCCTCGTCGAGGCTGCTGGGACTGAACCCCTGTGCACTGTGTCGACTTACTGTTACCAAAGCTTGTTGGCTCTGCACTCAGAGATCTTCGGGCTACCAGAAGCTCCAGCCTCCAGCACCTCCTGAAGAATAGTCTCCTTCCTGCATCTCCTGCATTGTAGGCCTCTGACTTTGGTGAGCTGCTTGAGGTCCTCTTGTGACTCCTGTGCCTTTGGCCTGTGGGTCCTCCTGAGGGTCTTCTCTTGCTTCAGTGGGCTCCACTGCTTGCTCGAGGCCTGTTCTGACTCTCTAGCCTTTGGTGAGTCCATTGGACCTTGTTGGTCCCAGCGTTCACTCCTTTTCGTTCTCCACGCCGGTTGCGGCTACCAAGGCTTGTTGGTGGTGTCACCGGACACCGACCACCTAGAAACCGTCATCCGACATGGGGCAGCTAATGAACGGCTCCTGGTCTTCCTCAGCATTGCCTGGTCCTCACAGCTGCAGCGACAAGGTTACCGTTGTCTCTTCTGAACCTCTTGACATCTGTGGGCATTGTGCTTCTGTGCCGCCTGTTCATCTTGCAGTGGCATAGACTTTGTCCCTTCTTCTTGCAGGTTCTTCACTTCAAGAATGCACTCTTGGATTCCACCCGACTCTTTCACAGTCTACTTCCGAATCGTCATCTTCGAAGTCTCCCATTGTCGTCTACGCCAGGTTCCAACGTCACTTCACCACTATGCACCAGCTTCCCTGGTGCAGGTAACCTGGTTCCTGGGGCATCCACGGGTGGGATGGCTATCCCACCTTCTGTCTTCCGAAGGGTTTCTTCCGGGGTCCGCCAGGAAGGGTTCTTCTTCTTTAAAACTGCAACTGTGACTTCTCGATTGACTTACAATGGGCACACAGCTGTGTTTCCACTCTGCACGCAGCCTACGTGGGGTTCCTGGGTATTTACCTTGGGTGGTTCCTTGTTTCCCCAGCTCCTCTGAGTCTTCTGGTCCAAGTCCCATTCTCCTTTGCAGTTCGCATTCCACTTTTTTAATATATGGTTTGGTCGCCCCCTGGAGACCAGTGTATATTTGTGCTACTTACCTGATTATTTCAAAGTATTCTTGTGTGTTGTGTTGATATCTCCGTGTTGTGTTGATATCTCTGTGTAGGAGATATACCAATGTGTTCGTGATTGTGTTGTGTAATAGACTATTTTTATATAGTGTTATTCTTTTTCATTTAACTTACACTATTGATTAAGGTTGGTAAAACAAGCTGCTTTACACTCCTTCAAGATAAGCCTGAAGGCTGCTCTCCACCGCTACCACCTTGAGAGTTTTCAAAGGTTATCAAAGACCACCAAAATCACCATAAGGGTTGTCTGGATTAGTGCAAGATGCATCAATTAAATAAGGGTGCACCATATACTAAGCCAGCCTCCTATAGAAGTGCAAATAGGTATCCTGCAGGTCAACAGACACCATCCAGTCTTCCATTTCCAGCGCTAGCAGAACCTGAGCTTGAGACAGCATTTTTAACTTTTCCTGTTCGAGGAATCAGTTCATAACCCTGAGGTCTAGGATCGAACAGAGACCACTGTCCTAATTTTGGGACCAGGAAGTACCGGGAGTAGCACTACAGGCCCCGTTCCAGCTTTGGAAGCAACTCCACTGCACCCTTTATTTATTTTTTTAAACAAACTTTATTGGGTTTTTACAAAGGTTCCAGGTATCAGTTGTGCAACATATTTATCATTGATCAGGATTACAATTGATCAGCTGGGTATACAGATAGGTCAGTAGCAAAACATAAGGATTGCCGGTCATCACAGTGATCTCAGCTTCCCCGTTTTTCCCCCGCAGCCCAGTGTACATACTTTGTATTGTGTTCAACTCTGGGACTGCTAGACATGACTTCAGGCCCGACCTTAAACTCCTGTCCCGCCCTCCCCTCCCCCAGGCGTGTCACTTGTACTCAAATCGCTAGTTTGTGGTATTCCACCACTCCAGGTTGGGTTTCATATTTGACTGGGGCAGCATTTTAGGGAATCTCGTCAGATAGGGCGGCAGTGTGCTGTGTCCGTTAGTTAATCCCACGGGTCAAAGATTCGCTCAGATGTATGTAGCTTAGTCTACTCCTGCCGGGGGTTCACCTATTGATTCCTCCTCCTCAATGTCCTCTGGGATCTTAAGTGATACAACTAACGTTTCCAAAGCTCTTGCTGCATCCAGCGCCCTCTCGCTCCCCGTTCTTTTTGCTATTTGCATCCTGATCACTACTTCACATTCAGCCCACTTAATGAGTTCTTTTTTCCATCTGGCTATACTTGGACCCTGCCTCGCTTTCCAGTGCATGGTGATGTCTCTTTTGGCCAGTAGGAGGCCCATATCTAAGAATTTACTCGTGATTTTATTTTTGGATGTATGAGGGAACCAGTGTAATATGCAGTATTTCTGAGTAGGCTCTACTTCCCTGTCAGTGATGTCGGTCAGCAACGTCGTTTCCTCCCCCCAAAAATTACTCCGGTGCGGGCAGTCCCATACCATGTGCCTGAAAGTTGCTCCTTCTCTATTGCATTGCGGGCAAGCCGCTGCTTGGGTCGGGAAATACTTATTAATCTTTTCCGGGGTGAGGTATGCTCTATGTAAGATATAAAAATGTACCAACTGGAATCTGGCATTTCTGGTGCTCTTCCAAGCTCTCTCCACTAGTTCCCCCCAGATTTTCTCTGGGATAGCCTCTTCAAGGTCAGCCTCTCACTTGAGGCGCAACTCCGATAAGGGCAGTAATGTTTCCCGCGTTATGCGCCTGTACAAGCACGTAACCGCCTTGAATGTACCTGCCGCCAAAACCACATATTGGCAGCACAGCAACGTTTTTGGTTCGGTGAGTCCCCCTCCTCAGTGTTTTCGTATGGCCGCAGTGAGGGCAGAGTCCAACAAGAAATCCCCCCTGGGTAGGTCGTATCGGTCCTGCAGATCATTGAACGGGATCATGGCCCCCTCCTCATATAAATCTCCTATGTTAGCCAACCCTTGTCCCCCCCAAGTCGTCAATCTCTGCCAGTTACCCCCATGTGGCAAGGCTGCACACATAAGTAACGGGATTTCCGGGGCATAAGGGCGTCTAATTTTGGCCCGTCGCAGGTTCCTATTCCAGCACCTTCGTGCTGTGTTGAGCTCCGTGGTGAGGCTCAGGGTTCGAACAGGAAGCCGCAGTACGAGTTACTTACCTTCGGTAACGATGTATCTGGTAGAGACGTTGTCTAGCCGCAGATTCCTTAACTTAGAATATCCCCAGGCGTCAGACTGGATCCGGAAACTTTTGCGCAGCAGTACCTCTGCGCGCCGGGGGGCGGCGCCGCCTGGCTCCGCCCTGACATCGTCCCCGGACATGACGTCAGTGGAGCCATATAGGACCCTCCCGGCGCGCTGACAGTTTTCTTCGGAGGAACTTTTCCACGCCACAACGCGGAGCCCCCAGCAAAACTGTGAGAGTATGGGAACTGTGTGCGAATAAAAAAGAAAATTGGTGAGAGAGAAAGAACCAAAGGGTGAGAAAGCACCATGAACGACAGTGAGAAGCACTGTCGACTGAAAGGTGTTGAAAAGGAAAGAGCAGAGCAATACTCTGAGAAGCTAATTCGCAAAAGCGAAGTGAATGTCACCCCTGAGGGAAATCGATCTATAAAAAGAAGACCGAGGCAGACGACAGAAAGTCTGCCCCGGATGAAAGGAAATGAAGAGGGCAGAACAGTATACTGAGAAGCAACCCCGCAAAAGCGAGAGAGTGCCCACTCCTGAGGCAAGACGGCAATAAATGAGCCGAGAGTGACAGGCAAAAAGCTCCAACCCATAGGATTAAGAAAAGAAAGAAAGAAATAGGGAGACCGTGTCCCCTGTGAGAGAATTATCGGACTGAGGAACAGGCCAAAAAAGACGTGAAAACCAATTGACTGCAGGAGCATCAACGGAGAAGGTGGAGGGAGGGTAGAGAACACCAGTAGGCACCATACTGGAAGAAACTGATGCGGAAAAACGCAGAAGGACACCTGAACCCACCGCCCCAGTATGAGAATGGGGGGAACAGAACAAGTAAACCAAAGGAAGAGTCCAACGGGGAGCAAGGCGAAAAACGCCGCCCCGTAGAAGGACAAGCTACCCCAAAGGAGGCGAAAGCCGAAAACCCCACCTGAAAAGGTCCTCGCAGATCTGGGAGGATGGGTGGGCGTTAAGGAATCTGCGGCTAGACAACGTCTCTACCAGATACATCGTTACCGAAGGTAAGTAACTCGTACATCTGATAGAGACATCTAGCCGCAGATTCCTTAACTTAGAATAGATACCAAAGCCATACCCCACTGGAGGCGGGTCTGCGACAGAACCCCACTAAGTTCCCAAGGGAACAGAAGTGTCAACCAGCTGACAAAACACAGTGGGGGCAGCACTGCCAGAGTGGCCAACACCGGACCAGGATACTCCAGAGGAAGTGGCCAACAATGAGAGGCAAAGGCATCAAAGGCTGCCGAGGGCGGCAGGAAATCCCCGTTGGTCAACAGCGGAGAAAATGAGCACAAACCCAAAAGGGGAGTGTGGAATAAGAGTGGACACCTGCTGTAGCCGGAGAGGAACCATTGCAGGATGTGAGGGATCCACAGGATCCGATGGACCGTTGAAAGAGGAAGGTCTAACTAGGGTACAAGGACGTACCGAGTCCGAGAGCAGGAAGGCCATGCATGACAGTGAAAGAAACACTGAGAGTGGGAACAGCAGCGGGAAGATGCTGACGACGCCCAAGATGAGTCGGTGTTACAAGAAACACAAGACCTGCCAATGCACCCGTTACGCAAAAGGGCGGACAGCCCAAGGCAGAAAAGAACGGTAACAACCAGTGCCACGCACGTGGGTAACAGAAGTACACCAAAGAAACCACATGTACCGCCAGAACCACACCATGGAAGGAGAAGGTCCCATGAAGAGCCACGAGCAAAAGCTGAGACACAAGAGGCGCATGACCAGGCGCATTGTGTGAACGGCGATCACGAAAAGTGAGGGACCAGACCTCGGCGACCACCCGGAGTAGTAAGCCTGTGGGAGGCGTGTGTGTGTGTGTGTAGCACACTGGTGAAAAAGAAAAAGAACACACACCAGAGCCCCAACAGCCACGCAGCAGCGGCACTGGACAGAACAATGCCCAGAGCTAGACGCAACAGCCACCGGCGGTGGAGCAGACCCACTGGCTATCGCGAGAGAGGCATGGAGGCCAAGCCAGTCGTGATTTGCCCAGAATCACACGATGTGGAGTCGACCCCGAGACCGGAACCTCGTTTTCCAGCTCGAAAATCGGCATCTAGCCGGGAGACCACATCCGCTCCCCGAAGACGCCCCATCAGACAACAATGCTCTGAGGAGAACGCCCCCGCTGAGAGCAGCAACCGCAGCCCGAAGGAAAGCACGACAACACCTGCGCGGAACGCAACAGGGGCATGAGAAACGGTGGCAGAGGAAGTGCCAAAAGCAAGGCACAAGACAAGGAAGATCATCCATGTCTGGAGCCAGAACGCCACCATGGAGAGCGAAGTCCACCATGAAAGGGCTACGCAGCATGGATATAGCAGAGTAGATCGAGGCAACATAAAGTCACCGGAAAAAACGCACCAGCCGGTGACACTAGGGAGCAGGCATGGTACGCCGATAGAACACAGAGGGATAGTGCCGAGCTAAGTATGAGTGCTCGGGGACAACGACAGGGCCTTCCGGTAGGGCGGCCACAGATGGAACAGCCGCAGCAAAGAACCATGAGGGGACGGGAGGGATCAGAAAGCCCTTCCGTCCTGAAGAAAGGTATCGGGAAAATGCAGGCCAGCCGCCGACACCCAACAAATGGCTCGCAAGAAGGCCCCTGAAGGGCCCGCAGCAGCAGTGTGCAAAACATACAGACACAGCTGCAGGAGGACCTAGTGAAAGGGACCCCACAGAAGCGAACAAAGGCTACTGTAGGAGGAAGGCAGCTATACAATAGCAAACAAACACCCCACATAGGGTAAGTATCAACCCCAACCAGGGGCACCTCTGGAGCGTGAGCTCATAGACAGAGGACGTAAAAGTGCAACTTAGAAACCACAGGCTCCGAACACATAACCCGTGGAGCAAGGGTGCAACCTTAACCACCAGGCTATAGGAACTTAGAAGGATAAGCAGCAAATCTGCTGCATAAAGGAAAGAAAATACGGCGAGGAGCCGCCCAGGCCGTTCAGGTATTACAGCATGAACCCGGGCCCAACATGAAGTCAAGACAACAGAGCAGGGTGAGGACAAGGACCTCAACCGGAACAAAAACTACGGAAGGTTAGACAGAAGGCGGCGAACCGCAGAGTCCGCATGTGCGTCAAACAGGGACACACCATTAATAGGCAAATCCCGGAGACTGTCACGGACATTGTCGGGGAAACCCCCGTCGCGCAGCCAGGCATGGCGGCGCAAGGCAACGGACTGCGCCACTGTCCTACCTACTCGGTAGAATCAACGGCGGACCGATTCGCAAACCGCGCCATCTCTCTGCCTTCGTGAATGAGACGAGCCCTGTCAGCCCGAGGACACTCAGGGAGGGTAGGCAAAAGACACTCCACAGAGTCCCAACGGGCAGAAGAAGCCCTGGCAAAAACGCAAACTGTGTTTAGAGCACGTAATGCAGAACTAGCGGACGCAAAAATGCCGCGTCCACATGTCTCCAGCCAACGAGACTCCCTAGTAGGAGGCTGCAGTAGAGGCGGAGAAGAAGGCTGAATGACGAAAAACACCTGTACCACGAGGCCGTGAGCACTAGGCTGAGGGGACAAACAGGATGGGCCCCCAGGGGCCGGACGATGCCTATGCGCAATGGCCCTGTCGACAGCATCTCCTGAAGAGGGTCGCGCCCAAGTCCCGAGAAGGGCGTCGAACAACAAGCCGCTAAAGGGCAGCAAGGGCTCAAGATCCACTGCACCTTGGTGGAGGAGATCCAATAACGGATCAGAGGACAAGAGGACAGAAGGAGGGTGCAAGTGCAAAACAGCTGCCGCCCTGCAAACACCCCGTAAAAATAAAGCACCAGCTTCAGTGGGCGTCCTGGGGGGCGACAATAGCCCATCTGTAGGGGACGGTTGCAAGCTAACACGTCCCCCAGCAGGAGGAATAAGGGGCCACTGCCCCCATGGCGGCGGAGCCAACGGGCGTGGAGACAAGCCCGAGCACACCGGTTCTGTGTCTTCTGGAAGCAGAGAGCCAATAGGTACCGGCGACCTTTCCGGCGACCTTTCCGGCGTCCTTTCCGGCGTCCTTTCCGGCATCGAACGACGCCGCTCCGACGTCGAAAGGCGCCGAACTGGCGTCGAAGCGACGTCGAGCTCCATGAGGGGCGACTCGGCTGGACGAGTGGGCGGCAACGTCTCCACCACCGAGAGGTGTGGAGAAAGTGCCTGAGGGCCAGGAGACGACAGGCATGGTGCCGATGTCGACGCAGGGAGCCGCCAGGGGCTATGCGGGGACAAGGCAGAATGGCTCGGTGTGGGGCTGGAACGCCCATCGGGGTTGGAAACCGACGCCGGCACGACTCCGGAGCCGGAGTCGAGGCATTCGGCCGGCGCCGAGAGCAAACCCGCCAGCGGAGACCCGACCTGAATGCCTACCTCCACTGTGGGACCCGAAGGCGCACCAGGGAGTGGAGGTGACCCGAAGATGGAGTGCAGAGCCTGGTAATAGGCTTCCATCTGGGGTCGAGTCGCACCAGTACCCTGAAAGGGCGGGTAAATGGAGGCCGACTCCGGGGGGCACAGCTCCGCGAGGGAGCGGGAACCATGGCCCCCATCGTCACGTGGAAGCGAGGACTTCGACTTCCGTGACTTGTGCTTACCTGTAGATCGACGTTCGCGGGATCGACTCCGGGAGCGGGCGCGGAGAGAAGAACCCACCGGAGAACGTCGGGGAGACGCCGTGCGGGTCAACCGGGCGGCCAAGAGCTTCATCCGCCGCTCCCGTAGGGACTTCGGACGCATCTGCCAGCAGGCGTCACACCCCACGGAGTCGTGGTGCGACCCAAGACACCACATGCAAATGGTGTGCGGGTCCGACGCCGACATCTGGCGTGAACAAGTCTCGCACAATTTAAAGCCCGAAGGCATCGTACACTGTTCCCCGACGCCAACGACGTCGAAAAGGGCCTGAATAAAAACAGGCCAGAGGAACAGCTGAATCCCGGATCCGCGTTGTAACGCGGAAAAGAAGGAAACTGACGTCAGCGCGCCGGGAGGGTCCTATATGGCTCCACTGACGTCATGTCCGAGGACGACGTCAGGGCGGAGCCAGGCGGCGCCGCCCCCCAGCGCGCAGAGGTACTGCTGCGCAAAATTTTCCGGATCCAGTCTGACGCCTGGGGATATTCTAAGTTAAGGAATCTGCAGCCTGATGTCTCTATCAGATATATAATTTGGGATAACAGTCTTAAGGTCACAAAGCCTTCTCTCTGCTCTTCCTCCCCCATGAGACAATTTGCCACCCATTGCGTGAGCCATTGGAATTGCGCCGCTAGATAGTAGGCCTCAAAATCAGGCACCGCCAATCCTCCCTCCGCTCTTGGTCGCATGAGAACAGTAAGCGCCACCCTTCGCCTGCCATTGCCCCACGGAAAACCCGTAATCATTGACCCGAGTTGGGCAAAGTACTTTGTCGGTATCCAGACCGGCAAGGTCCCGAAGTAATATAATAACCTCAGTAGGGTCACCATTTTAAGCAGAGCTACTCGGCCGGCTACAGATAGCGGCAAAGAGTCCCAGAAGTCGAAATTGCTTTTTGCTCCTCTGATGGCTTTCCCTATATTACCCTCTAGTATGTCTTCCGGAGTGTGGTATATTTGAGTACCCAGGTATGACAGGCACGTATCTTCCCATCTCACCCCCTCTGTTTCCTGTGGGCCTATCCTGCCCTCTTCTGCAGGGAACAGGCAAGACTTTGCCCAGTTCACCTTTAGCCCTGCTACCCTCCTTAGGCCCTGTAGCAATTCTTTCGCGCCTTGAAGCGCCTCCCCCGAACCAGCCAGAAACAGCAACAGGTCGTCGGCATAGAGCGCAATGTGGTGGATCTGCCCATGAACGTTAAGTCCCTGATAGGATTACCGTGATCTAGCTTTCGCTGCTAGTGGCTCCATCGCCAGGGCGAACAGTAGGGGGGAAAGGGGCCACCCCTGTCGTGTTCCCCGTCCAACGCTGCAGGCATCAAATATTAGCCCACCAGTTTTAACCCTAGCAGTGGAGTCGGAATACAGGAGAACTGTCCAGTCCACAAATTTGTCTCCCAGCCCAAACTTCCGCATCACATGGAACAAGTAAGGCCATTCTAGGCTATCGAACGCTTTTTCTATATCGACTGCGAAGATAGTCGCCATATCTTTCCTATAGGAGTCAGCCTCCAGCACTCGTAGAAGGCGCTGAATGTTAAGCGCTGTTTTTCTGGTGGGAATGAACCATTGATTGGTCTTTGTGTATTAGAGTTGTCATGTGGGGGAGTAAGCGAGTGGCCAGTATCTTACTCAGTATTTTGTGGTCTAAGTTAAGCATAGAGAGCGGCCGATATGCAGTTTTATCCCATGGTGACTTTCCCGGTTTGAGCAACGGTATGATGATCGCCTCCCTAGTGGATACAGGCAGATATCCCACTTGTTTTGTGTCATTATTTAGGTTTACCAGCCTGGGGGCCAACAAATCAATGTATGCTAGGTAGAATTCAATTGGTAGGCCATCCGTTCCTGGTGTTTTATTTCGTGCCATATTTTTAATAGCCCCTCTTACTTCCCCAATCTCCACTTCCCGCCCCAGGGTATCTTTGACTTCCTCATCCAGAACTGGTAGTTCCACGTCTCGTATGAGCTCATTCAGATCCTCCTCCTCTGGGATCAACTTACTCTTGTATAGGTCTGTGTAGTATTCTAAAAACAAGTCATTAATACCTTGTTGGTCATACCTCACTACTCCATCCTGTCTCCCTAAATTCCAAGATTACCGTGCCTCTCCTGGCTGGATTAGCCAACCAAGCCAGTAGAGCTCCCGACTTATCCCTCTCTGAGTGAGCACGGGTTATGTATTTTTTGTAATCAAAACAACGAAGGCGTTCTACCTGCACTGCCACTGCCTCTCTATCCTCCAAAAGTACCCTCTGCTCGTCTGCTTTCTCATGTCTTTCCTTTTCTTGTTCTCTTAGGCGCTGGTCATCCCTCTGTATGTCCTGATGTAGCACCTTCCGTGTTCCCATCATCTCTGATATACAGCGCCCCCTAATGACTGTTTTAAACGCATCCCACTCTACTAATGAGTTTGCTGCAGTGTTAGCGTTGTCTTGGAAATAATGAACAATAGCTGTGTCTATCGCTTCATGAAACACCTGGTCCTCTAGGGCCTCGGGTCTCAAGCGCCAGGTGGGGATTTTGGGTCGCGCGCGGGACCATTGCAAGCTTATCAACTCAGGATTGTGGTCAGATATTGTCCGAGTGAGGTATTCACTGCTGCGAACCTCCTCATGTACATCAGGGGAGCACAGTATGGCATCTAGCCGAACATGCAGTTCGTGCATGGCTGAGAAAAAGGAGTAATCCCGGGTCCCAGGGTGCTGAGATCTCCACGAATCTATCAATCCCCACCTCTGTTGCCAGTTGCACCGTGCCTCTGCTAGTTGGTGTGTGGGTGCGTCAGGGAGCGGAGGGTGGGAACGGTCAAGAGTAACATCTGATGTACAACTAAAGTCGCCTCCCAATAAAACTGAACCCGTGAGTACAGAGGCCAGTTTCCCCGAGAGGTGTGAAAAGAAGGTTGGTTGGTCCAAATTAGGCGCGTATATGCTACCCAATATGAGATCCCTGCCATCTAGTTTCCCATCCATTACCACATATCTGCCGTCTGGATCAATAATCTGTTTGGTGCACTGAAAGGGTACACCCGCCCTCACCCAGATCAGGACTCCTCGGGCAAATGCTGAGTAAGTGGTATAAGATGCTTGACCTCTCCAGCGACGCTGTAGCGCCGCTCCTTCTTTCGCTATTATGTGGGTCTCCTGAAGTAATGCAATCTGAATACCTCTACGGACCAAGTATGCGTGTATTTTATGACGCCGTACCATTGAGTGCATCCCCCTTACATTCCACGGAATACATTTTAAATCTAGTGGGGATCCCATTGCCTTAGGTAAGTCTTGTGCTCATTAAAAACCCCCATTGTGACAAGCCTGGCCCCCCTTAACATTCCCCAAACCAAGTAAAGCCCCCAACTCCCCCTCCCCAGGACAGGTACCGGAGAACTAGTTCCCATCCAAACGCTGCTTAAGTACGCAAACACCCAGTAGCGGTTACAGGGGCGATCAACTTACAGTTCTGGGCCCAGATCCCCGCCACACCGCTTCCTCGATAAATGCAAATGTCTTTCCGCCCCGGACCAGTTATTTGCGGCCCTTGCTACCGTGGTGCAGACAGCCGGTTCTTTTAGACGTCCCTCCAGATCAAGTTTGCATTGTGTCCCTGAAGACCACAGTTTGGCATGCCAAATCATATTCATCACACAAAATCGTCCGCCGTCTGGGGTGTGATCTTTGGCAGATCCGTCTCCGAGGTTTCGTTGTCACTGAGATCCGGTGAAGTTTCTGATCTTTCTGCGTGCATTCCACTTTTACTTGAAGTAGGGCTGGAGCCTTTTTGGCCATGTTTCGCCACGGCCTGTAGCACTTTACGACGTTCTAGGCTGAGCTCTCTGGGAGATGGGGCTCTGGACCCTGTTTTACTGCTGCGAGGACTCTGTTGAGGTGAGTTCGAAGAGGAAGTACGATGGTCCAGGGGCCTCCGCGTGTCCAGCCACTCCCAGGCCTCTGGAGGCGTAGCGAAGAATCGAGGTCCCGCAGGGTCCGCCACTCTGAGCCGTGCAGGGAATAACATTGCGTATGGCAATTGTAATTGGCATAGTTTCTTTTTGACAGCCAAGACGGATGCTCTGTTCCGCTGGACTTCCCTTGTGAAGTCCGGGAAGATCATTACTGCACTATTGTCGATTTGCAACCCCTGTTTTTGACGAGCTCGCTGTAGGATATAGTCTCTGTCTCTAAAATGTGAGAGGTGTATCACTATTGGTCTTGGCGGGGCTCCGGGCTTCGGCGGTCTTGCCGGAACTCTATGGGCTCTTTCCAATGCATAGAAGGGTGACAACCCTTCTGGGGCTACTTCTGCTCGGATCCAGTCTTCCAAGAAGCGCATCATATTCGCCCCTTCCGCTTTTTCAGGCACTCCGAAGACTCGGATATTATTCCTGCGGGACCTTCCCTGCCTGTCTTCGGCCCTTACTTCCAACACTTTGATTTTAGTTTCCAGGTCTGTGATCGTCTTCTGCATCGCAGTTACCGTCTCTGGGAGGCCACCCAGTTCTTTCTCAGTAGTTGTCACCCGTTCCTTGAGCTTTCGATGGTCATCTTTTAATAGGCTTAAGTCCGTGCCCATCGCGTCTATTTTCCACTTCAGCACCTCTCTGGAGGCCGTCATTGCTTGCATGATGTCGGACAGCGTTGGACTCCTGGGAGCCGAGTCTTTCCCCAGTTCCATCATTTCTTCATCATCGTCAGTCTGGGTGCCAGGGGCTTCTACACGGAGGACGTTAAATCCTCTCTTTTGAGTTCTCCACATCTTTCTGGCCAATATCTGGCGTCTCCTCGCTATGTCCAGGTACTTTCCGCTATGCTGAGGGCCGTGCCGTTGAATTGCAGCAGTCTATCGATCTTGGCGCATCTTCAGAGACCCCCAGGCCTTCTTCGCTGTTGCGACCGCAGTAATCACATCAGGAGACTGCCCTCTCTCTTGTACCCACAGCTGTCGTCGTAGAAGGCGCTTATATCGTGCTCCTTTTTCTGGGCTCAGGATTGCCGCTGCCTGGGCGTCTCCGGCCGCAGAAGAGGCTCCACGGAACCTCGCAACACGAGCCTTGTATGGACTTGCGCTACATCGACGAGTTTTCTGGGTGCTCGGAGGGTGCTCTCCTTCGCAGGTTGTGCTGCACTTCTTGCGCCTCTGTCACTCACCGTGCTGGCCGACCCCCAAGAGATCACTGTTCAGTTTATACTGCGGCCTTACTCGTCTTCAGTCTAGTTTCGCTAAGCGTCTCATACCACAGCTTTTGCTTGCAGCTTTGAGCACTTGGTTCTAGTGGGTCAGCTCAGATGTCCTGCCCTCTTGTTCTAAGGCCAGTGTACCGCGGACAGGTGCTGCCGCGGCTATTAGGATCCGCTTTCGTCGGCTGCCATCCCCCAGGTAGAACTGCTAGGATGCTGTACAGCTGCGCATGGCTACTCACTATTCAGGAAGTCCCCTGGCCCCCTTCTGGGAAACAGCTTCTCCTCTATATGTTGCAATGGGCTTCAATTAGTGAGCAACTTCTCCCTAGCGATGTGCAGGGCCCCTTGAATCCTCGCGCAATGTGCCTCTGCTGGGGCCTGTTTCAATGCATGCGGCCTGCAGCGTCCGCCCTGGCTTCATTTTGGCAGGGGCGCTACCTGCTCAACCGCGCTGCTGGGCCTCAAATGTAATACGTGGGGGCCACTCCTTGAGGGATCAGGGCTCCCAGTTTAATACCTCATGCTCCCGGGGTCCCTCTGGTCACCCAATGTGCGCAGGGTTCCTCAACAGAGTGGGGTGCTCCCAATCACCAGGCCTCGACGTCCGATTGACAGCCTGCCCCAGCTACGCTGTGTATGCTACAGCGCGGGCGCCAACTTGCTTCCTCTTCCTCGGCGCAGCCTGACCCCTGTCATAGGGCTGAAGCGTTATTTCCTGGGGAATCCGGACTCGACATGCAGTCCCCTGCCCTCCTGGGTTCCCTTCTCTTACTGTGGGTGCTCGGGGCTTCTCCGGAGGGTGCCGTGCTACTCCTGGCCGGGATCCGTCTCTCTCCCAGCTGCTCGTGATGGTGGTAACGGTCGCTTCAGGACGCGGGCGCCATCTTGCCGCCTTCGGCTCTGCAGTTCTCGGCGATTTTGGCTATCCGGGGGTGCGCGGAGCTCACCTCCCTGCTCCTCCAGCTTCCAGGGCTCTCCGGTCTGCAGATTGATGACCGTATCAGCGGCCGGGACTCAGGATATGCGGCAATACGGGTAAGCGGCGGACGGAGCTCCGCAGCCTGCGTCCGATCACATCGGCTTCCAAGCCACGCCCCCTCCACTGCACCCTTTATGAGTAAGGTCTGAACTTCTTGCTGTAGGACAAGCAGGTGGCCCGTCAGGAGTGCCTGTGGCTGGGAAGGGATGGGTGGGAGGATTGTGTTAGAAGGATAGGACATACTTCCTTTCCACAATCTGCAAGACCCAAAGGTGTGAAGTGATGGCCCTCTAGACCTGTAGAAAAGAGAACACCCGTCCTCCAACAGGCTGTGTGGTCTGATAAGGGGAAACTAGGGCTGCTTTCTTGCAGCGACTGGGGATAAGGAGGAGGAAAGGAAGGAGGGCGTGTGTTTTCTCTCCCTTGACCTCTGTACTGCTTGTACAGGGGATTTGTCTGTTGTTGTTGCTGGTAATACTGGCGACCTGGAAAGGAAAATCGTCTTGAGAAGCCTAAACACTTCCAAAACTGTCTACAGTCCCTTGTCTGAATCTGGAGGTCAGCTGATTGTGCAGTAGACTTGCAGTGTTTAAACCTCTCCAATGCTGACACAACTGTCGAAGGGGAGGTCCATCAACGTGGATTGTCCATCCTGGAAAAAAAGAGAACTACACAGGCAAGCATGGTGACGTAGGGAGACATCATCATAGACCTTTCAACTGAGACTGCAGTATCCAGTCCAGACTGTATGGCCTGTCTGGCCACATTTCGACCATCCCCACAGCTCAGTAAAGTGTCCTCGAATATCTTCTGGCAGACTGAGGATCACAGCCTTCACCATATCGCAGAGGTCATGGATTTAACGGCCGAGAAGGCAGGTAACTTTCAGGCATTTGAGGGCAACGCTCCCAGTAGTAAACACCTTCTTCGTGAACTGCTATCTTTTTTTTACTCCCTGTCCAAAGTTGTTGGGGAAAGACAACCAAAGTCAGTTTAACGGAGCAAGAGGACTGGACTACTAGAGATGGATGGGATGATAGGAAGGGTGGATCTACACACCGTGGTAGAAGTTGTCAGTTTTTCCCATAATGCAAGAAAAGGCTTTGTCAGTACCTCATTGAATGGCAGCAATGAATCCGAGGCATGGGACGCTGTAGGTCAGAATCTTCCTGAGAATGTTGGAATTTGACTCAGTAGAGGGGAGTTCAATATTCAACATGTCTGCTGCACTCCTGATAACAGAATGGTAAGAATTAACCCCTGGCAGAGGGAGCCTCGTCAGGGAAAGGAGTTCCCATTCTGGAGAGGTTTCAAGTCCACCTGCATCTTTGAGGCCCGAGACATCCTGGTCCAGTGTGGACAGGCCATCCCACCCTTATTTGCACTGGGATCATTCTGTGGATCTTTGTCTGCAAAGAAGAATCTACTTTCTTAGATGAGCATTTGAAATGTCTTCTGGAACGATAGAGGGGCAAGTCCATCAAAGATGAAGAATCTGGATCGATGGGTTGTGAGGCTAGAGAAGTCGGTTCAGCCATAGGAGACAATGGGTGTAAGGTAGTGGAGTCGATTGTGACACCAGTGGGATCATATATAGCATCAGACTGTGGCGCAGGAGAGGCAATAAGTTCCAGCACCAATGATGACGAAGATGGATGGTTAACGGGGGAGCCATCAAACGTAGCACTGATCCGCATGGTTGTGGTGGCAACGGTGTCGGGGGGTGTCACAGCCCATATAACTGTAGAAACAACAATTGATGGACAGAATGCAGAACAATGTCATACATTCACCCCAGTACAGAGATCTGGGCCTAAATCCATCGTTTTTTTGCTCACCATGCCATTCCAGTTTGAACCCAGCCATATGCAAATCAGTCTTGACCCTGTGCCCAATGGGAACAGTCCAGCCCGAACTGCCAGGCCAGTTCCTCCCTGGACTGGAAACAAGCATCCTAGGACCGGTTTCGGGGTTTCACCCCTCTTCAGCCAGGATAGCTTGATTCCAGTGGCATGGAGAGCACGGAACCACGTCTGGGCATACCCGTTCCACTCGGGGTGACAAATGCAAAAACAACAATTGATGGACAGAATGCAGAACAATGTCATACATTCACCCCAGTACAGAGATCTGGGCCTAAATCCATAGTTTTTTGCTCACCATGCCATTCCAGTTTGAACCCAGCCATATGCAAATCAGTCTTGACCCTGTGCCCAATGGGAACAGTCCAGCCCGAACTGCCAGGCCAGGTCCTCCCTGGACTGGAAACAAGCATCCTAGGACCGGTTTCAGGGTTTCACCCTCTTCAGCCAGGATAGCTTGATTCCAGTGGCATGGAGAGCACGGGACCCACGTCTGGGCATACCCGTCCCACTCGGGGTGACAAATGCAAAAACAACAATTGATGGACAGAATGCAGAACAATGTCATACATTCACCCCAGTACAGAGATCTGGGCCTAAATCCATCGTTTTTTTGCTCACCATGCCATTCCAGTTTGAACCCAGCCTGGCTGATGAGGGTTTTGAACCCGAAACCGGTCCCAGGATGCTTGTTTCCGGTCCAGGGAAGACATGGCTTGGCAGTTCGGGCTGGACTGTTCCCATGAGGCACAGGGTCAGGCTGATTTGCATATGGCCATGTCTGAACTGGGGTGGTGGAGTGAGCTAAAGAATGATGATGGATTAAACCCAGATCAGTTGACTGGGGGTGTGTGTTTGATTTGCTCTAACGCTCCGTCCATCATCCCCTTTGGTATCATATAACTGTAGGGCAGTAACGGTGTATGGGCAACAGAGAGATTTGTTGTTGGCAAACATACATAAAGTCAGTTATTGGACCCCTGGGGTCAGTCAGCACTCTACAGGGGATCACAGACCTACTGAAGATGTTAAATATTGCGTAAAGGAACATCAAAAGATTTGCCTTAGAAATGGGAAACTCTAGAAACAGCATACCAGCTGGAGCCTTGGAATCAGTGCCACAGTTGGTAAAGACTCTGAGATCGGCCCAAGATAGATGGAGCCACAGGTGCCAGATCCTCCACAAGGTTGTCTGTCAATTCCTGTTCTGGCGGCAGTTGAGACGAAGCAGGGGTTCTTGGTAACCTACTTTTCAACGTACAATGACGTCCAGACACATGACATCTTTTTCTTCTACTTCTTCTTCGAGAATTTTTGTGACTCCGCTGACCTTGGCTTGGATTTACAGCACCCTCATAATTTGTCTTGCGCCCTGGCCATAAACATCTTTGCGACCCTTTCTCTGGTTGGCTTGGGATGCATCCAGTGACTTGACACGCAGACCTAGACATCATGGTGGGATCTCAAGCATCAAAGGCAGATATCATAGGGTTCTGTGATGAATAGCTAACCAACACACTCTCTACAAGGTTTAAAACCAGACCATTTGGGTGTAGACATTTTGAAGAGAAAACTTCACTTGAAAGTGATAGAATAGTAGAAATCGTTGACGTTAACAAATCCTGAGGAAAAGTGAGTGGGCTTCATATCACTTTGATGGTACAGAAAAAAGGGAACCGATGTCAGCATGCTGACAGCGGTGCTTTATGGCTCCAGTGATGTGACAGGAGCGCCGCATGCAGTGCAGACATGGACCAGCGCCCCCTACTGGTGTGGCAGAGCTATTGAAGAGTTTCCGGATCCAGACTGGCAGCTGGGAAATTCAAAAGGTGAGTTGTCTGCAGGAGAAGTATCAATCTTGGAAAGCACTCTCCTCTTTTCGCTCTGTAGCACCTTTGGAGAGCAACACTAGCACTTTCTGTAACATAATGGAGAGGGGCTCCTCTAAAAGTATGCCAGAAGTGAGGGATTATTTAGATGAACAAAAAGACAGGTTAGGACGTAGCCATGCTGAACTATTTGTATGACCCATCTGTTTGCCGGGATGGAAAACCACCCTGAGAAGAAATACTTAATACTACCCACCCACAGGCTAGTTCTGTGCCGCTAAGTGCCTTAGTGGCTGTTGCTGAAGGGGAAGGGAACTGGGAGGACTGGTGCCCCTTCTGGGGCTGCAAGTTGTCTGCTAGACCCATAGTCCCGTTCTCAAAGCGATGGGGTGGCTGCTTTATCCATTGGGATGACTGCTGCTGTCTATATGCCAGCCCCATGTACTAGCCTCTGAATTTTCTGAACTGATATGGGAACGTTTAGACAGGGGTCAAAAGTCCCAGGGAGCCGTGCTGTGACTCTACTGTCCTTAAAATGCACGAGGGCAGAATCAGCTTTTCACCAAGAAGACACAAGCCATCTAAGGGCATATTCATGAGAGAGGCTTGTACGTCTCCAGAAAATCCTGTGGAACACCACCACGCATGGTGGCAGAGAACAGCACTGGTGCCCATTGCCCATCCAGGCAATCAGTATCATCATAGCTGGCATGAACCACTGTATGGAAGCGTCCTAACCATCATGAATTGTTTGACCCAAAGAGGCCCTGGGGTCTTCCGGGACCACCAGCAAGATCTTGCTACCCATGTCCTAGAGGGCATGAATGTAGGGACCCAACAAATAGACCTTAATGACATCTCCCAATGCCAGGCCAGCTGAGGACAGCATTCCTTTACTAAATGCCTCAATCCTCTTGGACTCCCGATCTAGAAAGGTCATGGGGAATGAAATGGGGTTGACCTAGCTGGTGGAAGCCTGAACCACTAGGCTCTCAGGTAGGGTGTTCAGTGAGAAAATCAGGATAGCCAGCTGCGGGTCTGCGACTCCTGGCACCCTGCCTGTTTACCTGCCAATTTACTGGTGAGTAAGAACAGGGCTTTGTCCAAGTGCCTATCAAGATATCAGTGAGGCCTTGTTAAAGGGAATTTCACCTGGCTCAGAAATATTCACAGGCTCATATTACAAAGTAAGCTGGGTGGAGGGGAGGGGCCTTTTTTTTATATGTGCCCTTTATCAGGGCAGGAAGCATACCCTGTAAAGTGGCAGTAGGAGTGACCTTGCACTTGCAGATTTATATCTGTCGGCACTTAAACACTTGCTTTTTGCTTGTACACCCCCTCTCCTACCTGGCCCTGGGAGTTAGGGAGTTTGACGCCGGGTTGAATGGAAGATGCCTTGTTGGCTCAGGCCCTGGATGAGCTCCATGGAGTTTGAGCGGTGAAGTCAGTTCTCTTTAGCAGAAGCAGCCCAGAATTCATACGAAGTAGGGTGAGCCAGGCCTGTACTGGTATGTGCAACCCTGGCTGCAGCTAGCAGCTGCCTCCTGAGCATGAGATCGGGGTCTCAGAGGAACTCAAAGGGTCGAATGCAGAAGACCTAGTGTCAAGGTGCCCGCAGAGCACTACAGATTAGGCCTTGGGAGACTGGATAAGGCTTATACGAACTGGGCTTGGCAGTGGTCACTTTGTGTTCCAAGGGACCTGCTCTATGGGTTCTTTATGCTTTTACACTGTCTCCTATACACCAAGTACAGAAGCTTCTCCAGGTCAATGTCTGTCAACACCCCTCCATCCCCATGCAATACTGTGACCAAGCAAACCAAAGCCTGGAATGCAAAGGACTTAAAAAACACTAGATGCCCCTTGCACTGCTACAGGCTTGCAAAGGTGGAAAGATATTTTCCAGATACATTCCAACAGTATATCGTTTTCCTTGGTAATTCTTTGGATTAGCGACTGCAGAATCAGAAGTCAATTTGAGACACCCCTGCAATATTATTCCATTAATGGCACTGTGCGGCTCTAAGGATAAACCCAAAAAGACGGATTGTAATGTTCAGTCAGATGTCAAGTTGGACGAGAGCCATTTTCTCAGACAAGAGATCAACTCAACAATACGGCCAGAGTACTTCTGCACTAAATATATTTGTTGTATACATACTTTGAACAAATGTTTTCGGACATATATATTTGTACATATATACATATTTTGTACATAACTGTTTTTCAACATATGAAATGTTCCTACCTGTTTCACATACTGTAGCCAGTAGCGAGTAAAACAAAAAGGAAACCATTCCATTTCAAAGAAGACATGGGCTCTCCCCTTCCCTCCCATGAGCAGAAACCATTTTAGTTAATTTGTTCTTTTTGAACACTGCCTGGCCAGGGTTTTGTTTTCAGCAGCTAGCCTGTCCTCACCTCCACAGCAGTGACCTCTGCTATAAATGGAAATAATTTTTGCAGTTAAGTAATGAGGAGCAGAGTCCAAGACTATCAAGCCTGTTATTGTTTTAGACATGTGATCCTCAAAGAAATAGCCAACAAAGAAAAATGTGATGGCCATGTTATTCTGGCTCACTTAACTGCTCACTAAACGGAGTGGGTTTTAAGTTATTTTAGGGTGTCAAGGCACTTGGTGCAAAGCTCTCCATGCATCCTGAAAGTTTCAAGGTGCAACACTGATCACTTATGTGGTTAATACACTTTTTAGAGAGATCAGGCTATCTCTGGTCACAGGTTTGAATCATCATAAAATAGACAATATGTTAATGTATCAGCTACAGAGCATAACTTAACATCTAGGCCACTGATATATTTTCTATTTAAGATGCTCAACGTATTAATGCTTTCGTTGCAGAAAACTTTGTCCAAGCTGCTGCGCAGAAGTTAAAACCCAGTGAGTTATGCACCCAATGCAAAAAGCTGCATGCAGCCTGCCAGGAATGCGTTTGAATCATTGTAGGTTTTAACTCAATTGTTCATTATTTTACGTTTGATAAAATGGGTTTCGCCGAGTAGCAATAGATACTTATTATTAAGTGACAAGAAGTCAGTTTATATTAAGTGGTATATAAACAGTTATTATTACAGAAGTGACAGATGGACATACACTTTACATTGACCTACCTACATTAATGGATACAGAGCTTGAGAAAGTCAACAACACTTTAAAATTTGAGTTTATCTCTTAGCGACTTGAGAAGTTACGCAGAGCATTTTTTATTTCTTTGATAAAGATGCTAAATATAGCAGGTTCAAGAAGCAACAGGACCTTGTTTGACCTCCAAATCCTCCAAGCAGGACACAAATCGGACAAAACGATTTATAGATTGCCTCTGAATGGAGATATTTACAGTCGGAGCTGAGCTAGAAAGGAAAATAAGAGGCATCCATACGTCTACAGAATACTGCTATGCACGACACACACTGAAATGTGCTCATACCTCTGCATTTCTCCTAGTGACTGTACACTGCACTGGGACACAATAGGGAGGATACACAGGAGATGCCCCTGAACCCACCACTACCTAGGTTCGTGGTCATGGGTCAAGATTTTCTGAACAATTCATGTTTTTGGAACATTTTGCAACAACAAGTGTCGTTGTGTTTGATTGGCGGTGACGTCGGAGTGGGCGGAGCAAAGTCGGAGCAGGAGCTTTGCGCCGGAGCTCTGTGCCATAGCCGAACAGAGGAAAATTAAATTTATCACGCTGGTAATAAGCAGCTATCAGAGGCATCAGCCGCCGGTAATTATCAGCCGCAAAAGCGAGTTCAGCGCCGTCAGACGGCAGCCGAAGAGAGCGTGCCCGGAGCAACGCGGAGGCGGCCTGGTTAGTTCCGGGTGCAGCCTGCGTTAGCTCTGAGGCCCCACTCGCCGGTAACCGAGTCCTTAAGTTTATTTTTTTTAGTAGTAGACCAGTGGCACAGTAGACCGGGAGCCGGACTGCAGTACAGCGGGTCTACAAGGCTCAGCACAAACCTCCAGGATCTCCGTCCTCTGTTTCACTGGGGCCGACAACAGAGCCTGAGCCAGAACCCTTGACTCTCGATCCTTTTGGTCGTTAAGGTGCTCGCAAGGCGTGTGTAAGGTAAGGGGCAGGGGGGGGGGGGGGAGTTGGGTTGGCTGGGTTACCTCACGGGGGAGGCCAGCTCGGTCCCCACCCACTCCACCTAGTCCATCTGGTCTAGGTACTTGGCGCCCGGCCCACCTCTAGGCCTTTCCAAAGGCTCTTCTCAAGTCCCCAGCCCCAGCCTTACACAGGAAGACTCGCCCAAGGGGGCCGTAAGTGATCTCTAGGATCTAGAGAGCAACTCTCCAAGCACAAATCATGAGATCAGGGAAGCTCAGAGGCGGAGAAGAAAAACCCCAGGGAACGACAAAAAAAGGAAGAGGGGGTACACGCAGCACGGACGCAGACACGGCCACGGGCATGGATTGCCGTAGGCTGACATCTGAGATTGAGACCGATAATGGGCCCGCCCTAAATAAAGAAATTACAACATCCCCAAACAAAACAATGCAAGGGACGTCTAGCACTGCCCCTAGTGCCGCTGAGGATGCCATCGCAGACGATATAGAAAGCAGACCAGCCAAAATTAACAAAGGAGCAAAAGAGAACGATATAACAGCTTCCTCCGCACACGGTACACACAGCCCTGGCGCTAAAGCCAGCAAGCGGGTACTTATATCAGACTTCCTGAAAGTATGTCACAGGCTTTCATCAGGCAGCAGCAAGGACCGCACAGAAATCAAAGAATGCGTCGACGTCGAGGACCCCAAGGATGTTAAGGATTCCAAGTTCAGTAATAATAAATCAAATACATCAAGCAATGATACAGGGTGTGGCAGTAAGATTAGCAACGTCTACAAAACCAAAAAAAGAGGGAACCTAGCGGGAATCGACACCTGCCCTTTCGGGCTAGAAGATCAAAGCAGGTTACAAACACCCAAAGTATTAGATCCATCTTTACCACTGTCATTCCCCCAGGCTCCACAAGCCATTCAATTTCAGTTGGCTTGTGCCCTCGTTCACAGGGAGCCCGACACAAGCTGCGACTTCGTCTTTAATGAACAAAGTCATTGGACACCCCAGAAACCGATAATCAAAGAAAAAAAAGGTGCCCCTGTCCTCAGGGAGACCGACACAAGCTGCGACTTCTTCTCCAACCAACAAGTCATTGGACACCCCAGAAACCGATAATCAAATAAATAGAAGGAGGAATTCCGCAGAATCATAATTGCAACCAAGACCAACAGGAGCAAACCCCGAGTCCATTTTCAATGGTTCACTTTCCCCTTCTATCAACAGAGCAATATCTAATGGAACAAGATAATACGGTGGAAAATTATAATAACTTCGTTTCGTCGTTAGACATTAAAAACTTCAAAACCTTTAAATCACAAGAAGTTATTGACATAGCTCAAACCAAACAAAGCAGGTGTCTTTTACAAGAAACTAATGAGCTAAGTCCAGTAAAGGTAGGGGCCACAGCAATCAAAATCTCCCAAAGGAGTGAACAGCTGCATGAGCACAACGTCCAAATGGAGTATTCCGAGTATCTCGAATACTCACCTCAATTAAGCCAAAAACATGTGGATGCACCGAAGAGTCCTCCTATGGTTTCCATATGGCCCCAATTACTAAACACCATGGAAACGATTGGTAATACAATGACATATCATGCAGACAAACTAGATATGCAAGTCGAATTGTTAAATATACTGGCTATCCACGTACAGGGGATAGAAGCAAACCTGCAAGAACTTAACACAATGATAAAGAAGGTTCAACTTGATAAGGACACCACATTCCAGACTAGCCACTGCCCCCAAATAATTGATAAATTGGCAACGGTACCAACTTTGAGGTCACAGATTTTAGGGGTCGTTAAGGAACCCCCCAAAGAAAGCACCAAAACCATCAGACAGGAAAGAGACAAACAAGATGGCCAAGAGGGAAGTGGCAGGGCAGGTGGCGTTTTGAGCAATGAAGAGAGAGCAGCAACGCTAGAGCACCCAAGTACTTCCACTATAGACGACGCTAGGAGGTCAGACAATTCAACTGAACAAGTCCATTCTGGAGTAGAAGAGGCGGCACTACTAAATCAAGCTTTACAAATGGCAGACCATATAAGCCCCAAACAATCTAACTTGTCAACTTCCCTCACGAAGAGGGAAAGAAAACGCCTGAGGAAAGCAAGAAAAAGTAAATTAAACAACCGAGGGCCGCCTGCAACACACCTTCAAAAAACAAAGCTTGACTCTAATGATACCAATGATAAGGATCAAATAGAGGGAGATGACCCCGAAGGTAACACAAGGCCCGTGTCTGGGACAAGGCCACCTCATAATCCCACATTAAAGGAGGCAATAAATCCAGATGGTCCAAACCAACGAAGCAGTATAAACCAACAAGTAAGGAAACTGTACAGTATATTTTACCCTCCGGTAGGGAAAGAAGAATCAAAACTACCCAGCCCGGCCATACAAAAAAATACAGTTATATCGAAAGGCAACACAGCAAGTCTAAACCTTCTCACCATAGAAGAGACCTCCACTAGCAGACAAGTGGATTTAGAGAAGTGCAGCAAGCCCAAAGGTGGGAAGAAACGGGAACAGTTGCTGGGAGTAACAGAGGTCACACCAATTGCGAATTCTAACAGTTTTGTAAGTAACAGCTCCCAGAACCAATTCAACTTTGCCCCCCGGACCATGATCTAATCCGGGTAGCAATTGCTAAATCAAGCAACGGGGGAAAAAAATGTTATACAGATTCTACACGGCCCACCACAAGCAATAAAGTAGAATTAATCCTGCAATATAGCTCGAGGGGGCCACATGACATTTTGAACAGAGGGTCTGGTCTATATTAAAACTTCTAGAAGAACTACCATCCCTGCGCCAAATAAAATCTTGTGACTTGGAAAGAATAGAGTTTAAACCGAATCCTAACCAAACTGGTCCAGACTCCACAGTCATAACATGGACCGACCCCAGCTTCACAGAACAGATCCTGCAGCACAGGGAGGAATTCTCCAATTGGGGTATAAAGTTAAAAAAGGTGGAGCCTCCGCGGTACCAAAGCCCGCTACAGAAACAAGCACAGAAACAGAGCTTCCTAAAAGGTGCAAAAGGCCCGGACCAGATTAGCACCAAGGCAGAAGAGGGTCACCTGCTCAGGCAAATCACAATCACTATTGCACAACGAGAAGAACCTAAATTTGAGGGGTACCCCCAAGCGAATTCGGTATCAAAGCAGCGGGGAGAAGAATGAATCAAACTAAACCCATCATCAGGAAAAGCGCAGGGTTGTAGGATTTGCTCCTGGAATGTTAATGGTTTAAGCTCACAGTTAGAAGAAGACGATTTCGTGGAGTTCATTAAACAACACGACATTCTTCTCTTTCAGGAAACCTGGCAGACAAAAAACTCGCCACTAGTGGGCTATAAAGGACATTTTATCCCAGCACTAAAGGAGGTACAGCCGGCAGGGCAAAAGGAGGGCTATCGACCTTTATATCCACCGATCTCCTTTGGAGAGACGTCAGCATTGACCTAGACTCCACATGAATGCAATGCACCAAAGTCGACCTCCGACCTTCCTTGGGCTTATTAATTTTGAATCTTTACATGCACCCAGCTGCAAAGCATAAGGGGCAAAGAATCAAGCAACTGATTGCGGCAATTAAAATGCTGAAACGTACCAATCCAAGTGAAAATATGATAACGGGTGATTTCAATATGAACCTAACCCAAGGTCATGAGGAACTTAGCGAGCTTCATACAGCCAAGACAAGGCAATCGAAGCAGACAAGATACCATGGGGAAGAAATGCGCAGATAAGCTGGACGACCACTTTTTGCACACGTTAAACAGCAGGGGCCCCCTGGATAGACCAGCTACATTTACGAGGGTCACAAGGAAAACAGGTTCCACAATCGATTTTACGCTAGCAGACCCCGATCTATTTCCCTATATAACGGATTTCCATATCCAGGAGCGGGCCGAAAGCGATCATTACCCCCAGATTTTTTCTTTAAATATCTCCCTAAAAGGGTCGGAGCAGGCTAACCCTCTTACTCTTAAAACGCAACTTTATAATCTACAATGACTAACCTGGAACAAAAAAAATATCGCCAACATAATGGAGACATGTCGATCATTGCTACCACCCCCAGCCGAAAATCAAGACATCATAAAGGTTTGGGAGGCTTTTGTAATCAACAACAACAAAAAATATCAAACAAATTACAGAGGTCATAAAACAACAAGAAACGGAGGGGCTCAGTGGTATACGCCAAAAATACGGGCAATAAAAACAAGACTTAATAAACTCCTAAGGTCATTTCGAACAAAGGACCTCCAACTGGCACAACAAACCCTCTCAATAACAGAAACCTTTAAAAAGGAATTAAAACACGAAATCAAGGGGGCCAAGCGAACATATAAGGAAAAACTTGAGATCATCATGCTCCATGCTAGCAAACAGAGAAATTCCAAACAGTTTTGGGCAAATTTGAATGTCATGCTAAATGACAAACACCGGCAGTTCAATTCGGACTTGACAGATCAAACCTGGAGTGCTCACATCGATGCAACATATAACACCACACCGGCAATGAGTTCAGATAGTATAATTGATACCTCAAACGAGAGCAAATCGAGTTCCACTTTGAGCAAAAAACCAGATGCCTGGAGTCGTAGCATGCAAAAGGGATTAGATTCTATCCCCAGACGGCTACCTGTGGAAGTTCGAGCCAATGTCCCAAAAAAGCCAATCGAAGCTAATCTTCAAACTACAAACAGAGAAGCTCATAAAGGAAGTAGTGAGCCAGCTATCCATGTGCAAAGAGAGGAATTAGTCCAGATAACACCAAAGCAGGTTATGAACACAATTAATCACCTGAGATCGGATGGGGCTCCTGGGCCCAATGGTCTTCCGAACGCTTTGTTCAGGCAAGATCCCACGCTCTGGTCTGGCTTCTTATCTCCCTTGTTCAACAACAGCTTAAAGACCGGGATTATTCCCGATTCCTGGAGGGGCAGTATTCTTCAACTGATTTATAAATCAGGGACACGTTCAGACCCTAATAACTTCAGGCTAATAGCACTTATAGATTTCGAGGCTAAGATCTATGCATCCAATTTACTGGCAGATTTGGAGACCTGGATCAGTAGTAAAAATCTGATTCCGAAAACGCAGACCGGATTCCGGGCCGGCAAGGGCACCTTAACTAATTTATCAGCACTAACCCTTCTAGCCAAGAAAGCAATCGACAACTCCAACATCCTCTATGTCAGCTTTGTAGATCTCAAAGCAGCTTTTGATAAAGTGCCAAGAGCCAAGCTATGGGCCAAAATGAAAGCCTGGGGAGCCCCCCTAAACTATTGGGAGCAATTATCAACTTATACTCGCAAACCTGGGTGCAAATAAAAAAAGGGGATGGCCGGAGTCTAACCAAGAAATTTTTAAACCCCAAACGGGCTAAAGCAAGGATGTGTTTTGGCGCCCAGCCTATTTAACATCTACACCGCCGACCTTAAGAGTAACCTTCGCCTCATCCAGGGCGATCCTCCGAAATTGGGAAAGACATCAATAGTGAGCCTGCAATATGCGGATGACATTGTGCTAATCTCTCAAACTCCACTTGTTTTGCAGCGGCTGATTCCACAACTTGAGCTGTATATCTCGAACGCGCAATTAACAATAAATTTCAAAAAATCAAATGTTTTATGCTTTTCCAGCACCCATAAAAAACGATCAAAATTTGTTTGGAGGATAAATTCCAGCACGCTAAAGCAGGTGGATGAATACAAATATTTCGGAGTTCAATTAGATCGCCAACTAAGCTATAAATACCACTTAGATCTTGGCAAAACCAAAGCAAAACAATTACTATTCGCCTTCAAAACCTTACAGAAAAATCTAAGTGGAAGCTCAACTAGTCACCTTTTAAAGGTAGTAGCAGCAAAATTTCTGCCATCTGTCACATACGGCTCGGAAATGCTGAACACCAAGGACTCCACACCGTTAAACCTAGCCCAGTCCAGATTATTTAAAAAATTGTTTCCAATCCCGCGTCACATCCCTCAGGCGCAGATACGTATGGAATACGGACTAATAAACCAGATACAGGCCAGACAAGGAGTTCTGGCCAAATATTACTGGCGAATGAGGGCAGCCGAAGACAACACGTTAGCTCACCACTGCTGGGAGGAGGTTGAAAAACAGTCAAGGCAGAACAACTCTATATGTCAGACTCTAAAACAAGCACTTCAATCGCTAAACCTGGAAGAAGCCTGGTACACACCAATGTCATACCTCGCTTTTAAACGAATCACTAATAAGGCAACTAAACGAGCATCGCTGCAAACTGACAAAGCTTTACTGTCTGGTAAAAGTCACGCATGGTCGGTGATGCCATCGTATAAACAACTGAAACAACAACCCTATCTACAAGAATGCTTTAGAGATCATTATAAGAGGAAATTAACTTTATTGAGACTGGGGTCCTTCTCGACCAAAGATCTCACTCCAAAATGGTCACGAACCTGGCTATCTCTGGACTGTCGCCTCTGTGGTAATGGAGCAGAGTCGTTATTACATCTATTATGCATCTGCCCGGCTCTAAACAATTCAAGGAAGATCCTTTTGAGGCCAATTCTAAGAGAAACACAAATCAGGACCTGCAGAGCGGCCGTGATAAAATGCCTCAGCAGTTCCTCGGTCCAACTGTCCTGTAAGACAATCAAATTCCTGACATTAGCAGCCCAAGAATTGGATAAGAAGAATGCAGTGAAACAGGAACCGGGAAAGACGGACACGTAGCAGCCGGCCTTAGTCCTTCCTTAACGCTCTTTGCACTCCCTCTCCCTCTTTCCCATTTATCTTAAGTATTTTATTAGAGATAGGAGGGACAGACACGCTTACATCAGCATAAGATCCAATAAGTTTGGCACTTTGCCTCTTTTTCCTTTTTCTTTGAGCTTTTTAAACTGAAAGAAGGTATAACATGTTTATATTTCGCATTAAAAAAAAAGGAAGGTTTTTGCCCTTTACCCTCATTTACTTTTCCTTTCTAGCATAAGCCTATCCTGCCAATAGAGGGTATAGTAATGTTTACATCAATTCTAAAAAGAAGTGTGGTCAAAGCAGCGCGCTACAACAGTTGTACTTTGGCACTAATCTTACTGTGTGAGGGCCTTTGTCTCCTTGTTCCGTCTCAAACTGTTTGACTGCTGTTATTATTTTATAATGTACATATGTGTAATGTTGTTTATCTTATGGTGGTATGTTCCACCCTTTTATGATTTTAACAAGTCAAATAAAAGTATTATATCATCACTAGCTAATAGATGTTTTAACTAGAACCCAGCTGCTTTCCACCCAACTGGTGAAGACTACTGGTGAGGAATATAAAGCCTAGGCTGTAGTAAGCTTCAGGTCCCCCGTTGACTTCCAGTCAAACGCGGACTAAAGAGCCTTCACTGGCTCCCAGTCAGGGAAAGAATCGAATTTAAGACCCTGTGCATCGCCCACCGAGCCTTCTGGAAAACAGGTGCTGTCATCAATCATTCACTGATCACCCCCTACCACCCGAACAGACAGCTTAGATCAGCATCCTCTCTCCTCACGACAGTACCCAGGATCAAGAGAGCCAGATGTGGGGGCCAGTCGTTCTCCTATAACTCAGCCAAACTTTGGAACTCCCTCCCCTTCCATCTGCGATCAGAGCCCAACTTACTTCTGTTCCGTAAACACTTAAAAACCCTGCTTTTTAATAAACCTGAATAACCTTCAATTGTTTTTCCTGTACGCGTTGTCCATAGCGCTAGGACGCCTGAGGGTAGCTATCGCGCTTAATAAATGGTCTTTTCATTTCATTTCAAGAGGAGCAGCTCAAACTCTTCTTTTATTCTCAAAGGTATCAAGTGGAACAAGTGCTGTATGTTCAGAGTCCTTCAGATTGTTTTTCCAACAGGAATGTGCCTTCACCAGTGCGGATTCTTTTTTCCTTTCTGTATTCTCCATTTGAAATTGAGTTGCTTTTTTTTTACATTGTTAGGGGGCACCAGTAAGGCTTAGATGGAGAACAAACAAGACGTTGCATGTCTCTACTGGCAGGCAGAACTCAATTATATTAGCCAATAAAGTTTGTGACTCAATGGAGAATGGGAGTATGTACTTCCTGAGGGCATTGTTCTCCCCACCCATTTTCCTGTCCTAACAATATAAAACTGACAACTGTGAGGTTGAGGAACTTTACCGAAGGGTCACCCTCAAATTGCAGGCTATGGGCTAACCCAGTGTGTCAACGCTGTCAGAAGTATTTTGTTTTTTACACATATGACAAAGGTATTCCATTTTCCAAAGAACCTGCCTGGGTCAGCGCTTTACTTTGCCAGAAGTAGTTTCAGGGAAAAGCTGACATTACTTAATAATTAATGGTGCTGTATGCATTTGAAGTCAAACCAAAAAGGAAAAAGGACAAAGTTAAAAGTACTTTCATGGTGCTGAAAGTATGAACCTCTGAAGAGAATAGAGGTCTACAAAATGAGCACTACAACCTGTTGTCTAGGATGTCAAGGCTAAAAGCTTGAAGCAAGTTAGTTTTAACTACTTTATTCACTCTCCCCACAACAATGGAATTACTGTATGGCAACTTCTCAAATCTCCTATGAGCCGAATTGCAGAACAAACGAATGAATTTTATTAATACGTTGGAGGCAGGAAGACTACGTAAGGAGGTATTTTCATTCCTCCGTGGGTGGGGAATCCACGCAATGCCCCAGACCAAATTTCTGAGAATAACTTTGAGAGCAGTTTTGTTTTCACTATTAGTTGACACGGTTTCTACACATTAACGATAGCATAAGCTGGACAATAGAATATTAACTATGCAGTTATTGTTCCAGTCATCTCTGCAATCACCAGGAAAGAATACGGAGTTGAGTTTATGTTTGATGCCTAAAACGCAAATATACTATATATAAAATTCCAGTACGGAATGTAGCACAGTTAAAGTTATTAATAGCTTTATCTGTAATGGTCTTTCTGTAACTGTTGCTCTTAATATACCTCCCTATTGTCGCTTGTTCATGAAGGGTTGAGGGGCTACCCGCTCTGGAGTTCCCCTCCTTCCCATCCCCCATATCCACCTTTTGCATATGTCTTTCCTGTCCCTGCATGCAAGACTCTTCTGCAGGCCCGCCTGCAATGTACCCGCCACAGCTAGTCAGTCCACTCCTGCCCTGTACACACACACGTCCCTCCTGTCATCCTATACCTGTTAAAGTACAAGTGGGATTATTTTAATTCCACAAGAATTAAAATGTATTATTTGTAAGATCTAATGTTTTCAATCAACAAGTTCAATTGTTTTCTACAATTGTAGATCAACTTGTCTGTACCACATCTTTTAGAACAAGTGTTACTACTATCCTGAGGCACTGGAATTCAAGCAAAAGCATATGCAGGAAACACATAGGGTGCACAAGTGCAACGTGGGCTCCCCACACATTCCTCACCTTTAGTTTACTCATTAAGATTTACGTCTTTTTCAAGTAGTACAAGGATTTCACAACAAGTTGGGTATATGAAGTAGCCAGAATATATAGAAAATGTTTGGGAATTGTTTCAGTCGCTTAAAGCACATACAACACATTTCCCCTGGCTTGGCAACACAATTGCCTAGATTGCTGAGATTTTATTTTATTAATTCCTACTTCTTTAAATAACGAAAAGAGCATGATACAGTGCACCAAATAACTTAGGATACTACAACACATTTTCATTCAATCGAAAATATTTGTATGCTTTAAGAAGAGAACTCCTAGCTTAAGAAAAACCCAGACTGTAAAATATAGTCTATAACTATTGGATAAAACTGGTTTGGAGAAGTCCAAGGCTGAGCTTTTACAAGAGAAAGTAAGGCAAGATTGTTTGCGGGGGGATTGCTCAACATGTGTCGATTGTATTTAAAGCCACTAAGTGGCAGTACCATAAGGCAGCCACCAGGATACTCCTAAGTCAAATTTGGTAAGTAAAGAAACAGCTTTGTTTAATGGGAGGCCATCTGATAATGGAAGCTGTAGTCTTGATTGCACACTAACTATATCTGAAGTGGGTTAATGATACAAGGAGAATGCTTAGGATCTTTCTAATACCTATGCTCTCAATGTAAGGTAACTGTATGTACATTCAAACAAGCATTTTTCTCCTGTCAATGAAAAAGAACCTTGAGTATTATGCTTTATATTTTCTTTACCTTTTTCTGCATAATTCTCAGCTCTTCACTCAAGTTGTTGTTCACCTTCATTAACTGCTGTATTTTTGTCTCTGAAGCTGCTAACGCATTTTTAACATCCATAAACTCCTGTGTGGTGATTGATCCATCTGATAAATCTGAATCCAAACTCTAGAATCATAAATTAAGAATTTATAAACTAGATAATGATCTGAAACAAACAATAGATTAAATCTTGTTGCAATGGTCAATAGTGTCCACAGTACCTTTTTTCTGTTAGCTTTGGACGTCATTGATTCTGATTCTGTGTCTTCATCTGATGCAACACTATCATAATCTGGCTGGTCATTGTCCTGGCTTTCGTTACTATGCTGAGTGCTTATGCTTTTCAATATTAGTTCTACATGTTCTGCAACAACAGGAAAAACACTTGTTTCAGAAATGGAACATTTATTTCGAACATAACATACTTCTTAAACCTTTGATCTAAAAAGTGACAATTCCTTAAATACTATCCACCAAAATTAAGCAATTTTACCAGGTAAAACACGATAAAGGGTACGAGAAGCAGCCAAACCACTGTTCACTAGGTAAATGGGGAGGTTAAGCAAAATGTGCTATAATTAATCTATGATAGCTGAACATATTCACCGCAGGCCCTCTTCCAGTTAAGAGAATGCCAAGCGTTTCAGTCAGAAAGTAGTCATATTTTGCTGTCCACTTGAAGATTAAGAAAAAAGTAGGTTCATGTGGCATAGAGCTTCCATTTCAGGAGAGGAGAACATACTTTAATAAGAATTCTTAAGCTTCTAAGCGTTCTCTTGCAGACAAATATGAAGTCATCTGTCCAGTCTGTAGAGATTATTGATCCAAAACATGCATCACCTGGAAAAAGATGTTACCTGGAACATTCATTAATCAGGGACAATAGCTTGCAGCATGTTTTGAAAAATAATATTTTGACACAATTTTGGAATATCTATAATAATTATAACATGGGTAACATAATCCCAGATCAGAGGTACAGGTGAGTGCTTCCTGTGAAAACTCTGTAAGAGAACCATTGATGAGAATGAGTGTTCCAGACACGCAATAAATAAAGGATTTGCTATAGTGCCTGTCAAGCAAACACGAAGTCGACAACACTACCACACCAAAACAGAGGTAAAAGGTTTATCAGAAAAATGAGTATACATATGTTTTACCTTTCGAACCATTGATAGAATTTCCTTGTTGTCTTCGCTTAGCATCACTCAAAATGTCTATAACTAATGTAGCAAATTCATGAGCATTGAAGCGAGCAAGTTTTTGCCTTCCCTGAAATACAAAACATGATTCAACACACATTAGTTTATTTATTTACTAACAATGATAATTATTTTGTAAATTATAATACGTGTCTCAATTCACATATGTAGCTCGATATAAGCAATGTACATTATAAATACCCATTCTTAGGTTACCAGCAGCTTTTCACAAAATAGTATTAACTCTATGTAAAGAACCACAGAAAAAAGTGTGCCTGAAAGTTGCTAATGAACTACTTGTCCAGCACTGGATATTTCAAAGATTCATATGTTTGGTTTATTCCTAGTTATTGAGTTGGAAGTCTCGCAGTAACCTTTCAAAAGCAATATGAGAGTATAACAGGACCTTAAAGGACATTAATACTGTAGGGCATGGTCTGGCTGCTGAAGATAGTGGTTGCAACTCTGTGAGCTCCACTCCGGAGCGCCGCATATCAGATATTTCTCTGACTCAAGGATGAAATGCATTTTGGACTATGCTGCAGCCCATGTGCTGATGGTGGGCAAGAAGGTAGTGTTTTCACTCCCCTTGGAAGAGCGGCCTAGCCCTGCCTCTCAGGGACGTGAGGCAGAATGTCATGGCCCAGGGGGTGAGAGTAGCACGGTCGGGGTAGAGGCATGCGACCTGCCATTTCCTGCCTTACAAATCCTGCTCCTCCACCGGGTGCGCAGTACAACCCTAAACTGACAGCTTGTGTGCCTGTGGTCTCAAGCCCCGGAATTGCCCAAACACCAGAGCTCCCCAGGTCAGAGAGACCACGTGTCGAGACAATATAACTGGTAGCCCATGCCAAGGGGTGTTGTTGCAACCTGGAGAGGGGATCTAGACTGGGCATGTGGGGCTCTGACTGAAGGGCTGGAGTTGGGCCATTCAACAATGAGTGAGTGGCGGTCTGCTCTGCGATATGGAATAGTTTCTTCTGAAAAAAAGAGAGCGGGTAGTAGTGAAAAGAAATCACACCTCCAATTCAAGATATACAATTTAGTGGGCATAAGAGTAAATGCTGAGTATGTACGATGCATTAGTCAAAGAGATGGTGCTTAAGAGGTAGTTCCACACCCTACTACCAAAGGTGTGAGTGCACGTGGGACCAAGGACTCAATGTGCCAATATACCAGAAAGAAATATCACAGCACTCCACTTAGAGTATAAACAGAGCAAGTAAAATCCACCCAATGAGGATTTGTCTTTAAAGCAAGACATTATCTTTGGCATAGAAAAAAGTGTAGTCCAAGTGTTTTCAATTAAACTCTTCTTCCACAGGCCATATCCATTGAGCTTCCAATACATTGATGAACAGGTTATATCCATCCAGTTTTCAATACATTGATGACAGCAGACACGTGTTTCGTCACACAGTGATTTTTTCAAGGCTGTATAATAATAATAAACAGATATTGAGGAACAGAAAAAAGCTTATCAAAGATATTCAAAGTAGAGTATAGGATAAGCCTCTAATGGTGCTTAACCATTATTTGTAGTTATTGAAACGGTTGTGAAAAGTGTCCGAAAGTGCGTCAGAAGAAAGCCATGTCCGGAAAAAAACAGACTCGAGAACAAGTGCTTTGGGCGTGCCAGATGCATTGTAAGGAACCATAAAGTGCAGTGAAAAGAGCCCTTATGCATAATACTCATACTTGAGGGATACCAGTGATCTCCTTAACAAACTTGAGGATACAGAGTGGGTGGAGGACTTTAAATTTGTTACACTGGATGTCTGTTCTTTATACACTAGCGTACCCTTGGAGAAAGGGATACAATCCCTGGCATCTACTCTTATCTCAGAGGGATGCCACAATCTTTGAACATACAGAGATGTTACTGGATTTGACAAGTTTCATTTTGGAGAACAATGTTTTCCTACATCATGGAAATTGGTACAGACAAGCTAGGGGCGTCGCCATGGGTTAAAAATGTTCCCCATCATATGCGAGCCAGTATATGGGCATTTTTTAACAACATCTATGGGCGGCCAGCCCACCAGAAGGCACGAACGCATCATTTACTGGGGACACTACATAGATGACATTTTTGTCATCTGGGCCGGCAATGACACACAGTTAGACACACTACTACAGCATCTCAACAACAATTTGTTTAATCTACAGTTTAATCATCAGACAAATGAGAGGGGAAATAGATTTTCTTGATGTAGTGGTTTATGTTAAAGAAATAAAGATAGCATCAAGACTCTTCAGGAAACAAACAGCTTGCAATTCTCTCTGCGATCTCTTGGTAGGTCTTCAACAAACTGCTGCAGTGAGTCCTATAAGGCTCCATCAAGCCTGCCTAGCAGGGCAGATGCATTTGCTGCTTTCATGGTGGTGGCAGCGGTTACATGTATCTTGCATCCCACTGAATCCAGCTTCTTACTCTTACTCTTCTTACTCTACTTGTCTGGTGGAAATGTGGATGAAGGAATAGTAGAATGTACTTTCTTTGCAGGTAGGATACCCACTGAATCAGGGGGAGGATCTGATTGCAGGACCTACTCTGGAGGCCTAGATTTTTTCTGAAGTCTAGACGTAGCTGATTTGGCTGCAGCAAGGAACAGTTCATTGACTGACTTCAATAAACCCGGAACTAGAAGTAGGAGGGGTCTTGATGCAGCACAGTGGTGAAGAGTTTCAAAGATCACGATTGATGTTGATGGGTCAGGTAACGGAAAGTTCAGTTTTGCTGCCCCTCGGACAAGCACCTCTTGGATGGTGTTGATGTCATCTACTGGAGAGGCCCTTGGCTGGGGAGAATCCATCAGCGTCCGTGAATATCTTCCAGTACTGGAGGAAGAGGTAGCATAAAATAATATGAGTCTTGATCGTTACCTTTATCTAGATCTGGACCTAGAACGACGATAGTGATGAGTGGGACGAATGGAGCGTCTTGATGAGGAATGCAGAGACCAATGATGAGGTCTTGAAGGTGCTCTCGATCTATGGTGAGATCTGGACTGAGGAGATATTGAACTCCGAGGGGAAGCAAGATGCCTCATTAGAGAAGGCACTTCCAAAGGTGTCTCTGTTTGGGGAAGAGGCGAAGTAGGTGGAAGAGGTGCGGAAGGAGCAGGTGGAGGAGGTGTAGGAGGATTCTGGAAGTAGGATAGGAAACTATGTTGAGTACGCCCTGGAGTATTCTGGGTCAGAGGTGGATGGTAATCATCTTGGTCTCTGCTTCCTGACTCTTTCCACAGGTCTGCAATGTCTCGACATCGACAGCCTTCTCAACGTCGATTTTCCCCCATGTCTCGACATCGACAGACTTTGACGTCAAACGTCTCCTGTTTCTCGACATCATAGAATCCTTTGACGTCGACCTCCTATGTCTCAACATCAAAAGTAGTCTCCTTTTCTACGTCGACCCAGCTCGACGGCGAGCATGTAGGCACTTTACCTTGTCTCGACGTCGATGTCCTCGACGTGGAACGATGACGTTTTTGAAGTCTGTCTCTCTTTTAGGAACTCATTCTCCTGGAGTTCTCGGTGGAAGAACCCTGGTAGAGGACTGACTCTCTCATCGCTCCCACTATGTCCCACCTTCGGATGGAACTTCCTGTTGCCTGCATCACTCTTCTGTTCTCCCTGTCCTTCTGGTTAAGCCTGGAGAAGGTCCTGCAGTGGGGAAATATGTCAGAGATGTGGCTGTCAGGAAGGCAGATGCCACAGACATCATGAGGATCTGATTTGGCGTTCTTTCTTCAGCAGGCAGGGTATTTGTCAAACAAAGACGGCATTTTATTTGACTAAGGAAAAACTTTCCTGTCAGAAAATGGCGGAAAAACACTGGAAAAGTTAAAAACTGTCGAATGAAATAGTTGTCAAAAATTCCTGAGAGAAATCTTTGAAGAAAAAAGCCAAGCTCAGTGCTAAAAAGATGTCAGCAGGAGTCGGAAAAAAACTGTGTTAACTGCCACCTATTGGGCATGATGGGATACTGGTGGGCTGTGAGCCCTTAAAGGTACAGACTTTCCTTTCATATCTGCAGAGTAGCAGCCTATAAGTTTACATTGTCCTCTTTCTTCATCTTTTTCCTTTAAAAAAGGTTTGTGAATGAGATTTGTAAAGACAAATAATGCAATTCCAGCTAATCTTTCCAGGTTCTTTAAGTATATATTTACCCTTTTTTAAATGAAAATTAAAGTAATTGCTTAATATAGCCTCATTTATAGGCTGCAAAACATTTAATACCTTAAGTGCTTCTCCAGGCCTTACTAAGAAAAGTGAAGAGCTACACTATAGAAGATATATTGTAAAGAAATGCTCCGGGATCCCCGCACGCGGGCAGGACTATTCAGTGCTTATGAATATCAATGGAGATCCCCTCAGGGAGAAATTATTTCACTGGGATGGGAGGCTGGTTCCCGTGAGCTGGGAGCTGGGGTGCATGTCCGCTGGATCCTGTCATTCTGGGTACACAGGCCGGTCCCGGGCTGTTGCCCTGGAAGAACAGCACTGAAGGTCTCCTCAAAAGGCATAGCCGTGCGAACTGAGAGGTCAAGGGATCAGTGGGCTCACGTCTAAAAATGTTGTTGGGGCCTGGAACTGGGCTTTCGGGCAGTCGTCTGGGATTGCCTTTGGGTCATGGGTGCTGGCATGTTACATGGCCTGGGGTGGGGTGGGTTGCTAGGTTCCTATCTGAACTGACTTGTGGGCCAAAGATGGTGTGCTTACGTCCATGCTAACAGCTGTGGACCAAACCGTGGTGATCAGTGAAAACAGTGGGGCTGCTTATGGCCTCCTGCCTTTAGTGATCATGTAAGGCAGGTGTTGGGCAGGCCCCCTTGCACTTACATCTGCGACCGTGAGTTGGAACCTTGAGCTGAATGGAAGGTGCTGCCAAACGTCACCGGCTGGACAGTCTGCCCTGAAGAGAAGGACTGGGGTCTAAGTCAACGCTGTACAGGTGGATGGTAAGGTCCAGGGCATGAAGTGGGATCACCCCTACCCTGGGTGATGTCCTTCACACCACAGACATTTCCAATTACCGCTTGGAGGGGATGTCATGTGTAAAGTGATGGGCCCTAGGCCCACATGGTATGTAAAATAATGGCATGGACACTAGTGCACTGGGTGCATAATTGGCCCAGAGTCCGTGTGCCCGGCCCTTATATTAGTAGAGTTACCAGACTGGTGATGCATATGTGGGGTGGGTGTTAGCACTGTCTCTAGGGAGGGGCTGCTGCATGACGTGTTCAGCAGAACACTATATCCCTCCCAAAATCGAAAAGAAAAGACGAGTCCACCTGTATAAACAAAAACAAAACAAACTGGATATCACATAGTCTATTATTCTCTAGAGTCACTCATCAGCACAGCAGTCGACACATGGATGGATGATGTTCGCTGCAAAAGGACATCACTTCTCACATTCATACTTTAACCTGTGTGAGATATGACAATACTGCTTCAATAACTTTTGTGGATTATCGTGCGCTCAATGTTATTCCTTTACTCAACCCTAAAGCACAGGCGTGCTACTCCGGGTGTGTATGTTGTCGGTCATACTTTTACAATAACTGTCAATGCTGCCAAAGATAATATTTCTTTAGACCCCGGGGGCACATGCTTTGGGCAATCTTGTTTTGTAATGATTGTATTTTCAGAAATGTATGATTTATTGTATGCATGAACAAATTAAGTGCAGCAAATTGATGTGCACAATATAGAGAGAGGAAGACTACAGGAGTGGTCTATGTATTAGTGACCAGATAATAGTAATTTTCATGACTTGAAATTAAAAAGCATAAAGTCATATATTTAAGTTAAAGTTATGAATATGTTTGATTAATATGATCTATTCTTTCGCAGTGCCCTCGGGGTCCAAAGAAGTATTATCTTTGGCAGCATTGACAACACTGCTTCAATGACATCCAAAATTTTCTGGCAGCAGGTTGGCTTAAGTTATGTCCATTCTGTTGAGTTAGTCCATTCTGCTGATGTTCCAGATGTTTCATAGTTGGTTAAAAAAAATCAGGGTGCGTCAGAATCCATTGTGAAGCTTGCACTGGTGGTGTTGCTGGACTCCTTCAAAACAGTCTTGGCATGCTGCAATCTGTTGAAGTCTTGGCTCTTAGGCCCCACTAGCTCCTGGCACTCGTCAGTGGAGCCATGTCAAGTCCATCCCTCGTACTTGTGGAGGCCCCTTAGTTGGGTTGCCACGGACTGCTTGTGGTCTGCGCTGGGGCTTCATGTGTGCCACGTCTGGGACAATGCAAGACCGCTGAGGATCCACTGCCTAGATGCTCGTGCGACCACCGGGTAGATAGGTCCTGGTCAAGACATGCTCTACCACCGGGATCAGGGTGCAGACAAGGTGAGCAAGTGGTTGCTGGTTGACTGATTCTTCAGAGTGTCACTAGTGCTTCATGCCTGTTGGTATAGCAGCAGTGTCTGACCCCACTCGGTTTGTTCCATGCTCCATGGATGGTAGTGATGATGCACTAGACAGGGGCTGGCATGATGGGTTTGCCATTCGAATGCTGAACCTGTACGACTTGCCTTGATGGTTGCAGGAATTCTTCTTGTGTTGTTGAAAACTTGGAGTGATGATGGTCTGGTGCTCACGTTCTTTCTTTGTAAGGGCACTTGTATCCTTCAGCCTGGCAACTCTGGGTTGCTGAGTCGCCGGTTACAATGTCTGGATGGCTATGCTGGGAAGCCTGGGACAGATATTTGGTTTGTGCATGCTTGTGGTTTACTCTCGCGTTTCTCCCACTGGGCTTAGGGGAGAGAATTGGTTTGTGCATGCATGCAGCTTACTCCCGCTGGGCTTGGGGCACAGACTGTTTGTGCATGTTTGCAGCTTAATCCCGGTTCTCCAGATGTGTTGTCGCCAGTCCGTCCTTGTTTCAAATTAGTGGCTTGTTCATTTAGATAGATGTGCTCAGTCAATGGTCAGATGCTTCTCCGGCGTGCCCATCAGGCCTGGCCACTCTATCTTCTCTCCTTCGTGGCTTGGTCAGTCGTCAGATTTTCCAGTGGGAACCGGTAGGTCACACTTAAAATTCTGCATCTTCTTTCTCCTTGGTGCTTCGGCTGCACCTTCTTTTCAATGATGCAGTTGACACTTCTCGTTGCTAGAGTCTCTTCTTCTGGGTGCAGCGGCATGCACTATCTTCGAAGCTATGCGGGTGAGACTCCTAGTCATTTGAGTCTCTTCTCCTTCTGGGTTCAGCAGCATGCATCTTCTTCAGGGCCGGCCAATAGAGCCTCTCAGTGGTTGATAGTCTTTGTATTCTGACCACTGTTCTCGGGTGTTGAGATACGGTTTGGTGATGTTCAGGACAGTTGCTGAACCCGTTCTCTTCTTGAGTGGGGTATGTGCCATGTGTTCCTTCTTCAGGGACCTTCTTGGAGCTCCTACTCCATGGGTTGATATGTATGGATGGCCCTCTGCCTCAAGGATCTTCACCTGCCTGGGCCTCTTCTCTGGATCCATGTGGCATCATGCCATGTATCGCACATTCCCTCCTCAGGGACCTTCTTCGAGCTCCTACTCTGGGGTGTTCCCTTGTCATGTAGTTCCTAATAATACATAGGATCAGAGCGTTTAGACAACATAAACTAAGGGATTGGTGTCCACACTGATTCCAGACACCCCCAAAGGGTATGTTAGCCTTTAGACATGCTAGCTCACAGTGCCACTATAAGCTCCCTAACCTTATCAAGGGGCAAATAGTTTCTGGCAACTATTGAACATGACAACCCTTGATCCTTCAGGGATCAAGGAAACAATGCAGTACCTTTCGCTCAGTAAATCATGCTCACTTAGTCTCAGACAGATACACAGAGTGAACGAAACGTTTTCAATAAGCATTTATTGAACCAGCGTCATTCTAGTATAAAACATGCTTGCTGCGACAATCATTAGACAGAGACAGATATATAAGATTACAAGCACCGACAGAGTAAATAAAAGGTTGAATTCCACCATGGTGCTAAAACAGTTAATATATGTAGGCATATAGATACATGGCAGAAATCACGAGTACTCCTACTATGCGGACCCTATCTAAGTGTACCTAAGTGTACCTAGCATGTATGTGGGTGTAAAGCCAAGAATCCCCTAGCAAAGAGCCAACCCCATTACCTGATGGGAGAGAACAAAGGACCCTGTCTTGGTCTCGAGTTGCACACCCCGCGAGGGATGTCAGACCACTGCGTGCTGGAGTTTCTGCATGCAGGGACTTCAGCGTCTCATGTCAGCATGGAAGCTTCTCCTCTGGTTGCCCAGCCAGTGAGGATGTGGTTCTTTTATACCTGAAAGGTACCCTCAGGGGTTCTACCTAGATGTGTAATGGTACTGTGGGCCTGTCGTTCAAGGATGACGATAGCGGTTACTTTTGTACAGCATTATTATATAGAAGATGGCAATACTGCTGCGTATGTCCTAGGCAGAGGATTAAGATATGATACTAAGAATCCTCATGCATAATAAATGAGGCTAGTTTTCGAAGAAAACTACACATTTATATGGCACATAACTAGGTAAAAGGTCAACGCCAGAACCGTTATGCAGAGCAGGGTAGGAGAAATGTAGGTAAAAGGTTGTGCAGCTACCTAGGCCTATATTGGGGTACATTGGGCACATAACACCCTCTTTCGGGGCCTTCTTACATGGGCAGTAGGGAGCTGTGGTTTTTACCCACTTTCTCTGGGTGGTGCAAGATTTGCATCTTGATGCGTCGCTGGCATCAGGCATGGTTGATCGGGTCTTGCACGGTGTGTCTTGAGGTTGCGGGACATTGTGGTCCTAGTGTCTGCACCACAGTCTCAGCGTTGTGTACTTCAGTCCACCTTCTGGTCCGACCTCGCTTTCCTTGGACATTTCCTTCTTGGGGTTGTGTCAATCTAGCAGGATAGGGCAAACAATGTGGTGTCTCTGGGGTTCTCAGTCTCTTTACTAGGTGGCACTCAGTGAGTTGCACCTCGTGATCAGAGTTCCTTCCTGGGATGCTTCTACTACTCGGTTGTGTGGAGGTAGAGATGGAGCACTCTCCTCCCTTTTGCTGTTCAAGTCCTCCAATCCCTCCTCAGCTCAGTGGCCATGGGCGTCTGCCCAGTTTGTGGCTAGGACGGCAGGGACCGTCTGGTACTGTGGTGTCTCGATGGCACGGCATCAATGGCATGCAGACAACCAATGTCTGTGTGCACTCTGGCAGTGCTCTGGTTGCAGTGCTGTGAAGGGCCTCTCTTTCTGGGGCGATAGACCATTTTTTCCTTCTGGGGTGGCAGACCCTTTCTGGTAGTTTCTGGAGACGGCCACTGATGTCTATCCATGGTTAGGTGGTGTTGCTGCTGCTCCACTTGTCTCTTGTCTGCAGGCTTCCTTTTGGCTATGCACTTCATGGCCATATGTCACTTCTTGTCTCTTGAATCTCTGGTCAGTGGTGGTATTCACTGGATGTCAGGTATTTCACAACTCTGCTGGGAGTGTTAGCAGGACTCCTTGGTGCTCGGCAGGCGCAGACTTTCTTTTTCCATATTTTGTATTGCCCTTCCAAGTTGCTGCTGTGTGTTTAGCCTCCTTCTCGTGGTGGCAACAGTTGACCACCAGGGGTGAACGATGCTTCTTGGTACTAGCCTCAAGTTTTCCTTCCCACATGGCTCCAATGGCTTCACTGCTGGGAGAGGATGACGCATCACTCTCCTTTCATCCTGCAAATCAGGGCAGACTGACGTTGACCTCCTCCAGTGGGGAACAGTGGCAGTCCTCCTTCTGGCATCAGCGTCACAGGGCACCTTGGCAGGTAATCGGGCTCCTTAACGCTTGTACAATCTCTTTGAGGGAGCCCTCTGCTGGCGAGCAACGGCCAGTGATGCGATGTTGGCATGGGAGGCAAACAGACTCCTTTCCTTCCTGCAGCAGTGATGACGAATGGCCACCAGGAGGCATGATATGCTTCTCACCTCCTGGACAGGTTTGCCGATTCAGACCTGATCACTGTGAGTGAGACAGGCTCCGCTCTCACGGGTTCTTCTGCCTAATTCAGGATTGGTGGGGCCACCTGGTAGTTCTCTTCCCTTTCTGGCCTCTCTGCAATCAGTCCGATGCATACTAAACTCTCCCCAGGAGAAGGCAGTCAGTTTATTTCCCTGATCATTACTGCATTGACAAGTGGTCAGGAAGCATGCAGTGGCGGCAGGTGAACAACAGAGGGCGTGCAGTACTCTCTGGGCCTGCCTCTGCTTTCCTTTACAGCTTCAGTCTCCTCTGCAGTGCGGGAGGCGGGGAGCTGTTCCTGCTACCAGCCGCACTTGGTGAGTTTGCGGAGTATGCACAGCTTCTTGTTTGGCTGTGTGCTTGGTGCGGTGCTCCTATTTCTTGGCCCACGTCTTCCCTTCACTTCCCGGCAAGCGACAGCCAGTACTGCAATGTTGCTACAGGAAGCAGTCTCCTCTGCTACCTGCGGTGTAACAGATGGCCACCAGGGGGTGCACTGCACTCTCCATGCCTGTCTTGGCTTTCCCCTTTTTCCACAGGCAGGGCTCATCTCTCGCCCAGCTCAGCGTGTGCTGTTCCTAGTCCGCCGCAATCAGGTTGCGGCGGCGAGATATGGGGACGAATGTGCCCAGTGCGTCTCTTCATCTTCCGCATCGCATGGCATACTAGGTACACTGAGGGGAGGAAGGGCCAATGTCGGCAACTGCTGAATGTTCTTGGCCAGTTGGTGCTGAAAGCTGGCTACCTAAAGGGGGGTGGCTGCAGGGGGTACTAATGATTGAGGCCGTTGTCTTCACCAGCTGGGAGCCTTTCCCCTTGCCTTATTGCGGTGTGCCATGTCCTTAGTGCCTTGGTCGCTGCCCCCCTAGAAGCGGGGTCGAGGTGCTCCAGAATCCATCTACACCTCCCCCACAAGAACATTTTGTGCTCTCAGCATTGCACAGGTGGGTCGGACCTACTAATCGCCAATGTAAAGTAATGGACCCTAGGCCCACATTCTACGTAAAATAATGACACTGACACTAGTGTGGTGGGTTAATAACTGGCCCCGGGCACGTGCCGTCCCCTTTTATTAGCAGGGTCACCTGACTGATGATGGCTGTGTTGGATGGATGTAAGGTGGGTGTTGGCACTGCCACTAGGGAGGGGCTGAAGCAAGACCTGTCCGGTCTTTTACTTTCAGGTAACTCCATATAAAATAATACACCTTAAAAGAAAAATAAATATAAGTTAAACCAGTGAGCAATGCACTTTTGTATACTATAAAACTTCTATTGGTTAATGTAAATGTCTGTGTGAGAACTGAAACTGAATCCTGATAAGTGCAGTGGGGAATAGTGACCTGTGTATTTTTAGCGCTATGAGGTCCCAGCCTATGACAGAAAGCACTGTGAATATGTAAGTCATTATTTTAAACTTGCATTACACACAGTAAAAGTTAAGATGCCACAAAATGTTAAAAAAAGATTTAGGTTTAAAAACAAAAGTGATTCCAAAATATAGTATTTGGTAATATGCAGACTGTATAGCGCAATTTTTTTTTATTACTGTCCATTAAATGCACACACTCCACAGTTCAGCTAGTAACATCCTTACAGAACATCTCAAAAAGAATAAATCACGAAGCTTCAAGTGACTCCATCAATTAAAGACAATACCATCTTCCAAGCAGCCTTTACATTTGCAGATTTACCCATTGAACACATTTACATTTCTTTAAGGCAGCAGATTCCATGGCAAAGCAGCTTGTTTCTTGTTAAGCTTTGTGTCCCTCCATCAGCTTCACAGCACAGGAGACTCCCTCACTTCTACATTTTAGCTAAGGCATCTCTAGTTTCAGATCATCTCTGGGACAGATTGCTTTTAGCAAAAAAGTATAGGCACATCATGCCGCACAGATCCCTCCCACTTCGACCTCTGGTTGAGAGTCCCAATCCCTGGAATTTGGTGTCGGACTGGCTGCGGTCATAAGCCTCAGGGGAGGACTTCACCCGGTTCTTTCTGATTAAAGGGGTCATCTCTGCCTGGCCTTAGGCCTCCCCAGAAGCTCTGCACAGGCCTGTCATAGCACTTCTACTGAATGATGGTAAAAGGGCTGCAATCCTTACAGTTGCCAGCGACAAAGGAATGGTCTACCATGAATCATCTAAATTCACAATCATCCCGGACTACACCCTTAAAGTCCAGCAGCAGCAGAAATCATAAACTGATGTCAAGCACAAACTGTGTCATGCAGCTGAAGTATAAGTTGCTCTTCCCTACTAAGCTCAAGATGAACCACCAGTGGAAACCCATTCTTTCAGGACACAGAATGACGCATGGAGGTGGCTAGAGCTGCGCACCCAGGAGCCCCCACCTGGGCCGTGAGGTGAGGGTATGAGGCAGAGCAGTCCCCAGAATGTAGCCAAAACCCAAAACAACAGCTCCCCATGCATGGGAGAGAAGAAAGTAGACCTGGTGGGCATCAGGGATTGACAAGGTGTATCCGCAATAGATAAAGATTCAAATGCAATGTCTGGCCTGCAGCAGTGATGTAGCGGAGGTGGCAACTAAATGTGGCCAAAGATTTAAGTCTGACCTGCCTTCTACCACCCAGATGGGTAAGCATACGCAAACTCCAGACCATCCAGAACACTGCGGCCAGACTCGTCCTCGGCATCCCACGGCATAAGCACATCACCCAACACCTGAGACACCTCCACTGCCTCCCCGTCGAGAAGAGAGTAACCTTCAAGCTACTCACCCACACCTACAAATCCCTCCACAACAGCGGACCCACATACCTCAACAAAAGAGTCTCCTTCCACGTACCCAAAAGGAATCTCCACTCCGGCGACCTCGCCCTGGCAGAAACCCTGCGCATCCGCAGAATCAGAGCGGGTGGAAGAGCCTTCTCCTACATCGCAGCCAAAGCCTGGAACGAGCTCCCAGTCAGCATCAGACGCTCCCCTACTCTGCACATCTTCAGGAAGAGCCTCAAGACCTGGCTCTTCGGCTGATCCGAAGCTGAACCCCCTCCCCCCCACCCCAGCGCCTTGAGACCCTCACGGGTGAGTAGCGCGCTTTAAACTCCCTGATTGATTGACCTTCCCAGGGGCTGATGTTCATCGGAGAGGGGCCAGGGACAGTCCACACCATCTGTGGTGGGTATCCACACCAGCCAGGTCGTTGTTCTCTGTTCAAATTTTGCTTGTTTAATTGGTTTTTATAATGTTTACCGAGTTAGGTGGCAGATGCCTCAATCGAAGTGTGGGGAGAGGGGTTGTTGGTGGTCAGGGAATTCGTTCTTGTTCGGCATTACCTGTCCTAATCATATGATTAGCACTTACGGTTTCTTTCACCAATGGCACGACATATGTCATCAGATACTGGTCACAACACTCCCCTTTCATAAAAATTCATTCTGACTTTTCTTTCTTTCCCAGGACTTTTCCCTTTGCCTACTGTGAATCATGAGCTAATCAAACTAATCAAAAAGCGAATGGGGTTGTTGAAATTGTCCAAGTAAACAGTCAGTGCAGACATGCCCTTTAAGCTATCTATTTTTATTCTGTTAGATGGTGTCCAACAAAATAAAGTAGGGAATTACCAGTATTCTAGAAACTGTACTACCAGTGTTCTAGAATACAAGAATCAGCATCAGCCATATTAAGAAAAACAACTAATATGGGATAGAACGTATAACGATGATTAATCAAAGGCAACAATCAAAAATTGTTTAAAATTAGGTTCCGGAAGCACAGGTATAAATTTACATCTCCTAGCATTATCCTCGACAACATCCCACCCTTGTAGATACACTTCATCCTTAACTACAAAACAAAACCCACAGTATTATACATAGATTTCGAATGACTCATCCTAGAGGTAGTGGTGAAATTCATGTTCCTTATTGAGTCACAGTTCCACTGTACTTAAGCGTGAATTCCACCTAGCTTCACGCTGTCTCAGTGAATGTTCCCTATTACCACCTCGAGCATCAATGGTGACTGCATCTATTCCATGAAATCTAAAGGTAGAGTTAGTGTCTCTATCACATACATGTGAAGACAATGGATAGGCTGTCTCTATTTTTGTTGGCTCCGACATGTTCTGATAGCCTATACCAAAGATCCCTGGTAGTGCTGCCAATGTAAACTTTGCCACATGTGCACACAATGGCATATACTACATAAGTTGTCCGGCAGTTGATAAATGTGTTTATCTTAGGACTACAAGAGGTATTATACAAGAAAGTGGTTGTTTCATGTAGTTTTTTATTCTGTTTTAATGGTTGAGCACATGCTATGCGATATTGATGTATGTTATGTTTTTGTCTTTGACAATGTATTTGTGTGAATGTTATTATGACCGTCATTACGTTTTGTAAATTTTTGTTCTGTATGTCTTTTAACAGAAGAAGTCCCTATGTGGTGGGACGAAACGCGTTGGCTGTATGCTCGTCTGTCTTTAATGTGAAACAACTATTAAAGAAAGAATGTAAAGAATATATAAGACAAATCTGATGCTTCATTTGGGTTTTCTCTTTGATATAAAGTTGCTTTGATTGACTTATTGACACTGAGAATAAGGTGACTTCAACAATAATGTTTCTTTGATGAATTACTCAATTTAGACAGTGCTCCTTTTATAGTTTTTGTATACTTCTGTGGAATGTTAATGGGCTAAATAATAAAATGAAAAGTGACACAGAACTACAATTCCCAGAGTGTCACTCGCTTGAAGACCTCCTGTTACAGGAAACGTACCTATTAGGTACAAACCGTAGATCTCTAGGGAGATACATCTCCTCCCAAATATAATATTTAGGATTTAAATCTTCCTCCAGGAGGGTAGCAAAACGTATCCATAAGTGCTTCCCTCAGTCGTGGCTAACTTACGCAGAGACCTGCTGGGATAGTATGTACAGCTATCTGGTAGATTGAATAGACTGAACTGGATATTAATCAGTGTGTACACCTCCCCCCACCCTCTTTTATGTCACACTACACTCTTTGATGGTTTTATTTTAAATGGCCGAGACTTTAATGCAGTGATGCAAAAACAGTTGGATGTGCGGTGCCTCAAGCCATCCGAGTTGCACCACACACTTATGTTGCTAGAATGGTCCTCTTCCTTGGGCCAAGCCGATGTGTGTAGCGGGCATGGCACCCCGTGGCCCAAGGGCAGGTCTTTCTTTCCAATGCTCATAACCTCATGTCAGGACTGGATTACTTTGTTCTTCATACTAGCAGGCAACGTCCAAGATGTAGTGGGAATAGAAATGCTCCCCTGGGGAAATCATTCTTTCGTATTGCTTCGCCCGGCTAAACCAGACAATCGAAGTTGAGGCAACTGTGCCTCAGCACCTGTTGGCTTTTGGATGCTGACTTTGTTATTTCCATTAGAGATGATATTTCTGACTACTTTGACATTAATACGCCATTAATGGAACCATCAAAGATTCTGTGAGAAGCATTTAAAGCAGTGATTCGAGGCAGGCCGTCTCCCACGTCAAGCAGAAATAAGTAGAGCGCAAATGTAATAATGTCACTCTGGAAACCAAGGTAAAAGATTTGTCTCAAGCCACAGCATGACATGTATGTCCAACTCTGGGGATAAATTCGGAAAGGATTAGGTTACTTACCCTGTAAGCATCTGTTCTTGGCATGTAGAGCTGTAGAGTCACATGCTTTGCATACTCCTGCCATCTAGTGTTGGGTCCGGATGTTTGGAAGTTGTTTTTCTTCAAAGAAGTCTTTGCCAGTCACGAGGTAAGGTGACACCTCCTTTTGGTGATAGGGTGCATGGGCATCGACTCCATTGTTGGATTGTTTTCCGGCAAGAGGGTGAGAATGGAGTAAGTAAGTGTCATATAGAGATGTCCATGCGTATGTAGTGTGAATAATAATAATAACTGCAACAACCTCAGGTGTCTGGGGAGGAGGGAGGGCGCATATGAATCTACAGCTCTACATGCCAAGAACAGATGCTTACAAGGTAAGTAAAATAATCCGTTCGAGGCACGTGTGCTGTAGATACACATGCTTTTATAGACTATATAGCAGTACTCCTCAAAGTGGTGGCTAACCAGTGATGTTGCAGTTGTCTGAAAGAGTGTCTTTAGCACTGCCTGTCCTACATTAGCTTGTTGACGTGCTAAGACATCCACACAATAATGTTTTGTCAATGTGTGTGGTGTGGACCATGTAGCTGCTTTACATATATCAGCTATGGGAATGTTACCTAAAAGCCACAGATGCTCCTATTTTTCAAGTAGAATGTGCTCTAGGAGGAATAGTTGAAGTTCTTTTAGCTTTAACATAACAAGTTTGAATGCATTTGACTATCCACCTAGAAATCCCAGATTTCGAAATAGTATTTCCTTAATGAGGTGGAGCAAACGCAACAAAAAGTTTTGTTTTACGAAAACCTTTTGTCCTGTCAATATAGTATAGTAGTGCTCTTCTAACATCAAGCATGTGTAGAGCTCTTTCTGCTACTGAATCAGGCGGAGGAAAGAACACAGGTAACTCAACTGACTGATTGATATGAAAAGCAGAAACTACTTTTGGGAGGAATTTAGGATTTGTACGAAGAACCGCTCTATCTTTCTGTGGCTGAAAGAAGGGTTCTTCCAAGGTTAATGCCTGTAACTCACCAACGCGCCCGAGTGAAGTGATGGCGATTAGGAAGGCAACTTTCCATGAAAGAAATTGTAACTGACAACTATGTAATGGTTCAAATGGTGGACCCATAAGCCTTGTAAGAAGAATGTTAAGGCTCCAGACAGGTGCAGGTGGTACCCTGGGTGGTATTATTCTTTTGAGCCCTTCCATAAAAGCTTTAATAACTGGAACTTTGAATAAGGACAAATGTGTGTTTTGCAGATATGCAGCTACTGCTGCAAGGTGTAGTCGAATGGATGTGTAGTCTAAGCCTACTCGATGCAGATGCAAAAGATAACAAATAATATTTTGTATAGATGCATCTAACGGATCAATTTTGTTATTACAATATATAACAAACCTTTTCCACTTTGCTGCACAACATGATCTAGTGGTAGGTTTCCTTGCTTCTTTAAGGATTGTCATACAATCTGGTGGTAGATTTAGGTATCCAAACTCTATGACTTCATGAACCAGATCGCTAGGTTGAGCTCCTTGGGGTTTGGATGTCTGATTTCTCCATGGTTCTGTGTGAGAAGTTTAGAAGTGAGGTGCAATTTTTGGTGTGGAACTACTGACAGTTCTAGTAGTGTGGTGAACCACGGTTGACGAGCCCAGGTTGGAGCCACTAGAATCAGTGTGATTTCTGCCTGAGTTTCCTAACAAGAAATGGAAGGAGAAGGCGAGGCGGAAAAGCGAAAGCAAATATCCCTGACCAGTTCATCCGTAAGGCATTGCCTTTGGATACATGGTGTGGTTATCTGGAGGCGAAGTTTGGGCATTTTGAGTTCTGTGCTGTGGCAAAGAGGTCTATTTGTGGGAATCCCTATTTCTGGAAGTATGGGAGGAGAACTTGGGGATGAATTTCCCATTCATGTATATGTTGCCACATTCTGCCGAGGAGGTCGGCTAACTGGTTGTTTATTCCTGGAAGGTGTTCTGCCAGAAGATGAATTTTGTGATGTATCGCCCAACGCCAAATGGTCTGACAGAGGCGTGGCAACTGTAGAGTGTGTCCCCCCCCCCCCTGTTTTTGTACATAGTACATTGCTGTCATATTGTCCGTGCAGACTAAGACAACTTTCCCTACTAGGTGAGGCTGAAACGCTTTCAGTGCTAGTTGAACTGCTAGAAGTTCCAAGTAATTGATGTGGAGACTTTTGTATTTGGTGTCCCATAAACCTTGAATAGTCATATGCTGGAGATGGGCACCCCAACCTGTGAGAGATGCATCAGCTGTTAGTACGACTTGTGGAATAGGGTCGCTCAACGGTTGCCCTTTTGACGTTTTGTGTGTTCCGCCACTTCAGAGAGCGATGAGTGCGGGTGTCTACCAACACTAGATCTGTTAATTGACCCTGTGCTTGATTCCACTGTCGTGCTAGACATTCTTGAAGGGGGCGCATGTGTTACCTCGCATGAGGCACTATGTGAATGCATGATTCCATCATTCCTAACAACTGCATGAAAGTTTTCACTGGTAGGTGCTGGTTTAACTGAAACCGCAGTAAGATTCTCTGAAAACTTTGAATCCTGGCTGCATTGGGGGAAGCTAGAGCTGTATGAGTGTTGACCATTGCTCCCAGATATGTTTGTAGTTGTGAGGGTTGAAGATGGGATTCTTGAGCATTGACTGTGAATCCCAATTGATGAAGGTTTATTGTAGATTGAGTGTGTTGTAAACACTTTCCCTGTGTTTTGGCTTTGATGAGCCAATTGTCTAGGTATGGGAAGACATGGATTTGCTGTCTTCTCAGATGAGCTGCTACTACCGCCTGACATTTTGTGAATACTCTGGGTACAGTAGTCACTCCGAATGGAAGTACCTTGAATTGGAAATGCTCTCCCGCTATCACAAACCTGAGGTATTTGCGATGCGCTGGATGGATGGGAATATGAAAGTATGTGTCCTTTAGGTCTAATGTAGACAAAGTCGCTTCGCTGTATCAGTGGAAGGACTTGTTGGAGGGTGACCATATGAAAGTGCTCTGATAGTATGTACAGATTTAGGGGCCTTAGATCTAATATTGGTCACAGAGACCCGTCCTTTTTGTGAATTAGGAAATACAGTGAATATAATCCTAATCCTCGATTGGAACAGGTTCTATAGCTCCTTTTGCTAAAAGGGCTTGTACCTCCTGTTTGAGTAGTTGTAAGTGTTGTAATGACAGCTGATAATTGCGAGGTGGAATATTAGGAGGGTTGGTGGTGAGTTCTAGGCAATAACCATGTTGGATAATGTCTAATACCCATTTGTCTGTGGTTATTGCTTGCCAAATGGGCAGAAAGTACTGTAGTCTTCCCCCGACAGGTGTAAGATGATCGGGGGGGAATGGTAGGCTAGTCACTGCTTATTTGGAGATCTAGAGGTACGTGTTGACGTACCTCTTCCTCTGCCTTTGAAGTTGTTCCCTCTATAGCCTCCTCTATAGAAACTCCTGGGTGAAGAGGGTTGCGTGTTTGCTTTATAGGAGGAAGTATTGGGATCGGAGGTATTACTTTTGGATCCTCCTCTATGAAATGAGTGACGAAAGGAGCCGCTGCTGGATGGTGACTGCAAGGCTCCCATAGATTTTGCCACTTCTGTGTCTTTTTTCATTTTCTCAAGTGACATCTACTTGAGGTCCAAAAAGGTGTTCCTTATTAACAGGGACATTAAAAATAGATTGTTGAACCTCTGGCTTAAATCCAGAGATAATTCATGCAAGCCTACGGAGGAGAATGCTGGTATTAATCCCTCTTGCTGCAGTGGCTGAAGCATCTAGTGCACATCGAAAAGAAGAATTAGATATCAATTTTCCTTCTTGCACTAGTTCTTGCCCCCTCTTTTTATGTTCTTCTGGGAGGTATTGTAGAATGTCCTCTATTTCATCCCAGTGGGCTCTACCATATCTTGCTAAAAGAGCCTGTGTGATAGCAATGAGCCACTGGTTGGCAGATTGCGCAGCTATCCTCTTGCCCGATGCTTCAATTAATTTAGACTCCTTATCTGGAGGACGTGCATCTGCTGTTGTTTGTGAATTAGCTTTTTTGCGAGCATTTGAAACTACAAGAGGATCTAGAGGGAGCTGCCCTTTGATAAAAATTGGGTCAGATGGTGGAGATTTGTATTTTTTTTTTAAACATTTTTTTTTAAAATCTACCCTAGGTGTTAAAACACAGGCGTATACTGGGTCCTCGGCATGTCTCAACATACCCTTTAGCATAGGTAAGCTTTGTGTGGTCCTATGTGTGGAACCTAATGTCTCGAATAAGAAATCTTCCTCTAGAGATTCTTTATATAGAGCAACTCCATGATAAGATGATGCTCTTGAAATCAACTCCTGGTAAGCTATGTTATCATCAAGAGGTGAAGGTCTTGTAGGGTAGAGATCAGGAACATTATCTACCGATTGATCATAATCAATCCATGGATCTGCGGGTGGAGGACTATTATCATCGCCTTTATCTAGGTCAAGTTGTGTGTGGAGAACCCTGTGGTGGGATTTGCAGGGAATTTGAACCTGGTGATGGTACATGTGGTGGAGGGGACTGAGGGGGAGGATAGATAGGGCTTGTAGCCATGTCCTTTTTCTTCAGAGGAATTGTGTAATCTGTATCCTCAGGAACAGTTCTTTTCTTGGATGGTATATCATCCTTGGCTACAATGTGTCCAGTCTCTGGATTAATATAGAACCGTTTTTGTTTAGCGTCCAACTTCTTTTTCATAATGTCCAGAATCGGTTACGGAGGTTTTTCTTTCTCTTTTGGCGCCGAAGGTTTCAGTGCCATACTGGACCGATGTTTTTTGTCTTTCGGAGTCGAAGGTTTCGGCTTCGAAGGTGTCGGTCTCGATTTGAGCCTGAGCTGGAAGGCTTGACGTGCTGTTTCAGTGCTGTGCCTGAAGGCGCGGTGTTCGAAGCAGTCTCTCAGTGCCGACCATGGCCCGAAGGCAGTGGTGGCCCAGAAGCCTTAAGTTTAAAGGGAACAAGTTTGGTGGGCAAAGGGGCTTTTTTACTCACGGGCCCCTGTTCCACTGGAAGTTCTTCGGACTGAAGGTCGATCTCGGAGTCCGATTCATGAATGGAAAGAGCCTCTTCCTCCTCTGCTGCCGATGCTTCAATCTCCTCTTGTTCAGTATCTTCTCCGAAGATATCCGGGGTGTACTCGATGTTCTGTCTCTGCATGTCCCTTCGTCGAGCCAGACGATCCCGCAAAGTCTTTTTCGACCGAAATGATCATTAAGCGTCACAATCTTCTTCCTTGTGCTCCGGTGAAAGGCACAAGTTGTAGACTTTGTGCAGGTCGGTGTGCGGATACTTGGAGTGGCACCGAGGACAGAATTGAAACAGAGTCCATTTCATCAGCGGTAGACTCGACGAGTACGACGGAGTGGAAGTCGAGAGACACGGCTAGGCCCGCGGGCCGTCCATGACATCTTCTGGATCGAAGATGGAGTTTTCTAACTTTATTCGACACGCAGGAATAAAGGAACACATATGAAACAAAACTGACGAGGGTACAGTGGGTTGCGCACCGAGGGAATCCCAAAGAACAGTCTCAAACCGGAGCGCCACAAACCACGTCCGACCCAGATGGCGGAAAGAAAACAATCTAACAATGGAGTCAATGCCCATGCGCACTATCACCGAAAGGAGGAGTCATCTTATCTTGTGACTGGTAAAGACTTCTTCGAAGAAAAACAACTTGCAAACATCCGGACCCAACACTAGATGGCAGGAGTATGCAAAGCATGTGCATCTACAGCACAGATGCCACGAACACTACTGTTCTAGTTGGCAACCCAGGAGCGGTCAGCCAGGATAATCCCCAGACTCCGTACTGTGCGAGGTGTGACAATCTCTGTGGCCAGTGACACAGCTAACATCTTCACAGACTATTACAGTTTGGTATATGTTCAGCACCACCCACTAGATGGCGATTGACTTATACCTTTAAATCGAGAAACTCCTATTCCGGGCTCTCGATCCTACTGACAGCACGGACCTAAAACCTCAAATTACACTTGATGAAATTTAGGAGGCCATTACCAGCATGCGGTCAGTTAGGTCTCCCAGGCCACATGGTTTCCAGATTCATACTACAAAAACGTTACTCTCTCACCAAACCTCTCACTGCTAATCAACAAAGCAATATAGAGGGGCTCCCTGCCAGACAACTGCAGGAGGCAACGATAGTGGTCATCCCAAAGCAAAGTAGCCATCTGAGTTCCAAACACAGTTTTAGATGCAGTTGGCGGTTCGTGTTACAACTGCTCATTAAAATGAATTTAGCCCATAATTTATGTGATGTGAAGGGACGCTTTATAGCGACATATTGACTGATAGGTCAAGATTGGTTGGATGCTATTGAGGCAATTTCTGAGTCAAACTAGGCTGGAGGCAGATGTGCCTGCTTTCGTCCCTTCTCTTTGCCCTAGTGATAAAGCCACTGGCAGAGTTGTTCAGGAGAGAGCACTAGTTAGGGGCTTCCAGTGAAATGGACCAATAAAAGACAGCATAACTTTATATGCGGATGATATTCGCATTTTCATGCAAGACTCCCCACCACCTGAAACAAATTAATGTATATCCTTAGGTTATGTGGCGAGGCTTCTGCATGGCCAGCAATTAGCCCAAATCAGCTGCGGTACTGCTGGGGAAAAAACACTGACAGGGTGGCTCTGATGATCAAACTTTCTATGCTCCTCTGACTTTTTTTGTTGTAAATTTTGTCAAGTACAAACAACGACATCTTGCCTCAGACGAAGGCGAGAGCAGTAATACAATTAGGGGCTAACGTTTGCATGCCTAAATTCACAGAAACAGCTACCATATCAAGTAAAACAAGAGTCCAGCTGGTCATGCAATGTCCTCGGATCCGAATATACAGAAGCCAAATCTTGCATCCGCCCGAGGGGCAGCAGTTGCCTGCCTACAATGAGGGAACAACTGGGAATGAGGGGGGGAAGGGAAGACAAGGGGGGGGTGAAGGGGGAAGTGTAGTGCGCACGTGCATGGGGTTGCCCCCCCTGTGCTGCTGAGTTCTCCGTTCTCACCTACCGATCTGCTGCAGGGGCCTGCGCTTGGTCAGATTGGTGTGTGCGTAAAAAGCTTTGCAATGGTTCCCATATGTTCTGAGGGCGCACTTGTACCAGCATTAATTCCCAGAACTCGGAAAGCTGGGTGTGGCAGAATGCTGCATCTCTGAGCCATTCATCCATATGCTGCTTACGCCTGCGGCCCCAACAGATCGCCACACGTCACTTCGCCAGTTGCAGCATCATGGCCGCAAGTCTCCTATTGAATTTAGGGAGGTTTTTGACATATCCTAGTAGAGCTGTCAACGGGGTGCTCGATATCCTACATTCCAGCACTTCATCCAGTGCATCAAACACACATCCCCAGTATCTCACCACCTTCCAGCACTCCCAGGCCAGGTGCATGAAGGAGGCCTCAGGCTTTCCACAACGGGCACAGCGCACATCCACACTCAGTCCCGCCCTGCATAGCCACACAGGGGTTCTGTATAGTCTATGGAGGAATTTAAAATGAATAAGCCTGAGCCTATAGTTGGGCGACAGCTCTCTGGATTGCGTGCAATAGGCCCATACACACTCTTCGAAAGGGACTCCCAGGCTTTCCTCCCATTCACGCTGGGCAGAGGGTACACTTATTGGGGAGTCGTGCTGCATGCTAGAGTAAAGACGGGTTACAAGTTTGCGCATGGCCGCCCGCAGCTGATATGTCATCCTATCCAGGAGGCCCTTGTGTTCATCCCCCAATGCGGCATCCAGGTCTATAAAGACACCGTCTGGAAACGCACGTCCCATCGTGTGTAGCTGAAGCTTACGCAGTCACTGACAGACCCCCGCCTCAGCGGTGAAGGGCAGCGCCGGGTGCCCGGTGAGCGGCACAGAGGGCGCAAATAACGTGTCCAGAAGTGCCCTGCGACGGAGCATCTGCCATGTCCAAACCGTGTAGCCTACAGTATCAATCCCGGCCCGTGGGCGACTCTGGTGTCGGAAAAAATAAGGCGAGAGAGGGTCCCTGAAAGATTCAATATAAAGGGGAGCACCAGGAAGAAAAGCAACAATAGACAAAACAACTACCCCTTATCTAATGATTAACAACATTCTTAACGATATCATGAATAAGCAATGTACCACAGAAATAGGGTTTACCTCATTTATTATCCAAAAATATATAATTCATTTCATTATCATTTCATTTTTTTATACAACATTTAAAAAAAAAAAAAAGAATTACATCATACACTGGACAAATGAACAGAATACATACATAACATAAGAGCCCGACATAGATATAAAAATACAGAATCTGTACATATCTCCAAAACTAGACAAACAAAAAAACAATCATATAATGAAAAAACACAATATTACATGAAACAAGAAAAACAAATTACAAATAACAGACAATATAATATATAACACGTAGACAACAAAGGTGCGCCAACGCGCGTTTCGGAGGTACCATATACTTTAGACCATCCTTCATCAGGGCGCTAAAATGGTACTTTCGTTCAGTGGTACTGAGCCATCTGTCAATGTAAGTATGTACTAATGGGCTCTATACAGTAAAAACACCATATTTTCTCTAGATGAGGTCACACTCAGTACCTCGATGGCACCCAGTCCGTTGCGGTTAAGGAGAAGAGAATAGGGTACAATAAAAATGGCAGCAATAACTCCAAAGCTAATATACTGGTATGATGTCCCTCGTCATAGATATGTAAGGAAATCAGCCGAATCCAAGGGGATCCGATCAGCAGTCCAGTGTTTGGGAGAAGACTCAAGTCCTGAGACGAGTTGAGCGGCAGCAATGACCCAAATGCTAATAAGCAAGTACAATGTCCCTCGTAATGTATTTGTAAGAAGAACATAAGAATCCACGGGGATATGATAAGCAGTCCAGTATGCAAACGAAAACTCGAGTCTGGTGACGAAAAGTAATGAAGTACTTTAGGCAAAGCAGGTAGCCGTGTCGGTATATTGGTATAAAGGTAGCACCATAGAGCATATAGAAAAATCCGTCGCTTCGAGCGAAAACGCCGTCTGGGTCGTCTGTCCTCTGGGGATACGAGCAACTCTGGTGTCGGTACATCACCATATGCAGTGGGATTGGGTCCGCATGGTCACTCTCAGGACCCATGTGCGCCATAAACGGGGCCGGGTATACCCAATGAAACGCAAATTGGGCCTGTGCACAGCAATGGTACAATTCCATGTCTGGCGCACCCAGGCCTCCCTGCTCGAACGGGAGAGTAAGAGTCTGCCAAGCCACCCTCGGCTGCCCGCCCTGGACAAAGATCAAATTTGAGCGGAGCGGTTTCTTGAATTCCACCGTGAGGGGGTGTGGAAGGTTGACGAAAGCATATAGGAACTTGGGCAGTATCACCCTCTTGGCAATGGCGATGCAGCCAGCCAAGGAAAGAGGAAATGCCTTCCAGCGGGGTAAACGACTTTCCAGCCACTCAATGAGCCTGCCGTAATTATATCACCACAACTCCCCGTGATCTCTGCTGACCCAAATGCCCAAGTATTTCACTGGAGAGTCCGCCCACTTTAGTGGAAACTCTGACTGGAACGTGTCCGTGGCAGCTGTAAGCGGGAAAATCATAGACTTTCCCCAGTTCATGGTGATGCCCGAGAGGTCGCCAAATCTGATGATCTCTCGTATAAGGGGATCGAGATTAGTCGCTGGGTGTTTGACATAAAGGGTCACATCATCCGCATACATGGACTCAAGAATCACACGGGGTGTAAAAGCAAGACCTCTTTGCGCATGGAACTGTCGCAGCCGGGCCGCCAGCGGCTCCATCGCGATGGCGAAGAGATGGGGTGATAACAGACACCTCTGTCTAGTGCCGCGAGCTACCTTGACCGGGGGGGGGAGACGACTCCGGTCATCCGCAATCTGGCTGTTGGGGTAGTGTAGAGTAATGCTATCTTTTTAAGGAAAGCGGGACTCATACCAATACGAGCGAGCAGCGAGAATAAATAAGGCCATTCAAGCGTATCAAACGCCTTAGTTGCATCTAGGAAAACGACAACCACAGGGAGGGAAGGGTCCACCTCCTGCATCGCAGCAAAGAGGGTACGGAGGTTGTGAGCCGTGCTTCTGCCCGGGACGAAGCCACATTGATCGGGTCTGTATCATGGGGATCAGTGGGAGCAGGCGCGAGGCCAGCAGTTTTGCAAGGATTTTATTATCAATGATAATCATTGATAGCGGCCTATAAGAGTCGCACATTAGTGGGTCCTTGTCCGGCTTAAGAATGGTCACACCCTGTTCCAGGGAGTCCTCATACATGTCGAGGAGATGGGGCGCGAGGAGTGGCGCAAATTCCTTGTAAAAGGCGGTGGTGAGTCCGTCCAGCCCCGGTGCTTTGTCTCCGGGCATAGCCCGAATGACTCAGATCACCTCCTCTTCAGAAAACGGTTAGTCCAAATACTTACGGTGGGCATCGCCAAGCCAGACTAGTTCAATCGAGTCAAAGAAGGGGAGCAGATCAGGAGGTACATCCGGCTGTCGTGCGGCATATAGTGAGAAATAAAATGTAATCATTTCGGCCTAAACCGCTTCCTGCCCGATTACGATCTCGTCCTCGCCCGTCCGCAGCTTACTGATGTATTCATTTGCCCACGGCTTTTTTTAACAAGCCTGCAAGAGTTTTACGAGCTCCATCTCCCTCTCCATATTGATGGGCGCGCGCCTCCCTCCCCAGATAGTGTGTTTCTCTTTGTGCCACCTCCTCGTAATCCGCTATCTTCGCCTTGATCTGCCCGAGAGTTGAGAGTCGGTTGGTCTCAAAATAGTCCAACTCAAGTATGCGTATCTCTCTTTCGAGCCGCCGCAGGTCCTTTCTCAATGTGCGCAGAACTCCAGCATGCTTGGCGATACACTTGCCCCTGATGACAGTCTTAAATGCCTCCCATAACGTGGACGGGGAGTCCACAGACCTGACATTTATCTCGAAGCACTCCGTTATGGCAGCCCGAATGTCCTCCCGAAACACCTGGTCATGTAGGGCACCAGCTGAAAGTCTCCAACTGAAGGTCCTACTCTGCGCATCCAGCAGTGCGAACTGCAATAGTACCGGGGCAAGATCCGAAAGGGTGCGGGCAAGGTGAGCACTGTGTCTGACCCAGGTATCCACATCGCGGGAGATGAGCCAGTAATCAAATCTGGACCACGTGGGGCCCACAGTAGAGACGCAGGTCCCCTCTCGGCTATTCTGGTGTAGACGGCGCCAAACGTCAATCAGGTCATAGTCTTCCATAAGCACCTGAAGTTGTGCCGCTGCCCGCGGATGAGGCCGGCGTGAATCGCCCAACCTATCATTGTCGGGATTTAGGATCACATTAAAGTCTCCTCCCCATAACACTGCACCGGGAAAACTGAGGCTCATCTATGTTGGGGCCATACACCGAGACTAGTCGGACAGGACGTCCTCCAAGGAGCCCGGCAACCATCACATAGCGCCCCTGAGGATCGCAGATTGCAGTGCGCGTGTGCCAAGGGAGTCCCCTTCTGAGGATGATGGCTGTGCCCCTGGCATAGTTGGAGTACCCTGCTATAAATGTTTCGCCCACCCACCCCGCCCGCAGGCGCGAACAAGTGTCCCCGGTCAGATGTAGCTCTTGTAAAAAACAGATGCCCGCCCCGTGTCTGTTAAGCAGCACTGTCATCAGACGCACCTGCCTACCATCATTCAGGCCCCGAACATTCCAGGTGATTGCCTTTAGTGTGTGTGTACTATTGGAATTTTCAACCTTCCCTGCTCTTCCTCATAGCCATGAGCGGCGAGAGGGGGGCAAAAAGTGGCAGCTGAAGGTATGACGCCAGAGAGGGGGAGAAAAGGGAGGGAGGGGGAAAGACAGCAGAGAAAGAAGAGCATCGCAACCCAGGTAGTTCACCCACCACGCACTACAGCCACCCAACTTGGCTGGAGAGCATCTATCCAATCCCAACAAGGCCGCAAGGGGCCAACAACAAGTTGCAACATGGGACTCATCCCAGGGGGTAACACCAGGGGGTAACACCAGGGAACGCGGTACCTGTCCATCTCAAATGTCTGCTGAATGACAGTGTCCGAGAGACATACAGTAGAATTCAGTCTATTCGATCGCGGGAGTGCACCCAAGTTCGTGTCTTGCTCTGTGAAGCCCCTTCATATTGATCAATAATTCTCGTTAAGCGGGTCCTCTTCCATCTGATCTCTGTCCACGGAGGCAGCCGGTTTCGTGCGTTTGAGGCTGCGGGCGAGCTTGGTGTCCGTAAAGTAGGATGTCTTGCCGGAGTGGAAAACTCGTAGTTTCGCCGGGTAAAGTAGAGAGTATTTTATTTCTTGTTGCTGCAGCAGTCTTTTTACCGGTATAAATTCTCGGCGGGCAGCCTGAACGGACAGGGTAAAATCCAGAAAGAAAGAAACAACATTGCCTTGGTATCTGGTGTCCTGTAGGTCCCGGGCCTTGCGCAGCACAGTGTTTCGATCCCTGGAATTTAAAAGCCTCGCGATAATGGGTTGGGCCAGGGCACCCGGGGGGAGGGGTCACGGGCCGAGGGATCTATGGGCTCGCTCAACAATGCACACTGTCGACAGGGCATCGCCAAAGAGGAACCGGAGCATTTCTTCAATGTAGTCCTCCACGCGGGTCATCACAGTAGTTTCAGGGATTACAAGGATGGGCTAATCGTTGCGCCGGGACCTGGCTTCAAGATCTTCATTTTTATTCCCGATGATCTCCAGCACCTTCTCCATGCGGAGCAATTTCTCACGGGTCGTCGTGCCTTCATCTTCCAGCGCAGAGGTCCGCTGTTCAACCTCCGCAATGCGCTCATCGTGATTCGTCAACCTTGTCCTTAAGCCGGTCTAATCGGTCTGACCGAGTCGATTTTTAAATCAATTGCTGCCAGGGAGTGTTTCAGGTCCGCAAACATGGCACAGATGTTTGGCTCGGTAGTCGATGCAGACGCCATATTCGTGTCTACTTGCTCCTCCACCGGAGGGGTGCTACCCCTGGGGGTTTTGCGCTGTTCAAATGAGAGCTTCGGCTGTTTCGCATCCACTTTGCCCATGGCGCACTGCCTGATCATGCCACTGCGGGTGTCCCCACCTAGGCGGGTCCGCACAAACTCAGCCGGCCCAGGCTCAAACGGGTCACTGCGGGGGTGTACTTCAGACCCTCACGTCGTGGGGATGCAGTCCTCTCTCCCCCACAGTATCTAGATTACAGTGAGGTGGGCACGATCAAACATGTACAAGTGGCTTCCAGTCCTGTTGCTCCGCGCGTTCAGTCAACGCCACTGGCGGTGCTTGCCGTGTTATCGGGCCTCCAGTCTTGTCCCACGCTCTGTGAACCCCAGGTGGGGTCCCTTCCTTCTGCAGCAGTCAAATGTAGTCCTCCTTCAAGTGCCCCTGTTCCTCAGGGTCATCCCAACGCATGTCGAGGGGGCCAAGGGCTCTCTGGTCCCCCAGCGATGGTAGGCCCCGGCCTAAGGGCTGCTCCCTGCATCCACAGGCTACCACAGGGGTGTGTTTCTCCAGTCTGAATCAAAGGGGCTGCCCAGTCTCAGGATTTCAGCAAGCTGGGCCAAATCAGGGACCTTTATTCTCACACCAGGCAGGGGAACCCTCCAGGGGGCAGACCCCCACGCCTCACAGTCTCAAAAGACCCATACTTTCTCACCGCAGGGTCGTGGCGCTGGGCCGCAGAGGCCCTGCCTCACCGAGCCGGTGTGCTTCTTATGCCGCCGAGAGGTTCCACCGCATGTGTGCCCCAGCCAGCGCTTTCCTCCGCCGCACCGGTGGGTAGTAGCTAGCAGCCCGGGGGGCCCCGCACCGCACAGTCCCGTCCGCCCAGGACCGTGCTGCCTTTGGAATTCGCGACCAGGGCTGGTGGAGGGCGCGCAGCCAACCCGTCCGCCAGATTCACAGCACCCCTCCGCCCGCTGAGCAGCCACAGTGCTCCGGGGCACCGCTTTTTCACGCCCAGGCCAGGGAAAGTCGTTCCGGCCCAGGAAGGCCCAACCGGGGGTGGATCCCCAGACTTAGGCCGCAGCCCTATGGGTGAGCAGCACCCCGCGAGATACCACCCGGTCACCATTAGCACACCCCGCCGGGCGACCTCCCGGCCGAAGGCTCCCTACCTGGGCTCGTCTCAGCCCACCTCGCCTTCTGCAGATCTGGGCTCTGCCGGGGGGCCTCTCAGCGTGTGTCTCCGGGGCCCGGTGCGAGGGACCAACTGCAGCCAGTCCCGCCGGGCACGCTGAGCTCCAGTCACCTCCCCTGCGGCTCTAGTGGTCTCGGCCGCCGCCATGCGTTAGCCAGGCCACAGCACACCCTCCGGCGCGATCACACCAGATCCGGCACAGCTACTGCAGCTTCCAGGCCGGGGCCGCCATTTTCTCTCCGTGTGGAGCAACCGCTGCTGTATTCCAGAGCCGCCGCTCGTAACCCCTTCATTTCGCCTCAAGGAGCAGCAGCAGTTTTCCAGGTATCTCCTCACATAGTTTCAGGCCGCGATGGGCGTCCCGACTGCAGGATAATTGGCAGATTGTCTGTCCAGCCTGCAGACCCTCACTACGTGGCGGCCATCTTGCAGCCGGCACTCTAGCACCCCCCGCTACTCTGACTTTTTAGGTCTTGCCTAGGCAGCGCGCTTGCGCTGATCTAGGAGGGCCTTTAGCCATCGGTCTTCACTTTTCAAGCACTGCACTCGTGCTTGTGGCGGCATCCACCTTGCGGGAGCGAGCAGTGGCGCGCCACAAGCACGAGTGCAGTGCTTAAAAAGTGAAGACTGCTCTCCCAAGCTCGCGCACCATTTACTTTACAGCTCATGTTTGAGCTCCGTTACTTGTTTGACACTATCTCTGCCTGCCGTCTGGTTTTCGTAATTGCTGGTGCAGCAAGCTGTCATACTGCTTTTGATTTTTGTTGTGAATAATTTATGCTCATATCTGTCCATCCCGCATGAAAGGAGTAGACGGCCCTCGGGGAGAGGAGGGTGACTGTGTATGTTTTTGTTGTTGTTATATAAGGCCATGCGACACGATATGGGTGACCACTATTATTTAATGACTGTTGTTTTTGATGGTTAGCATTTCAAGTGGGCAAAGGATTCTTATGTATCCCATATGCTGCTCGGGTTGCTGCGTGTAACTACCTGCGTCATGCTTTTTTAGAAACAAGACTAACCTCAGAGGAACTCTGGATCCTTCTGAAAAGTAAATGGGAGCTTTAAAATGACAAATTCGTTTTGAATTGTATGTGCTGACCAATTTAACTAAAAGTTACATTACACTACCATATGCAGATATCTCTCTCCTCCTGGCTGACAAACGAGCATAGTGCAGGGCATCTCCGGTCCTTGCTATTTACATAGTACTGGGGTACACATTTGAGTACTTAATAAAACCGAATAAAAAACACTATATAGTTAAACTGGTACTATTGTGTCTTATGCTCTAAAATTGTCAACAGTCCCTGTCCTCCTTCAGTATCTGCTCTGCTAACAACGCAAGCTAAAAAACTGCAGCACTTGAGAATCCAGTATTTGCGCCATGTGTAGAGTTGGTCAATAAAAAATGCTAAATAAAAATACTTTAAACAAAAAAGACGTGCCCGCCATAACTATGGCTTTAGCACTCTTCCCTGTACTGCCCGTTAATCTTCATGAGCTGCAGCTGGCTCTTTAAATGTCAGGCCGTGGGTTAAACTGGCATTTATTTACAAAGTGAACAAACATGAACAGGGCAAGCAGATCAGCAGCAAATAGTGGTTTACCACTTGGGGGACGGTGATTTTACTCAACAAGCACAGATTTTTAAAATGAAATAAAGTGGCAGATGCTGCCATATCTCATAGAGACAATGTGAACTGGTAGTCGACGGTGCGGAGTGTCTCACAGTTGTGCGTTGTAGGTGAGAGGAGGCGAGCTTGAGAGTTCTCAGGTTTGGGGGTTGTGTGAGAGAGCCAGAGTTGTGTGTATGGACTGGAGAGATCTGTGTGCAGTGTAAATGAAGGTCTCTAAGGTTCAGTTCTTAGCCATTATGGAGTCAGTTTTCAGTGCTTGGGAAGTCGACAACATTTGTGTCATTGAGTTAGGCAATAAGAACTTTCATCCACGTTTGAGAGACAGAAGGTCAAGCGTAGCTCTGCGTCAAATTAGGGGGGTGCCTCCCAATAACTCTCCTACTTGTATGCCCAAACAATAAGTACATTAGAGTAGTCACCAGGCCACTCTTCATCTCTTCCTTCCGCCATCTCTCTCGCTTCAGGTTTGGGCTCTGCAGGTAAATGTACTGATTAGGAAGGTAGAGGCAGCCCCTGTCTCCTTCGCAGTGCTCTCCATTTGACTTCCAATTGACACCTTTCCATGTTGTCTTTTTCTCTTCAGGGTTTTGGACATCACTCTAATCTTCCTTTAGTCTTTATTTTGTTCCATTTTCCCCTTCCCCCACAATCCCTGGCTTCGCTTTATCCACTTCTAAAGTACCCAACAAGCCTTCCCTGTCCTGTTCTCCCATTCTGCACAAGCTTATTTCCACCCGTCTTCATAAATCAAGAGAAAGGCTCTAAAGTTCCCACTTGCCTCTTTCCATCAAGCACATACTTTGCAAAGCATTTCTGGCCTCCTGACTCCACTCCCTTCTTGCCTTTCTTTAATTCAGTCCTCTTTTCTCTTTCATTCTTCTCCACTGCGAACACGCTCTACTACCTTATGTCCTTCCTTCCATCAGGTATGCCTTCCTTACAGTCGCTTCATTGCCTTCCATTCTCCTTCCCTTCCTTCACTCCTTTCACTTTTCCTTACTTTCCCTTCTCTTCATTACTTACATCACCTCTACCCAACTCTCTTCCTCTCATGCTCCCTCTCTTTCTCGTTCACAAATGCCTTCCTTTCTCTCACAAAAGCCTTTCATTTTCTTCCTTCAACCTCCTCTCTCCCTTCCTCTCTTCTTTCCTCCCTTTTCATCTCTTACACTATCTCTTCCACCCTACCTCCTTCCCTCAAATCCACCCTAACCTCCTACCTTCTTTTACTCTCTTCCGACATCTCTCCCACCCTTCCTCCCCATATTCTTCTTTCAAACCCACCCTTTCTTCATTATTACTTGATGGTTACTGTAACACACAACACCACACAATTCACCAGCACACAATTCAAAACCACACAGCAAAATTACACTATGCATGCCACTCAGCACAACTTAATTCACCCCCATATAATAACTCTCTACTCTCTACCACATAAATACAGCCCACATAAAACCAATCAATACCACATAGCAACAATCCACATAAATACATTCCACACCATGCCACCTAATTCCAATCAGCATACTTTCACTCTAAGCCACACACTTCCACGCAACACAAATCAACTCAACACATTTCCATTCCACACCACATACTTCAACAAGAACCCACATAATACAAATCAATAACAGAAAAACAGAACACACCACATACATACATCCACACCACAATTCCACATCACAAAATTCAACAGCATTACACAACACTCCACAACACAACATACCATACCACATAATTACTCTCCATAACACACAGTCCCACTCCACATAATTCCAGTACACTACATACAACATAATTACTATCCACGATTCCACTGCAGACCATACCACATAATTCCACTACACACCACATACATCCACAATTCAAAACACATAAGTAAAAAACATTAACATTTATAACGCCAATAGCTCTAACTCTCGCAAATGCAAAGCCCATTGCATTTCGCGCTACACTCCGGGACAGAACCATCCAGAGCAGAGGGCAACCAACACATAGTCCCTTGTGGGAACATAGACTGTGCCTTTAAGACTGAAACTTGTTCGGTAGTCTTGGGCTGTGTTCACATGATGGTTACAGTATCCTTAAAACCCTACGCCTCGGGTACACAGAAATGCTTAACATCATACGGACACACAGGGCAAACTTTGTTGTCTTTTTTTTTTTTTAGAGGTTTATATAGCGCGAACTAGACCCGAAAATATTGGGTATCAGAGCGCTTTACATAGCACCAGTTTCGTTACACAAGGACACATTCATTTCTTTTTGTTAGGCACAGGGAGATGAAGTGATTTGCCCAATATCACAGGATGTTGAGCGTCGTTGCCGAGACTCGAACCCGGTTCCACAGCTTCGAGGTTGACCGCTCTAGCCGTAAGGCTACATTCTCTCCCCTAAATGTGATGGATAATGTGCTGCATGACTAAACACTTATAAGGTCCCAAAGGCGAGACCTATTGGCTATGCCAATGCTTGTTTAAATACTTGAGAATGTACGTACCTCCAACCACCCAGGTGAGCTGGGATCTTGCGTCCAATGGTTCATTGGAATGCCCGCTTATCCAACCGTTCTAGGGCTATGTACACTGCGCATGGTTGCTTGCGAGTAGAATTTCTATAACTCTCACTTCCAAAATTGCTTTGTTAGGACTGCAGGAGGAGGTTTGGAGGGCGTACGGGGTATCAGGAGATCCAGAAGTACACAAACATTGATAGGGCTTTGATGCCTAATCACAAAAGGAGGTGGAGGAAGGAGACATCCCACTCCCACGCAACGGGATGAGGGGGATGGATCATTGTTTCACTTTGGAGAGGGAGGTATACAAGTCCCAGGGTTGCCCGCATAAACACTCTTGAATCTGTGGAGCCTGTAGAAAATGTATACAGCCTGGCATTACCTAATTTCGTGCTTGGTGTCAGCACTGTCTGTAGTGTCCACTGGGTTGGTCCAAGGTGAGACAGCTATCCAAATGAATACCCTCAGATGTTGGCAATTCATTATTAATGTTTTTGTAAATGTTACTACTGATTGTAAACACGCTATGGTTATCTTTCTTTTTGCCCTTCCTCATTTGACAACTACTTGAATATGAGGACTGGATGCTGACTGTTACTGTCTTCTGTTTTGTGATGTGTCCATGTAAAATAACACATAAAAAATGATGTATTAAAAAAAAAAAAAAACCTTTAGTAGTCCAGTCGCCTTATTCCAAAAGACCCCAAGTCCAGTCAATTAGGGGAGTGCAGCCTGACTGTCAACCCTGCTAGAAGCATTCTCACCTTCTACTGCATGTTGTGTGGAAAGGGAGCCCCAGAGCTTTGCTCTCTCTTCAGAAAGGTAAGTCAAAAATTTACTTCAGAAATCCTTCTCAAAACCTTTTGTTTTAGTGTGAGAGTCATGAGTCATACCCTACTACCTCTAGATTAGGTGAGAAATGAATATTTTTCTCATATTGCATCCTCTTTTTAAATGAGATCCACTCCAAAAACAGTATCTTTTATTGCCTGTGAGGCTTGTGGCAACATGAGGGTTTGTTCAGATGATTTGCCTCTACATAGTCTAAATATCCAGATCAAAAGCCTTAAGACTGTACAAATGATCAGGCACAACTCTTAACAACCATAAGGAAAGGCTTCTGAGATGGCTACAAAATTCTAAATACCCCATCTTCTAGCGATTAACGGCCCACAGCACATCCCCTGGGAAGGAGAAGGCGGCATAATAAACACCAACTGAACTGCCAAATCAGAGAAAAAACAAGCATTAGCATAGCCAATAGGTCTCGCCTTTTGGCTTTGCCAATACAGACCTATTAGCTTTGCAAGCAAATGAGGTTATAAGGAAGCAAAGCAATGGGCTGACTAAAAGCCTAATGTAAGGATCAGCCTTTCCACAATAGGCCTAAAAATTAATATATAAAATAAGGTCCTGGGACGTAAAGTGATGTAGGACAATGTCATGGTACAATCAAACTCCACCAAGTGACTAGCTCTCTAAGCCATGTTCCCATTCACCTGAAACTTTTAGCAAGTAATCAAGTGGACAAATGTTGATAATAAATAATGTTGGGAAGAGAATGGATCCTAGAGGAACTCTATAGTTCAGTGATCTCATGACGCATAATGGCTTCTGCTGTAGCTTTCGATGTTCAGATTAGCAGATATGACACAAGCCAACGAATACTCTGGTCAGACTCTTTTCCTACTGATAGACGGTGGTGAAGAAGGTAAAGTGAACAAGGTTGTCAAATGCCACCGATAAATCAAGTAAGAACAGAAGACCAGAATTGTTCATGACCAAAAGCAAGTACCACAACAGTCTCAATTCCACGTGAGGGACAAAATGTTGACTGCAAAGGGTGCTGAATGAAGTGAGCATCTAGAAAACATTATTGCTCAGAAGCAGCCGTCAGTTTCAGGATCCTCAACATGAATGGGAGGGCAGATACTGGGCAGATGTTAACCAAGTCTCATGCATTAATACAAAGTGTCTTCAGTCTGAGGAATGCTCGTTTCAGACTGTATGGGGCCCAACTTTATAAGCGGCTCAAGCTGCAGATCAGTTGTAATCACTGGTCCCTACACTTCAAGTGTTAAATATGGTAATCTTCATGGGGTGGGAGAGGGGTGATGGGGGAACACAAATCTGGAAAGTGGATATTTAATGATCAACATAATGTGGTATATAACCCACCAGTCCCCTTGCCTTGGTCAAATTCCTACAGGTAGAGCTCCATTCCCTACAGGCAGACCTTCTGTATGCACAGAGAACAATATACCCTGTGTTTATTAACTGTGGCCAAATCTGCTTTTCAAATTATAATAAACATGTTCCATGCAAAGATCCATGCAGTTTCTCAACGTAGCACAAAGTAATAACTATCTCAAGACGGTTCTCTATTGAGCAGCAGCATGGAAAGATCCCAGAGCATGGGTACCAGCTGGGTTCAGGACCCACAGCCATCCAAACCTCCACCAACACAAGTGGCATCAGCATTGTGCTCTGTGTCAACACTGACATCAAGACATGATTTTATCACGATGACTGGCAGCATCAGGCAATACTATGGAACTGAATGTGCATAGTTAGGGGCCATGCTAGTACACCTGACTAAATCTTATGAACGGTGTGAGAGCGATGGAAGAATTTGCAGAGTGTAGAAAGTAGCTTTTGATAACATATCATTGAAGAGCTCTTCTTCCATCGGCTCCCACAGCATAGTGCCACTAGACTAAAGTGACATAGCAGACTATCGTTGGGATATGTGCTATTACAACCAAAGAACACTGTCTCATAAAAGAAATATCACAGCAGATGTTACTTGGACCGAGTTAGAATACCAGATTTCTTGAAGAAACTGGCATAGAAGCAAAACACCTCAAAAAAGCATGTCCACATAAGCTAGGTGGCTCGAAGCAGGCATCACTTTCAGAAGACAGTAAAGTGCGTATTATTCGCTAGGCAATGTACACCGATGAAATCATCGCATTGGAGAATATTCCCAGCAGGGCTAAGATTATGTGTGAAACTGAATGATGAGACTATTGACGCGTCTACCTTTTTTCTATGTTTGAAAACCAATACCGAAATATTGCAAAAAAGTGTCTTAAAATAACTCCTGTCTCTGAAAAATGCCTTTTTAAAACTGATCCCTACAGGACTTGACCCCTGGAGTGGGGTTTCCACAGCAGACATCAGTCAAACCTCTGGAGAAGGCTGTCGCATGACACAGCCGATCAACCAATCCACATTGCCACATTTCCTCCTCACACTATCCAATGTGCCTTCCTTTCTGTTGCCAGATAGCACTATAGATAACCCCTGGTTAACATTACGCAACACAACCACATGAAGTCTGCAGCCAACGTCAACTCAAGAATGCTGGTAAAAGCATCAAAGAGAATGTGCAGAAAGTATGCATAATTGTCGGGGGCGCTAGAGGGCGCAAAGCAAGATGGCCGCTCCATAGAGCAGCTCCGCCGGCCAAGCCACTAATCCGTCCATTATCCTGTTCACCTGGCATCATCGACCCCCCACCTGCTGCAGACGAGTGGCGGAGTGTTGTGGGCAGCCTTTGGAGCGCTGAGCTGTCCCGTTTGTGACCAGGGAGCCGAGAGAGGGGCCGGCGAACTATCGGGCCTGCAGCACCAAAATGGCGGTCCGGGACGGGCCCTAGACGCAGAGTTGCGGTGAGTGCTGCGCTGCGCCGACCGAGGCCTGAGAGTGGCGGGGGGGTTCTCGCCGCCTGGCCGGTGCCTGGTGGGCCGTGCGGGCTGTCCTGGCTGTTGCGGGCGCCCTGGTGCAGTTTCTTTGACTGCCTGGGCCGCGCCGACTCCTGGCTCCGGCCTGCGTGGCACTCCGGCTACGAGCTGGGGATCGGCGGCATTACTCTCCCGCCGCTTAGCGCTTTGGCTCTGGCCTGTGGCGTGCGATCGCGGCATAGTGCTGTCTGCGGGCCGGCACGCTGGGCGCGCGCTGAGGTGTGTGCCTCCTCCATATCGCGGCCTAACCCGCTGCTGCTTTTTGCGGGGCCCCTCTCCCCTGCACCGACTGGGCCCTCGTTCCTGCCGACTCTGTGGCCTGCCATCTGCTCTCCGTACGTGGAGACTCCTGCTGCGTCCTGGCCTACGTTCGCCTGCGACGTGCAACGGCTGCCCGGTGTGGCGAGCTCCGCCTGGCGACTGGTTGTACCTGACCGACCCTGCTGACTACCTGGGGGCCCCCCTATTCACCTCTACTGTGCCGTGGGGCAGGATCCTCCCCTGAGAAACACCGCTGAACTCTAGGGCATCTGTGCTCGCCTGCAACTGGTGGCTCTTTCCTGCCCCGTCCACCCGCTGTCACATAATCGGGGATCGTCGCCTCAATCTCCTGCGATTGGCAGCGCACTGCCCTCGCATACTCCGGACATAGGCTCTGCTGTGCTGAGGCGTCTCCCCCTGTGCCCCACTACGAGTCCGCTCCTCGCCATTTGCACTCCCTGGCCTTGACCACTTCTGGGCCCGGGTATCTGACCGAGTGCTGGCGAACTGTCCCTGCATGCTTGGTAGCACTAGCGGTGGTGGCTGGCTGCTACAGAGACCACACGACCGACTGTGGGGCGCTTTGCGGGCCTGCTGACAGCTTCTTGGGCCACTGCTGTGAGTGTCTCCCTGCTTTCCACGTTTTGTCCTCCCTCCTGCTCTTTGGTCCCGGCTTCAGAGACTTTGGTGCCAGGGACACGTGCGCCCTCCGGGCTCTGACATTCCCCCCACCTACCTGCGTCTTGATCCAGGTGCGTCACTATGGGGAAATCTGAGCGCAGCCAACCGCGCCTCACCTTCGAGCCCTGCAGATCCACTAAGACTTCTCAGCAGGCCGCTTCAGATTCGGAAATTGATGCACCTGGCGATCATTTGTCTAATATTGACAAAACTCTCCTAGCAGTGGAACCCCCAGTCTGCAGTCCATCGACGGGAAGATTGACAATTTGAATCTCCGCATGGATCATATGTCGCAGAAACTGGATAAACACGCGCTGCGCCTGGGGGAGGCAGAAACACGCATATCAGACGCGGAGGATGACCTACAACAGGTGACCACGAAGGCGACATCCATGGAGAAAGTGCTGGCCGTAATACAAGCTCGCAATGAGGACTTGGAGGCCAGATAGAGACGCAATAATGTGCGCCTTACAGGTCTGCCGGAATCCACTAACACTGGCCGCCTCGAGACCTACGTGGAGAACCTTCTCCGCGATATATTCGGCGCTGAACACCTGTCTCAAGTATTAATTGTGGAGCGGGCTCATAGATCTCTGGCTGCTCGCCCTCCCCCGGGCGCGCCACCGCGCCCCATCATTGCCCGTCTGTTAAATTACCGGGACCGAGATGCTGTCCTCCGCATGGCCCGTGAGAAAGGCACTATCACCCATTAGGGCAACACCCTTGCTTTCTATCCTGATTTCACGGCAGCTGTGCAGGAGGCTCGAAGAGAATACCAGCCTGTTAAGAAACTTCTCATCTCGGCGCGTATACCCTATGCCATGCTCTACCCTGCGCTGCTGCGCATCGATGATAATGGGAAGCCTAGAATCTTCACCACTCCCAAATCTGCAATGGACTTTGCAAAGACTCTGACCAGACGCAGCCGTTCCCCCACTGTGGCGGCAGGCGGTGCCAGCGGGACCACTGGAGAGCTAGTAGATGAACAATGACATTATCAGGTCATGTGAGTTGAGGACTGATGTTCACCCCCCGCTGCGATTTGATTTGTTCTGCGTGTGCCCCCGCATACTTGCTGTTGTGAGACTTGACAAGTGGGTTCTAGAACATTCACAGGGGTATGACCTGTACTATTGTTAACGTCTTGCTGCCTACGGCCTCTAGCGTTAACATGTGGGTTGTCTGTTTACTATTTTGAGATATTGTTTGATAATAGCCAGGTAACACTATCACTCTTGCTCGGCCACCTCCCATCACACCGGGAGGGGTATTGTGCTCCAGCGCTCCCCCATGGGTGTTCCCCATTACTGTTTTCTCCCTTGGTGTTGCACTCTAGGACCGACTTGGGAGGTTCGGGATGGCTTTGGCATGTTGGGGTCGCTAAAGTGGGTGGGGTGGGGGTTTTTCGAAGGGTTTGGTTACGTGGCTAACTTTACTGCTAATAATGTGATAACTGCAAATGTACTTTCATGCACCATCGTGGTATCATGCTCATTGTATAATATGCTTTTACACTGCACCCTGCTCACACCGTAATTACCTCTCACCTGGAATGTACGGGGACTCAATTCTCCAAAGAAAATTCGTCAGGTCCTGGCGCATTTGGATCGCCATGAGGTCGCAATTGCCCTGCTACAGGAGACACATCTGACCCCGCAGTCGGATAGGCAGGTTGGGACACAGTGGTCTGGCTATCGCTTGGCGTTCTCCTATTCCTCCTACTCACAAGGTGTCCATACGTTAGTCAAGAAACATCTTCCTTTCGTCATGCTCAAAACCTGCATCGATGATGCTGGGCGATACGCCATAGTGCATGGGAAGTTAGCGGGCAATTTAATTACCATAGTGAACACTTAATGCCCAAATATAGATGATCCTGTTTTTTTTTAGCGCATCATCTCCGCACTACGCGACTGGCCAGAGGCTGTGATACTGTGGGGGGGCAACTTCAACACACACTTAGATCCTACCAGGGACAAGGCAAGTGGCAGAGGTGGTCAATCTCCTAGGGCAGCCCAGGTCATTAATGAGGGAATGTCTGAGCTGGGTCTGATAGACGTCTGGCGGCAGCGGAATTTAGAGAAGCGAGAGGGCATGCATATTTTCACGGCACATAACAGCTGGTCTCGGCTAGATTACTGGCTCCTGAGTGAGACGGCGGGAGGTTGGGTGTCCCAAATAGCAGGGTTGCCTCGCACACTTTCTGATCACAACCCAGTCTGTATGACGCTACAACTTCCAGACACTGCGCGCTGTGCGTTCACCTGGCGCCTCCGCACAGAGGCCCTCCTTGACCATCTCTATGCCACAACCATTCGTGACGCCATCACGCAATACTTTACCCACAAGGGCTCGGTGGACAATGCGCTGACCCTCTGGGAGGCCTTCAAGGCCACTATCCGGGGCACTTGCATTAGCACGTCCGCTGGTATTTTGCAGGATTTACGTGGACAGCTCACTAAACTTGAAACCACATTACATGATCTTGAACGTGATTATGAGGTCTCACCTTGCGCCCAGACACTGGCGTCGATCAAAGAGGCCACACTGGAATACACTGAACTAGCTGAGAGGTAGGTTAAATATATTTCTAGATGTCATGTTGCCAACGCGTATGGGGAGGGTGGGCGGCACCTAGCTCACAAGATCAGGGATCGCATGAACCAACACACTATTTCTAAGATCACTGACGCTGCTGGCCTTGACCACTACACTACCCCGGAGATCTTAGAACAGTTTCGAACCACATACGCAACACTATACACTACGCAGGGTGCGGCTGACAGCGATGACTTGGATGCATACCTCGCTGATATTGCCATCGCTTGGTTGTCGGATGGGCAAAGGGAGTTTCTCTGTCAACCGATTACGGAAGACTATGTGCGCGCAGCCATTAAGGCTCTCCCAAACAAAAAAGCCCCGGGCCCTGATGGCTTCCCTAGTGAATTTTATAAAAAATATGTAGAGGAGCTAACTCCCCACCTTCTGGAAATGTACGCCGAGGCCTATGACTCTGGCAAATTGCTGCCCACACTTCGGTAAGCTCTGATTATTACATTACTTAAGAAGGATAAACCGCCCCATCGCTGTGACTCATACCGGCCACTTTCGCTTATCAATACAGACGCCAAAATATTGGCCACCAGATTACAACCGCTTATGCAGGGCTTGGTCCTCCCAGACCAGTCTGGCTTTATTCCCACTCGCTCTACCTCGCACAACTTACATGCTCTCTTTGCTACGTTTCATATTCTTGATCCCGGGCTGCAGGCGGCGGCTGTCATGCTCGACGCCGCCAAGGCGTTTGACTCTATAGAATGGAGCCATCTGTTTTATATTTTGCGTCGTATGGGCTTCCCCCCTATGTTTGTTCACTGGATACGCCTGCTGTATACTAATCCAACGGCACGTATCCGAGTGGAGGGCAGCACATCGGACCCTATATGCATCACTAGGGGGACAGGTCAGGGATGTCCCCTATCGCCTCTTCTTTTTGCACTAACACTTGAGCCTCTTGCCTGCATCATTAGACAGCGACATCGGGCTGCGGCCCTCCGCTTTGCCCACCGCCCAGTCAGCATTTCACTATATGCGGACGACATGTTGCTCTTCATACGAGAACCGCACAATTTCATGGCACCAGTACTGCGGGAGTATATTCGCTTCGGCTTGTTCTCAGGCCTACATATATCAACTGGGCTAAATTGGTGATAGTACCACTAACGGAATGCACCTCGCCTCACGAACTAGAATACCCACTTGAGTGGTCCATGGGCCCCGTGAAATACTTGGGGATCTGGGTACATAGAGACCCCGACACGGTTATTCGTGAGAATTACGGCCCTGCGTGCGCGAAACTGGAGCGGCAGGTAGACAGTTGGGTGAAGCTTCCCCTGTCCTTGGCTGACCGTATCGCATTAATTAAGATGGTTGTGCTGCCTCAATTTTTATATCTTTTTAGCAACATACCGATCCCGCTCACTAAACTTTTTTTTTTAAACTGTGTGCTCTTTGCTCCTTAAACTCATTTGGGGGGGGGAACAGGCCCGTGTGAACTGGGACTCACTTACTCTAGATTACAAACATGGGGGCTTTAGCGTGCCCGACTTTTATTTGTATTACTTGTGCGCCCACGCGCAATATGCGCACTATTGGTTTGGCGCGCATGACTTCATCCCGCATGTAGCGGTAGAGGATGGGGATGCCCACCCTGTCCCACTGAGCTCCATGCTGACGCACTCCAAGAGACAGACCCCCGCTCCGAAATCAACACTGTTGATACCACTATAGGGGCCTGGCAGGCATTAGGTCGCATGGCGGGGAAACTACCATTGTACTCCCCTCTTCTGCCTCTCGCGTTTCACTCGGATTTGTCTGTGACGCATGAGGCGGGTGCTATGCGCGCTTTCCATCGGGTAGGGATCGTTAAAATGCAAGATTTGTTTCCTGAAGGCGTCTTTTTATCAGATAGTGATCTCAGTTACATACAGAATAAAACGTCACTGTTCACATTCCTCCTCCACAGATTAAAGAAAGCGATACAGGCCCACTATCACACCTTCCCCGCGGAACCCTTACCACTACAAACTCTTCACACCATGCTTGTCAGTCCAACACGACGTACACTTCTCACCAAGCTAATAGAGAATGAATGAGCAACGGCGGATCTGAGTAACCGCACCTCCCTGCTTTATTCCTTTTCTTGTTTAAGAAATTGTAATGGATAGTATGATTGGGTGTGCACATACAGCTCCTGCACCTGCCGTTGTTGGATGCCAGCTGCCAAGCAGAGAAAACTGTGAAAATAGTGGAGCGGTGCACTACCAAAGAGTTTCTTCAATAAATCTAAATGTTCATTTTGTATAGTGGTTTATCAATCCTTTATTTTCAATATCAAAATGTGCAAATTCCAGCCAACGCGTTTCGTTCATAAAAAATGAACTTCTTCAGGGCAAATGGTGATGTGAAGAAGACGCAGGAACACAGAGGCAATGAAGAGCCCTTGATCTGAGATATTTCAAATTCCTGCTGTCGACGCATCAAGTATTTAAATTTAAAAGGCTACCATGATAAGTGCCTGATGGTTGTATCTCTGGGGACACAGTCCTGTTATTATCGTCCGGTCGGCACTGCCGACCGGACGATAATAACAGGACTGTGTCCCCAGAGATACAACCATCAGGCACTTATCATGGTAGCCTTTAAAATTTAAATACTTGTGCGTCGACAGCAGGAATTTGAAATATCTCAGATCAAGGGCTCTTCATTGCCTCCGTGTTCCTGCGTCTTCTTCACATCACCATTTGCCCTGAAGAAGTTCATTTTATGTATGAACGAAACGCGTTGGCTGGAATTTGCACATTTTGATATTGAAAATAAAGGATTGATAAACCACTATACAAAATGAACATTTGGATTTATTGAAGAAAACTCTTTGGTAGTGCACCGCTCCACTATTTTCACACTTCTCACCAAGCTGTATCGTTCTGCTAGAGAGGAGAAGCCGCAGCCACATAACAAAAGTTTAGAGACATGGAATGCTCGTTCGGTCCCGCCATTGACGGTGCAGGACTGGGAACATTGTTGCCAACTCACGGGGGCCCTTACTTCTAATGGTAATCTTCGCATAATTCATTTCAAGTATCTACACCAAGCGTACTATACTCCGCATAAGCTATTCAAGTATGGGCTTCGTGACACTGACACATTTAAGAGATGTGGAGCTGCAGATGCCGACTTTTGGCACTTGTCCTGGGAGTGTCACAGAGTGGCGCAGTTTTGGGAGGGAGTGATTCGCGCACTGTCCAAAATGGTTGATCTGGAATTGCAGTGTTCACCACATGTATGCTTGCTGGGATTAGTGCCTTCAGTGAAGGGGGTCACAGGTAAACTGGTGAAGGTGGCTTTACTCATGGCCAAGAGGTGTGTGGCAATGACGTGGGAGAGCACGGCTGCACCGACGACTACACAATGGCTCCAGGATCTGGCGGGCTGCCTGGATCAGTTGGTGCTATATGCGGAAGAACTCCCCACTTCCTCTAGACCTAACGATATATGGGAACCACTATTACAATACCTGCGATCTGTAGTGCAGGCTGAGCCCCCAGGTAATGCAGAATGCTGAATGTATAATAAGATATTTTGATAAGCATGATACCCTGTCACACTTTGCAGATTATTGTCACACGGTAGCGGATTGATATGCCATCGCCACAAGTTGTTAAATTGTTTATTCGATTTACATGTGCTCATTGATGATCTTGCTGTACACTGCATATGCTCAATTAAAAATGTAATAAAAAAAAAAAGTATGCATAATTGTCAGTGACTATTATACTACGTGCTTGATAAGAAGATCTGGCCTTCAGGTTGAGGCTGTGCAAATAATCATAGTGTAACACCCACTCTTCATTGTCACAAGTGTACTCCTTCCTAAGGCATCGGTGCTTTCAAAAGGTTCCCAGGAGGCATGATTACACAGCTAAACATATTCCTAAGGATGTCCCAGCAGTGCTAGTAAAAACGAACGAAAAAACGTTCAAAAACTCAACAAGATTTTTGGACTTTCTGCTGGCAACATGCCACCAATATCTTTTCCAGTGCCGTTTTAGATACATTTGCATAAGCTGTAATTTTCTTCACCTCACCACAGAACTTCATTGAACAAACATCTGAATTTTTTTTTAATAACTATTTGTTTTTTATACTTTGGTCAGTCACTGCAGCTGCTGATCTGCTAATCCCATGAGAGGTGTTACAATACACCAGCGCAGCCTCCATGTGCTTAAGCTCAGCTGCGCTGCGTTCCAGGCTCAGCACTTTTGGGAAATTAAAGGTTTTGTATGACCCAGTGCCTGAGCAGTGGCAACAGCAAGGCCCTTTCATGAGTGTCAGAGAAGACATGACCTGTACTTACAGTGGTGAATCAAATGTGTTTATGGTCAAATTTGCCAAACCCCACCATACATACCCACGTCACGTCGTACCCTTCAGAGACTGACAGCGCTCACAAATTACCTCAGAGGCTCTTCATGCCATGCTGTCGCAGCCACAAATGTAATCCAATGTGTAATTCGGGGCAGTCTAAAATAACAAGGGTTTCAGGATAGTCGAGGCGCAGAGCCAGAGAGGGCAAGCCCTGCTGATCCCAGAGGCCCAGCTGGACATATAGACAGTGTAATCTGGAGATGTGAGCTTCTCTGCAGCTACTGTGTCATCCTTTAAGGGATGGACGGCTATGGTGAACTTCATTTCACCTTTACAAAGGCACTAAACTAACAAACCTAGTGTATATTAGTTCAGTGGTATTGTTTACAACATACTGAAATAATAAACAACTTCAGCACAGTGCTGCCTTTTTAGGTCTCGGCAAAAAGACCTTTTGCAATCGATTCGGCTTTTCAGCCAAAAACGTGCATGCGTTCCATTGCCTTCAATGGCAACGCGTGCACGTTTGGCGATTCACTTGCGGGAGCGAGCAGCTGGCGCCATATGGTAGCAATTATCGCTCCTGGCACCGCTCGCTCCCGCAAGGGAATCGCACTCCCCCCACCCCTCCCACTTCTTTAACCCGGAGTACTGTTTCACTTTTGCGGCCGCGGCGCGGGGCCGCACTTGTGTTTCAGTGCTTGTTTTGTTTGTTGTGACGCTGATAAGGCTTCTGACTGCTCTTAAATACACTTTAAATTTGTGAATCAAATCTAAGTCTTGTCGTAGTATCAATAATGCAAGAGATATTTTTATGTGCACTTCCTGATTACATGAATTGTGTTTCCGAGCACTATGTCCGCCATGTCCCAACCCTCGGAATTAAACCCGCTTGATTGACTGGACGCCCTGCTCTTGAAACCACAAACTGGCCGCCTTCACTCAAACACTGGCCAGCATCTTTCACATCAAACTGTCCCCAGGTCTGAGCAGAGATGTACAGCAACAAACCCACCAGTCCTGCGACCACTTAAAACGTACAAGACCCTTAAAAATGTTGAAGATTTCATGTACGGCTTTTAATTTTCATTCGACAATATGTGCTTGTGAATTTGCTTTGAAGACATCACAGAAGAGTAAAGTTTATATTTATGCTTCTTGCAGCCTTTCAAAACAAGACAATGCACACGAAAAAGATTCACATTTCATGGAGAATAGGAATTCAGTACATAGCTGTGCAAAACCAAATCTTAAAATGTGACGTCTTATTTATGAAAAGGTGCAGGAGGAAATGCAAACACTTACCAAAATCGACAAACCCTCACTCGGTTTAAACATACCAGTCGCTAAAGTTATTTTAGCAAACTTAGTTTTGACTTACGAGGCCACAGGGAGGAGTAAAACTATAGGTTGTCAACTGTTAATGAATCTGTTGTTTGTCAAGTGCACGTGCTCAGGTCGTTAAGCACTGAGTGGCTGTCCGAGTCTTTCTTAATAAATGACGTTTAATACCACGTTCCCTTTTGCACCCGAGATTTCATATTTGTGCAGAGACAAATGGTGCAGATATGGACTTTTTCGCAAAAATGCATCATTTATTTTTTATTTTTTTTAATTAAATCGGTCCGATCAGAAGCTTAGAATGTCTTGACCTGATGCAAATCTCTCACCTGTTTTGTGTAGTTGAACGAATATGCAGGGGACCGGTCGAGCACTACTCTTCTGCAGAGCAAACCAGACTACTGACTTTGGCTAAAGAAACGCACCTCGGGCCGTATTTATTAGCAAATCAGTTTTTAACACACGGGCACTACAACAATACATTTAAAAGTACAACGAGTTCAGAATTGGTCAAAAAATATTTATGAATTGAAATCATAAAGAGTATGCTATCTGCAAAATCCCTTACCATCCATCCTTCCCTATGTACAGTTAATGTGAGCTCATGGTCTTGACTCGTCTGCAGGCTCTCCCTGCTTTTTAGAAGTAATTCAGATACCCCACCTGGTAGTGTGCAAGGACACTCCCTCCCCCAAAATGTTCTTGATTGCTCAAGGTCTCTAATAACAGACAGATACATGGGCTGGGCAACTGGAATAAAACGTGGTTCCCTGGTGCAGACCACATCTGTACCCACCCCTAAGAGCCACAAGAATGGAACAACCAGGCAAGTAGGACATACAGACTCATTCGCAGCAGCTACCACTGTAAAAATCCCAGTCTCCAAACACCACCCTTTGAGGTCGAATGAAATAGCCAATTATGTGTGTTATTCTTTGGAGGATGTGAAGGTGACCAAAAGAGTCACTGCCAACCATGAACCCTCTTAACTCAAGTACACCAACAAAGGGCAAAGTCTCAAACGAGGGTAAACTAAACAGCCGAACATCAAAACACCAAAAGGAAAGTTGGTGGTGAAAGAGTAGCGGCAAATCTATAGTGTGGCGCAAGCAGGGGGCAGCTGTGGGTCAGCAGCAATAGAGGCTGCAGTATTCTGGGCCTCCACTAATAAAGGTGGCCATTGTCACACCCACATTATCCCAGCCCCGGAAGTGCCAACCTGCAGACCTGTGATCCAAAGAGTTGGCAACCATTTTGACTCCGGACAATCCTGCTTCTACTAGGCCTGCTCCTATTCTGTCAAGCTTGCTCATGAACTAAAAAAAAAAAAAACACTTAAAAGGGGCTCAACTTGGTTTGGTGCTCTCTCCTCTAGCATATAGAAACTGCAGGCAAAATCCAATAGAACTTGGACATATATCAGAGGGCAGTTCTAATTTTCCATTGATAAAGCAAAACATGTTATTCAATCAAATTCACGTTACCCAGAATGGTAATTTTTTGTGTACTCTTGTGTATGAAGTTGGTGATAGGGTGGTAGTTAATTCCCCATTGTCAAACCTCTGAATGATAATGCCTTCCATCAGTGCTTAATTTGAGCCGGTGGTTTCCGGTACTCCGCCCCGGCACTTAATTGGTTTCCGGTGCTTGGCACCGGCACTTAATTGTCAACACCACACTTATGACAGTTTGCCACATAGTGGCACTGCTCATCTAATTTAGAGAGGAGCAGAACAACGGTTGTTTATGAATACAATATACATAAAAAATTACTAATACCTTCCTCTCCAGCAATTCCTTTAGCTTTGGGGACCTGAAATATTATTAACTGTCACACTTGCAGGAGAGAGAGATGGTTAGTAGTTCTTTTGGTACCACCATAGGCAGCGATGTCAGGGGCAATGGGTGGTGCAAGCTGCAGTGGCCTCCTGGTCAGGGCCCTGGCACTTATTATTTTACAAATTAAGCACGGTCTTCCATGCTTCCGTGTAAAAAACCTTGTTCATGTTTCCAAAAGTGGCCTAAGTAGTTTCGGTCTGTGTTAGTCAGAACTCATTTGGTATGCACCTATTAGTAAGAAATAAGTGGCATTGAATCTCTACATTGTATTTAAACGTGCTAGTTTATCCGATTTCATGACCTCCACTTAGCTGGTTTAACTTGCTCTCTCATTGAAGAACTTGTATGCTTGAAGAAGGGCCACCTGTGAACAACCTACCATTGCAGTCTCAGAGGTATTAATTGCACACAAATAGAAGCAAAAACATATCAAAAGTAGAAAAACTAAAATCCTGGTTACAGGAGGAGGGTTAATAGGAAAACCTTGAGTGTATGTATGTGTACATACACACACAAACACGAGTTTTAGTCATTACTAAAAGTAAGTTTGGGTGATATACAAAATAGACATGTCATAAGGGAGAGATTCGTAAGCCACATCCACTATGACAGTGTGTGAGGGTCATCACAGTGAACTCGCAGCCATGGTCCAGATTCATAGAGTAGCATGCTGCCTGTCCACCTAGTGTCTCGTCGGGGGTATGAGGCATTTCACAAGGGTAGTACAATGCAATGTAGTTTGTGGTTGAGATGTAGTTGCCGAAAAGGGTTCTTGGAGGGTGAAACGGAGTAGAGAAAGTTGAGGGATTCGTGAAGTAGCGTATACTGACAGAGACTGGCGGATATGTTGCTTTAGAGAGTTAAGTGAAGATAAAATAAACAGAGCAGCCAATGGCCCACACGCGTGTGTAAAGGTATACGTCATGGCCTGCAGGAGTGCTCAGTGGGTTAAACGCTCGCAGCTGAGACTTGCGGCAGAGTGGTGGTCGCGCGTCTGAATCTTGGCAAGACCGGCTTAGCCTTCTATTTGCTTAGGTTAGTAAATTAAGCATCTTAAAATTAGTCATAATAACAGCTATCCAAGAGCATAAATACTGCAGAGGTTCGGTATAAAACCCCGCATAAAAACAATATATTTTGACACAAGGGCAGATTTCTACACATCTGTTTCCACCTGCCCACAAACTGATCCACCATTGCACGTGAGCAGCTCAGCTGACAAAAGAGCGCGCGCCGGGGCGCAACGTTGGCAGCGTCCTAACAAATGGCATCGCAATAACACATATCTTCCTGTGTTTTTATTTACATAGGCCCTAGGGGTATTGTGCAACTAGAAAGGAGTTTTTAACTTGTACTCTGTTGATGTACATATTTGCTGGTGGTTTTCCGTTTGTATGTAATGATTTTGATATTGAACATTTCTGGCACGCTGTGAAAAAGTAAAGTGCAGAGCCCCAGATATTTTTTAGGAGACCGCCGTCTGCACTGCCGAATGCAAGGTTGTCAAATACCAAAACTGTCTTGTTTTGGTGCCAACCCTGCTTCTTTCTTTTTCCCGTTATTTATCCTTTTATATGGCATTCGTGTAAATTCTTTTTCATCCCAACATTCCACCTGTCTTCCTATCTCTCCCGCCTTCTTCCTCCCCTGTCTAATTTTCTGAGGGTGAAAAATAGGCCCATCCCACACAAAACAAGCATTGGCATAGCCAATAGGTCTCGCCTTTGGGACCTTATAAGTATTTAGTTATGCAGTACAATATCCATGGTGCAACAACATCAACTGTTGCATGGCTAAACACTTATAAGGGCCCAAAGGCGAGACATATTGGCTATGCCAATGCTTGTTTAAATAAGTTTCAACAGTGTTTGTTTTGGGACTCGGATGCACACACTTCCCGCACGTGTGTGGTGGGGGGGGGGAATGAAGCAGCAAGAGGAGTGAGAAAAAGACGGGGATTTTAAAAGCAGTGATAGGAAATCTGCTAACATTCGCAAATCGGCATGAACGAACAGGGTGGGGCGGGGGAGCAAGCATCAATCAAAATAACATTGCGTGTAGCGCGGTTACCCCCAAAAGCATAAGCGTCTGCATAAATTGCAAGAACATATCACGAAGTGCAGCGTCCGAAGTGCTTGATTACACTAAAGCGCGAGCTAAGTGAAACTGACCAGCAGCATGTAGGGGGCCGGCTCAGGCAGGTTTGGTGAAAAGCGCTCGTAATGAAAACAAGATAAATACATCGCATGAATGTGTTTTGCAATGAAAGCGCACAAAGAAACAACCAGCCGTGGGTGCGAGCAGCACTGCAGAGCTGTGGTCGGACTGAGCACCATGATCCCCGTGCCTATTAAATAATGAATGTGTCCTTAACTGGTGACCTTTGGGTCCGGTTCGCGCTATATAAAATTACAACAAAAAAAAAACTCTGACCTCCAATAGCCACATGGGAGGAGGAAAGAGAGGCCATCACACGCTGTACTGTGTGATGGTCGACCAAAATGCTCTCTGAGCGAAATCGCTGGAAAGAGAGCTAAACACACAAAGGAGGGACTTTAACGGAAATGCACCAATAAGAAACCAGCATTTCTGAATGCTGCAGCTAACAACCAATAGCAATAGGTAGATTTGCCAAAGCCACTCTATACAACAGGTCATCGCTGATGCTCGACCTAAAAATAGGATTCTGCAGACAAATTGGTCTGCATCTCCTACAAGTTTCAGGAAAAAAATCCTTAAACAGAAGACCCGCCAGCCTATGTCTCCTTCCCCCGATTGAGAAATCAAAAAGAGGAGAGCTTCAACAGCCTCATTGCCGCCGCCACCACCACCAAAGCACGTTAACGATCACCCTTCCAATGAAAGTTTGTTAGGCAACACATTACTGTCCCCTTGACTGTGGATACAAATTTGGAAAAGGACATATCAATTAAAACCCATATTCCAAGCAAGATTCCATTGCAACTACCTGCAAAGCGGCTAGAAACACAGCCTCAGCTAGAGACTGATCTGGACGATACACTTGAAACATCATACAACCCAAGACAGCTCAAAGTAAAATGTTAGGTCAAGGAGGAGGTACAAGGGTATCCTCCGGCCTATGACCTGGATCCATAGCAATGCTATCCTAATTACCTGTGATTCAGAGAGGAGGAGAACTGGCCAGAGGGCAGAGCACATTTTGATTGACACTATGATCCCTAGGATAGGGGCTATGAAAAATACCATGAACCACCACTGTACCAGTGCATATTGTTTTGAACCTCTATCCCTTGCATACATCGCTCTGATCGCTCTGTAACCCAACTACAGTCCGACCCCCTTGATCTTGCTATAAAATCTGTAGATAATCAAATGTGAAAATTGCATGCGTTCTACCATTCACCAGGTAACAATGCCCCTTTCATAGACCAGTTAATGGAGATCATCACTGCTAACTCTAACATTCACACCAATGATATATTCCTAGGTGACTTTAATTTACATTGGGACGATCGTAATGACAAACAGGTCAACGTACTCAAAGATTTCTTAGCAGACCTATATCTTACTCAAGCCTGCACACTGCATACACACTCGAAAGGGTCAACTTTAGACTGGGTTATCTCTAGAGATAAGGCTGTTAAAATTCACTCAATTGATCCATGCGATTTGTCGGATCACCATGCCATAACCTTCCATATACCTAACATAAAAAAGAATAAGACCACGCAACCTGTCAAACTTAAACAGTGGGTTCGGGACACTAGAGACTTAAACGTTGAGCAATTAGTGGCACACTGTGAGAAGGATTTAAACCCGCCTAACAACATGATGAATGTAAGCAAACTCACGGATCACTACAATTCAACAATGACGAATATAATCAACTCCGCCGTGCCTCTAAGACTAAAAAGAATTCCAGAGAAAGATAAAAATCCCTGGTTTAATGGGACACTAAATGAAGAAAGGCGGAGGCTGAGACTAGCTGAAAGGAAATGGGGACAGCACCCATCATCCCCCCACCTAAAAACTCTCAGGAAAACTAGAAATGACAACAACAAAAGCATTCTCAGATCCAAAAAGGAATTCTTTAGATCTGAACTGGATAATGCTAAAAACAGACCTCGGAAACTCTTCGAGATGTTAAAACAATCCAATAAATTGTCCAAATCTGCTCAGGAATCTATAAAAACCCAACTGAGCTGTGAGGAATTCTCAGCCTTCTTTACAGACAAAGCCAACTTTCTAGAAAGGGAGCTCAGGATGGCAGCAGACAACCTCCCTAGCCCATTGTCATCACAGAATGTTGTTATCATGCACACCGCACAATCTATGACTAAAAATAAGGCACAATGGTCGGCCTTCAAGGTATATGACCAGAATGCCATTGCCAAAACTCTCTCGACTATAAAACCATAATAACCATTACAATGACCCCCTCCCCTGAAAATGCTTGAAAAGAATCAACCACCTCGTCGTATCCATATGTACAACAATAATCAATGCCTCGCTGTCTCAAGGTACCTTACCAGACTGCCTAAAAACAGGTCAAGGCCTCCCCATTATTTAAAAACCTACAGGGGACCCGGCCGACCCAAACAATTTCCGTCCAGTGACCAATATTCCATTATTAGCCAAACTACTAGAAAAATGTGTGCAACAACAACTGAGCCATCACATTGCTAAATTCAGTCTGTTGGACGACTGCCAAGCTGGATTCAGACCATGCCACAGTACGGAAACAGCAATCCTACATATAGTGGATGATGCACTACAGGCACTGGATCACAATTAAACATGTCTACTAGTTCCTCTTGGCCTGTCTTCTGCTTTTGACACGGTAAATCATAAAAAATTACTAGTCCGTCTTGAAGACAGGATCGGATTATCCGGAAATGTGCTTAAATGGTTTAAATCCTTCCTACAGAACGCAAAGATTCATGGTCAACCAGGCGCTGTCACCGCCATCTCCTAATTCAATTGGAGTTCTGCAAGGCTCAACATTATCTCCATCACTATTCAACCTATATGTCGAACCCCTTACAGAAATTCTCCAGCACGCCAACATCTCCTATCACATGTATGCAGACGACACTCAGATCTACATCAAGATCTCTTCGCTGGAGGAGATCAAGACGATGAATAATGCCTTAAAGGTGTCATTACACTGGTTAACTAGCAATCATTTTAAACTAAATGCGCAAAAAACGGAATTCCTATTAATATCTCCCCCAAAAAGCTCCTCAGATGTGAAGAAATGGACCAAACTGATCATGGCGCTAAATTGCACCCCTGTCCTATTTGACTCGACCAAATCACTAGGAATCACGCTCGATAAGAACCTAGATATGCAAGCCCACATCAAATCAATGGCGAAAAGTGCCCGTTTTCACCTGAACTACCGTAGAAAATTGAAACCAATCATTACTACGTCAGACCTCAAATTGGCATTCAGTCCTTAGTCATCTCAAGGATTGAATATGGCTGTACGACATTAACAGGACTACCTAAGATCTCCACAGCACCACTAAAAGCCTGTCTCAATGCGGCGGCAAGACTCGTTACAGGTTCAAGAAAATACGAGGACATTTCCCCACACTTGAAGGCGTTAAACTGGCTACCATATGAAGCCAGAATTCAGCTTAAACTGGCATGTATTACCCACAAAGCGCTTCACTACAAAACACCAATGTACCTAGCCCAGACAATTGAGTTATCCGGTGGAGGCAGACAAACCCGGAGTGCCAGAGACCTGATGCTGAAACCTCCCATCTTTCAGAAGAAGAAAACGTATGACAGAGCATTCTCCGGAGCTGCCCCCAGAATCTGGAACTCACTCCCTCCAAACATTAGAAGAATTCCAAACACTTCAACCTTCAAGAGGGAAGCGAAGATCTTCCTAATGAGCAAATTCCTACCATAATCAACTACTGATCATCATCTGCATCGTGGTCAGTTGCTAGGTGTTGCCTAGTCCTTCTCCAGTATGGATGCATCCTACTCAAGAAGGGTTACAGAGGCACCATAACAGTCCTTACCACTGATCAAGGAGTTAGTGCCAAGTAGATCTGGTATAGGAGTTTGCATTTAGTCAGTATATTCACTTTGGAGAGTGGCAACGTTTGGCGTACGAGGGATAAAAGTTACCCCCGAGGGAGGGCATGAGATGCCCGAAATACATTGGGTTATAGAGTAATATCCACGCCACGTCATAAGAAAAGGGGAATCCCCAGTTGTTGTACGGAAAGTCCTGGAAAGGCATTCGTTGAATCTGGTTTAATAACAATGTAAATGATTGGACAAGTATGGAATACGAATCAAGATTTAATAAAATGGTTTAAAATAAAGAAGAAATATATGGTATATATTAGTCTGCGAAATTCATTCACTGCAGTGCACCCTGAGTTGGGACCTGACTAGGCTTCACAATCTTGATAGGAGTTTGCCTCAACAGGACAATAACGTATTTAAGGGTAAACTTTCTAGATCGCTACGAATGCACTTAGGCTGTACATTACTCCACTTAATGGGTCCTACTGTTGTTATTGTCGTAACCAGGTACATAAGGTACGCATCGGAACGGTGTGTTTGCTACTACTTCTATATCTGTTGTATTCTAAACGATTTACGACATGTAACTGTAAAGCGCTCTGATACCCATGGGTCATGTTCGCACTATATAAAACTCAGAATAAATAAAAAATAAAAATAAAAATCCCACCTTGAAGGACAATTACACCCACGTCTTGGCGGGATCATCTGCCTATCCATTCACCAGCACCACCAACCCCAAATATTTCTCCTCTGCCACCAGAGATACTAGAACCACTACAACCAGCCTAAGACCCATGCTCAATGCCTACCACTACAATGCTTTAGATTCCAACTTTGCCGGCACATACATCAATATTCAGATAAAGGAAAAGGAAAACTTCAGGATATCGCAAAATCTTGTGGGAGCAAGTGAGACGACAACATGGTCACAGTAACAGAACCAACCACACCCCCAACTGTGGATTCTCCATCAGATCATCTAACCTGGTTTCAAGTCGTCACTGAAAGAAGGTCCACGATATTTGAGCTACCTATTATAGGCAAGAAAACAGACTGAGTTCTCTACGATGTCCATGCACAAGCCCGAAAACCAGTAAAGGCCATACCAATTACAGACGACATCTGGCAGGATGGGCTAAAACTAATGCAAACCTTGCGGTGATTCTAGGACTGGATAAGAAATACAAAGCAAATACAAGGAGATGATGGACAGAGCGCTGAAACTTTTCAGACACTAACCCCCAGTCACAGATCTGGGTTGAATCCATCATTGTTCTTTAGCTCACTTCGCCACCCCAGTTCAGCCCCAGCCATATGCAAATCAGTCTTGACTCTGTTCCTCATGGAAACAGTCTAGCCCGAGATGCCAAGCCAGGTCTTTCCTGGACTGGAAACAAGCATCCTGGGACCGATTTCAGGGTAACACCCTTCATCAGCCAGTCTAGCTTGAATCAAGTGGCAAAGTGAGCAAGGGACCCACGTCTGGGCAGATCCTGCCAACTAAGGGCGAACAAAGCAAACGCAAGGAGATGATGGAAGGAGCGCTGAAACTTTTCAGACACTAACCCCCAGTCACAGATCTGGATGAATCAATTTCGAATGGAAGTGCATTGGGTTCCTGCTGTCCAGGTCCCCAGTGCCCGATCTCTTTCCCAAAATCATACAATTGTTTCCCCCAATAGGCAATACCTTTGGCACCCTCTGTAAGTCCCTAGTAAATGGTACCTAGGGCCTGAGGTACTAAAGAGGATCCCCGAAGGGCTGCAGCATGAGTTGTGCCATCCTAAGGGACCCCTCACCAAACCCATGCAGGGCTGCCAACGCAGGCTGCATATTTTGGTGCAGACAAAAGTGAAAACACAACATGACACACACACACCCCTGTGTGCCATGTCCCCTAACACTGCATGCAATGTTTGTAAGTCACCCCTACAGCAGGCCTTACAGCCCTAAGGAAGGGTTACTCATATTACATGTGAGGGCATAACTGCATGAGCAGATATGCCCTGTGCTGGTCAGTTCCATTACTGCCAGTGCAAGTGAACAGGGAAGTCATATTAGAAAGTGTGCTGGACACCGGTGCAAACGAGTTCCCCAGCTACATGATGGCTTCTATGAAAATAAGGATATATGGTATCAAACATCTTGTACTGATAAACCCACACTGGGTCCAATGTTGAATGTCATACATGCACACAGATGGCACCTTAGAGGTGCCACCTGAAAACCTACCAGCCTCTGGTGTGTTGGCTGAATAGTCTCTGCCAGCCTGCCAGGTGACAAGCTTCTGACCTACTACGGTGAGAGCCCTTTTGCTCTCAGGCGGTCAGGAGCAAATCCTGTCCGGGGAAATGGTGTTTACACCCCCTCCCACAGGGTGACCTGCCAATTAGCACTTTAGGCTGGCAAGCTTCAAAGAGGCTCCCGCCTTTGAAATGTGATTCTGGCTCCCCTCACAGGAGAGGAGGCCAACCCCCTTTGTCCAGAACCCTTTGGCACCTGGACAGGCTGGAGAATTAGCTAGTCAGGTAGGCGTGCCCCCACCGGCTAGTACCACCCCTAAGGGGGCCTAAACTGATGTGGGTACAACTTCTCTGAAGTGGCCATCTTTGTGTTGTCACACTTAGGAATTCAGGAACAGGGTTATGCCCACTTTCCACAGGAAGTGGTCATATAGGGGGCGTAGTGACGCCAGAGGTAGGCTGTCTATTGGCTACCTACACTCCCCGAACGCCTCTAAATTCAGTATTTAGGGCAGTCACTGGAGCCAGAAAATCAGATCCTGCGGACCTGAAAGAAGTAGGACGTAAAGAGTCGCAACTGAAAACAGAAGACCCAGCAACTGGCGAGGCGCCAACCCTGCCGGGCTGCATGCTGACTTCGATAATTGCACCAAATGATGACTTGTCCTGCAGCTACTGAGTCCCCAGAGCCCGGGAGACCTGCCAGCACTTCATCTAGGAACCAAGACCTCCTGAGAAGTAGCGGTCCTGCTTCCCTGCATCCTGCAGGCATCCAAAGACTCCCAAGCAGACTTTGTGGCCACAGAAGCCACCACTGCACCCGTCGCTTCAAGCCTGAGTTGAAGTGGGCCAATGGTGTTAGCATGATGGTCTGAACAGCTGTTCTAAAGTTGCTTTCTGGAAGAAAATGTTTTACGTTCTTTAGAAGCGAGACATTGTCGAAGGCTTCTTTTTGGCAAGGAGTTCCTTGAGGGTGAGGTGGTGTCTAGGGTAAATCCAAGTGACTTGGCATTCACGGAAAGTTGGGGTTTAAAGCCATTAAGGTTCAAGTCATTGAGTCAGGTTTGACCTTTTTTTGTTCTTGGTAAATGGCAGGAATGCTGCCTTAACTGGGTTGAGCTTCAGGTGGGCACTGGATGACTTCCAGGGAGTGTATGAGGAGTTGGATGCCTGAAGCGGAGAAGACTAATCCTCAAGAACAGTATCAGATGAACATGTGTCTCCACACTGACATCTAGTAAGAGGAGTACCTGCTTACCGCCGATACCAGAATTCTAGTGTCAGGGAAGAGGCCCTCATCAGAATAAAATGCTATCAGTCAAAGTCAGCAATCCACTACCACTGTACCCTCTCCCTGGCCAGCAGCTGAATCAGATGCCCTGGAGGAAAGTCTGTATGGTATTCATTACAGCGGGGCCAGTGTGTTCGGCAGAGTCTTTTCCATAAAAAACGACTGGATCTCCGCTGTCACATCTCCATCAGGCTTAATGGGACTGAAGCTCAGGACTCTCACAAACATGGCTTGCCTTTAATTTAGTTATGATTTGATTGCAAGTGCACTGCAGCCTAATCTACTCCCCATTGTAACTCTTATATATCTAGGATCACATCCACTGAAGCAGGTAGAGACATGAGCCACTGTCAAAGCTTGTGACTCAACTCTTTGGAACTTGGGCTCTGCCTGTGTCACGGTCTACTCTACAACTTTCACCTTCTACTCCATTTGCTCCAGTAGTAGTTCCATAAAAGCAGTAAATGTCTCAACTTCCTCAAGTTTTTGAATAATGACAAGTGCTGGCATTATCTCCTTCTGGCCTTTAATTATTTATCACGCAGCAGATTTATTGAACTCCGCCTCTGTTGCATCCTTCTTCCTCCAAGGTTATGGCTGAAGAAAATAAGATACCTACCTGTTAATTGTAGTTCTCCAGTATTGGCATCTGTCATAGATTTACATGCTTGAATCATTCCCAGTCATCAAAGTGGGAGTCCCACAGTGTAACTAGAAAGCAATGCAATGTTAAACATATCCTAGAAAGGCTAGAAATCATAAACTTTAGTATCCTATTCACTTTATTCAAAAAGAACCAAACTCCAGCCAATGAGGCTGCAGTACCCTGTAGACGCCTCCCCTCAGAGGCTACCACCCTTCAGATTTTGCAGCACTGGTGTGAACAGACAGTACATTATAAATTAAGGTGAGCCCCTTAGAGGGGGAATGTGGGTCTTATGCGAGTCTATGAAAGATGCCAATACTGGAGAACTATAATTCTAGGTAAGTAACTTATTTTCTTCTCCGGAATTGGATCTTTCATAGATTCATATGCTTGATTCATAATAGGAAGCAGTTGAACATCAGAATATATTCATTAATGAATAATAGTGGATGGTAGGATAGCAAATGAAGTGACAGCTCACCTTACTGGAATACCACTTGTCCCACGGCTGCATGTTTCTGCACTGTTGAGTCCAAGCAGTAGTGCTGCTTAAACGCGTGTCTATATTTCCATGTTGCTGCTCTGCAAATGTCCTGTATAGACACATAAGCAGACCAAGCTGTGGGGGTAGAAATACTACTTGTGGACTGTGTTCGTACTTTACTCTCTAAAAGCCTTCATGCTCTATGATGACAGAATTGCATGGCTGTAGAAATCCAGCATGCTATACTTTGTTTGAAAAGTGATAACACATTCCAAGAGGTACTATATGCCACCATTAGTTAGTATGATATTCTACATGTTTTATTCTTCGTAAAATTTCAGGTCTCCTTTAACATCCATAGTATTCAGTGCTGTTTTTGCTACATCCTTCGGGTTTGAAAACAATGTTTTCAAAACAATTGACTCATTTATATGAAATTCTGATTAAACTTTCTGAATGAACTGGGGGTTTGTTCTCAAAATTACTTGATCACTTCTGAACAGCATGAATGACTCTTTAATCGTGAAAGCTTGTATTTCACATATTCTTATTAGACTTGACGTCAGCAAGGAAAGTGACAGCTTCCAGGAAAAAAATAATTTCTGCTTTGTGAATGGGATTGAATGGGCTGTTGATTAATGGTGAGAGTACTGTATATAATTGGCAGGAAGGGCAGCATACATTATTGGAAGGTAGTCATTAAAAGGCCTTTTCAGAAATTTCTTGTTTCTGTTAAGACTATAAGGATGGTGTAGCAGAAGATCTTCTGAAGCAAGATATTGCCACTAAGTGTACTTTAAGAGAAGAGGGGCTTGGCTAACAGCCGAAAATGCCAGCAGCGTATCTTGAGAGCTCCCGTACCCAGGTCTTGTGATCTACTTTAATTTCCCCTCAATACTCAGCATCAGTCTCTAAACTCTACAGCGCTAGCAGCTCTTTGAGCAGGCTGTCCTGGACTGGGCTTTTGAGGCCATGATGGGCAGTGACAGGACACCATTTCGATCCTGCTAGCACCGCTGTGACAATGGCAGCCGAAGGGGCCCGAGGCAGAAGTGAGGAGCGGAGGCGGCAGCGGCTACACCAGAGGCTCGTACTCCTCCCTCCCCCTGAACGACTGCCTTGCTGATTAAGTTAGTTCCCCGGCCATTGGCTGGGACATACAGATATGGAGGGAGGGGAGGGGGGTAGAGTGTGCGGCTGGAAGACTTGAGAGGGCCTTGCTATCACAGCGACGAGCTTGGTGAGGAGTACATATCTCGTTCAAAGGCCATGCCCGAGAAGTGTTGGGATTCACTGTGGGGCACACCAGAAACAAACTGGAGAAGCCTGACCCGCCCTCTCACTCCCATTCAACACCCTGGGGGAGCTCCCTGACCCAAACCGCAGAAGACTATGTTCCCCCAACTGCAGCACCGCTCCACATAAACTGGAAATTATCCTTAAAAAAAAAAAAAAGCGTGACTCATGAGTGGCGTTAACAACGCCTGGTGGCCATCACAACAGACATCAGTTTATTGAAGGATGAGCAGCGCACATTGGCTGATAAAGTCAAACAGAATGAACTGGCTATCTGGGTCTTATCCCTGGGCTTGGGCCAGGCAGTTTGCTCCTCACAACTCAACCACTTACGCTGTCAGGTTGAACGACTCCAGGACCACTCAGATGATGTGGAAGGGAGGGCACGCAGAAATAATATCTGCATTGTTGGAGTTTTGGAGGGCGCAGAAGGCCCCCGAGCCAATCAATTCATCGAGGAATGGCTCCGGACTGTGGTCGCACCAACTGGGCTGTCAGAACGGTTTGTGGTGGAGCAGGCGCATAGGGTCCCCTCTCGATGGCCGCGATCCATGGTGGCTAAAATTCTTAATTTTACGGACCGGGACACAATACTATGTGCTGCACGTGAAATGGCTCCTATCCTCATAAAAACACCAGGGTTTCGCCGTTTCTAGACTACATGGTCACCATTCAGCACCGTCGTGCTTCCTTCCAGGAGGGCAAGAAACACTTGCGCAGAGCTGACCTCCAGCATGCACTGCTGTTCCCGGACCAGCTCAAGGTGATCCACGCCCAGCAGACCATCTTCTTTGAAACTCCAGAAAAATTATGGGACTGGTTGAAGCAACACTTCCCGGACTCCCAGTCGGGCGGGCCTCCGTGATCGAACTCACCAAAGCCACAGCAAGCTCGGCGAAGGTCATCGGTGGGGCCCCCTCAATGCAGCAGGTTCTAGATGGACGACAAGAAGCTATCCGGTCGGTGACTACACTGATTCGGCGGGTAGCGTCAAGCTGTTCCCTTCGATCACTCTGCAGATGATGAATGACTTGTTGGGTTGAAGAGCGTGAGTACTGCCTGTATGACACTTTGAAATTTGTTTCTTTACAGGTTGCCATACCCTCATCAAGTACACTCCCATCTTGATAGGTTCCTTTGCTCCTTGCGCCTCCAGTCTAATATCCTGCACACCACTTATTTAGTTAAGACAGTTTCCGACCACTTTGGAAATAGCACTGTTATGGGGCAGAGTTCAGGCCCGATCCTCACTTGGCGCCAACAGCCTACTCTACTCGAAGATGTAGTGTTCAGAGACACACTTGCTACTTGCATGGATACATATTTCTCTGAGATTTTCGGGCATGGCCTCCTCTCCGCTAGTGGAATGGTAGGCCTTTAAGGTGATCGTCAGGGGCACAGCTATTGGAGCCTGCAGAGAGGTTGTGCGGGAACTAACGCAACTGGAGGACAAGCTTGGGTCCCTGGAGAGGGCTGCGGTTAATGACACTGAGGCAGCTGACAGACTGCAAGAAGCTAGAGTAATCCATGCAGAACTCCTAGAAGGCCTCCGTGTCATTGACTACAAGGCTTATACCCGAGGACTCATACAGATGCAGATAAATCAGGCGCACTTCTCGCCTGTCTAATCCGACTGGAGGACTCACCCACATCCATTCTCTCCATCAACATGCCGACCCACAGGACTGCCACAGCGCAGCAAGACATTAACATGGCGTTCCGTGACTTTTTACACACTACTATACGCACTACTATACACTGCCCGGGCGCCCTCGGATCCGGCAAAGGTCGCCTCCTTTTTGCAACAAGTGGCACTGCCAAGAGGGCCAGCGACTGACCAGGAAACCCTTGGGGCCACTATATCAACAGGAGAGATGCAGGGAGCAATCAAAGAACTCGTCCGCAATAAAATACCGGGGTCCGACAGCATCCCCGTTTAATTTTACTCCACGTATGTAACACGATTAGTGCCTCAATTAGAAAAATTATATAAATCCATGCTTGAGAACGGTTCCTACCCGCCCACTACAAGGGAGGCATTAGTGACCTCACTGCTGAAGACTGACAAGTCACCCGCAGATCCTCCTTAATACAGACCTTTGCCTTTGTTAAATACAGAGTATAGAATTTAAAGAAAAATACTTGTGCGTAGGCTACTTCCACTGCTCCAGGGGTTATTACACACGGATCAATGTGGCTTTGTTCCCCGACGATGTATCTCCCTCAATATCCGTCGCTTGTTTCAAATAATGGATGCTGCTCGTGGGCAATACCCGCTTGCTGGCTGCGTGTCCCTGGATATTCGCCAGGCTTTTGACACACTAGGTTGGGAATGCATGGCTGCAGCACTGACCAAATTCAGCATCCCCTCTGCATATGTTAGATGGGTGAAATTATTATATACAGCATCCACGGCCAGGGCTTGTACGGGGCCTTATATCTCTGCTTCGTATCAGATTGCACGAGGGACACAACAGGGCTGCCCTCTATCGCTGCTCCTGTTCGTGCTTGCCATCGAACCAATTAAACAACGAATCCGATAGGAGGCTGTTGAATGGGGAGATCCCCATAGGCCTTACTATCCATTCTGTGTTCTTATATGCTAATGACATGATCCTATACTTTAAAAACCTCCAGGGGAGTCTAGCTGAGATAGCCCAATTACTAGCCGAATTTGGGGCATTGTCGGGGTTCCAGGTCAATGTAGATAAATCATGCCCGTTTTCGTTCGCTGATACATACACGGACCCCAGGCTGCCACTTGGATCCACCTCTATACTTGTGGCTCCACATACGTTCCGGTATTTAGGTATTTAAATACATTGGGAGGCGCAGGACCTACTGGAGGTCAACCTTGTCCGTACAATCAGCTAGTTGCGTTTCTAGATCGCGCCTGCTGTATCATTTTGCTAACCTACCAACAGTGGTGCCGGCGTGGCTGTTCAGGGTGTTGAAGCACAAGTTACTAACTTGTGTAACGATATATCTGTAAGAGACAGTAGTTAGTGACAGATTCCTTACCTTAGAATATCCCCAGGCGTCAGGCTGGATCCGGAAAGTTTTTGCGTAGCAGTACCCTTGCGCGTCGGTAGGCGGCGTCGTGCGGCTCCGCGTCCGTCGTCGTGATCGCCGGGATGACGTTGCGGGCAGTACTTAGACGCCGCCCCTGTGCGCTGACGTCAGTTCTGTACACGACTTTCCGTGCCAGGAACGCAGAGCCATGCAAGAAGCTGACATAGGTGTCTGAAAAATACTAGGGCCCTGAAAGGGATGTCCTTAACCCTAGAAATCAGTTCGCAGAACGGGGAGGATGGTGGCGGTAGGAATCTGTCACTAACTACTGTCTCTTACAGATATATCGTTACACAAGTTAGTAACTTGTGCATCTGAAAGAGACACGTTAGTGACAGATTCCTTACCTTAGAATAGATACCCCAGCAATACCAACCCCGGTGGTGGGTCTGCGAACAAAGATCAGACAAGGAAGTCCTGGAGGACAGAACGGCCAAAGAAGCCGTCCCCCCGGACCAGACTGTCAAGGCAGTAATGCTTTGTAAACGTGTGCAGCGAGGCCCAAGTAGCTGCCTGACAGATAACCGGCAGCGGAACACCGCGGCCCAAGGCCGTGGTAGCAGCCGTTGCCCTGGTGGAATGGGCACGCAGCCCAACAGGAGGCTCCTTCTTAGCCAAAGAATAGCAGGTCTTGATGCACAAGGTAACCCAGCGGGAGATGGTTCTCTTGTGCACCGCCCGACCTTTTGGCGCCCACGTAGCCAACAAAGAGCTGGTCATCCACCCGGAAGTGTTTTGTGCGGTCGATATAGAAGGAGAGCGCACGTTTTGGGTCCAGACGGTGGAGCCTCTCTTCCTCTCTGGAAGGATGCGGAGGCGGAAAGAAGGTAGGCAAAGTGATGGTCTGCCCAATGTGGAAGGCAGTAACCACCTTTGGCAAGAAGGACGGACGCGTCCAAAGAACAACCTTGTCTGGATGAACAGACAGAAAGGGAGGTTTGCAAGATAGAGCCTGGAGCTCACTCACCCGCCGAGCGGAGGTGATGGCCACCAGAAAGGCTGTCTTCAGAGTCACAAGACGAAGAGGACAGTTATGTAGAGGCTCAAAGGGAGCGCACATTAAAAAGGTAAGAACCAAGTTCAAGTCCCACTGAGGCATTACAAACGGAACAGGAGGGAAGAGGTGTGTAATGCCTTTTAAGAACCTGTTAACAACAGGGGACTTGAAAAGGGAGGGCTGATCAGGGAGCCTGAGGAAGGCCGAGATAGCACAAAGATAACCCTTGATGGTACCCAGGGCAGAACCCTGTTGGGCCAGAGAAAGAAGGAACAGAAGGACCTCAGAAAGAGGGGCAGAAAGGGGATTCACAGCCTTTGCTGTGCACCATGCCACAAATTTGTTCCACCTGCAGGCGTATACCACCTTAGTGGAGGGACGCCTGGCTGCCAGAATCACATCACAAACTTCGGGAGGCAAGTTGAAAGGAATCAACTGCCGCCGCTCAATCTCCACGCAAGCAGGTGGAGGCTGGACAGGTTCGGGTGGAGGATCGTCCCCTGCTGCTGCGACAGAAGATCCTCCCGAAGAGGCAGACGGATCGGGGGATCTACGCTCATACTGAGTAGCTCGGGATACCAAACTCTTCGAGCCCAGTCCGGAGCCACAAGAATGACTTGGGCCCGGTCGTGCCGAATCTTCTTCAACACTCTGGGTAGAAGTGGTATAGGCGGAAAGGCGTACAATAGACCGCAACTCCACTCGTGACGAAAAGCGTCGCCGAGCGAGTGCCGCCTTGGAAATTCCAACGCGCAGAACTGATGACATTGCGCGTCTCTTCGGTGGCGAATAGATCTAACCAAGGCTCTCCCCACTGTAGAAAGAGTCCTTGCGCCACTTCCGAGTGAAGACGCCATTCGTGATCCATCATGCACCTGCGGCTGAGTTCGTCCGCCCTGGCGTTCAGGGAACCTGCCAGGTGTTGAACCATCAGGAACATGCCCTGATGTTCCAGCCATGTCCAGAGGCTCAGAGCCTCCCGACAGAGGGTCCACGACCCCACCCCCGCCCTGTTTGTTGCAGTACCACATGGCGGTGGTGTTGTCTGTGAACACCTGCACTACCTTCCCTTTGACAGAGGGAAGGAATGCCTTGAGTGCAAGTCGGATCGCCCGGAGCTCCAGAAGGTTGATATGGAGCCGGGACTCCGCCGGAGACCAGAGGCCTCTGATCTCCGCCTCTCCCATGTGACCGCCCCATCCCAGAAGGGACGCGTCCGTCACAACTGTGTGCTCTGGCTGGGGAAGGGAGAGGGATCTGCCCATGACCCATTGCCGGTTCGAGAGCCACCACTGCAACTGTTTTGCAGTCCCCTCCGAGATCTGGACGTGATCGGACAGGTTGCCCTGGTGCTGCGCCCACTGGAACTTCAGGTCCCACTGCAGAGCCCGCATATGCCATCTGGCATGATTGACCAGCAGGATGCAGGAGGCCATGAGGCCCAGCAGCCTCAGGGTCATCCGTACCGAAACCCAGGATAAAGGCTGAAAGATCGGAATCATAGCCTGAATATCCCGGACTCGCCGTTCGGGAGGATAGGCCCGAAACTGCGTCGTGTCCAGAACTGCTCCGATGAAAAGGAGCTGTGGAGAAGGAATCAGATGTGACTTCGGCACATTGATGGAGAACCCCAACGAGTGCAGGAGTTCGGCCGTAGTCTGGAGGTGGGAGACGACTGCCTGGGACGAGCCCGCCTTCAGCAGCCAGTCGTCGAGGTAGGGGAAGACTGAAACCCCTGCCCGGCGCAGATGAGCTGCGACCACCGCCATCACTTTCGTGAACACCCGAGGGGCACTGGTAAGGCCAAAGGGGAGCACGGTGAACTGAAAATGCTCGAGGTCTACCGTGAACCGAAGGTAACGCCGGTGGGCCGGCAGGACGGGGATGTGGAAATAGGCGTCCTGCAAGTCCAACGCTACCAACCAGTCTCCAGGGTCTAGGGCAGTCAAGACCTGAGCTAGGGTGAGCATCTTGAACTTCTCCTTCCGGAGGAAGCGATTGACGTTCCGGAGGTCCAAGATAGGACGCATGTCCTCCTTGTCCTTTTGGGCACCAGAAAGTAGTGGGAGTAGCAACCACGCCCTACTTCTGGGGTCGGAACATGCTCGATGGCCCTCTTGGCCAAGAGGGCCGTGACTTCCTTCTGTAGAAGCATCAAGTGATCCCCTGACATGCGGTGGAATTGAGGTGGCATGGCTGGGGGGGTGGTCTCGAAGGGGAGGGAGTAGCCCCTTCGGACAATGTCCAAGACCCACCTGTCTGAGGTGATGGGACGCCAGTGGTGAAGGTGATGGCGGACCCTGCCCCCGACTGGCGTGCTGTGCACCTGAAAGGAGGGACTAAGAGGGCTTGGAGGCCGCGGACGGGTTGGAGGTGGTGGCCTGACCCGCACGCTGGTTGCCCGAACCGCCACGGCGGTATGCACGTCCTCGGCCACGCGAAGACGCCTGCTGCGCGGGCCGGTGGCTGGGCTGCTGACGTGACTGGGCGCCCCTTCCGTGGCCACGATAGGGGCGAAAAGCAGAAGGTAGCGGAGAGCGTGTAGCAGAAAGGCCCAGGGACTTGGCAGTAGCCCGTGAGTCCTTAAAGCGCTCCAACGCATGGTCTGCTTTGGAACCAAAAAGACCGACTCCATCAAAGGGCATGTCCATGAGAGTATTCTGGACATCCCCTGAAAAACCAGTGGTTCTCAGCCAGGCGTGGCGACGCAGCGCCACCGTCGTTGCAATAGATCTGCCCAGCGAGTCGGCGGTATCAAGGCCACATCGTATGGTGTATTTGGCCGCATCCCTTCCTTCCGCAATGGCGCGGGAAAGCAGTGTCTGGACCTCCTCAGAACACTGGGGCAAAACAGTCGCCACCGAATCCCACAAGGAGTGGGTATATCGGCCCAAAAGACAAGCGGTGTTGATGGACCGCAAGCCAGCACTGGAGGAAGAAAACCCTTCTTCCCAAATTGATCCAGGCGTTTGGATTCCCTATCCGGAGGGGCGGTAGGGAAGGCGGTTTGGGAAGCGGAGGCTTGGACAACCAAGCTCTCAGGAGTGGGGTGGACAGAGAGAAACAAGGGGTCGCCCGGAGCTGGCGTCGGGACACGTTCCTATCCACAGGAGCCCAAAAGAACGTCAGTAAGTGCATCGTTAAACGGCAGCACAGTCTCCAAGGAGGAGGCCGCCGGCTGAAGCACTTCTGTCAAGAGATTAGTCTTGACCGTCACCGTAGGGAGTCGGAGATGTAAGGCTCCAGCTGCACTACGCAACACCGTTGCAAAATTGGCTCCCTCCTCCATAGCCACGGGAGGAGACAGCATGCCAGTGTCAGGGGAAGTATCTAGACCACTGCCATCCCCTAGTTCCTCTGCCCAGTCCTCATCATACTGACACTGCTGTGCCAGAGGGTCCTCAGACCCCTCCCAGTCCTCCTGGTCCTCCTCCGGTTCAAAATAAGGAGGAGGAGGGACATTTGGGACCCAAGGTCCCATCGGCGCCGGCACCGGCGTCGAGCGACGTCGGTCCGGCTCCATGTCCGAAGCCGGAGAGTACATGGGGACGACGCCGCCCGGAGCCCCGGGCGGCGTCAGGAACGGCACCGGAGACATCGGCGCCGGCGTGGTCAGGTCGACCGGCGTCGATGGGGATGCGGTACCACCGGAGCCGGGATCGAGGCCGGGATCGAGGCCGGGGCCGAAGCCGGAGCCGGGATCGAGGCTGGAGGCACGAGCGACGCCGGGACCGGAGTCGGCGGCGACGCCGGGGCAACCCCATCAGGGCCCGCGGGGCCCGAAGGCGCACCGGAGGGACCTTGAGGCCCGAAGAGGCGGGCCATGGCCGACAGGAATTCCTGTACTTGGGCCGGATCCGCCCCCGAACCCGGGAAGGACGGGTATTGCGGGGGCGACTCCACAGGCATGTCCGGGGCCTCAGCCGAGTCGCGAGACCGGCGAGGCGAAGTCCTAGAGCGATGATGCTTTTTGGACTTCTTGTGCTTAGACTTACCGGACGACGAAGACTTGGATCCCGACGACCGGTGAGGACTCCGCGACCGACCCCTCGACCTCTCACGCGACCGGGGCTTGGAATGGTGCGGAGCCGACTGCCGGGCCTCGAGGAGCTTTCGAGACCGCTCTCGCAAAGCTTTCGGGTTGAGGGCCCGGCAGTCGGAACACGACTTCGTGTCGTGGCCTCGGCCGAGGCAGAAGAGACACTCCAGATGCGGGTCTGTGATGGACATCATCCGAGCACAGGCGTCGCAACGTTTAAAGCCGGGCATCCCTACGACACCTTGGAGTCGATTCGAAGAAACAGTGAAAAAATTCACCAAAAAAGTTAGTCAAAAAATGACTAGGGCACTGCTCTTCCCGGATCTGCGCTTGCTGGCGCGGAAAAAGAAGAACTGACGTCAGCGCGCAGGGGCGGCGTCTAAGTACTGCCCGCGACGTCATCCCGGCGATCACGACGCCGACGACGGACGCGGAGCCGCACGACGCCGCCTACCGACGCGCAAGGGTACTGCTACGCAAAAACTTTCCGGATCCAGCCTCACGCCTGGGGATATTCTAAGGTAAGGAATCTGTCACTAACGTGTCTCTTTCAGATCACTATGTTAGTGAAGCTAGCATGAGGAAAGGGGCACCGCAGAGTCAGCCTTGCAAAGCTATTGTTACCGACTGATGGAGATGGTCTGGGAGCACCTGACTTTAAGGCATACTGCCTGGCTGGACAGCTGCAGTGGCTGTCTTATTGGTTGGCTGGCCGGAACCTGATGGACAATGGGTATCCGGCGGAAAGGATTGGCAGGGTCATCTCCACCGACTAGTGTGCCCAGGCGCGATAGTGCCCCTGACGGGCTTCCTTCTATTGCGCATAGCCCTGACATACTGGAGGATGGCGAGGAAGTACACGGGTTCCATGGTTCCACCATACGCACCAAAGTTACCACTATGCCTCCGCCTCCCCATGTCCTCGGGTACACACTAACAGCATGCAGGCTAGGCCCTTAGGAGCAGGAAGGGGTGGTGATGGTGGGCTCCTTTTTCCAGGATGGTGTGTTGCTCCCACATGGAGATTATTCGCACGTACGTGGACTATTTGAAGACCTTTTTCTCACACATGCTAGTATTCTTTATTATGTGTGACGATACTGGGCACCCGAAGGGAGAGAACCAGAGAAGCATACACCACTTCAGGAGCTACACACTGTCGCCTCCTATGCATCCTCCCTCACTATTGAGCTGGGTGCGGATGTGCTCCTTTTGTGCACCACTCCCTGACACAATTATTTCCCCCCACCGACGGAGCACCAGTTATACCTCTCTATTCCTTCATTATGCCATGGTTACTATGCCCACACACCAGGGCCTCCACAATTGGCTGGTGTTTTACATTGTAAAGCACTAAGGCTATTAGATGGGTGACATTGTCTAGTTATTTGGGAGCGTGAGTGCATAAAGTTAGCAATGCATTATTCTGTGGCAATAGTATTTCATGGACAGAAGCCTGCTACTTGCTTATGTTCTGTATCACATGTGAAAGTACTCTTCTGTACTGCATTGTCTAATTTTATATTGTGATTGGGATAACAATGATGTGAACTCAATAAACGCAATAAAGTTTGTGTTAAAAAAAGTGCAAGGAAATGTATGTGCCTTGACACGGGTAAGGAACTAAGGACACAGGGTTAGTTTGGCACCACGCTGTATCTGATCGAGAACTTCGGTCAGATTTTAGAAGGGGACGGGGTCGACTCGAAAGTTCAATACAGTTTGTCTTCCCATATTGCAGGTGAGAGGATTTGATGGGTGAAGACCTACTTGGACCTATCGTTTTACGGCAGAGATATATATATAGATATATATATAGATATATATATATATATATATTTATTTTTTTATTTAACCTGAGGATATACTATATTAACCTCGGGTACGTAAACAAGGCACTCGTGATATTTTTACAGTTTATCCTCACAGGGGTGAACAAACGTTCACAAGACTCTTCTTTTTTTCTATCCCCTAGAGTGCAACTGCGAATTACAGGTATTTGATAGAAGGGTGATGGTCACTGGCTCTCTGCGTCACTTGACACTGGGTTAGCTTGCGGTTATACTAATATAATACACAATTTCATATCACACGTTGAATAGATGCTCCTTTTTAGAACATTAGCTTGTATATGATATGATTCTCACACATTAATCATTGAGTTTGTGCATGACTATCAGGGAATATGGCACATTTGCCAAATCTTAATTTCCCTGATTACTAACAAGGTTGTAGTGGCAACCGACAAGGAGGCGCTTCAAAGCACCAAAGCATGTAACATGGAAATTGTTTGCGGTGAGAACAGCTCTAAAAATGTTAAGAAGCATGTTTCCACCATTAACTGCACCAATGAAATATTGATAACATTGACTGATATGGACATTGAATACAATGCCCCGATTATGAAAAGGCGAAACCTACATGCTTGTTTATGCTTGTGAGAGCTTTCAGTAATGGGCTTCTCTCTCTTGAAGTCCTATTACAGGTCCTTTTCAAAGCCTTTTTGAAGGTTCTTGTGGCTGTTGACCTTCTGACCTCTCTCTTCTGAACCATTTTGCTATATTCTGAGGAATCCTCCCCATCTTCCCCAGAAGCTAGGGTGTCCTTGGCTTTGATTTTCTGAAGCAATAGTGATAACCTTCCCTCTCCATATTTAACGGTTTTAAAGGAAAAGGTACAACAGATATTACAGTCTTCTACCTTATGAGAGAGGTGGAGCCAATATATGCAATCCTTATGTGGATTCCAGGAATGCAGCCTCTTCTTCCCACAGGTTCTACATGTTCTGAAAAGTTATTTTTTAGCAAGCTCTGAAAACCTGATTAGTCAGATTTTCCCAACAGATGATCTAGTATTGATAATGTAGTCACAATTGTTACAAGAAATCTCTAAAGTTGTGAATATTTAGGTCAACTGAGCAGAGCTGAGGGGAGACTCCTTTCACACAGTGTGTGGTAGAAAATCTGAGGGATGGTAGCCTCTGGGAGGAGTGGTCTGCAGAGTGCTGCAGCCTGACCGGCTGGAGTTTGATTATTTTTTAATTATGTGACTAGGGTGCTACGGTTTATTTTTTATAGCCCTTCTAGGCTATTTTAGCATTTGACTGCTTTTTAGTTATACTGTGGGACTCCCACTTCAATGACGGGGAATGATTCAAGTATGTGAATCTATAAAAGATCCAATACTGGAGAAATGCATTACTCTTCTCCCACCATGCTAGTTTATTACCTATCCTGCTACAATTTTGCCATGTTGTCACTGTGAGGCGCTGCCCACAGCATGGCCACCTGTAGCACCAGCCAATGTCACATATGCTCCTGGTCAAGCAGCTTAAATGCAGGGCTACTGGTGAAGGATATGGTTATTCTGTTACTTGCTGAATACTGTCCAAGGGTCTCCCTATCAAGCTAGGCACAGAGCATCAGCCCATAAAGGTCTGCCCCACTCATCTCTCATAGGACAAAGCTTGGGTCAGCAAGCTAGCACCAATCCGTGGCTGCCATTTTGTCCCTCCACTAGAGAAGGTGTGACTATAACTGACTCGGGGATACAAAAGGGGATGATGGACGGAACGTTTGAGCCAATCAAACACTCACCCCCAGTCAACTGATCTGGGTTTAATCCATCATCATTCTTTAGCTCACTCCACCACCCCAGTGGACTGTTCCCATGAGGCACAGGGTCAGACTGATTTGCATATGGCCATGTCTGAACTGGGGTGGTGGAGTGAGCTAAAGAATGATGATGGATTAAACCCAGATCAGTTGACTGGGGTGAGTGTTTGATTGGCTCAAACGTTCCGTCCCATCATCCCCTTTTGTATCGCTTTGTTCGCCCTAAGTTGGCGGGGGTATGCCCAGACGTGGGTCCCTTGCTCACTTTGCCACTGGATTCAAGCAAGCCTGGCTGATGACGGCTGGAATGCCAGAAACCGGTCCTAGGATGCTTGTTTCCGGTCCAGGGAAGACATGGCTTGGCAGTTCGGGCTGGACTGTTCCCATGAGGCACAGGGTCAGACTGATTTGCATATGGCCATGTCTGAACTGGGGTGGTGGAGTGAGCTAAAGAATGATGATGGATTAAACCCAGATCAGTTGACTGGGGGTGAGTGTTTGATTGGCTCAAACGTTCCGTCCATCATCCCCTTTTGTATCGCTTTGTTCGCCCTAAGTTGGCGGGGGTATGCCCAGACGTGGGTCCCTTGCTCACTTTGCCACTGGATTCAAGCAAGCCTGGCTGATGACGGCTGGAATGCCAGAAACCGGTCCTAGGATGCTTGTTTCCGGTCCAGGGAAGACATGGCTTGGCAGTTCGGGCTGGACTGTTCCCATGAGGCACAGGGTCAGACTGATTTGCATATGGCCATGTCTGAACTGGGGTGGTGGAGTGAGCTAAAGAATGATGATGGATTAAACCCAGATCAGTTGACTGGGGGTGAGTGTTTGATTGGCTCAAACGTTCCGTCCATCATCCCCTTTTGTATCGCTTTGTTCGCCCTAAGTTGGCGGGGGTATGCCCAGACGTGGGTCCCTTGCTCACTTTGCCACTGGATTCAAGCAAGCCTGGCTGATGACGGCTGGAATGCCAGAAACCGGTCCTAGGATGCTTGTTTCCGGTCCAGGGAAGACATGGCTTGGCAGTTCGGGCTGGACTGTTCCCATGAGGCACAGGGTCAGACTGATTTGCATATGGCCATGTCTGAACTGGGGTGGTGGAGTGAGCTAAAGAATGATGATGGATTAAACCCAGATCAGTTGACTGGGGGTGAGTGTTTGATTGGCTCAAACGTTCCGTCCATCATCCCCTTTTGTATAACTGACTCGGGCACAGCAACCACCACATTAACATCAAGTCATCGGAAGCAGATGATTGACAAGGATTTCTCACATCTTCATGGAGACTCTAGCCCATCTCAGTGATGGAGATTGGGATCCTTCAATAAGTGATTAGCTTGAAAAGTCTGAGAAGGGAGTATCAATTCTGATCACCACTTGACTTCATCCCTTGCCTTTTAAATATTTTAGTTTTAGAAAGTCAATCCCATTTTGAAATGTTAAACCACTACAGGCATTCATTTTCGGATAAATATTAATAAAACAAAGCTCACCTGGTTCCTTGTTGAGGAGTATTCTGGGTTTACCGGAAGAAAAGGAACAACTGTAGTTTCTGTTACCAAAGTACTGTGGTTCTGAGTTGCAAGCCATACTGGAATAGAAAACGTAAACAGATGGTGCTTAAATGTTTTTAATCAAGTAAGGCATCCAACAAAAATAAGCAGCATTATACAACTATCTGTAACAACATACTAACTGAAGAATAAGGAAAAGGGATTCATTTTATTTTAATCAGTGGTTATTGTTTTCTACCATGGCCTACCATGGACACAGTAAAACCTGTGTCCATGGTAGGCCATGGTAGAACACCCTCAGAATGTACTTGATTTTTAAAAGAACAGCATCAACACCTATGATTTAAAAGTGCTAATTGTCTTTTGACATTAACATCTCTTAATACAACTGCAATTGCGTTAAAAGAATTGTTCGAATAATGAACTGACATGGCATGACCTGAGGTTAAAGCTTACCGTGGGACACCACTGTCAGTGCTAGCATAAACTCTCTAAAATTACTCTTCATTGAAGCTGTGCCTTACATCACCTGTAACTTCATGTCCAAACTAATATAGTCAGTCTTTCTTGCTTACTATCTATTAGAAAAATATGCTGACCTAGGATGAGGAGCTGCTGGCATTTCATTTCCAAGGTAGGAACAATAAATGTATATCCTTAGACCTGGCCAATACTACTACTATACAAACTACTTCTTGTCAAGGCTGTAGGAACTTGCTGATCTTTAACACGGAACCTCACCCTCCAACAGATACCATTGGTTCAGGGATAAATGCTATAAATGATAGCATTCGCTGTATTTTGACCAACGCATGGTCCTTAATTAAAAATAAAGTTGAATTCACCCATTTCCTGGACAATCAGAGTAGACCTAGCATTTGTCACAGAAACTTGGGCAGACTACATCTGGACCAGATTCATCACAGCTGTACTCTCAGGATACTTCCTGCTAAGACTAGATCGCCACACCTTGGGGGGTGGGCTTCTCAACAATAGAGCAGCCTCATCTTACTGGTACCTGCCCCAGACTGTGAAGCCCTTTCATTTAAAATCGAAATTTCCAAAAATCAATCATTGAACGGATTACTTATTTATCGCCCACCAGGCCCAAAAACTAAATTTGAGCAAAAGATTTGCTCACTATTAGAATCTTATCTCCAACTGGCAGATATAACTGTACTAGCAGATTTCAACTTCCATCTGGAAGTCTCTGATGATAAAAACACGGAACATCTAATAGATACAATGGCCAGCATGAGCCTAACCCAACTGGTCAAGAAACCTACTCACAAAGCTGGCCATACCTTTGATGGGATTTTCTCCAATAATCCAGCTGTCTCAGATACTGCCATACTGATTTGGTCAGACCATAATGCCATAATAATTAATTTACGACTCGCTAAAACGCTATCCTCCACCAAAACAACTCATGCAACTAACCGAGCCTGGCACAAGCTGGAATCGTTGCAGCTCGAACATGTCCTATCTGGCACACTACAGGATGTCCTAGAATACTTGGACAACGTCAGCGCTACTTTCAAAGCCCTCTGTATTGCCCACAAGGCCCTACATGACAGGTCCTGAATACTTCATAAAGAGCCTTTAAGGGTATAACCCTGCTAGAACTCTTCAGTCTGCTTCGGCTAAGAATATCAGGATTCCTCAGTTTAAACTGGCCAACTGGAGAGGCAGGAGTTTCATTGGCTGTACCGCTAAGCTATGGAACAGCCTTCCACTATATCTAAAATCGCAGACCACCCTACTTAGGTTTAGGAAAGACATAAAAACTTGGCTTTTTACAAATTAATCTCACAGCACGGACTTCTGTAAATTAATTTCTCACAGCAGTCCTATGCCTTCGCAGTGCAAAGATATCGTATGGCATTCACGCGCTTTACAAAAAAAATAACATTAACCTGACCACCATCTTCCAGCTCATTACGGACACTGTTGTAGTGTTTTTTGTTTCCACTGAACTAATTAGACTAACACATCTGAAATCAATGATTTGTAGGTAAAATAGTCTGGCTGGATACAGTGTCTTTAATGGACTGGGGTGAGGTGGTCACCTAATCCTCAGCTCTTATCATACTTTATAGTAATATAAGTGATTTTTAGCATTTTTTTAGATTTCTTTCCCTCTTGTCTTTCGGAAAGACCATATCACCTCGCTCTGTTTCACACTTCTGAGCATACATTTGTCATTGTGTTATTTTTATGAAGAAAACCCTACTTACACTAACCTAAATATTTAGGGGAGCAGAATAAAGTGAAAAAGGTGAATGCATATTTCCAAAAAAAGTATTATACAGTAGCATAGTCATAGGAAAATTATTTAACATTCTGGGCTCTTTATACTAGTAATTTTTCCCTCCAGGGGACAAGTCTCAGTTTGCTGCTACAGGCTGTTGACAAGAGATGTCAGTATGATGGGATCAGTGTGAATAATCCCAGGCTGAAATATGATGTCACAAATGTGCCAACAGTGTTCAGCCATGCTATGTTAATTTCATTTGGAACCATTAAAAAAGAGTGACATTCTTCTTACAACTATGTTGACCAAGCTATTAATGAATAAAATCTTCAAAGGCCAAAATTATGTTTGCTATTAATTCTTTGAACTGAAAAGGAACTTGCAATCGCCCCAACTATGCTTCCTAAAGTCTTTATTCTAAAGGCCTTACAGTCGCTTAGCAGAAACCAGCTTTGGCAACTTCATATGTCTCTACACGGATTGATACTGAATGCCTTAAGCAACATTGGCAGGCACAAACAGTTGTGCAAAAAGATGATGTTATAAAAAAATGTATTTTAAAACCGTAATGACAGTAATAACTTGCATATTATATTCAAAGAAGAAGGCTTAAGCAGCATACTGCCACCAAAAACAAGTAAAAAAAGGAATTACCTGCATCAGTCTCCCGCCTGTCAACCTCATCATACACATCCATGGCTAGTTCTTCGAACAAGTGATTACTCAACTAAAACATAAAAAAAGCAAATAGCAGATTATGTTAATGAAGCAGTTGCAACTGTTGAATTGTTATTAAAGAATTATTTCAACTTCTTGATGTGTTATGAACAAAGTCCTCTGGAATATATTACACAAGTAGATATATTGATCTTAAAGAGCCTGCTTAACACCTTCTGGATACTGATATCCACAAATATTTATTGGAAGGCTAATGATTAAATTGATTTACAGTTACTAAAATGAAACAGTCAGTCAGAGAAAGCCTGGCAAAGTATCCTGCCCTTCATCTTTGAACCACAAGCTTCCCCACTCTATATACACCAGCGGCACGCCTCTACTTTAGCAGAGGCCTATGTAAGCATAGGGTAGTGAAAAAGACATAGGAACAGTGGAAGGGCTTTGATAATCTGGAACCATTTCCCAATTGTTGGTTATGTGCCGACATTCCTGTGAAACAATCAAAATCCCTAGTCTATTTATCTCGGCAACTAGCGTTTAGTCATTTCCACCAAAGCATCAACTGTAACATCTGTAGTGACACAAAAGCTATGGTGTATGCTACATGCTATAACAGCATGGTTACAGAGGAACAGCTGAAGTCACCAGAGGATGCTGGCCAAATACGTGGTGGATGAAGTCACAAGCTTTAAAATAACCCTAGTGCTAGCAAATGAAAAAGGTTTAAATTGATGTAAAAAGGAAAGCACCTCTTAGGATTCTATAGCGTTATATAATAAGACATATTTGACCTTCATCTAGTCCTCACCAAGTCTTAACATTAGATAAACCCCAACCTCTTGTGAAAAATAACACAAAAATATCACTTCGTCATTTATTTGAAAAAAATAATCAACATTAGCATTTGGAACCCTGTTCAAAATCAAAAACTAGAAATAAAGATTTTCCAAGTCGCTCACATTATGTCGGAGAAATTCTGGACCTCTTTACACAACGGCTTAAGCTTGGTGACTTACTGAAGTGTTCGCTTATGTGCAGCTTTCTTTGTACCGGTCATACCATCTCAATGGGGTTGAGGTCTGAACTTTGCCTTTCCATATTCCTGATTCTTTTCTTTCTCAGCAATTCAGGAGTACATTTACGTGCATGTTTTGGATTACGGCCCTGTTTCTTAATACACTTTTAGTTTAGCTTTATCTGTGGGACAGGTAGTCTCACATTTTCTTCTAGGACACAAAGGTATAAAGGGAAATTCAAGGTAGGCGCAATGATTGTGAGGTGTAAAGGTCCTGCGCCTCAAAAAGGAGGCTTAAATCATCACTTCTCCACCAACATAATTGTAGGATGCTATGAGTGATGATGTGCGGAATCTGGTTTTCGCCAAACAAGTCACTGAGCATTACAACCAAAGAAGTCAACTTTGACCTCATCTGCCCAACACACATTGCTGCACCACAGTCTGGTCATGGGATGAGTTTGCCGGAACGCTGACTCATGGGTAGACTGGCAACCATCTTGATCTTCCCCCATTTGTAAAATGTCTTACTCACAGCGGAATAATGGACGTCATATTGTTTTGAAATGGCTTTATAACCCTTATAAATCTGGTGAGCAGCAACTACAACACATCTTTTAATCCAGGCATATGTGTTACCACATACCTGAATGTTCATCCAAAATGACAAAGATTTTATATGGAGCAGTATGAAAGCCTAATGCTTCACATTAGACTTCTGAAAGTTGGCTAACATATTTGTTGAATAAATAATGACAAAGTGAAATGGGTGTTATCTGTCAAATGAGGTTAGATTTATCTACTGTTAGGACTCGGTGAGGATTAATAGAAAGTCATAGATATTAATATGCAAGACTATATAATGTTAAGATGATGTACTTTCTTTTTCACATCACTGAAGGTTGGTAGGTGCTCACAGTAGAAGGTTCAGCTTTGCTTTCGCTGGTCACTTTTAGTTCATTGAGTTTGTTGTACAGGTCAATAGAGAATAGAGATAGAATATGGTTTTGCATATATAACAGATGTCCTCATTTCCCTCTACATATTTAGAACAAAACAACCAGTCTGCCACTATCTAAGGGATGAGGTAAATGCTTACCGAAATGTGATTTTAAGTGTGGTTTTCATTTTGTAAAAACAAAAAGCATAAAAACATACTGAAAATTGTCAAGCATTTGCTTTTATTTCCCTACACTGAAGTACTCTACTCGTATCCTGCCTTAAACATCTGCAGATCATAAGACTGTTGTGGGTCTGGTTGGTGCCACTTGTTGCCGACTTTAGTAGTCTCAAAAGTGTCTTTTGTTTCCTCTAGTGATACTTTATTCAGGATGCTTGCTTATGCTTTTTAAACATTTTTCTACAGGTATTCCCCTCCTTCAAACCTAAATTCCAGGGTCTTCAATTCACTTGAGTGGCTCTTTGTTGAGAGTTCCAAGCTTCGTCCTCAAGGACTTGCAACCTCTTTCTCAGCTATACAGATCGTTCCCATGGCATTCAGGTAAACCGTAACAGGGTTAAGGGTGCCTTCCTTTCGTTTGGTATTTAAGCCTGGAACCTCTGGGTCCTCGCCAACGTGACCACAAGCATGTAATTGGCTAACAGTACAGCGGAGCAGAACTCAGCAGAATCTCACAGAGTTTTTAGGCAACTCCGCAGAATTCCACAGAGTACAACTCCACGAGGTCCGCCCACACCTACTCGAAAGGGTGATCCCTACACCATAAATGTTCTGCAGAGAAGGGAGGATGGGAGGGTCAGTAAGGAATCTGCAGCTAGATAGATTTTCGACCAGATAAGGCATTCCAAAGGTAAGTAACTTGTTCATCTGATAGACTTCTAGCCGCAGATTCCTTACCTTAGAATATATACCCAAGCAATACCTACCCAGAGGTAGTACTCCAAAACCAATTCGATTAGAAAGTCCTGCAGGACCGTACAGGCGAAGTGCCCGTCATGACAGACCTGACTGTCCAGGCAGTAGTGCTTGGTGAACATATGCAGTGAGGCCCACATTGCTGTCTGGCAGATGTCCAGGACCTAGACGTTGCGCGCTAATGCAGGGATCGCAGCCTTGGCTCTGTTGGCATGAGCCCACAAGCCCTCGAGGGGCTGCTTCTTGGCCAGTGCGTAGGGGATTTTAATGCACAGGACAAACCATTGTGATATGGTTTTCTTCTGTATTGCCTTCTGGTTTTTTTGCTCCCACATAGCCCATGAAGAGTTTATCGTCCACCCAGAATTCTCTTGTGTGCTCAAGGTAGAACAGCACCGCTCTTTTGGGGTCCAGACAGTGGAGAGAGGAGGTGGAGCAAAGAACGTAGGCTGGGAGATGTTCTGGTCTACATGGAATTGAGTTACAACTTTGAAAAGGAAGGAGGCATGTGTCCATAGAACCAGCTGGCCCAGATAATAAGTGGTGCAGGGAATTTGCTGACCCTCCTGGACGATGGTATGGCCACTAATAAGGCAGTTTTTACAGTCATGAGCCTAAGAAGGGAACTGTGGAGAGGCTCAAATGGTGTCCACATGAGAAAAGTGAGGACCAAAATGAAGGTCCCCGAGGCATTAGGAATGGTGTAGGGGGCAAACATATTTTGTAGACCTTTAAAGAACCTAGCCACTATGGGCAACTTAAAGAGAGGGTTGGTCCAGCAACTGCAAAAATGCTGAGATGGCAGAAAGGTAATCCTTAACTGTGTCCCGAGCACAGCCCTGCTGGGCCAAGGATAATGCAAACAATAGAACTTGAGCTGGGGATACAGAAAGGGGGTCAATGTTGTGGGAACACAACACGACACAAACTTGTCTCAATGGCAGGTGTATACCGACTTGGTGGAGGGGCGTCTGCCTCCCAGAATAACATTACAAACTTCAGCAGGAAATTCGAAACTGTCAACTTTTGCCGCTCAATCTCCACGCATTAAGGTGGAGGTGCGGGTGCAGGACCTTTCCATGTTGCTGCCAGAGGAGATCCTCTCGAAGAAACAGCCTGACTGGAGGACCAATGGTCATGCTTAACAGCTCAGGATACCAGTCTCTCAGTGTTAAATCCAGAGCCACAAGAATGACTTGGGCCCGGTTGTTCCTGATCTTCGAGAACTCTAGGTAGGAGTGGTAACGGCTGCAATGTGTACAGAAGGCAGAAACTCCACTCAAGACGAAAAGCGTCTCTGAGCGAGAGTCGCCTTGGAAACTCCAGTGTGTAAAACTGCTGGTATTGTACGTTCCCGCTGGTGGCGAACAGATCTAACCAAGGCTCTCCCCACTGCTGAAAGAAGCCATGCACCACCGCCGGATGGAGAACCCATTAGTTATCCGCTAAGCCTCTTTAGCTGAGTTTGTCCGTCCTGGCGTTCAGAGAACCCACAACGTGTTGAAGAACCAGGGAAATGCCCTGACATTCGAGCCATGTCCAGAGAAGCAGGGCCTCTTGACAAAGGGTCCACGACCCCACCCCGTCTGGTTTGTTTCAATACCAAATGGCGGTGGTGTTGTCCGTGAACACCTGCACCAGTCCTACCCTCGATAGAAGGAAGAAAGGCTTTCAGTGCCAAGCGTATTGCCCGAAGCAGGTTGATGTGGAGCTCTGACTTCCTCGGAGACTAGAGGCCTCTGATCTCCACCTCTCTAGGTGGCCGCCTCAGCCCAGGAGTGATGAATCTGGCACCACAGTCCGCTCCAGTTTTGGAAGGGGGAGGAGTCTGCTGTTAACCCAATCACAGTTCGTTAGCTACCACTGCTGATCTTGCGCAGTTCCCTCCAAGATCTGGACCATGTCGAAGAGATTCCCCTGATACTGTGCCAACTGGGACTTCAAGTCCCAATGCAGAGCCATCATATACCAATGGGCATGTGTCAGGATGCTGGAGGCCATGAGGCCCAACTAGCTCAAAGTCAGTCTCACCTAAATCCAGGATAGACACAAACATCGGAATCATAGCCTGCAATATCCTGGACTTGCCGTGCAGAAGAATGGGTCTGAAACTGCACTGTGTCCAGAACGGCTCCGATAAAAGGTAGCACCTGAGAGAGTCAGGTGCTACTTCTGCATGCTGATAGCGAAACCCAGTGAGTGCAGGAGGTTTGCTGGACTCTGAAAGTGGGAGACGAGCTCGCCTTCAACAGCCAATCATCGAGGTAAGGAAAGGCTGAAACCCCCGACCTTTGCAGAAGAGCTGCAGCCACCGCCATCACTTTCGTGAACACCCGAGGGGTGCTGGTAAGGCGAAAAGAGAGCATGGCAAACTGAAAATGCTCTTGAAGCACCATGAACGGCAGGTTATGTCTGTGGGCAGACAGGACGGGGATGTGGAAATATGCCTTCTTTAAGTCCAACGCTGTCATCCAGTCTCCCGGGTCAAGAGCAGACAGAACATGGGCGAGCGTGAGCATTCTGAAATTCTCTTTCCTTAAGAAGAGGTTGAGAAGGCACAAATCTAGGATAGGACAGAGATCCCCATCCTTCTGTGGCACTAGAAAATAACAGGAATAGCAACCACGACCTACTTCTGATGCAGGCAACTTCTGTATAGCTCCCTAGGCCAGGCTACTTCGTCAGGTATCGACAACATCCTCCATCACAGGCTCTTTGCGTGATCTCCATTGGCTCAGGATCGAGCAACGGACGAAATTTAAGGCCTTATGCTATATGCATAAGATTAAGCTAGGTACAGCACCCCATTACCTATGCTCCCAAGCCCAGATATATCTTCCGCCCGTCTAATTCGCTCCGCATCCCAAGCTAACTTTATAGTTCCTAGATTTAAACTTTCACGTATGGGCGGACGTTCCTTCTCGTACCTGGCCCCAATGTTGTGGAACTCACTACCTTCCCCACTTCGCCACGAAATTAGCCATAAAAGCTTCCGCAAAGGCCTGAAGACCTGGCTTTTCAACCAGTAAAAAGCTTCCGATTTGTCTGCAATCTGTCCTGTGCGCCGGGAAACTTCCGGGTAGCTGTGCGCCTTATAAATTTAATAATAATAATAATAATAGGCCAAGAGAGCCTGCACTTCTTAACAAAGCAAGGAGACAGGGTCCTCTGTCATCCAATAGTAAGCTGGTGGGGAAGTGTCACAAAAGGGAGGGAGTAGCCCCTTTGGATTATCTGTAATACACAACTGTCTGACGTTACTGACCACCAGTGGGGGAGGTGATGACGGATCATGCCACCCACTGGGTGCCCATAATGGTCTGAGGGTAAACAAAAGAGGTTTGGAGGCCGCGTCTGCCGAGGGGGGAATTGGACTGACATGACCGCTGGCCGCCTTTCCCATGTGGTCTGTGGGAACCACGCCCTCTGCTACGAAAAGGCTAGGAAGCCTGCTAGCCGTGGTGGTTTGAGGGTATGAGCGTGGTTGAAGACTCCTTCCATAGCCACCAACAGGGCAGAAGGAGGATTGGGGTTGACGATGGGCCATAGACAAGCCAAGGACCTGGCTGTAGCTCTTGCTGTCCTTGAAGCACTCCAGCACTGAATCCATCTGGTCTCCAAATATGCAAGAGCCATCAAAGGGAATGTCCATGAGGAAAACCTGGACATCTCCTGAAAAACCAGATGTTCTCTGCCAGGAGTGGTGTTGTAAGGCCACCGATGATGAAATTGCTCTACCTAGCGAGGCAGTCATGTCATGTCCACATCTGATGGAGAACTTTGCTGCATCTCTCCCATCAGCAACTGCCTGAGAGAGTATGCCCCAGGCCTCCTCCAGGTCCATAGGCAGCACTTGCACAACCAAATACCAAAGAGTATAGGAATAACGGCCTAATAGGCATGCAGTGTTCACCGACTGAAGTGCCAGGCCAATGGAAGAGAACATTCTCTTACTGAAGTTGTCCAGTCTCTTGGATTCTCAATCGGGTGGAGTGGTAGAGAAAGTGCCTGAGTGTGTATGGGATGAGGAGGCTTGGACCACCAAGCTCTCCGGGGTGGGATGCTGGGTAAGGAAACTGGGATCCCCAAGAGCGGGGTGATGGGGACGGGCAATCAGCCTATTATTAGGGGCCCCTGTGCAGGGCTTGGACCAAGCCCCAAGTAGGACATCGTAAGGGCTTCATTGAATGGGAGAAGAGATTCATAAGGGGAAACTCCCAGCTGAAGCACCTCTTCATCTAGACCGCCACTGTGGGCAACTGAAGGTCCAAAACCTCAGCTGCCCAACGCACCACCATCACAAAAGAGGCTCCCTCCTCTGTAGTCACAGTAGTAGGAGGAGAGACCAGACCAGTGCCGGGTGAGGTGTCTATCCCACTTGCCTTTACCAGTTCCTCATACTAGTTGTCCTGTTCCTTCTCTTCTTTAGGGAACTAGAAACCATAAGGGTCCCTAGACCCTTCCCACTCATCTTCCTCTCCATGTATATCAAATAAATAAAATACTGGCACTACTCTATGAAGCATTGACTGGAGGCAGCGTCTGATAACGTTGCTTTGTCTCCTTGTTAGAGTTTGGAATAATGATGGGGTGGTGCTGTCTAGGGGCGTCGGCACTGGAGCGGGCATCGAGGAAGGTTTCGGTCTCGCTGATGGCTCTGCTCCAGATCCAATAAGGGATCCATGGGGCCCGAGTAGCACCGAGGACGAACCCAGTAGGAGCCCCTCCAGCGCCCATGGGAACGAAAGGCGCTCCAGAGGGGCCGGGCCGCCTACATATGAGGAGCATGGCCTCAGAAAACTCTTTCAGCTGAGTGGGTGGCCACTCTGGCTATGGGAAAATCGGGCAAGCACTTTGTCGGACGCGGTTAAGCTTAAGATCTCTTTGACTTTTTGCTCTTATTGTGTTTGTGGGAATTACCTGACGATTTTGAGAGAGACGATGACCATAGGAAAGGGCTCTGTGAACAGAATCGGGTCCTTCCTTGCAAACGGGACCTCGACCTTCGCGGAGTCGACCGATGTCTAATGGCGAGGAAGTGCTTATTCAGTGCCTAGGAGATCAGCGCTATCTAGCACGGAATGGAAAAAACTGACATCAGCGCATCAAGGTGGCGCCTATCTAGCTACTTTGCCAGTCACTTCCAACACCACATGGAGTCGAATAACGTTACCTACCAGCGCGCAGAGGTACTACTTGAAACTTTTACTGATCCAGTCTGACCTCTGGGGATTTTTCAAAAATAAGGAATAAGGAATCTGCTGCTAGAAGTCTCTATAAGATGCTAAGAACTAAGAAGAAAAAACAAAAAAAAGTAGAAATGTTTCTCAAGTGAGACCATGTAAAATTGTGTTCTCATCCATGCAGGACTTCTTTCCACGACAGGAGATACATTCATTAAGAGGCATCAGCATAGTTTGTTACAGCAATTTAGAAGTTTACATTAATGTAGCCAACAATTAAAACTCAATGGATCTTTTTGTCATACCCAAAAGATGGAAGAAAAAACATAGATTTTACTTTAAGTAATGTAGTCCGAGACTATAGTACCACGCATTACAAAACTAGTCACACTTACTGACTGCAGTTTCTTCTTGGCAGCTTTTGCCAACTCCGACAAATCCAGACTGCTGTAACAACAAAATACAATGTTTTAATTACAACACAGGTTAAATTCTATTAAAAATGAAAACACGAACACACGCTATTCTGTGTACATTTAATAATGAAGAATTTATCAATTGTTTACTAAATTTGATGTATTAACTTCAGAAAATTAGTGCACATCTTCACAAAAAACTATATATAAACATTGCAAGAAAGAATGAGAATGGATAAAATCTTCTACTTCAATAAAGTGTAACAAATCTGTCTTGTTTAGCTGTTCTGGTTCCTGGTACTAAAGAACCTACTCGAACAAACAGTTTAAGAGCCTATAAAAACAACTATGAGCAATATCTTCATGCATTCATATGGAAACCCAAAGTGTGCGAAGCCAGTAGAGTACTGCACCCTTGAAAGTAGTGCTACTGCTTACAACTGTTAAAATAGACTTCAGACAGGTAAGCATAATGACTGGAGTAGCCGATAGGATAACGTAAGAGCAAGATGATGGGGGATAGAAGGTGGGGGTGATCAAAGCGCAAGAAGACCCAAGGTTCACTGTATCAATTAAAAGGGGGAAGATGGGGATGGATACAACATGACCTGGTGATCAAAGTAACCTGTGCTAGGGATGTTGAGCTACAATAAGATAAATGCCCATGGTGCACTATACCTACAGACAGATTCCTCAACGTACACAATAGCGGTTGGAGGCAGCAATATGATTTTAAGAAATTTCAGTACAAGATATCAAGTATGGGGAATAATAGGATTATGGGAAACCTTGTATGTACTATGTGATTTGTTAGAGAAAAAATGAAAAACTTAAAAATGTGTAGAATATATATAGGGAATAGCAACCGCAACCAGTGACCATTGTCGATATCAGTCACAGGAGGCTATTTCTAGTTAAAAGAGAGACTAAATGATAAGATTTAGTATACATGAAACAAGTGGGGTAGCACGTTGCCAGAATCAATAATAATCCCAGCTGCAGAAGGACTAACCAACGGCGGAAGGAGCACGCCATTCACCATGCGGCGTGTCATTATTACACACTAAGTATTTTCGCCAAGCTCTGGATATGTGCTAGGGAGTGATATTTGTACCCTTACCAACATACCTCTGTGGCTATCATACCACATGGTTTCCGGCTCTTGTGCGTTTTCAGATAAGCATGATGCAAGGGTGTGATTGCCACCTATACCAAACTATTATATTGCTCAAGGTTACTATAGGATCTACTCATTTCCAAATTTGTCATACAGATTGAATATTGCCCTGAAGAAGTCCTGTGTGTAGGACGAAACGCGTTGGCTGTTTGTCTTTTAAAAGAATACATCAATAAAGAAAGAAGAGAAAAAATTGATTTGCGTACAACGGCTTCGTGGCTTTACATAAATCCACCACTTATATGATATTTGAACATTGTCGCTAAGCGGTGCAGCTCTGATTTGGTTGTTTCACAAGATATCAAGTATGGGGAATAATAGGATTATGGGAAACCTTGTATGTACTATGTGATTTGTTGGAGAAAAAATGAAAAACTTAAAAATGTGTAGAATATATATAGGGAATAGCAACCGCAACCAGTGACCATTGTCGATATCAGTCACAGGAGGCTATTTCTAGTTAAAAGAGAGACTAAATGATAAGATTTAGTATACATGAAACAAGTGGGGTAGCACGTTGCCAGAATCAATAATAATCCCAGCTGCAGAAGGACTAACCAACAAATAAAAACCTCATTTACAATTCTGCTTTGGGGAGGCAAACAAGTACAATAAAGTTACAACCTGTACATTGTTATTAAATTATAAAAGTGAAGAAATTAAAATTTGATGTGGTACAAAATATATACATGAAATTAAAAAGTATTATTTGGAGTAATATACACACATACCCACATATATATCACTGAAAAAAACAAAGGTTAAAGTGACGTCATAGTTAGAAATTGTAATAATATCGTCCTTCACCTTAAGAAAAATCTTTAAAATTCACTGAAAAAAAACAAAGGTTAAAGGGACGGTATAGTTAGGTGAAAATGTGAGTTAAAACATTCAGTTTTAAAGGAACCAAACCATTGAAATTTACCAGTTATAGTTATCTCAAGTACTTATAATTTGTGCCCTAAAGTAACTATAACTCGCACCCCTGCCATGCACACTGTTCTTATATATGATGCCATTTCAGATGCTGCTGTAATGTCACAATGCATGTCATGAGTGATGTAATATGTGAGGTAATTAGCAGTCCATGGTGACAGCGCAAGTTATAGTTACTTTAGGGCACGAGTTATAGTTACTTGAGATCATTTCAGTGGGTTTGCTAGTTTAAAACAGTATATCTTACTGCCCTTTTTACCTAACTGTAATGTTTCCTTAACCTCTGTTTTTTCAGTGGATTTCTGAGGTTTTTTCTTTTAATGTAAAGCAAGATATTATCACAATTCCCAACGGTAATGTCACTTTAACCTTTGCCTTTTTCAGTGAATTTCTATGGATTTTTTTAAGTGAAGTAAGATGTCCATAGGCGTGTGCAACATGGGGTTGGGCGTAGGGCCTGCCCCCAACCCCACGGGCACCCAATAACTATAATCAAATGTATATTTACTAAATTCACATATTGCAATGTTAAAAGATAGTGATTGACACAAAGTACGAGTTACTTACCTTCGGTAACGATGTATCTGGTAGAGACGTTGTCTAGCCGCAGATTCCTTAACTTAGAATATCCCCAGGCGTCAGACTGGATCCGGAAAATTTTGCGCACCAGTACCTCTGCGCGCCGGGGGGGCGGCGCCACCTGGCTCCGCCCTGACGTCGTCCCCGGACATGACGTCAGTGGAGCCATATAGGACCCTCCCGGCGCGCTGATGTCAGTTTTCTTCGTAGGAACTTTTCCGCGCCACAACGCGGAGCCCCCAGCAAAACTGTGAGAATATGGGAACAGTGTGCGAATAAAAAAGAAAAAGCACCATGAACGACAGTGAGAAGCACGGTCGACGGAAAGGCGTTGAAAAGGAAAGAGCAGAGCCATACCCTGAGAAGCCATTTCGCAACAGCGAAGTGAATGTCACCCCTGAGGGAAATTGACTTATAAAAGTAAGACTGAGGCAGTCGACAGAAAGTCTGCACCAGATGAAGTGAATGAAAAGAGCAAAACAGTATACTGAGAAGCAACCCCGCAAAAGCGAGAGAATGCCCACTCCTGAAGCAAGACAGCAATGAAAAGAGCCGAGAGCGACAGGTAAAAAGCTCCAAACCATAGGATTAAAGAAAAGAAAGAAATAGGGAGACTCTGTCCCCTGTGATAGAACTATCGGACTGAGGAACAGGCCAGAAAGACCTCAAAACTAATTGACTGTAGGAGTGTAAACGGAGAAGGCGGGTGGGAGGGTAGAGAACACCAGTAGGCCCCATACTGGAGGAAACCGATGTGGGAAAACGCAGGACACCTGAACCCACCGCCCCAGCATGAGATTGGGGGAGCAGAACAAGTAAATCAAAGGAATAAGCCTGACGGGGAGGGTGGCGAAAGACACCGCCCCGTAGAAGGAGAAGCCACCCCAAAGGGTCCTCGCAGATCGGGGAGGATGGGTGGGCGTTAAGGAATCTGCGGCTAGACAACGTCTCTACCAGATACATCGTTACCGAAGGTAAGTAACTCGTACATCTGATAGAGACATCTAGCCGCAGATTCCTTAACTTAGAATAGATACCAAAGCCATACCCCAAAGGAGGCGGGTCTGCGACAGAACCCCACTAAGTTCCCAAGGGAACAGAAGTGTCAACCAGCTGACAAAACACAGTGGGGGCAGCACTGCCAGAGTGGCCAACACCGGACCAGGATACTCCGGAGGGAGTGGCCAACAATGAGAGGCAAAGGCATCAAAAGCTGCCGAGGGCGGCAGGAAATCCCGGTTGGTTAAATAGTGGAGAAAATGAGCACAGAACCAGAAGGGCAGTGCGGAATGAGAGTGAATACCTGCTGTAAACGGAGAGGAACCAAATGCAGGATGTGAGGGATCCACAGGATCCGATGGACCGTCAAAAGAGAAAGGTCTAACTAGGATACAAGAACGTACCGAGTCCGAGCAGGCAGGACGGACATGCATGACAAGGAAAGAAGCACTGTGGAAGTGGGAACAGCAGCGGAAGGATGCCGACGACGCCCAAGATGAGTCAGTGTTACAGGAAACACAAGACCTGCCAATGCACCATCGCCCATGCACCGGTCACGCGAAAGGGCGGGCAGCAAAAGGCAGAAAAGAATGGCAACAACCAGTGCCACGCACGTGGGGAACAGAAGTACACAAGAGAAACTGTATGTACCGCCAGAACCACACCATGGAAAGGAGAAGGCCCCATTAAGCGCCACGAGCAAAAGCTGAGACACGAGAGACGCATCACCAGGGCGTATCGCGTGAAAGAGAGCCGGCAAAACTAACACACGTAGCAGACCTGCGCTCACGAAAAGTGAGGGACAAGACCACGGCCACCGCAAGGAGGAGTATGCCTGCGGGAGGCCTGTGTGTGTGTGTAGTACACTGGTGAGAAAGAAAAAACACCATAGCCCCAACAGCCATGCAGCAGCGGCACCGGACAGAGCAATGCCCAGAGCCAGACGCAACAGCCACAGGCGGTAGGGCAGATCCACTGTCTACCGCGAGACAGACAGGGAGGCCAAGCAGTACTGGAAGGAGACAGTACAAAACGTAGCGGAGGAACAAGAGTGGATACACACACAATAGTCCACCAGACAAACAATGGTCTGAGGAGAACACTCCCGCTGAGAGCAGCAACCGCAGCCCGAAGGAAAGCACGACAACACCTGTGCGGAATGCAACAGGGGCATGGGAAGCTCTGGCAGGGGAAGTGGCCAAAAAAGCAAGGCACAAGACAATGAACAGCATCAACGTCTGGGGCCAGAACGCCACCATGGAGAGCGAAGTCCAACCATGAAAGGACTACGCAGCATGGATATAGCAGAGTAGAACTAGGCAACGTAAAGTTGCCGGAAAAACGCACCAGCCCGTGACAGCGAGCATACTAGGGAGCAGGCATCGTACGCTTATAGAACACACAAGGATAGTGCCGAGCTAGCTGTGCGTGCTCATGGACAGCGACAGGGCCTTCTGGTAGGCCGGCCACAGATGGACGGCCGCAGTGAAAAAACCACGAGGAGACGGGAGGGACCTGACAGCCCTCCCGGCCTGAAGAAATGTATCGGTAAGATGCAGGGGAGTACCACAGACCAGCAGCCGACACCATGAGAGAGCCCAACAAATGGACCGCAAGAAGGTCCCGGAAGGGCCCGCAGCAGCAGTGTTTAAAACGTACAGGCACAGCCGCAGGACAACCTAGTGAAAAGGACCCCACAGAAGCGTACAAAGACTACTGTGGGAAGAAGGCAGCTATACAAAAGCTAACAAATACGCCACATAGGGTAAGTATCAACCCCAACAAGGGACACCTCTGGAGCGTGAGCTCATAGACAGAGGACGTAAAATTGTAACTCAGAAACCACAGGTTCTGAATACATAACCCTTGGAGTAAGGGTGTGCAACCTTAACCACTAGGGTATAGTGACTCAGAAAGATAAGCAGCGGACCTTCTGCATGAAAGAAAGAAAATACGGCGAGAAGCCGCCCAGGCCGTTCAGGTATTACAGCATGAACCCAGGGCCAACATGAAGCAAAGAGAGCAGAGGGTGAGGACAAGGACCGCAACCGGAACAAAAACTACGGAAGGGTAGACAGAAGGCGGTGAACCGCAGAGTCCGCATGTGCGTCAAACAGGGACACACCATCAAATGGCAAATCCCGGAGACTGTCACGGACATTGTTGGGGAAACCCCCGTCGCGCAACCAAGCATGGCGGCGCAAAGCAACGGACCTCGCCATTGCCCGACTCACCGAATCGGTAGAGTCAACGGCGGACCGAATGGTAAAGCGCGCCATCTCTCGGCCTTCGTGAAGGAGACGAGCCATGTCAGCCCAAGTACACTCAGGGAGGGTAGGCAAAAGACACTCCACAGAGTCCCAAAGGGCACAAGAAGCCCTGGCAAAGACGCAAGCCGTATTCAGAGCACGTAAGGCTGAACTAGCGGACGCAAAAATGCAGCGTCCACATGTCTCCAATCAACGAGACTCCCTAGTAGGAGGCTGCAACAGAGGTGGAGAGGAAGACTGAGTGGCGTAAGACACCTGCACTACGAGGCCGTGAGCCCTCGGCTGAAGGGACAAACAGGCTGGGCTCCCAGGGGCCGGACGATGCCTATGCGCAATGGCCCTGCAGACAGCATCTCCTGAAGAGGGCCGTGCCCACGTCCCGAGAAGGGCATCGAACAACAAGCCGCTAAAAGGCAGCAAGGGCTCAATATCCACCGCACCCTGGTGGAGGAGATCCAATAACGGATCTGAGGACAAGGAGACAGAAGGAGGGTGCAAGTGTAAAACAGCTGCAGCCCTGCAAACACCCCTTCACTGGGCGTCCTGGGGGGCGACAATAGCCCATCTGTAGGGGACGGCTGCAAGCGGACACGTCCCACAGCAGGAGGAACAAGGGGCCACTGGACCCATGGCATTGGAGCCAACCGGTGTGGAGACAAGTCCGGGCACACCGGGTCTGTGTCCTCTGGAAGCGGCGAACCAACAGGTGCCAGCGACCGCTCCGATGTCGTACGACACCGAAATGGCGTCGAACCGACGTCGACCTCCACGAGGGGCGAGCCGGCGGCGACGTCCCCACCACGAGAGGCTCGGAGAAAGAGCCTGAGGACCAGGAGGCGACAGGCATGGTGCCGCCGGCGCCGCCGATGTCGACGCAGGGAGCCGCCAGGGGCTATGCGGAAACAAGGCAGCACGGCGTGGGGCTGGAATGCCCATCGGGGTTGGGACCCGACACCGGCACGACTCTGGAGTTGAGGCACTCGGCCTGCACCGAGGGCGAACCCGCCGGCGCCGATTCCGGGGGGCACGGCTCCGTGAGGGAACGGGAACCATGGCCCGCATCGTCACGTGGAAGCGAGGACTCCGACTTCCGTGACTTGTGCTTTGACTTACCTGTAGACGAGCGACGTTCGCGGGAGCGACTCCGGGAGCAGACGCGGAGAGAAGAACCAACCGGAGAACGTCGGGGAGACGCCGTGCGGGATATCCGGGCGGCCAAGAGCTTCATCCGGCGCTCCCGTAGGGACTTTCGGAGCATCTGCCGGCAGGCGGCACACTACACGGAGTTGTGGTGCGACCCAAGACACCACATGCAAATGGCGTGCGGGTCTGACGCTGACATCTGGCGCGAACAAGTCTCGCACAATTTAAAGCCCGAAGGCATCGCACACTGTTCCCCGACGCCAAAGGACGTCGAAAAAGGGCCTGAAGAAAAACAGGACAGAGGAACAGCTGAATCCCGGATCCGCGTCATGTCCGGGGATGACGTCAGGGCGGAGCCAGGCGGCGCCGCCCCCTGGCGCGCAGAGGCACTGCTGCGCAAAATTTTCCGGATCGAGTCTGACGCCTGGGGATATTCTAAGTTAAGGAATCTGCGGCTAGATGTCTATCAGATATATGTTTAATAAAGCATTTAAAAAAATAAACATACGAGTCTTTTTTGTAACATTTCTCAGGCCACAAAGTGCAGCCATTAAAGCAACCACAAGGAACCCCTACACTCCAGCTGAAGAGCATACAGCTTCAGCTCACAGTGCTTTGAAAACATATGGTAAGCTCTTCTGGGGTCATGGATTCAATGACCCATAAGACTTACTGTTTTTTCTTTCTTTTAAATGTTGCTAGGTGCCTGCTGCGCTTCCCAGGAGCCCTTCAAAGCATTAAATAATGTTTGGGGGTGCCCATTCCCCTTCAAGGGGCACCACTAAGATCCAAAAATAGACGTCAAAAGCCCTTGCAGGGCATTAAAGGGTGATACTTGCTAGGAGCAGTTTTTTTTCGCTTTTTTAATGGGTGCCCACCTGGGGCTCCCACAGTTTGTAATCATTTTGGGATTGCAATGTGAGCCCCAGAGCCCCGGCTGGCTCTCCAGTCAGCACCTATTGTGGCTGCTGGCAGGAGTTGGCCATTTTACTTTTAACGTGGGTGCCCACTCTGGGCCCCCACAACATATGGCATAGTGGTAGCCACTGGGTTGGGGAGAACCCCAGCGCCCCCACAGACACTGCCGGCTCCCCAGCCATCACACATTCTGGGTGCTGGCAGGAGCTGGCTCGATTCCTGTGCTGTAGCCCAGATAGGAGCAGGGCAGGGAATAAAGTTTGCATTTCCTGTCCACATTTTCCCAGACAAGAACACAGCAGTGCCCTGGGGATGGACTCCCCGGGCCACTGCTCTTACCGGGTACTGGTGGATGGGGTCCCTAGGGTCGGTGTGTGGCTCAGGAAAGGAAGCAGCATGACCCCCTCCCTAAAAAAAAATGATTCCTCCCTTGAGCATGGCGTTCCTAGAGCCTTACACAATCTCGGAGCGGGGGGCCGCCCCCCGTCCCCATAAATAATCAATTGCCCCAGGGGATTGAGTCCGTGGGGCCTCTAAAAGGCTCAAGGAGGGGGTACGCCCACTCCCCTTACAAAAACATATTGCTAAACCCCGATCTACCCTAGGGGCTTATTTTTGAAAAAGTGGGAGCCTTCTTTTTTTCTTTATTTACTGGTGCCATGGATCTGCAATACCGCTTAAAAAATAATTACGGTTTTGGTGCCTTGGCGGTGGGGGCCCCTATATGTTTTGCTTTTTTACTTATTCTAGGGCAGGGAACTGAATCCCTGAGTCCAAAAATGGCTGCCACCACATATTTTTGGGATGTGGTGACAGTCAATCAGATCTTATCTTTAGATCTGGTGGCTCTGGGATCCTCTGCACCGTGATATATACATTTTGAACCTTAATTTCTCAAAATCTACTAAACGATTCTACAAAAAATGGAAATGCAGTCCGAGAAAGAGGGGAGGCATTCAGATGTCAGGGGGTCACATTCATCCAAATGTCTACTAAATTAAATTCAAAACTAGCCTCTGCCCAGTAACAGTCAGAATAGTCAAAAGGTGCTAACTAACCAGGCACCCACCTTAACTACAGACCCACAATCGAGACCCGCCAACATCATCGTGAGAAAGAGTTCTTAGTCTGCCTAGGGCCAATAATGCACAGACACAATGAAGAAAATGTACAAATGTGGCACACTGAGGGCAATGCATCAGCTATCATCAGAAACTCAATGCTGATAAGGGACAATGATAATCATCTGCCACTTCTTAAGTGTCAAGGTATAAATACAGCATATAGTGAAGAAAGGAAGCACTCCACAAAACGCGAAAGATAAAGTGACAGCAGAAAAAGCGCCTATGATGACCATCATTTATTTGGGACCTCGCTGAAGACAAATTGAGTAAAACAGGGCAGCAGGCACAGCTTAACAATGGTAAATAATGTATTGCTGCACAATTAGCTTCAATACTGATGCTAATGCAGCTGCAGCACAGAGAGAAAACGGAATTTTCAAAACTCATTTACCGCCAATGTAGGATTCCAACTAGCACAAGTGCAAATACAGCTAGGGTCACTGAAATGGAAAAGCAGCTGAATGAAACTGAAACAAAAGCATCAAGGCATTAAAGAAACACATAATCCTGTCAGAACAGTTGAAAAAACATACAGCACAAAATTGATGACCTGGAGAACATATGTACGAGAAACAACTAGCAAGTGTTCTGCAATTAAAAAAGGGCAGAGAAATTGCACAAAAAATGATTCATAATCCATTAAACAAATCATTCCCTGCATCTGAAAAACTCTAATCTTGAGAAGCAGATCCAAATAGCCCACCACATTCGCGTAAAGCATTCACAAGGCATCAATCGAATAAGAGCGACCATAATTAATGTACAAGGTCCAGGGTTAAGAGACACATTATATTACATGGCAACGCCAAAGAATCCTGCTGTGAACTAAATAAACTGAACTAAATTTTAGCCGATAAAGGCAGCCAATGCAGAATGTCAAATATCTGAGAGTTCACAATGTGAGCGGATTTATTCAAAAGCAGCTGTCTGTAATGTGCTCCTTTGCTTCATAGAAAAAAAATGGAAAATGAATTGACTCAAACTCAACAATATTTAAGCAAACACCAAGGCTTGGCAACTTTGTTGTTTTCAAACTTAGTTACGTTTTTCAACATTAAACAGGGCGACGTAGTGCAGTTCAAGAGTATTGCCTAGTTATTAACCGTCTTGTTTAAAGCAGGAAATAAAGTGGCTGATTCGTCAAAAAATAAATGTAATACTGCATTAGGTGCAGTATGAAAATGAAGAGCTTCTTCAACCTAAAAACTCAGGTTGTGCTCTAAAGTCAATTATCATAAATGAGGGCAGGAACGAATGCTGCCTGAGATATCTTTGCCCACAACAATGGGAATATCAATCTTCCGAGTACAATTTCAACCAGTTCTTGCTCATCCAGTTGTTGACCACCCCAATACAAGAACAGAATTTAACAGCTGCGACAAACAAGTTGTATCAAACATTGTGATGGGTCTAGCGGTCACCCACATTCATGTAAAAGCGGAAGCCCAGGAGAGGCAGACATTGAAAAGGCTGGGAGAGAGCAGGAAAAAAGGACCCTGAGCCAGATTGCAAGCTCTTTTTGCATCAAGAATACAGTAAAAGTACAAAAGAATGCCTTTCTGGAGGTTCCTCCATTTAAGAATTGTAAAAATACAAATAGGAAATTGAATGTATAATACGATCTTCTTTGTTGAAAAGAAGAAACTTTTAAGATCAGTCAAACTTGCCTTCCCCTACATCATTGGCAAAGCCATCTTCACTCCAGACTAGGGGCTGTTAACAGCTGGCGGGCTTTCAACTGCTCAAGGGCATTCTAAAGGCACTTGACCGGACTAGAACACTGAACATTGTCACAGTTTAGGATTACTATCTTTTGTCGTCCACATCAGAAGATAGAGTTTGAATCCGGGGGGAAACTGGCATTGCTGATAACTTGTATTTGGTGTTTCATCAGCTCCTTGGTACTTCACCAAGCTGTCTTTCATCTTGCAAAGGCGATTTGGACTGATAAACCTAGCCTAGATTGTGGGTCTCCTGGCCTTGTACATTGATATAATCCTCTTTGGTCCCCTACATTTCCGGGCCTTTCAGGAATGTTATAGCTTCTACATCCCTAAACTTAGAACATACTTGATTGGCAGGGCCAGACCTCCAGAGAGCAACTCGGCTGGTGCCTCATAGATATGGAATCTTGGACATAGTTTCTGAATTGGATGCAAGTTTCCTGGGCTGGGAAGGCAATCTAGTTAGATTTTCTCTAGTGGTACAGTGGTTTGAGGTGTATTCCAAATTTCAATAACTAATATTGGCTGTTAGCTATGCTATAAACAGTTTGATAAGGGGTGAAGTCTAACTGCTTAATCCTTATCAGTTCAGGTTGCTCAAATTCTATTGCAGTAATTGCAAGCTAAACCTTTAACAATTGAAGTGGGTCTAGGGCTGGCTGGGGGTAGTTCATTCTTCCTCATGGGTTACCAACCACAGACAGATTCATCAGACACAGGAGCATGGGCAACAGATACCTTAATAATAGATTGGGATTCCACAATCCATTCATGCTTTGCCCGAGAGTGATGCTCCAAAGAGCTCGTCTTATTGTTCATCGTCACGATGAATCTATAGTTGGTAGCTCATTTCTGAACACCTGAAGTACGGCAGCCAGGACTGATATAACTTCCTGCATGACAATAGACCTCTTTCGAGCAGCCCTAGTAAACAAAGTGTTTGCAGTCGGTAGTGCTGTAGATTCACATACTTTATACACTCATACTTTATAGTGTTTGGCTTGGAATGTTGCAAATTCTTTTACTTCAAGCTAGGGAGAGGTCGGCTGAGCACAGCGGAGGTTTCTCCTGTGTTAGTACGTTAGTTGTAGATTCCTTACTGCCACACCCATCCTCCCCACTCTGTGAACTGATTTCTAGAGAAAGGGATTCCCTTAAAGAGCCCTAGTTTTAAAGCACCAGTAGTCAGTCTTTCATGGCTCTGCGTTTCTGGCGTGGAAAGTTGTGTTAAGAACTGACATCAGCGCACATGGGCGGCATCTATGTAGGTCCCACAACATCATCCCGGCGCCCACGACGACAGACGTAGAGCCGACCGACGCCACCTAAAGACGCGCAGGGGTACTGCATAAGAAAAAATCCCTGGATCCAGACTGACGCCTGGGGGAAATTCTAAGGTAAGGAATCTACGACTAACAGTCTCTATCAGATTGAAGTTTTCAGTACAAGTTTGCCCAACTAAGGCCCCTTGTCACATGTGAATATCATCATAGTAGTGTTTACTGAAATGTGAGCTGAAGTTCATGTAGGACCCTGACAAACGTCTACTAGTGGCATGTTACCCAGAAAATCCATAGTGGCTCCTTCCTTACGAGCAGAATGAGCTTTTGATTGATCATGCAGCACAAGGTTAACTTTAGCATAAAATAGCTGAATGTATTTGACAATTCACGTTGCGAGGTCTAATTTAAGCATAGGCTGGCCAAGCTGTAGCAACAAAGAGGTCTTTGGTTTTCCAAATAAAAGGAGTATGATGAATAAAGTACCTGACTACACTTCTTCCACATAGTGTGTAGTGATTGAAACTGTGGGAAAAATGTGATGTGGTCAATTCCATTGACTGACATCAAATGGAGATACTTTTGACAAAATACGTGAGTGAGTGCACAGCGCTACTTTGTCTTTGTAAACCTGAATAAACGTTCCCAAACAGAGAGCAATTGCAGCTCACTAACTCTTCTGAGAGAGGTAATAGCTATTAGGAAAACTACCTTCCAAGGCAGAAACTGCATTGGGCATGAGTTAACGGCTCAAGGGTGCCCCCATAAGAAGGATAAAAACAATGTTAAGTTCCCAAGAAGGAGCAGGGGGCAGCCTAGATTTACCCTCTTTAGGATTTCCATAAATGGGTTAAGTACAGATATTTTAAAATTAGATAGTATTTTATATGTTTCTATTTCAGCACATGGCATGCACGAGCAATTTGCGTGCATTCTTGGGGTAACTGCAAGTACCCAACAGCTCAGGAGCAAAATTGAGCAACTAGAAGTGGAAACGCAAAAGGTGCTTGTGATGCTAGCTGAGCAAGTGTGGGTTGATTTGTATTTTTTCGTGAGGATGACTGGATATCTCTAGTAGGAGAGAGTTCCTGGGTGGACTTGTCTATTTATTAGCAATGAGAATTCGTGTCAAAGATTCTTGTTGCATTTTCAATAGGGAATCAATGGTAACATGGGGAAAGCAAATATACCTGACCTGCTCAACCAAGGGCACTGCCAAGGGACCATGGATGTGGACAACTGGAGGCAAAGCTTTGGCATTTTGGTGGATAGCATACAGACCCACTGTCATGAGTGCCCCATTAGAGCAGTAACAATGGAGAATTTTGGAGCAGATCTCCCATTTGAGCGTTACTTGAAGTATTTTACTGAGGAGGTAAGTAAAGTAGATGTTCACCACCGGGAGATGTTCTGCGAGCAAATGTAGTTGATGTTGTAATGCACAATGCCAAATTGCTTGGGAAAGCTTGGACAGCAGTGGGGCACAAGTGCTCCCTTGTTTTTGTAGGTATTAGATGGTTGTTTTGTGGGCCATGTGACCTTGCTGCAAACATTGGAGTAATATGGCATAAACAGGGTTGAAATAATTACAGATTTATTGGAATTATTCGGTCTAGCTGTGCCACTGGATTGGGGTGAAATGCCGCCCCGCATTATGTTTTGCATCAAGTGGCGTGCCAGGGCAAGGCACGAACCCAGTGAGCACGCTTCTTTTTGAAGACTATCGTTGATAAAAATGGACAAATGGAGAAAAATATGGTGTGCATCCAACCCCCTGTATTGATGTGCCATGTGACCTTCACTACTTTCTTGTGAATGTTGTTTGGAAATCCCTGACAGCTAACTGAACCACCATTAGCATCAGAATGTACGTCAATATGCCAATGATACTCAAAGGATATAAAGAAATTGTGAGAAATTAGGTTTTTAGATGAGGGGGTATTCAAACACCTGAAGAAACTTAGAACTGCCTTATGATTTCAAGACCTTATCCTAGGTAAAAGATCAAATACCCTAAAATGGAAGCACTAACTGCCCCCCATGCGAGCTTTAGCGGGTGCTCTGAGACTATGGGCGGGATAGGGTTAGTCGACAGCCTTACACAAAGTAGAAGCCATGGGACTCTGTTGCCACCCAATAGTCCACAAATGGGACGGACTACTCTCCGACCTGACGGACCCCCACAGTGGCTTAGTCTCTCCTTCATAAGCCTCCCACAGAGACCTAAGCACCCCCTAAGACATTGGCCTCCTCCCCTACTGTCCATTACCCACAACCACTTTGAATGCTCTGCAGCGAGACAGATTCACTTCCAGATTTCTACCATGTTTTTATGTTGCGATTTCATTATACTCCTGATGCCTCATTGAATGAGGCAGTTGTGTACTGTTAATGTTAAAAACAATAAAACAGATGAAATAAAAATGAGCTGAGGGGGTAAGAGCCCACCTCAAGTAATATTCACAATCCTGGTCAGGGTGAACAACTTACGTCACTAAATAAACCTGAGCTCAACACCCTGGGAGCTATGGCACAGAGCAGACAGGCTTAACTTAGAGGCAATGTGTAAAGTATTTATGCAGCACCAAAACAGTAATAAAGTTGAAATGCAAACAATAGCTTGGATCCGATACACCAACCAGGTGTGTAGTGGTCATAGATTTTACCTTCTGACTTTAGTCATTTAAGTCCCAAACCACCAGTACACTTCTAAAGTCTTGCAGTACCTCACGGGACACACTTAGAAACTCACAGGGTGTCAGGCAGCGATTTGTTCATTTCCAGATGGCAATGATCAGCAGGGAAGTTGCAGGAAAAGGTCTCTTCTAGCGAATTGTGCCCCTGTAGCTTTAACAGGAGGTTAGTGATATGACTCTTGGAGTCCACTTCTTTATCATGGGTTCAAGCAAGAGAGCAGGTCCATCCACTCTTCTAGGCTCTTCTCAAGTCTCAGCCAGTAGGCTCACTTCCTTGCTGATCTTCTACAGGTCCAGGAGTGTTCTGAGGTGGGTGCCTGAGGATTCCATATTTATGCCTGGAACGAGCTAGTGGGCGGAAATGACTACTAGGCACGCCCTAATCAATGGGATAAAAGTTACTGGGGCCAACCCTAACCACATTGGGCATTTTCAAGATGGCATGAGTCTTCAGTCACTTTAAACATGGGCTCTGAGGACTTGTGGTATGTGTAGGGAGAATACTTTGGTAATCCTAGCGTCCTCCCACATCTAACATTAAAATCCCCTTTGGGGCAGTCACTGCAACTTCAATAAACCCAGAGACAGAAGTTTGGTAGAATAAAGCAGGGTTTTCCAGTAACCTGACACAAGAACTGTTTTGGCATCCTGCTTCCCGCCCTTTGAAGTGCACTTTAAGTGTTATATGTAAAACCCAGAAACGGACCGGTCAAGCAGGATTGGACACTGTAATGTCAAAAAAGGATGCTCACAGCTCCACCCTACATATTCGGTCATGTTCACCTCTGCCCACTCAGGTCAGCCTATTGCTTGCTTCTGGGACGCATTTTACACCCATTCACACATATGCAAATGCTAATTACTGGTTGTCAGAAGTGGGAGAGCAAATGCAAATGAGCCTCAAGAGGCTTTGGGCAGTGAAACAATTTAATAGCTATTAAAAATAGTTGTCTACATATTTTACTAGCTGTTTGGTAATCAAAATTAGCATTATTAAATGAAATAATGTAACCCAGTGTTTTCCTGTGGAATAGTCAGCTTTGCTGTAGTGAAAATAGCTTTTGGGGCTTTTCACTGTAAGGGTATATCTAACAATAAATTCCTACATGTCCTACTTTTAAATACAATGCACCCTGCCTTATGGGCAATAAGACCTACATAGCGTTGACTTATAAATATATAAAAAGAAGGTTTTGCCCATTCAGAAGGGGTTATCTTGACAGGTTGAATTTGCTGTTGGCTACTGTTCTGTTCCTGATTTGTACCAACGTAGATAATAATGCCATATTCTTATGCATTAACCTATACATGTGTGGATCAGGCCCCACGGGCCGTATATGGCTGAAAAAAACAAATAAAATCTGTTTTGAAAGAAAAAAAATGTAACAGCTAGCCTACAAATGGTAGGTTTGCAGTTATGTTTGCGCTGTCAGAGTAGCAGTAGCACAATGCGTGCTGCTGTCCAAAAGTGACATTTAACTTCCACGCCCTACACTTTGACCATATGCAGACTGAATTCCTCCTGATATCTCCAAAACACCATGGCAGGTTCAACCCATTGTAACTGGGTGAGTGGATACTCAGTGGTTTCTCTTCAAACCTATCGCCTGAAGTGAACTTATTAGAGTTAATCTTCGACAACAGCTTATTCCTCTCCGCTCATGTAAACAAAATCGCCAAGTCAGCAAACTACTTCCTCCATTCTTTCTGAAAATGAAGGAACTATCGCAAACAGCTGACATCAGCAGCTTGCGTACTAGTGATTTTGCGACTAGATTCAAACAATGCCCAATTTAAAGGTTTCATTTCAAACAACCATTGGGCTATTAGAGAAACTATTTTACTGTGGTCGCCACAAAGAAAAAGTTCAACCACATGATAGCAAGCAAGAGGACCCCAACACTACTCGGCTTGTCAAGGACTACAATGTGCTTAGCATGACACTCACAAAAAGCATGAGGAAACATTGGCACTTACTTTGTGCTGATAAGACGTTAGAACCTTTCATTTCTTCCAGACCAGAAACGACTTTCCGCAAGGGGAAGAGCCTTAGAAACGTACTTAGCCCTAGTTATCCTAGGATGGGCAATCAGGTACATTGGCTCTCGACTCACGGACTTGGTTTTTTCAAATGTGGACAGTGCACTGCGTGCAGATGGGCCAATGACAAAAAGAAGGAATTTTCTGGCCCGAATGGTCGATCTTACAAGATAAATACTAACATCAACTGTCAGACCAACTATGTGGTCTACGCAGTTGTATGCAAATGTCAATGTAGCTACATTGGCAGCACAATCAGATCTCCGAAAGACCGCATCTTAGAACACATCAGGGCGGTTAAACAGGCTGACACCAGGTACCCCGTAGCCATGCACATATTGGAATGTCCTGCTCAGGGTAGCCACAAAACCTTCTCCTTTTACGGCTATGACACCATACCCAGAGAGGTGGCAATAGGGAACTAACGTTGAGGAGAAGGGAGGCGACTTGGACTAAGAAGTGTGGAAATGGACCTAAATACAGACCACGAATTACACTACTTTTTGGGGGACTAGCGTTCATGGTCCCCACATGAGACGTAATGTTACCAAGTTGAAACAGTTTCTATTTACTCAGTACCACAATCTCCATGTGGTCTGAGAGAGGGTCCGGTTTTACCATATAACAAATGCCCTGGGCCATCCTAGTCACTCGGTCAGTATGAACCCCTAGGTAGGCCCTGCGGTCTTTCTGCAGGCCTTTTGTTAAATTGACCAGAGTTCTGCCATTTTTCTGAACAGCAGGCTCTAAGCCTGTCTGACTAAAAATCTCAGCCAGCTTCTCTCTGCGAGGCTCTTCTGCTCCTGACTGGATAGCCCCCACCCTACCCGTGTGTCTCAAAGTTCACTGTCCCTTCCTCTGTCCTGTCGACAAATAGCACACCACATCCTGGGTCTGAACATGAGAATAGAGAACTTCCCACCACAAAGACGTCAGGCCGGGGTGATGAATGTGGCAACCAGGACATTGCTATATATTTTATTCCTTACATTACATATTTTCTGCTTGCCCTATGCAATTTACGACGAGCGCTTGGTCTGAGAACATAACCTTTCACCTAGTCTATGTTCCGCATTTAACTGAAGAAGCACGACACGTCTGATAAATGTGCGAACTGTGGCTATAAGTGACGTAGGTAGGGCTGACGTTGGAATAAGCACTTCTGCTTCAGTTCCCAGCACTAAAAGGTATAAAAGACGAGTCCACGGAGTTCTCGTCGGACTACCCCACCCCTGTTGGTAGGATGGCAGGCGGGTGTGGGTTTTCCCCAAGAGCTCTTGTTTTTTGTTTTATTAAGATACAATTTAATTTGCCAATATAATTGCTGTATATGCTATTTTGTCTCTAAATTGGTGTTTTCTTATTGAGAATTTAATGCTTATATTACATTTGCAAGGCTGCTTTCTTTTAGGTTTAAACGTGAGTATTCTCTGCATTTTAGATCAAATGTGTTTTGCATTCTGAGAACATTTTCCTTGATTTAAATGATGTTTTTCATAGTTCATTTATAAATGTGTCTTTGAGGTTTTCTGAAGTGTCTCTCTTCAAACTATTTCAATGCCTTCTGAGTCCTATTGAGAATTATGTAATAATGCCTTCTGTTTGGTAAGACTCTCTATGAATGCGAGGTCACTATATTTTGTATTCTGTATTTTAAATGCCTTTTTCTTGAAGATGCACCTTCTAAATAAATCTGTTAAACCTTTTGGCTTGGTTTCCATGGCTCACACATCTGTTTCCTTCATTTTAGTAAGAGCGTTCCTGCGCACCCTGCCTCAAGTTAAGCTGCCCTTTTGTCCCTAAACCACTCCCTCGAACAGCTGGCAAGGGTGCCCCCTAGCCCCCCCCCTAGCCCCCTAAAACGCTCCCTCCAACATCTTGGTGCCGTGACTCGGATCAGCAGTGCCAGCTGACAGGAGACCACCCTTCGTGCCTCTTTCCTGACTGAACCACAGAGAACAGCACTCGGGTAAGTTATTTTTGCTGCCTGATGTGCTGTCTTTCTGGGAGCAGCGGGTGAGGGCGACCGTGGGACATCTGTGTTCCTTGTTTCAAGTTGTCCTGTCTAACTGGTCTCGCTTATTAAAAGAACATTCCCAAAATGAGGAGCGGTGTACGTGGTGAACTCTAAGCCAAAGGGTGACGATAGGAAGTTGTTTGAATTATATGTTTTTCTTTTTATAAATAGACATACGTTGTTACGGTGCCTCTCTGAGCGCCAGAGAGGAGTCTCCGTCTAGGATTGACGAGGTAGGGAGGATTGCGTCTAGCATCTTCCAGTGATTATTTTGTTTTATCATTGTTATGAGTGGGGTTTTTATTTTCCGTGCCTCTCTGACAGCCTCTGTCTAAGGGTTGACAGGGCAGGGAAGATTGCGTCTGGCATCTTTCAGTGTTCAGTTGTATGGTTTTATAAGTAAATATATGGAATTCCTCTGTCCAGTTGCAAGAATTAGCAGGGACGGGAGGATTGCTCTCAGTCAATAGTCCTGAGAAAGAAGACGAATACCGTAGCTGTCTAGCTAACAGATTTACGATTTCCTCTTGTGTGAAAAGGAAGAAGTTGGTTTCCCGGGATGTATTGGGTATTGTATTTTCGCTGGTTATAAGCATTTTTCTGTGTTTTCCTTTTCTTGTGAAGCAGTAAGGTATAAAGCGCTTTTATCGCCTTCAAATGGTCAGAAATACGCAATTGTTGTTTAAGAGTTCCAAGCATTAAAGCATATGAATTGTTTTCTTTTTAAAGTACATATATAAAATGTTCATTAATTGCTATGCACCTTTAGGACTTTGTGTTATTCGCTAGTGTTTTCCTATGTATATATATATATATAGGGTTTTGTTCTTTTTTGCATTGACTAAGTGTTGCAGCAAAACATTTTGTGATCATTGGAGGCCACTGCCTGGTGCAGTGGCTGATCCATTAGTGAGACTATAATATTTAGGTGCATATTGATTGTCCTGTTAGATTCCTTTTTATTATATATGCATATATTGTTTGTATGAGCACATTTGTCAATTTTAAGTTGACTGGCCTTACACCAACTCAGTCAGTAAAGGGTAAAGGCCCGCTAGGTAGGATGTTGCTGTGGTCTGTAAAACACCTGACAATAGCCTTACAGACTCCCGCTAGTTATTGATGCTGTGGTCTGTAGTAATACACCAGCCCCCCCCCCCCCACCAGCTCTACAGACCCCGCTAGGAAGAAGTGCACATTTTGGGAAATTCTAGGAGTCACCTTCACTCCAACAACTGAAGTAAGAAGTATCAGCATTACCACTTATAGAATTACGTTCCCCAGGATCAGCCAATACCCCCTGCCCCTCCTGACCCATGTGGCGCAGCACCACATTTAATTAGCACAAGTCACTTTCAGATAACTGACCACGTTATGCACAACAACATACACCGAATTGTTGAAATACTTCCTCACATTTATATTTTGAAGTCTGTACTTTGCGACGGGAGGTTGCGTCTGGCGTCTCCCACTTTGTGCCGCAAATACGTGTGTATGGGGCCTGGCAGCAGCCAACGCCTTTCAAACCTCTTTCTCTTCATTGTAAAAAAGTGTCCTTTGTTCTCCGCCTTTCTTAGTTGCATGCAGTGTACTCTAATAGCTATACTCTATTTCCTTCTCTCGGTCTGCATTTTGCGTCTCTCCCTCTCTTATCTGGCTTATGGGCCTTTCTCATCTCTTTCTCTCACAGTGTTACCACAGGTTTTCACTACTGTTTAGCGAGATCTTATATATGTAGGAGTACTTCTCTCTTGTGCACTGCAGTGAGAGGTGATTAGCAGGAACATCTGGGTACGTGCCAAGCACACCCACTTTAACTGAGACAGGTTCAATTAGAGACCACGCAACTGGTGCGCGGTGCATCCAGTGAATACTGTGTCTAGCTTCCAAGTAGCTGCCTTCACGACTCTTAGTTACATCTTTTTTAGCACGTTTTAAATAGGCTCCCCTATTTTAACTCCTTATACCCTGAATGAAGTACATTCAGTTCCTTGACAGTCACACCTCACGCTTCACATCTTCCCTTTCTGGCGTGCTTGGACTATTAGTAATGAAGGCTCCCACTTGAATATTCAGTCAAGTGGTAAAAAGATGGGGAGGAAGGCTTTCGCATGCATTTCTCGCCGCAACACACCGCAACCTTTTTACGTTTTCTGGTTGCTATTATGCCCTAGACTTGGCCCAGCGTCAAATGATAGACAAGCCACACAAAAGATAAAGTGACATAATAAGGTGAGGTCAAGGACTGTCATCCCTTACCGCCCTGAGCCCAATGAGAGAAAATGTACTACCAGGTAAAATGGAGCTATTCCCTTTGAAATTTTTGGATCATAAGCTTAACATAGTACATACAATGTTCTGTGGCCCACAATGTTAAAAGACTAAAAATGCCATCAATATAAGTAATATAGTTTCCTGGCAGAAAAGAAAATACTTCCAGTTTCAAATGCACATGAATATCTCTCTATTTAGATGACCAATTATAATTCATAAAAGAATTTCTCATTATAGACCTGATGAATATCTTTACGCATCCATATTTCAATGCACAGAATGCAAAGGCCGACCAGGTCAGCTAGATTCACACTGAAGATTACACCAAATATTGCAGTACTGAGCAACTAAGTACAGAATAATTTACTCCTACCTGCGTCCAATTTAACGATAGAGCAAGCAGTAAAAAGTGCTACCCCTCCAGGCACAAGCAGTAGCCCGAATGCAAGCACCAATCCAGGAAGTGCAGCTACAAAGCACGGAGTTAGGTAATAGAAAAGAGTTTGAAAGTGTGTATCGTGGTAAAGGAAGTTAGTGACACTAGACTTAGAGTAACGTAAATGTCAGAGCAGATGGTGCATTAGACAGAAGATTGGAAGTAGCAAGTTAAGACTTATCTCTTCCGATTTCTTGTGCACAAAGAGGGGAGATAAAATCATGGAGTGGAATGCATGGTTTGACTTCATGGTCACACGTCAAATGCTGCGGGGTCTGATCAGCCCTTCATCATTCTGAGGTGGATGAAATGAGTACCATTGAGTTGGGGAACAATGAGATCTGCTGTTTAGCATCAAAATACCATTCTGAGTGAACGTACGCTTTACAAGTAAGCCATGTTATTTTACAATAAGTTATATTTATTTTGCATATTACAATTAAATACAGCGCATGTTTTTAGATATTAAGTGGTGCTGAAGGGTTAATAGATTTTTTCTTGGGCTGCCTTCAGAAGTGGCATTCCTGGCAGACCACAGATTCTGGGCGTTGAGCCAGGCAGGAAAGGGACTTCCGGTGGTTGGAAATGAACATAAGATTTAGATGAAAGATATGTATGTGTAAGAATAGTTGGTCTGTGGAAGTGAACAAGAGAGAGATAAGGTGCGTAGAATCACACAATTTGGTAACGGGGTAGCCGAGATTTAAAAAAACACACACAAAAAACAGTGTAAAGAGTGTTTCAGGTTTCACGTTGTGCAGTTTAGTGACGGAATATGTATGTGTCTATGTGAGAGGAGGTAAGGAATACGTTTTTGGATATGCACAGCTGTGTGCAGCCTTCAAAATATGAAACAACCAGAGATTCGTAGGAATAGATTACCACAGGTAGCCACCACACCAATTTCAATGTTAAAGGACGGTATGCATGGAGTAAGCAATGCTCAGTATTACAATGTTGTCAGAATAATAGGTGTGGATTTAAAGAGGCCTTTTAAAAGTACAGTTGCAGCCTTTAGAGGTGGTTGCATATATTTTTCAGTAAATATTACAATGTTCTGACAGCCACCTAATGCCCCATATCCTCCTCACTGAACAATTAATATATGTATAAGACACATCAACTAGACCTAACAGTGACATTCAAATTATGAAAGAAGACATATTTGCATAAGTTAACACGCACTACGAAGTTTCTGTCTTCTCAAGCATTCAGGTGGAGGAGGAAGGGCCCCATCATCCCTGAGCTCTGACCTATCAGTCCTGGAACACAGATTTTATTGTGTTTCCATTGACTGTCCAAAGAGGAAGAAGACGGTGATCAGCTGCAACAGGAACACCGCCATCTTCACAAGCAGATGTATATATAGAATGGCACTAGGTATATTGCATTCTTGAAGGGTTTTGACTATTTGAATGGCGCAAGGAGAAGTGCTGTTTTAATATGTGTATCTAAATGAAATAATGTGTATGTATTTTAATGTTTTTCATTCCTAGGTTCTTCAGAGTTGGAGAGAATATTGTTGTAAAACAAATTAAATTGTAAGGTGGAATGTGCTAAAATGCATTCTAATGCAGTGCATTCGCCAGGGACTACAAAGGATAGGAGTAATAGGAATAGTAGTAATGTTGTGTTTATATTATGTTTATGTATTGATCATTAGTAATGAATATATGCCAATACAGAAGGATAGTGTGCATTGAATAACAGTGCTTCATATTGTAATGTCTCAAGGATACAATGTGTACAGATTTAAATATGTCTTTTAATATATAGGTGCAATCTTTCAGGGTGTTTGAAAACAGGTTTCAAGGTATAAAGGATTGGCGCAAAGAGATGTGGAATTTAACGAAATATCTACTTGTCCATGGGCCTGGATGCTTCTTAAAATTACTTGTTCTGTAACAAAATACACTTGTCCCTTTTGTGCCATGTAATGCAGCAACAAATTATGGGAGCAATATTCATTATATAAGAGCTCTGAAATAACCTCTCTGATTATGCTAGGGCTCCTTCCATAGTAGGCTTTGAATGTTAACAATTCCCTTATGTGGCCACATTTCCACAGATCTACATACTGGGGCTGAGGGTATTTTCGCTTGAGCAAATGTACACCTGCATATTTGCTCATGCTTAAATGCAGTTCACAAATATTTTCTAGGTGTACTATTTCTTGGCCTACTTCTTTAGTCTTGTAAATTCACAAAAGTTGTATATCTGCACATAATCCAAGGACATGGGTGCACTTTATTTAATAATTGGGCCCCTAATTAGGTCTGGCGTTAACAATGACCTTGTATGTTTAATAAAATGTTGTCGCTCTCTCTCTTGGCTAGCTTCACTGTGAGTGACTTCATTCTGTTCTCTCACAAGGAGCATATCGACACAGTTACTTTATTCAGTGCCAGGAACTACTGTGCAATGTGTGATTTTTTTAGATCAAAACAATTTTTGCTTTTTGCAAATGCTTGTTTATTTTTATGTTGCAAAGAAATGGTACCTACCATATTCCAGTAGCTTAGCGAACTGTTTTTGCATTTTCTTTTTATTTTGAAAGCAAAGAATTATCAGTCTTGCTTTCAAGCTTCTGCAAATATTTGCATCTAATGGGAGAGCATTCTGAGAGCAGTATACATAGCCTCACATTGCTAAATATTGAAAAAGTGTTTACACATTTTTATACTCTAACCACTGTCAGTAGTGCAGTCTGAGCTTACAACATTTATTTAGAGCGCTCACCCCAATAATAAAGCCTTTGCATTAATGGACAATAAATACAAGTTTGAACAGCATTAGCACATGGATACAAATATTACCTTTATTGCAGACTATGCCTTTCCCTGATCTATAATGTGGTACTGTAAACTGGCAGCCAAAGGGTTTGTGCTGCAGGGGGTTGGGCCTACTTGTCCCAAGGACAAAATACGCATGCAAACTTGTTACCCTTGACCTCAAACAATATGTCCTGGGCGTGGGGCTATAGGAATTCCACATCCCTGGGCACAGTTTGACAACTATGAGTGTTTTGATTCCTAAAGGTGTTACTGTGACAGAGATTTTCATCTGTGTTTGCTGTTGGGACAAGCTATAGTACACTGTTTTAATTCTTCTTTTGCTTCTAGAGATAAATGAATTTCTTTGTAAAGTCTTGTACAGGGACGCCAATATAATTTTTAGGTTCTTTCCTCCATTTGGAGTTCCCTCCTTACCTCAGCTGGCCAACAAATGCAGCGTGCATCATTAATAGCTCAACTATTGCTAGACATGTTGCTACCAAAGTTTCAATTGTAGAATGTGTTGCACACACCTCCTCCAAGGACTTTGTATCAATTGGTAAATAATTTATTGATGCAGATGCACAAAAAGGAATAGCATTAACTGGTTGTGAGTACACAATGGTTCAGATTGCTTCTACTACACATGATATCATAATATGAAGATAAAGGATGATGTACTATGACCCTAAGTATATTATTGAAAGGGCTGGGTGGAAGAAAAGGAAGAAGGCAACAGGGGAGGATGTATGCAAAAAGAAAAGGAATACGGTTAGGCCCAAATGGAAAGATATATGTTTACCAACGATAATGATGGCTCCCATGGCCCGTCTTTTTCATGGTTCATCACATGTAGGACGTGATGGAAAGATCAGACTGTTTTCCTTATGCTGTATTTCCACTGCCCCAGGCCATTTCATTCCCCACATTAAATGGACTTCATCAACATACCCCCCCTACTCAAACTACAAGTATGTGTTGGTTATTGTGTGCATGATCAGCAAATGGACTAAGGAATGCCAATTCAAGAACAGCAATACACAAACTATTGCCAAATGCCTCCTGAAAGAGTTCATATCGCACTTTTGAGTACCTATGCTTTTGGCTTCTGACAATGGACCGGCGTTCATCTCACATGTGATTGAGGGGTTGTGCAAGGGGCAAGGAGCCACACAGAAACTACATGTGTTCCACGGAAACAACCAAGTGGGAATGGTATCCCAAGCTTATCCTGAAGGGTTGCAAGTGCTGCACAGCAGAGAAAGGAAGAGTGTGTAAGCGGACCCTAACAATACATCAACTAAGAGCGTCTGGTAACATCAATGCCCCAACCCCTCAGTCTACAAGTTGTGACAACGAGACATCTTTACTTTATTTATCACTTTGTTTTCTTCATATTGAAAGTGCCTAAGTAATAGAAGTGCTTGTAACCTCTCAAATTACTTGAAGACAGGCACCAACGGTTACTTTTTCTGTTTACAGGTATTATCTCTGAGGCTCTACATTATTCCACAGCAGACTTTTTTGAAAAGAGTAAAAGTACAGCAGAAGATAAGACATTCTTCCAACTAGTCACACTAGCCACACGTACCAACAATTGGAACAATGCCTCAAGACTTGCTCAAAACTTTCAGAACAATTAGAGAAAATGACCATGGGTGCTACTAGCAGCATTGACCCCCATTGCTATAGTGACTAAGCTCCTTATAGTGTATTGTGATCACAGTGTTATACCTGAGATACTGCTAAAATGACACAGAGAAATTGTACCAAATTGAATAAATAGCCATTGATAAAGATGGGACAGGGGGACAGTTGACAGGGCAGGATATTATGTTTGCACACACCGGCCTACCGACACAGAAAACAGCATGTGTTACAATGTCATACCTGTCTCTAAATACGTGGGTTGTGTCCTAATGTACAATATGCTCTTCAGTCAGCACACCATGTCCGTAGGAGTTGCACCTCCTGAGAAAAGCATAATTGGCAAAGGGAGAGCAAGCCCGCTACCATTACCAAATACCTGAAAAGCCTGAAAGGTCTGCTGTAAGGATTTTGTTCAAAGAATGAACAAGAGGAGGGAATGAGAGAGGGTCCGGTTTTACCATATAACAAATGCCCTGGGCCATCCTAGTCACTCGGTCAGTATGAACCCCTAGGTAGGCCCTGCGGTCTTTCTGCAGGCCTTTTGTTAAATTGACCAGAGTTCTGCCATTTTTCTGAACAGCAGGCTCTAAGCCTGTCTGACTAAAAATCTCAGCCAGCTTCTCTCTGCGAGGCTCTTCTGCTCCTGACTGGATAGCCCCCACCCTACCCGTGTGTCTCAAAGTTCACTGTCCCTTCCTCTGTCCTGTCGACAAATCGCACACCACATCCTGGGTCTGAACATGAGAATAGAGAACTTCCCACCACAAAGACGTCAGGCCGGGGTGATGAATGTGGCAACCAGGACATTGCTATATATTTTATTCCTTACATTACATATTTTCTGCTTGCCCTATGCAATTTACGACGAGCGCTTGGTCTGAGAACATAACCTTTCACCTAGTCTATGTTCCGCATTTAACTGAAGAAGCACGACACGTCTGATAAATGTGCGAACTGTGGCTATAAGTGACGTAGGTAGGGCTGACGTTAGAATAAGCACTTCTGCTTCAGTTCCCAGCACTAAAAGGTATAAAAGACGAGTCCACGGAGTTCTCGTCGGACTACCCCACCCGTCTGTTGGTAGGATGGCAGGCGGGTGTGGGTTTTCCCAAGAGCTCTTGTTTTTTGTTTTATTAAGATACAATTTAATTTGCCAATATAATTGCTGTATATGCTATTTTGTCTCTAAATTGGTGTTTTCTTATTGAGAATTTAATGCTTATATTACATTTGCAAGGCTGCTTTCTTTTAGGTTTAAACGTGAGTATTCTCTGCATTTTAGATCAAATGTGTTTTGCATTCTGAGAACATTTTCCTTGATTTAAATGATGTTTTTCATAGTTCATTTATAAATGTGTCTTTGAGGTTTTCTGAAGTGTCTCTCTTCAAACGATTTCAATGCCTTCTGAGTCCTATTGAGAATTATGTAATAATGCCTTCTGTTTGGTAAGACTCTCTATGAATGCGAGGTCACTATATTTTGTATTCTGTATTTTAAATGCCTTTTTCTTGAAGTTGCACCTTCTAAATAAATCTGTTAAACCTTTTGGCTTGGTTTCCATGGCTCACACATCTGTTTCCTTCATTTTAGTAAGAGCGTTCCTGCGCACCCTGCCTCAAGTTAAGCTGCCCTTTTGTCCCTAAACCACTCCCTCGAACAGCTGGCAAGGGTGCCCCCTAGCCCCCCCCTCCTAGCCCCCTAAAACGCTCCCTCCAACAAGTCTTCTGACTTGTTTGTGATGTGATCTCTATCTTACTACTACTGTTGAGTTCGAACTGAAGTTTTGAAGTCTGCTTCCATACGCTTACGTGCAAGCTTACCTAGGACTACACGTCCTAACATGGTTTTGATTTCCTCATCACTATAGGCTGTCACTTGGGGTGCTCGTGTGTTCACTAACCATCTATCATGCTCCTTATACCTGTTCTCCTATCCCCTCGGATTTAGGATTCTACTGTCACAACCTCTCTTCTTTACTCTGGAACCGATATGCTTACTCTGGCACCGATGTACTTACTGTGTATGTTTAACTATCTTAAGGTGACCCACAGGATTGTGTAGATCCTCTGGGCATACAATATATGTGTTATTTAGATTTATGATAATTATTATTCTGTACCGTTCTACTTAGACGGTTGCAGCACACACTGAACTCAGGAATCCCTTTCCCTTGACTCTCCTTTAATGTTGCCTTAGAACTCTACTACTAGAGACCCCCTTTTTTCTTAGATTTAAATATTAAATAACTTATTGTTTCAGGTAATTTATATCCAGATGGATTTGTTACCCTAGGGATGGTTCACCCACTTTCCGTTTATTACATTTTTCCCCTTTACATTCCTAAACTTGCTGTGGACACACCATTACATGGGGGCATCAGCATTGTTTACCTTCTCCAAACCTTTTTTCTGTATGCACACAGCGATAATCGAAATTGTATTTTCAGATCCTTATTGGATGCACACAGCTACAATCACTTTAATTTGATATGTTCTTTGCTCCTTCTCGGGGCCGTTATTTGCCCATCACTATCTCTGTTATTAAGCCGGATGCTGAGATTAGACACTACAAGATGGCAGACGGTATTTGTTTTATTACTATGCATTAGCCCATTGAGCATAATGCTGATCAATCCCCCACGACCCTTGAGCTCTACATCAACACACCTCGGGGGCTGATGAATTGCCCACTTTTAACCTCTATTGATAAGCAGGGTACTGAATTTACAGTTCCAAGATGGCCAACGTCTTTGGAGCGGGTACAGTCCTACAACTGTTTACGCTCCCAGGCCTATACAAACGTGTGTTCTCCTGCGGGCCATTAGGTCTCCAGCGTACACGCCGGAAGAAGCTCTGTTCATCACAGAGGTAAGCGCCCAAAACTAACTGAATGTTCTCCTGCAATTAACGGTAGAGTGCCAATTACGCTAGATACGAGCATCTGCGTTTGGGGGCATCTTTTAAATACTCACCGCGGTGTCTGTCTACTTGCTTGTTCTGACACACTTTCCTTCGATCCTTTTTATTAGGCAAAGGTCCCGTATTAATACCGGCAAGGATATGGCTGCCGGTTATTTTCTTTAACACAACCTGCAACGAGTGGGTGCAATGCACCACGGATTTTATTTATTCATGCCTGAATAAACTTGCACCGTTACTAAATCCTCGTTTAAGGTACGTGGGACCACATTACCATATTCTCAAAGTATATAGAATATGCCCCTGCCATTTTTCCTTTGTGTGTATTCTTATATGTAATTAGGCCGTTTTCCTTTATTTACCCATCCTTAGGAACTCCTCATTGGGAAACACATCCAGGATACATATACTGTGAATAGGAGGGATTATTTCTGGACACAAGATATGTGCAGTTTTAACTATGTTTCTAACATTGGACCCTATTGAATCCCATTCGGGACGGAAATACAACCGGATTTAAGGTTGGTTTCCCGGTCAGATTTGGTCACCGTAGCACGATAAACTTGCTTTAAAGGGCTTGTTTACTTAGCATCATTTTTCTTTCTTTTTTACTCGTCTTTTTTCCCCTAGGATCTTCACGCATTGAGTATAGGTATTTTGTTTTTTATTACATACCTTCGGGTACCAGGCAACATTAAGGGGGTGTTATGTTAAACTCACTTTAGCAAAGTCACTGTTGACTGTTTAGGTTCATATGTCACAACTGGACTCACAAGGAACAAGCATGCCTTAACTCCGGACAAGAAAGAGCTCTTTCCTTATCAAATCACCAAAATTAAAAAAACAACAACAGATTTCACCATTAAAAACTCTCTCAGGCATGGCCCTAATCCTGTGGAACTCTCCCACCGAAAACAACCCTACAACAAACCTTTTGTTTAGAAAATCGCTAAAAACTCACTTGCTTCGTACGTACCTCAGTTAAACTCCACATACTGCTATATCGTCCAGAAGAAATTCACATAGTAACAAGATGGCAATCACACAAATAGCTATGTTTCCATTCCCCACTTCTTCATTATGTTAAAGTTTGACTTAAAATGATGTTGTATTTAGCTAAATGTATTCTTTGTAAAGCGTTTGGTACCACTTAGTGAGATCAGAGCCATATAAAACTGTTAAAAAAATAATGAGGTCCAGCAGATTGATGTGGAGGAATTGTTCTTGCAGAGCCCATTGACCTTTTTCATGAACACTCCCTAACCTGTCATGAACGCATCGGTGTGGATGGTGACTCGCTGCTGTGAGAAACGATCTGCCCTGTAACAGATTCTTTTGGCACAACCACTGCATTTTGGGCTGGACATTAGGCTTCACCACACTTGATCCACACAATTCCCAGATGATGGTGACAACTGTCTGGCCATATACACGTGTCCTGCACAGGACGCATGTGTAACTTTGTATTCGGTACTAAAGCAATATTGATGCCTTCACTCCCAACAGTTTTCCTACCATCACTAACTGTAGGAGGACAAGCCAACTGGTGAAGTGGAAGAAATCTTTGAAATGCCCGAGTTACAATTTGCAACTGAGTGGGTTGATTATGACTCCTAGTAAACTGTATTTGTTGAGAGTACAAGCAATACTTTTTTGGCATTTATTGTAACCTAATTTGTGCATAAGAATAACCTGTTGAGCATGGGCAAGGCATTGCACAAGGTTTGTGCTTTTAGCAACAAGTTGTCTAGGTATGGAAACACAAGGATTTGACTATGCTACCACTATGGCATGACATTTTGTGAACATGTGTGCAGAACTAATCACCCCTACGAATAGAACTTAGAAATGGTAAGGTGTTCCATTTACCACAAACCTCTGCTACTGTCAATGTGCATGATGTACATGAATATGAAAGTAGGTGTCCATTAAGTTGGTGTTGCGGTTGAGAGCTCTTAGGTCCAAAACTGATGTAGAAAAGTAGGATCTTCTTTTAAAGTCACCCCCACTTTTTGCCTGGCGTCAGTACGTTTTGACTGCAGTTTGCTGGGATCCTGCTAACCAGGACCCCAGCGTCTGAGCTCGCTCTGACAAAATGGCTTAGGTAAGTACTTTGGTACCTCCACAATTGGCTACTGGTGTACCCTTATAAGTCCCTAGTATATGTTACTCAGTTACCTAGGGCATAGGTACACCAGGGGTCTCCCATGGGCTGCAGCATGTATTGTGCCACCCGAGGGAGTCCACTTAAGCTCTCACTACAGGCCTGCCATTGCAGCCTGTCTGAGATGGTGTTTGCACCTCTCACAACAGATACAAGTTTCCTTAAATCTGAGGTCACTGCACTTAAAACCTATGTCACTCCTATGGTAGTTCCTTCAGCCCTATGGGTAGGGGGCTTGGTTATCAGAATGAAGGTGCCCCTGCATGAGCAGGACACCCTCACAAGTCCCGGAGTCGATGTTTTCCAGGCTTTGTAAGTGCGGTCAGCCATTTTAAGACATATAGTGGATATCAGTCATTATGAGAAGTCTAACTATATCATGGCTGTGCCGAACCTGGTCATGTTTGAATCAAACATGTTGGAATCATACCCCAACACCCTTTCCGGTGTTGGAGGAATGATTCCATGTACTGGGGGCTTCTTAGACGAGCCGCCTGTACTCCCGATAACAGCCTTTCAGCGTTTAACAGCAAGCTAGTTCTGCTGCCGACCACAGACACTGTTCTGCCCTCATGCTGCTGAGCTCAAGCAAGGGAAGGTAGCACAATAGGCTTCCTGTCACAGGGATGTGTGACCACCTCCCAGACAGGACTTGGTATATTGGGCTGGGGTGGGGGAGCTTTCCAGCGCCACCAAACTACATTGAAGGGCACATTTGTTGCCCTATTTGCATACACCGGTTTGAGCCAGTTCAGGAACCCTTGGTTCCCGCTCTGGCGTGAAATGGGACAAAGGACAGGGAAGTATCTTCCACTCTGTCCAGCCCCTAATCTGGGAGGGATCCCAGAGTTGTTCCAACCCTTTCCTTGGGTATTTAAGGGCTCCCGTGGGTGGGTCCTTAGATTCATTGTCTGAAACCAAGACACTCTTCGACCGCCTGGACACTTGGACTTCTCCTGGAACCGAGACTGCATTAAGGAAGACTCCTGCTGCTCCTGGTCTCGCTGTTCTGCAAGTATTCTGCCTCGTCTGTCTGTGCTTCACTCAGGATCTCCAGGGATCTGTGGGCATCAAGGACATCCGAAGTAATCCCCCTTTCAGTAAAGGAGTCTCTCCCCTGCATCCGCAGGCACCGCAACAAAGCTCACCAGTCTGCCGCGCCTGTTGTCCTACGGACTTCCCGAGGCTCAATAACACAGGTGATGGTTCTGTGGCTCTCCAGAGGCCTGACCCGTCATCCCTGCAATTTGAAGGACGATATCCCTCATTGGAGCTGCTGGGTCGGTACCCCTGTGCACCAAGTCGACTTGCTGTTGCAAAGGCTTGTTGGCTCTGCACTTCAGAGGTCTTCAGGCTACAAGAAACTCCAGCCTCCAGCATCTCATCCCTCAAAGCACAGCATCCTCCATGCATCTCCTACATCGTGGGCGTCCATCTTTGGTGAACTGCCTGAGGTCCTCTTGCAATTCCGGTGCCTTCGGCCTGTGGATCCTCTCAAGGGTCTTCTTCTGCTTTGGTGGGCTCCCCTGCTTGTTCGGGCCTGCTCGGACTCTCCTGCATTGGGTGAGTCCCTTGGACCTTGCTGGTCCCAACGATTGAAGCTTTTCGTCTTTCACGCCACTTGCGGATGCCAAGGCTTGTTGGTGCTCCCGCCGGACACCGACCACCTGGACACCGACATCCGACGTGAGACAGCTCTTGTACGGCTCCTGGTCTTCCACAGCATTGCCTGGTTCCCGCAGCGACATGGTCCTCATGAACTCGTCTGAACTTCGACAAAGGTGGGCATTGTGCATCCGTGTCTCCTGGTCACCTCCGAGTGACATAGACACCCGTCTCCTCTGCTTGCAGGTTCACCTCTTCAAGAATCCACCCTTGGATTCCACCGGACATCTTCACAGACTTCTCCAGATGCCTTTCTTACCGAATCGCCCACTGTCATCTACAAGAGGTTCCAATGTCACTTTACCCCTATGCACCCGGCTTCCCAGGTGCAGGTAACCTGGTTCCTGGGGCATCCACGGGTGGGGTGGCTCTCCAACCTTCCGTCCTCCAAAGGATTTATTCGGGGTCCTCTGGGAAGGGTCCTTTTTCTTTAAAACTGCAATGGCAACTTCTCCATTGACATCCATTGACGACTGTTTCCACTCTGCACACAGCCTCCTTGGGGTTCCTGGGTACTTACCTAGGGAGGTTCCTAGTTCTACAAGCTCTTCCAAGTCCTTTGGCCCAAGTCCTGTTCTCCTTTGCAGTTCTCATTCCACTTATTTGGTGTATGGTTTGGTCTCCCCCTGGAGACCAGTGTATATTTGTGCTACTTACCTGATTTCTTTAAGTATACTTATGTGTATTATTGAAATCTCTGGATAGGAGATATAAATACCAAGTGATAGTGATGTTTATAAATATACCTATTTTTCATAAACACTGTGTGATTCTTTCTAATCGAATCTACACTATTGATTAAATGTGGTAACACAAGCTGCTTTACACTCCTTCAAGATAAGCCTGAGGGCTGCTCTCCATAGCTACCCCATTGAGATCTTTAAGGTTATTAAAGACCACTAAAATCACCATAAGGGTTGCCTGGATTAGTTCAAGGTGCATCACTCTTTCAAGTGTACACCATATACTAAGCCACCCTCCTAAAATTGGTCTCAAGGTGTCGTCCTTTTTGGGGATGAGAAAGAAGAAAAAGTCTACACTGATGTGCTGGCACCATCTCAAGAGTCCCATTTTATAGATGTGCCTGCATCTCTTCTAGCACAAATTGCATGCATTTGTTGTTGATATTTTGAGGATGGAATGGAAGTTTAGGAGGGGTGATGTTAAACTCCAAGTAACCATGGGTGATGGTGAATAACACTTCCTGATCCAGGGTTTCCCGGCGCTGAGCAGGACAACAATCAAGCCACAAACTGCAAATGATAGCACAGGATAAGGAATTATACTTGGCTATAAAGGAAAGTCTTTAAATTCTTATGAAAGGCTAGTAGCAAATGAAACCTCCTAAGTTCCATTGGGAGAGAGTTCCACAGTTTGGGGCCTAGGTAGGAAAACGAGCGGCCTCTCATACGAGTGAGACGGAATCTGGGCACAAAAAACAGAGAAAGGCTAGCTGATCTCAGCTGTCGGGTGGGCACGTAAGGTTTGACCAGACTTTTGTATGTAGGGGGACGCCAAACCATGTTTGGCCCAGAACATGTAACATAAGGCTTTAAATGTGATGCGTTTGTTCACCTTGAGCCAATGGAGTTTATGAAGCAAGGTGAGACTGAAGCATGTCGAGGTAGCCGGAAAAGGAGGCGTGCAGCCACATTTTGTATGAGCTGAAAGAGATGGACTGAAGCTTTACCTGCGCCCAAGTACAATACATTTCCATAATCAAGTCTGGAAATCACCAACGCTTGCATTACCGTTCTTTGGGCTGCAGGTGGAATTAACCAGAGAATTTGTTTAAGCCACTTGAGAACCGCAAAGGAGGTCACAATGACCCCAGACACCTAGGCTTTGAGGGAGAGGTTGTTATCAATAGCAAAACCCAGGTTCTTAACTTTAGGGACCGGAGCAGGTAAAGGTTCCAAAGTGTCAGGCCAATGGTTAATTCCCCAAAGTTAGGGGTTGTTTCCCAGAACAAGGACCTCTGTTTTAGTACCGTTCAACTTCAAGGCATTTCTGGTCATCCACAGAGAGATATTACTCAGTCCGAGCTGGTGCACAGAAGGGTCCTGATGCTGAGCGGCTGAGAGAGAAAAGATGATCTGGGTATCATCTGCATAGGAAAAAATAGTCAGTCCTGACTTCTCAGCAATGTCTGCCAGAGGGCGAACATAGAGGTTAAAAAGGAAAGGGCTTAAAATCGAACCCTGCGGCACTCCTGAATATAATTCTACAAGATTTGACTTTGTGATTTGTGAGAAAACTTGGAACGAGCGATCTTTTAAAAAAGAGATCAGCCACCTCAAAGCCACACCCTCAATACCTGAAGCTTCAAGACGATCTGCCAAGATGGAATGTGACACCGTATCAAATGCCGCACTCAAGTCCAGCAGAATGAGAGCTGCCGTACCTCCGCAATCAAGCTGCTGCCTGAGATATTCAGTGACCCCAAGCAGAGCAGACTCTGTGCTGTAGCCAGACCTGAAGCCAGAATGTGACGGATGAAATAAATTGTGCATTGCAACAAAAGAGGAGAGTTGGGAATTGATGTGTCTTTCCAATACCTTAGAGAAAACAGAAAGGAGGGATATTGGGCGGTAATTTGACCAGCAGAGAGGATCAAGACCGGTCTTTTTCAGTAAAGGAAGCACAAGAGCGTGTTTCCACTTCTGAGGCACGGGACCTGAGCTTAGAGAGGTATTAAGAAGGTTAAGAATCACAATAAGGGCCGATTCATCCAGAATTCTAAGCTTAGATGGGTGAAGAGGGTCGCCAGACTTGATAGTTCCCAGTAAAGATTGAAGTGTGGCCAAGTCCAGTGGAGCCAAGCCCTGATTTGTCGAGGCTCATCAGAAGAAGATGCCTGGGAAGATTTGTCAGCCTGGTCCACATTTAAAGTAACAGGAAAGGTAAAATTACCTTGATGGGATGTGTCCAAGTCGAGTTGGCAGTGAATGGACTCTGCTTTATTAAGGAACAACGTCGCTAGCTCGTTACATTGATGTTACGAAAGTGAGGGAGGAGGCAGGAAAGTACTAGCTGCTGAAAATTCCTTCACGACTTTGAACAAAGTTTTCTGGCAGTGTTGGGAATTCGTGATTCTTTCCGTAAAGAAGGTGGCGCGAGCATATCTACAGAGATGATTGTGTTAACTTTTTTTGAGCCTGTATTCATTGCATCCTATGTACATCGAATGTTGGCACTGGTAATAAGTTTACCCTCTTCCACCACCTTGTGATCCCTTTTTTATATGCATCTCAGAAATGTTCCATTAACTGTTCAACCTCTTCCATATGCACTTTTCATACCTCACTAGCAGGTCCACAGAACGGGCAATACACCACTGCATTTATGCGTTACAGCCATGTGTTTACTTGTTTTATCAAGCTTTTTGCTTTCCTTGACAAGGTGTTCTCCTGTACCCTGCATAAGTAGTCTTTTTTATGGCAGTATGTACCACAAGAGAATGTGAAGGCATAGTTTTTACAACAGGTAGAAACCGCCTCACCCCTCAACCCTCCTCCCCCAGATTTAGATAAAGTCACACTGAGAGTCATCCTCTGTCTCTTTAGCGTGTACCTGAACTCTGCGGTGTGCTGCTGCCTCTTAAATGACAGCATGAGAAGTAGACGTTTTGGAGGATGGCAATGGATACAGTTATTGGTACGTCCTCTATATTATTTGCTCTGTGATCTTGCTGTGCATCTTCCCGTTCGTCAGTTGGCCCTGGTACTTAGTATGTCAGAGACTGGTCTACATAACAGTTCTCATTTGATACGGAATGTACAGCATGTATTAGAGCAAGGGTCTTCAAACTGAGGGGCGAGCCCCCCTAGGGGTCCTCAAGTGATCCCGGGGGGGAGGGGGCGCCAGGCTCTGGCCAAAAGAAGCATTGTGCTGATAACAGTGCTTTGTTTTCAGCAGACAAAAATGAGCGACAGTAAAACGCTCTGTAATGGGCCATCGCTAACATCTTTTGTCGTTTACATCCTGGCTGGGAGAAGGTGCCAAAGGGAAGGAACTCCAAATATTCTTCAAAACTCCCACCCCCATTTCTAATGTTCACACTGTGGATACTTATACACGTTAGTAAGGCCTGCCTGACCAGAACAGTATGTTTGGCAATCATGTATTTGACCGCATTTTTAAAACAGTAACAGAACTTAACTGCAATATTTAAATAAATCTAGACATATTGAAACATTGCTAGTCTAATAGAATAATTGCGAAACTTTTTGTTGGGGGGGCGCCCGGTGATTTCTTTTTTTTTCCGGGAGGGGGGTGGGGGGGGCATTAAAAAGTGTGAAGACCCCTGCATTGGAGGCATTTGTGTAATGGTAGGCTAGCTGTGACATCTGATGTCTTACTTCGGTATTGGAGGAGCGTTAATTTCCTCTGAAGCTGCTTCCTGAAACGTAGACCTATGCTTCTTTGGGAGAGGCAGTCTGTCCTATTGTGGTTAGTCAACAATAAGGCCAATCTTACAATCAATGTATAAGGATCTGCATCTGTGTCATCGGTGTCCTCCTGCTGAAGCCTTTGTAGACTGGGTGCCGAAGACTTGTTTGGCATCATCTTGGCTCTAATTTCCTTTCCTTGAACTCAAGCTTTCTAGTGTATTGAGGATGTCTTACAGCAGCAAAAACTGTTAAGCCTTTTTGGGGGCCAGTTCTTGAGATAAGGCATGGCGATCTGGGGGACATTCCTTTCAGTGTAGTCAAGACTCATCTCAGTGAGAGCAGCAACAACTTTTTCAAGGCTGGGGAAATTGCACCCGGTCCTCAGTGCTAATATTTGAGACTTGAGACAGGGTCTTAGTCTTATGTGTGGAATTTGCGGTTGTCCTTCAGGATTCTGCCCCTAGAGAGTTGGAGTATTCAGGGGAAACAGATTAGGTATACACTTCAATTGGCGCTTTGGGGTTCTGGAGTGTTCACGTTCAAAGCCCTCAAAGTCCTCGGTCAAAAAACTCAGTGGAGTCCTGTTGCTGCATCTCTGTGCACTGCGACTAGCTTCAGTTACTTCAGTGCACAGGTTTTCTTGGCTCTAAAGGCATTACAAGCCAAAGAGGTGACTTTTTTGTGTTCTCTTTGGGGACCTAGGTTACAGACTTGCAGCTAGTCTGACCATGTAAGCTCACTTCTAGGGGGAGAACTTTAATAGAATATTTTCCGTAATCTCCCTCCAAATGAGTCATTCGCATGCGACCTGGTTGTGGTTTAGTCGCAGTATTCCAAAATTCCAGATGTCTGCCATTGAAAGCTTTTTTCAGTGCCTAATGGTAATGAAGAAATCAAAATATATCCAAGCCAGACAGCGGAAAAAACACAAAATGAGCTGGAGTCTGTGTTTTGAAGTAATGCAGGCTTAAGGGTTGCTACACCAGTCACCTCGAGCCAAACACTAGATAGCAGAGTGTGCACAGAATTTTATCTACAGCTACACATGCTACAAACCGATAAATAGAAGGCCGACGATGTCCAAAATTAATTTCTGGATATTTGATTGAAGATGGTATAATGTTTTTTGCTTTTTCTGAACTGTTAATCTTGCAATTGTACACACTGATTATTACAGAGTCTACAAAGTTTATTTTTCTTTCTTTGCATGATTGTTTCAAGATGTAGTATATACAGTAGTTTTAAAAGCTTTACCTTTTTTTTAGCTTTCCAGTTTAGCCACTCCTGATCTCACGCCACTTAGCAAATTTGTGCCTGTTAAGTGTGTAAAGGTAAGGACTCTTCAAAAGTGATAAATTAGACTATCATATTTATCGACCTTTGGAGCATAAAGAGGGTCTAATTTGGTTACAGAACAAGTTTTGTTAGTTTGCATCACAATGTGTTTTTGTGCTGTCACTTAAAACCTCTGCCATTTTGTCTTTGGATATAATCTTAACTTTCTCTACAATGGCTTGGAAATTCCTTATGTTTCTACCTCACTGATGTATTATTACCAGATTTCAGAAGTGAGAGAACTTGTCACTCAGAAACTGCTAAAAATCCACATTTAACACCTTGATGCATCCACACCTTTCAGAAATGTCTAGTGCCAGTTTATTTCGGTTAGCTAATGATCTCTTGCCTAATGACAACACAAGATAGGTCATCATTTTTTACAATTCTTGCCATCAATGGTTCCCTCACAGATATTTTCTTTACTAGTGCTAGAAAAGCATGTTCTAATATCCCTTAGTTCTACCTTGCAGCATCAGTGTATCTAATGGCCTTTCCAGCATGATTCACCACTTCTCTCACATGCAGCCAATGCAACCCTGATCTACTGCTTTTGCACAGCCAGTCTTTGATGTAATCTGGGATACCTTGAATCAGTTTCATCAAATGAAATAGATCAAACGTCTGGGTTTTTAAGAACCTGCCACGTTTCCCAATTTAGGAACGCTGCCTCATATCCTCTTGCTTGAAACATCTCTTGGTCATGCAATTCGATGGTTACATCCAAGCCTTATTTTGGCCCTTCTGAAGTCTCCAGTAGTGCTTACTGCTATGCTAATGTAGTACGGTTACATTTTACAGGAGGGAGGGTGGTATGAACATCTCATATCCTGTTAAGGTGGCAAATTATATTCTTCCCAAAAGCATACATTCCAAATTTCAGTGCCAACCAATGTATTCCCAACAAAGGGTTTCTGATGCATCATGCACATTAATAGTCTACACAAACTTGAGCTACATTATGAATATAAACTGATTTTACTTTCATAGAAGCTGACCAATACATCGGCTAATTGGACAACCTGAATTTAAAACAAAATTAAATAATTTACTTACATGTGTCTTATTTCCAAATGAACAGCAAGAAAATAAGAAATGTGTGCTTGTGTTATAATGCAAACAGAGTAAGACAGGTGCATTTGAAAGTAAATCAAAGTTTCAGTGCCCCTCATATTATGCAAAGTTAAACTCAAGGATTCACAGTCTCAGACAAAATGTAAAACACATTTTTTTTATATATGACTCATTGACCTGTGGGTGGGGGAGGATTGAGGAGTCAACCTAATTGCGAGTAAAACAGAGGGAAAAGATGGGGGTGGCATTTGGGATTGTTCACTTAAGTTCCAATAGGAATTCAGTGGCAAAACACCGAGTGAAATACAGCATGCAAGTGCAATGAACTCATATGAAACAGCATCAACAACATACCCTAAACAATTCACTACTTAAAGTTTTTACTGTAAAACAAAACATTTGTATTGGAGCTTTAAATACAAGTTACCTTTGGTGATGTTCTTTCTGGGGGGATACTCTATTTAACCACAGATTACTAACCTTTTGAATTCCCTCAGCAATCATAGTGAATCCAATACTTTTGCAGCAAATGCTCCAGTGTGTCGGTAGGTTAAGCCTCCTGACTTTGCACCCAGAGCTTAATTTGTAAAAGAATAAGTGCTGGTGCCAAAATGTTGTCAGAAGGCCACAGCCAGTGCCATCTAAGGTCGGGGTCTCAAATACCAAGACTGAGTTGTCTTGATCCCACCTCCTGCCTCTTAAATCCACTCACCAAACACTTCCTGCCTCCTGATATCACTCTTGTAGGTGCTTTTTCATTCCTACTTTCTCTTTTTGTCTCTCTTGCTCTAGATCATAATTTTGTTGAGGAAAAACATGTGCCGGTCCGTAAAAATGAGTGCTGGTGGGTCCCACCTGCAACCACCGTCTCAAATTAAGCACTGTTTGCACCACCTCTAGAAGTGACAGCACGAAGCTGTCTATAGGTGCCACCCTTGCACACCCATGTGCGTTCTCTTTTGATACTCTTCCGTGGCCTCGGACACAGATCAACCTTGACAGATGGGCAAACCTAACTTGAGACCTTTTTAGAACCCTTAATGGCCACTCCACAGAACAGTGAGGAGGTAGGGTGGTGAAGAATTTGTTGTTAGAGTATTCACCGGAAAGAGCATTATCAAAGGTAACTTGTTTTTCTGATAGATAGTTCTAACTGCACATTCTTCACCTTTTGAATAGACACCAAAGCAGTACCTCCCAAAAGGTGGAGGGTCTGAGGAGTCGGGTTACACTAGCAAGACTGCCTGAATGGCAAACTTAAACCTGGTAAGGTGTGTGTGGGCGCCCATGTAGCAGCTGGGCAGATATACATAGAAACACGTCTAACCAAACCCTTAGTTGCGTCTTCGGTGGAATGAATCTCGAAGGCCCTCCTCAGGAGGCTAATTCTTGGCCAGGGAATAACAGTTTTATGCACAGGAAGATCCATCTGGAAAAGGTTCACTTCCAAACCACCCTTCCGTTCTTGACACCGGCTAATCCAACAAGAAAGCTTGTTGTCCACCCGATACTCCTACGTTTATGTAAAACTAAGGACCTTCCTTGGATCCAACCAATGAAGTCTCTCCTCCCTAGAGGCATGTGGTGGAGACAAAAAGGTGGGAAGCATGATGGACTGTCCCACCTGGAAGCGCGATATCACTTTCAGTGGAAAAGATGACTGTCCCAAGCACCAGCTTCTCTAAAAAGAAGGAGGTATAAGTAATCACAGTAAGGAAAATGGTCTTAATGGTCTGCATTACAAAGGTTGACTTAAACAACAAAGGTCAGACAGGCAAACTTTTTATAGTACCCACAGAAAAGCCTTGCCAGGCCATTGACATAAACATCAGAACATCAGATGGCTTAGCCTGAAGAGGGTCAGCCTGATAGTTCTCACACCAGGCAATGAATTTTACCCATCAACCAAAATAAATTGATTTCGTAACTGGGTGCTGAGCCAACAGAATAATGTCCATCACTTCTGCGTGCAAGTCAAACCAACCCAGTTGGTTTTGCGGGATCGCTACACATGGTGTAATTAGCTGTGCAGGGTTGAATGCAGAACCTTGCCATACTGTTGAAACAGGAGGCCCTTCAGAAGAGGTAGAATGAATAGAGGGCAAAGAGTATCACACTCTCCTGGGCCAGTGAAAAAGTTACTTACCTTTAGTAACTATATTTCTGGAATCTACAGGTAAACCCAGTATCCAACACAAATATACAAAAAAATTTACCAAAGGTAAGTACCTTTTTCTTCTGATGGATACTTCTACCTACATATTCCTCACCTTGTCGAGGCAATTGCCATTTTGGTGGGGCAAATATTCAGCTGTGTCCAAGTTCACAGCAGGAAGCAAACTGTAAAAGGCACAAATTTAACGATGAAAGGAAAAATATTCAAAGCAAGCCCTTACATCGCTTAGGTATTAAGAGGCCACAGCACTCTAGCCATATTAAGTAACACAAATAGACGAGAGTGTCCCAGCAACTTCCAAAGCGGGAAAAATAATAAAAACGTGTTTGTAACAAAAAGAAAGCAAGCATTGGCATAGCCAATAGGTCTCACCTTTGGGACGTTAGAAGTGTTTAGTGAGAGCTATTGGCAATGTTTTTAAGGTATGTTGTAGAGGGAGGGTTGGGGTAGAGAGAATCGTGCCTAGATGGTGTTTGTAAAAAGGAGACAACGATAGTGAATCATTTGTCAGTCCCGAGGCCGGCTCAACATCAGGTGATTCTGGGCAAATCACTTAATCTGCCCGTGCATAAAACATCAATTTTACCTCTCCCATTACATTTTAATGTTAGGATGTACGACGTCTATATACGGAGGACTAATAGTACGAAAATTAAACATAATGATCATAAAAATGAAGGAAATTGTTGCCATTGCGTGCACAAATTTAAGCGCATGTATTATTGTGAAAATAAATCTTTAGCCTTTGTCATCAACGCCAAATTTTCGAAGGGCTGTTATTGGCACAAAAATGTCATTTAGCACTGGCGCCACGTCACAGGGGTAGGTAAGAGTCCGTCGCTTGCCCAGCCAATTGAATGCTTGTTATGTTGTGGAAAGTCAATCGCAGCATATTGTTGTGGCAATAAGAGGCACGTTGGCAGCACTGCGCAGCCAGTCACATGTTAGTGTAGCATCTGTGGAAGGTATGTAGGTTAAGGGCGGAGTCAGTCAGTCTGAAGTTGTGCAGTAAAATTCCGGGAGGGTTGGGGTAGAGAGTATCGTGCCTAGATGGTGTTTGTAAAAAGGAGACAACGAGTCGAAGGGAAGACGCTGTCTGTGAAAGGCATACAGCACTGGACATTCAGTCAGATTGCAAGTGAAAGAGAAAGCACGGTAACCTGACCCAAGAGGAATGCAGCTGCCACCCTGCGCGCCACAGCTCCCTCCCGAGAGCAAAACGCTGTGGGAGTGAACTTTAAAAAAAGAGGTGGGACATGCGCCCGCCTTTAGCCATTTGCTTGCTTTCATTTTTGAAAGACACATGCAAAAGCCAACCACATGCGTGGGGGGAGTCAGACCCACACAGAGTAGTTTAAAGTACTTACAAGAAGCCTCGCAGAGCAGCGCATGCGCGCTGCGCTAGGCTCGACCTAAAAAACAGAAAGCAGGTATAATGGGACGAGGCGGTATAGGGTATTGGTCTGGGGGCGAACACAATAAAATAGGAGAAAGTTTGACAGTGCAACTGCATGTGGCTAAAACTCATTATGTAAGGAATCGGACGAGGAAGGAGAGAAAGAGATAATTAAAACTATAAAGTGGCAGTGTGCTAGCCGATTAAAGCAAAACGTGACCATGGCAAACCATATTATAACATGCAATGTTAAAAATTGTGGAAAACTAGAAAACACATTTGAGAAAGCTTTCCTAAACAGCAGATTGTCTGTGGAGACCATGCAAGTGCTTTAAAAAACACAATCCTTGAAATTTCAGAAAAGTAAGAGCCAGTTTGGAGAGGAATAAATAATAAAATAATGCAATGAAAAGGCAATATGTAAGGACAGATCTTAAAAGTCTCCTCCGTTCACATTTGAGGTGATATGGATGGCCTTTTTTTATTATTGAAGTATAACGTTTGCACAACTCTGTGGTGTATGAACCAAAATCATTTGATTTACGTTAATGGTCCATGACCATTTACAGCTAGCAAAATTGGCTCTTGGGAGTCAGAAGAGAAACATTTCTCTAACTTGTAAGAATCGGAGCACGGGCACCACAAAACAAAAGCTAGAGGTTCAGACAATATTGAATCAAAGCGAGCTTGTCAACTATTAAGAATCCAGAGCATGCACAGTACATCTCAAGTGTTTAACAGTCTAACCATTCAATAATTAAGAATCAATGCACTTATTTGATCTGTGACTAACACACAGTCTGCCACAGACTATAAGGGTATTTTTGAATAATAACTTGCTCAAAAACTAACTTGAGCTTCCTGTAAAAATTCGAACATGTTGTTACATTTTTAGCAATTAGTTTTAACATTTTTTTCTGGAATACTGCCAGTGCAGAAACAACCACTGTCAATTTCCTTCAAATGACAGTAACCTTTTTGAAACTTCACAGTATGTCAAGAAGGAGATCAATAGTACTCCAGAGCTTTAAAAAAGAAATAAAATAAAAGCTTAGGTACTATTTGTATCAAAAACTGGCTAACAAACAGTAGGAAATTACTAACCCTCTTTGTTAACAAGCACTGGCCATGTCACTAGAATCAGCTTCAAAATGAAAGTGTCCTGTGAGTCATTGATGGGGTTAGGCACTCAATAAGTCATAACATTTTCACTCTTCCAACATCCTTGCACTCATGCAACCATTCCTCCACCCACTTACACAACCACATAAAACGCAAACAAACCAAACAACATATGCAAGATTAATTAAAAGAAGAAAATGATAAAGAAGAAAACACTAAGTTGTCTAAACAATGGAGAGCATATGCTTGCAATAGCAAATAAAATTAAACAAAGCAGCGGGTGGCGATTTTGAAAAGGTATAGCACACAGTATGTCGTTGTTTTCAAGTTCTAGCATGACCAACGTGTTTAGAACCAACATGTTTGCCATCTTGGAATAGTAAAGCAAGGATAACTATAAGCAACACCATTTCATTACGATTCCTTGGTTTAGATACAGTCGCCATGCGGGATGCGGTGCACTGGAAATGAAATGAGCGGCAAGCCAGCGTCCCACTAGCTGTATATGTATTTTTTAATAACTCGATCCTGACAGACAACCAACCCTGTCAAGTATTCTGAAGAAGTTCCAGCAACAGTTACTACATGGCAAATTACTGTGAACATCTTGCATACTCTGGTAATCTGTGAGAATCCATGTAACCAAATACATGGCTACAGGTTTTATCTGAGTGTAACCACAATCCACCCTTAAAACCTTTGACACATGCTTTTCACAATGAGTAAGTCAGGCCTACTGGCTTTAGCACAACGTTTCATCAAACAACAAATCTAACCGATTGAATCTGACAAAACGCCCCGAATTAACTAACAAGGCCCATAGCGAGGGCCACTGGAATTACGGGATTCTGCAGCCACAGCATTTTCTACATAATTATGGACTTGCTACATATCATCTACAGCTTTATTTTCAGATTTTGGATTAAATCTTTTTCATTCATTTTGAGTACTGATAACAGCAACCCACCTACATCCACTGGCTGGTGGGGAAACAATAAATCATTTAAAAAAATACTTAAAGTGAGAAGGGATGACGAAGAGAAACAAAAGCAATCAAACAATTCTAGATAGATGTGGGTACTCAACATCTTCAGCAAAGATCACCATAGAATTGTGGAGCGATTTCTGTGGAGGCACAACATACATTAACAACAGACAAGCGAAGCATTTGCATGAACCGATTGAGTGAGGCAAAGGACCCCCAAATACATCGGGCAAGTCAGCTCAAGAATTTAATAGTTGAGCCCCATGTTTTATCAAAGCGTGGTAACGTGTGTGTGACACCGTCAGTTTCTCCATACCAACAATCTGCCAAACTTTATGCAGCCAGTGTAGTCTAGTCGGAACAGTTTCGGTACTCCAGCGGGATAACAGGATCTGTTTAGCGGACCCCCAAAGCCAAAGTGATGGCCTGCACACGGCAGGATTTTAAAGGGTAGATCAACGCATTCGGCAAACCCAGTAATATGTAGCTAGGGAACCTGGGCAACTCCGTGTCATAGATGCTGTCAATATCGGACAGAAGGATCGTCCAGAACTGCTGAAATTTCGGGCATTGCCATAGCAAGTGTGTGAGGGTGCCCTTTAGTCCGCAGCGATACCAGCACTGAGGATCCACCCCGACTTCCAATGGGCCACCCTGACTGAAGTATAATACCAATAGTGGGCTATTTTAAGAAACCTTTCCTTGCCTGCGGTGCTGCATGCAGAAGCCCTGGCTCTGTGGATAATATCCTGCCATTCCTTAAGTAAAAATTCACGTTCACATTCAGATTCCCACCTACGTTGCACTGGTGATTTGGTCAGATGTAAAGGTGTGAGGAGGAAGGAATATATATCCGAGAGTAAGCGTTTATCTGAATGGCGTGTAATAAACCCTTTTTCAAAGTCTGTCAATGGGCAAGTAGCATGTGGGCAAATGTGGGGCTGTGAGACCGAGTGCCTCAGAAAGATGTATTGCCAGTAGGCCTCAGGAGGCAAGCCATAATCTGAGCGTAGTTTGGTGAAGTTCATCACTCCATCCGCATCAAATAGGTCCCCAATTCTCTTACAGTTAGCCTCTTGCCATCTAATACAGCTATCGCCCTTCATTGCTGGCGGGAAGTCTGGGTGTCCTATGAATGGAGTCAAGGGCGATGTGCACGTGGAGAGGTGTCTCGCTTCTTGTGCCCTGTCCCACACTCCCACTGTGGCCCTGGTGACTGGTGAAATATATACTCCAGCAGGTCGATATTTTTTAGGTAGCCAGGGTACCTTCCAGACATGAATCCCAGTGACGGTACGGTCTATAAAGCACCAATGCTTTTCAGAGGTGGGTCTTTACCATTCTATCATGTAGCGTAGTTGCGCCACCTGGTAATATCTTTGTAGGTGAGGAATTCCCAACCCGCCACCCTTCTGTTTGAGATATGTCTAATTATGAGCCAGGGTGCAACGGTAGGGTTTGCAGAACATAAGATCCGGGGGAGTCAGGTCATTTGAACCGCTGCTATTCTACCTAGCCAGGATAGCGTATGTTTTTTCTAGGTCAAAGGTTCCGCTCTAGAAGTGGCAAGGAGGGTAGAGTACTTCTCCTGTGATGTGCGATCAGTCGTGGAATAAATCTGGAGTCCCAAGTATGTCACCCCACGGGTTGCCCAGACAAAGGGAAACAGTCGCCAGTCGTGTCTGGTCATCTATGGGGATAGTCAGACTGAGGGCCTGCGTTTTCTGCAGGTTAATCTTAAAACCGGACACTAGACCAAAGTTCTCCATTTCACACAAAAGGGAGGTAAGGAGGCAAATGGTTGTGATAAGATAAGCATAACATCGTCGGCATATAGTGATATTATATGCTTTGTCTTCCAAGCGGATCCCCACGATAGTGCAGTGGTGGCGAATTTGTTCTGCAAAGGGCTCCACGTAGAGCGCAAACAGTAAGCGAGACAAGAGGCACACCTGTCGGGTGCCCCGCAAAATCCCAAGAGGCGGGACAAGATACCATTGCCTCAGATCTTGGCCTCTGGCGCAGTATAATTACAGCTCACCCAACCCTGAAATCTAGCACGTACCAGGTGCAGGTAGGGCCAATGCACCCGGTCAAAGGCCTTTTCAGCATCTACCGACAAAAGCAGAGCGGGGCTTTGGGAGCGTTGTGCTTTTTCAAGGCAAAGTCGCATGGTGCCATCACTACATCCTCTCTCTGGGATAAACCCAGACTGATCGGGATCTATGAGGCCCTGCATATGCGGTGCCAGGCGAGAGGCCAGGACGCTAGTAAAAATTTTAAGGTCGACGTTTAACAATGAGATGTGCCAATACCAGGCGCACAGCGTCTGATCCCTGCCCGGCTTTGAAAGAACTACGATTGCGGCCATCCGCATGGAGGGGGTGAGGCTCCAAGAGTCACTGAACGAGTTGTAAAGGCGTGTAAGTAGCGGAGTGAGGGCAGACGCAAATACTTTATAAAATTCTGAGGTGAAGCAGTCTTCCCCGAGGGCTTTACTTGTGGGGAGCTTTTGGGTAGCCCAGAGAACTTCCTCAGGGCGTATGTCGACGTCCAGTTTGGACGCTTCCAGGTCTGGGAGCGGAGTCATCGGAGCCCGCACCACATAGTCTGCCGCCGCTGCCTCGTTAAGCGTCCTTGCTGTGGAGAGTGCGAAATAAAATCGTTCAAATTCTTCCACTATGAGGTCATCGGTCTGCAGTCTCATCCCCTGTGCTCCCTCAATCTCTGAAACCCTTCGGTGGGCAATCTGAGCCCGAAGTCGATGTGCCAGAAGTCTACCGGCTATGTTGCTCCCCTCATAATACCGTTGTCTAGTGCGTAGGAGCGAGTATTCTGCTCTGTCTAAGTCTAGGGCCCTCACCTGTTTTTGAGCTGCTATAATTTGGAGTCTAGCTTGGACGGAGCCCGAATGAAAGTGAACTCCCTCTAGTTCCTTAACTGTCCCTTCTAACTGCTCCCGTTTATCCCTCCTGTCCCTCTACAGCCTGGCTGCTGTAGCAATAAATTGCCCTCAAATCACCGCCTTTAATGTGTCCCACAACAATGCAACGGGCGTGGTGCCGTCATTATTGGAAAAGTCTGAATGGACTTCTGAATCTCTAATATTAAAGTCGAATGGGAGCAGATTTATTTTCAGATTTAAACAACAAAAAAAAAACAGTTTCAAGTTACTAAAAATGATGCAAAGCATGCTGCTGTGCAGTGGAAGGCCCTTCACAAAGGTTGACTGGTGAGGTTTCAGGTGCTTATGGCTGTATTTGAGTGTTAAACTGTACTAATGAAGTAAAACCTTAACCCAGGCAGTATTAAAAAGAGGAAAATGATAAAAGAATGAAGTAATACTATCAGAAAATGTGCAGCATTGTGCAGCATATTTTGATCCTCCCGTTCCATAATTCCAAAGTGTAATAAATTAAGTTACTTGTTGGGGGAGGGAGGGGACCCTTCTCAAGCAGCAACCACAGTTCTTCTCATGCTGAAGTCACAAGCAAACCCTAAATTAACCTGTGCTCAATGCTCAGGTAGCTTGGCACACAGCAGTCAGGCTAACTCAGAGGCAATGTGTAAAGTATTTGTTCAACACTTCAAACAGCAACGCAGTAAAAACACACCAAAAAAGGAGCCCAGAACAGAATTAGAAAAGTATAGTAATTTTTAATAAATAAAACAAAACCAAACAACAAACATCTAGTAGACCAGGAGATATTCAATTTCAAAGACTTTAATAACAATACCATCAAAAGGCATAAAGTGACAACTGTGGATATCTGGTCGCGCCGGACTGGCACAAAGTCACAAGTTCAGGCTGACCCCGATGGGAGCACGGGCGGGCTACAGGTATCCAGTTCGGCCCTCTGAACAAAGTACCTTCAATTCTGGCTTGCGGGCGTTGCGAGTATCCGTATCGAAGATGAGTTGCACAGCTGAAGCGATGCGTCGGTTCCGAGAAGCGACGAGGCTACGATGGGAGGTCCTTTTGCGTCATCGTTGAAGTTCCCGTTGATGAGGGCTTGTGATACAAAATTTGGAGTCGGGGATGCGTTGCGCAGCCAGGGCGACATGTTGGTTCTGAGGAGTTACGAGACTGCAATGGGGAGTCTGGCGTCATCACCGAGGCTGATGCCGACCAGGGATGCAAGGGCCAGCGAAGAGGTTGCATTGCACAGCAGCGGTTCTAAGGCAGCACCTGGCAGTGCATTCTTTGCTAAGGTTCTGATCCATGCAGCAGCAGCGATGTGTCTGTTCTGCTCGGAGTTGTGCCATGCTGCAGAGGAGATACGTCGGTTCCGCTGGATCCAGAGAAGCTAGTACAACACCTTAGACCCACTTCGAAGGGTCCAGGACTGGGGTGGCACTACTTGGCAGGGTAGACTCACAGATGGCGGAGTCCAGATGCAGGTGCAAGGTTGTTAGAGCAGTCTGTCCCTGAGGCTCAAGCTAGGAGGCCAGCCAACTAGCCCTTGGAGTCACTCTTGGCTTAGGCAAGAAAATGGCAACTTTCTAAAACTTGTTCAGAGTTGTAATTTAAATTCCAATTCCACAGATACCAAACATGAACTTGAAACTATTCCCATTTGAAAATTACACTTACAAAATATAATTGGGTAACTCTAAAGTTATCCTATGGGAGAGTATACAGTCCTACTTTTTAAAAACATTGCACCCTGCCCTCTGGGCTGTCCAGGGTCTACCCTAGGGGTGACTTATATGTATCAAAAAGGAGGGTTTGGGCCTGGCAAAAAGGTTTACTTTGCCAGGTCGTAATGGCAGTTTGAAACCGCACCCACAGGCTGCCATGGCAGGCCTAAGACATGTTTAAAATGCTATTTAAGTGGGTGGCACAATCAGTGCTGCAGGCCCAATAGCAGCATTTAATTTACAGGGTACATGTAGTACCACTTTACTAGGGATAAAAAAGTAATCAAATATGCCAATTGCGTATAAGCCAATGTTGCCATGTTTAAGAGGGAGAGCACAAGCACTTAATCACTGATTAAGAGTGGTAAAATGTGCAGAGTCCTAAGGCCAGCAAAAACTAAATCAGCAAAAAAGGACGGGGAAGGCAAAATGTTAGGGGGGGAACACCACCCTAAGGCTGACGGGTCTAACGAACAAGTTACTTACCTTCGGTAACGATATATCTGTAAGAGACATATATTAGTTATGGATTCCTTACCTTAGAATTACCCCCAGGCGTCAGACTGGATCTGGAGAATTTTTATTCAGCAGTACCCCTGTGCGTAGGTAGGTGGCGTCGGTCGACTCCGCGTTCGTCGTTGGCATCGTGATCGCCGGAATGACGTCACGGTATCTGCACGCTGACGTCAGTTCTTTACACGACATTCCACGCCAGAAGCGCAGAGCCATGCAAGACATTGACCACTGGTGCATAAAACCAGGGCCCTTAAAGGGAGTCCCTTACTCAGTTCGCAGAACAGGGAGGATGGGTGGGTCGGTAAGGAATCCATAACTAATATATGTCTCTTACAGACATATTGTTACCGAAGGTAAGTAACTTGTTCATCTGAAAGAGAACTATATGTCTCTTACAGACATATTGTTACCGAAGGTAAGTAACTTGTTCATCTGAAAGACTATTCGTTATGGATTCCTTACCTTAGAATAGATACCCCAGCAATACCAACCCCGGAGGTGGGTCTGCGAACCAAGTTCACACCAGGAAGTCATTAAGAACGGAGCGGCCATCTCTCCGGACTTGGCTGTCCAGGCAGTAATGTTTAGGGAACGTGTGCAATAAGCCCACGTGGCTGCCTGGCAGATGTCATGAAGGGGGACTCCACGTCCCACGGCAGTAGTGGCTGCCGTTGCCCTGGTGGAATGTGCGCACAACCCTACTGGAGGTTCCTTTCTCGCCAGGTAATAACAAATTTTAATGCAAAGAACGACCCATCGAGATATGGTTCGTTTTTGCAGGAGCCTCTCCTCTTTAGAAGGATGCGGGCGGGAAGAAGGTGGGCAAAGTGATGGTCTGTGCTATGAGGAAAGAGTTAACCACTTTGGGAAGTAAAGAAGGTCAAGTTTGAAGGACAACCTTGTCCAGATGGTCAGCAAGGAAAGGAGGCTTAGAAGAAAGAGCCTGAAGCTCACTCACCCCACGAGCAGAGGTGATGGCAACCAGAAAAGCAGTCTTTAAGGTCAAGAGTCTGAGAGGACAATTATGTAGCGGCTCGAAGGGAGCGCACACAAGGTAAGTCAGTACAATGTTCAAGTCCCACTGGGGCATTACAAAAGGAATAGGAGGAAACAGGTGAGTAATGCCCTTAAGGAAACGATTTACAATAGGGGACTTGAAAAGTGAAGGCGAAGAAAGGCCCAAATATAGCCCTTGAGGGTGCCTAGAGCAGAGCCTTGCTGGGCCAAAGAAAGCAGGAAGAGGAGAACCTCAGAAAGGGGGGCAGATAGGGGATCCACAACCTTTGCTGCGCACCATGCCACAAATTTGTTCCATCTAAAAGCGTATACTGTTTTAGTAGAGGGACGCCTGGTTGCCAAGATAACCTTACAGACTTCAGGAGGAAGGTCGAAGGCTGTCAACTGTCGCCGCTCAATCTCCACCTAAGGAGGTGGTGTGGCTGGACAGGTTCGGGTGGAGGACCGTCCCCTGCTGCTGCGACAGAAGTTCCTCCCGAAGGGGCAGTCTGATCGGAGGATCGATGGCCATGTTCAAGAGCTCGAGATACCAGACTCTTCGTGCCCAGTCCGGAGCCACAAGAATTACTTGGGCCCGGTCGCGCTTGATCTTCAGCACTGTGGGCAGACGTGGTATAGGCGGAAAGGCGTATAGAAGACCGCAACTCCACTCGCGACGAAAAGCGTTGCCTAGCGAGTGCCGCCTATGAAATTCCACCTTGCAAAACTGCTGACATTGCGCGTTCTCTCCGGTGGCGAATAGATCTAACCAAGTCTCTCCCCACTGCTGAAAGAGACCTTGCACCACCTCTGAGTGAAGACGCCATTCGTGATCCATCAAGCACCGGCAACTGAGTTTGTCCGCCCTGGCGTTCAGGGAACCCGCCAAGTGTTGAACCACCAGGGATATGCCCTGATGTTCCAGCCACTTCCATAGACGAAGAGCCTCCTGACAGAGGGTCCACGACCCCACTCCGCCCTGTTTGTTGCAATACCACATGGCGGAAGTGTTGTCTGTGAACACCTGCACTACTCTTCCTTTGAAAGAAGGAAGGAATGCCTTCAGTGGTAGACGAATCGCCCGGAGCTTCAGAAGGTTGATGTGGAGCCCGGACTCCGCCGGAGACCAGAGGCCTCTGATCTCCGCCTCTCCCATGTGGCCGCCCCATCCCATGAGTGACGCATCTGTCACCACTGTGAAATCTGGTTGGGGAAGGGGGAGGGATCTGCCGTTGACTCAATCCTGGTTCGTGAGCCACCACTGCAACTGATGTGCAGTCCCCGCCAAGATCTGGATGACATCAGACGGATTCCCCTGGTGCTGCGCCCACTGGAACTTCAGGTCCCACTGCAGAGCCCGCATATGCCATCTGGCATGATCCACCAGCAGGATGCAGGAGGCCATGAGGTCCAGCAGCCTCAGGGTAAACCACACCGAAATCCGGGATAGAGGCTGGAACATCGGTATCATAGCCTGAATATCCCGGACTCGCTGTTCGGGAGGATAGGCCCAAAACTGCGATGTGTCCAGAACCGCTCCGATAAAAAGGAGCTTCTGAGAAGGGTGCAGGCGAGACTTCGGCACGCTGACTGTGAACCCCAGCAAATGCAGGAGGTCCGCCGTAGTCTGGAGGTGGGCGACGACAGCCTGGGGCGAGCTCACCTTCAACAACCAGTCGTCGAGATAGGGGAAGACTGGAACCCCTGGATCTACGCAGATGAGCTGCGACCACCACTATCACTTTCGTGAACACCCAAGGGGTGCTGGTAAGGTCAAAGGGGAGCACGGTGAACTGAAAATGCTCGGGGCCTACCGTGAACCGTAGGTAACGCCTGTGGGCCGGCAGGACGGGGATGTGGAAATAAAAGTCCTGCAAATCCAACGCTACCATCCAGTCTCCAAGGTCGAGGGCAGACAGGACCTGAGCCAATGTCAACATTTTGAACTTCTCCTTCCAGAGGAAGCGGTTGACGTCCCTGAGGTCTAAGATAGGACGCAGGCCTTTGTACTTCTTGGGCACCAGAATGTAGTGGGAGGAGCAGCCACGACCTACTTCTGGCACAGGGACTTGCTCGATGGCTCCCTTGGCCAAGAGAGCCACAACTTCCTGACGGAGAAGGGCCAGGTGATCCTCCGACATGCGATGGAATGCAGGTGGCATGGAGGGAGGGGCAGTCTCGAAGGAGAGGGAGTAGCCCCTTCGGACTATCGGCAAAACCCACCTGTCCGGCGTGATGTTGTGCCAGTGGGGGAGGTGATGGCAGATCCCGCCGCCCACTGGCAACTGGTGGCCCTGAAAGGTAGGACTAGGAAGGTTTGGAGGCTGCTGCAGAGGGGGCACTGGTGGACTGGCCTGCCCGCTGGCCCCCAGACCCACGGCGGTGGGTCCCACGTCCCCGGCCCCGCAGAGGCTGGACAGCCTGCGCGGGCCTGTGGCTCTGGGCAGAACATGGCGGGGCACCCCTTCCATAGTCACGAAAGGGGAGAAAAGCAGGCTGCACGGGGCGAGAGGCGGTAGCGAGGCACAAGGATCTGGCTGTAGCCCTAGAATCCTTGAAGCGCTCGAGCACATTGTCTGCCTTGTCGCCAAACAAGCAACGGCCATCAAAGGGCATGTCCAAAAGAGTCAATTGGACATCGCCCGAGAAGCCAGTGGACCTCAGCCAGGCGAAGCGTGTCAGGGCTACCGACGTTGAAATCGTCTGCCTAGCGAGTCAGCGGTGTCCAGTCCACAGCGAATGGCGAACTTTGCTGCATCCCTCCCTTCAGCGACCACACAGGAGAGTACGGCCCGGGCCTCCTCCGGGCACTGTGGCAGCACCTGCGCAACCGCGTCCCACACATAGTGGGTGTAACGGGACAAGACACTTGCAGTGTTCACCGACTGCAGTCCTAAGCTGGCGCAAGAAAACATCTTCACAAGATGATCCAGTTTCTTGGATTCCCTATCTGGGGGAGCAGTAGGGAACACGCCTTTGGATGTTGAGGCTTGGACCACCAAGCTCTCGTGGGTAGGGTGTTAAGAGAGGAAAATGGTGTCGCCCAGGGCCGGGCGGTGGCGTCGGACAATCATCCTATCCACAGGAGCCCCTGTGCTGGGCTTGGACCAGGTGCCCAGAAGGATGTCTGAGGGCCTCATTGAACGGCAGCAGGGGCTCCGAAGAGGCTGCTGCTGGTTGAAGCACATCAGTCAGGAGGTTAGTCCTGACTGCCACCATAGGTAGCTCAAGGCCCAAGGCTTCAGCCGCCCTACTCAACACCACAGCGTAGGAGGCTCCCTCCTCCGTAGCCACGGTAGGGGGAGAAAGCATACAAAGGTCTGGGGATGTAACGAGACCACTGGCCTCACCCAGTTCCTCTCTCCAGTCCGGCTCTTCCAGATGGTCTGCTAGAGGGTCAATAGACCCCTCCCAGTCCTCCTCACCCCCCTCTGGCTGCCACTCAGGGTGATAAGGAACACCAGGATAGAACAGAGGTACAAAAGTACAGGTCGACGCGCCGGTCTACGCCGGTCCAGCTCCGTGTCCATGTCGAGGGGGAGGCCGGAGTCGGCGCCGGCTGGGGACACAACAGGCGTCGGAGGTGTTGTCAATGGATTCAATGCCGGAGGAGGTTTCGTTAGGTAGACCGGCACCGATCCGGATCCAGGCCTGGATCCCTGGGGGCCCTGCGGCGCCAGAGCCAAAGGCATCGAAGGCCTAGCACCCCCAGCCGAGTACACGGGGCCCGAAGGTGCGCCGGCGGAGTCGAGCTGCCCAAAGATGGAGTGGAGGGCTTCGTAAAAGCTACGAAGTTGGGCAGGGGTCGCCCTGGCTCCCAGGAAGGGAGGGAAGCTCGGAGCCGACCCAACAGGCTCCGCCCGCGGAGCCGAAGGACGACAACCTTCCGCATCCCATCAGCCGACGGACAGGGAGAAGGAAAAGAGCAATGGTGCTTCTTCGCCTTCTACTTGTGCTTCGACTTGCCCGAAGACGAAGATTTCGAAGAGGAGTGATCGTGGTGACTCCGCGACCGGTCCCGCGAGCCCCCTCTTGACCGGGACCTCGAGCGGCACGGAGCTGACTGCCGGGACTAAAGAAGCTTTCGGGACTACTCCCGCAAAGACTTCGGGTTCATGGCCCGGCAGTCGGAGCACGACTTCGGGCCGTGGGCGTGCTCCAGGCACCAGAGGTGTGGTCCGACATGTGGGTCCGTGACCGACATCAAGTTGTGACAGGAGTCACAAGGTTTGAAGCCGGTCCGTCGCTGTGACATACCTTCCACCAGGAGTCGAACAACTCGAAGAAAGAAGTCGACAAAACTCTAGTCAAAAAAGACTAAGGATACCGCTCTCTCCGGATCTGCGCTGGCTGGCGCACAAAAAGAAAGAACTGACGTCAGCTTACCGATGTGCAGGGGTACTGCTGAAGAAACAGTCTCCGGATCCAGTCCGACGCCTGGGGGTAATTCTAAGGTTAGGAATCCATAACTAATAGTCTCTTTCAGATAGAGGCACTGCCTGTATCCTTTATCGCATGCTTGATAAGATTACCAATGCAGGCCCATTGAAGTGTGCATAAAATGACAACCATTATGCATACAGTTATAAAGAACAAGTTACTTACCTTCGGTTATGCCTTATCTGGTAGAGACTATCTAGCCGCAGATTCTTACCTTTTGAATTATTTCCAGGCGTCAAACTGGATCCAGAAGTCAAACTGGATCCAGAAATGTTTTCAGTACCACTGTGCACTGGTAGGTGGTGTTGTTTGGCTTAGCGTGGCATCATCCACGCCGAAAGAGACGTGCCTGGTGCCTATACAGGCACCACCCTAGTGCACTGACGTCAGGCTTTGTTTTGTGACATTCCACGCCAGTTGCCTCGAAGAACACGGACCGCTGATGTGGAAAACTAGGGCCCTGAAGGGGGAACAGCCCTGTCCCTAGAAATCCGTTCGCAGAGTGGGGACGATTGGTGGGTCGGTGAGGAATTGGCACCTACATAGAGTCTCTACCTGATAAGGTATTACTGAAGGTAAGTAACTTGTTCATCTGATAGAGACTTCTGGCCACAGATTCCTTACCTTTTGAATAGATACCTAAGCAAGACCTCCACTCAAGTGGGTCTGCGGACCAATTTCATATGAGGAAGTCCTGTAGGACCGAACAGGCAAAGTGCCTGTCCCGACAAACCAGAATGTCCAGACAGTAGGGTTTTGTGAATGTGTGCAAGAAAGCCCACGTTGCTGCCATGCAGACGTCCAGGACCAGAACTCCACATGCTAAAGCAGTGGGGGCAGCCATAGCTCTAGTGGAATGAGCAGACAAGCCCTCAGGGAGTTGCTTTTTTGCCAATAATTAGCAGATCTTGATACAGAGCACAATCCAGAAGGAGATGGTTCGCTTCTGCAAAGCCTTTCCCTTCTTCACCCACGAAGAGTTGGTCGTCCACCCGGAACTCTTTTGTGCGGTCAAAGTAGAATGACAACGCTCTTTTTGGGTCCATACGATGAAGTCGCTCCTCTACTTTAAAGGAATGTAGCGAAGCATAAAAAGTAGGCAGAGTGATTGATTGGCCTACATGAAAGGGAGAGACCACTTTCGGTATAAAGGAAACTCTCGTACGAATCACCAGTTTGTCTGGGTAGATGTTAAAGTCTGAATCTGGCTGACCCTCCAGGCAGATGTGATAGCCAAGAGAAAGGCCGTTGATGGTAAGGAACCTGAGAGGACAATTGTGCAAAGGATCAATAGGAGCACACATAAGGAAATAGGGACAAGATTGGGTTCCCACTGAGGCATAATGAAAGGAGAGGGTGAGAAAAAACGCTGCAAACCTTTCATAAATCTATTTACAATAGGGGATTTGAAGAGGGATGGCTGGCCCGGCACCCACAGAAAAGCTGAAATAGCAGAAAGGTAGCCCTTGAGAGTGCCCAGAGCAGAGCCCTGTTGGGAAAGAGAAAGAATGAAGAGAAGAACCTGAGAAAGGGGAGGCAGAAAGGGGATCTTTGTACATCATACCACATATTTTCCCCAACAGCAGGCGTAAACTGTTTTCATAGAGAGACCCAGTGACTGCCAAGATAACGTTGCAGACTTCGGGAAGAAGGTCGAAATCAGTCAACTGTTGCCACTCAATCTACACGCAAGAAGGCAAAAAGAGTGGACAGGTTCGGGTTTGAGGACCCTCCCCAGCTGCTGCAACAGAAGATCCTGATTGGAAAACCGATGTGGCCATGCTCAACAGCTCGGGATACCAGACTCTCCATGCCCAATCCGGAGCCACAAGAATGACTCCTGATCTTCTGGAGAACTCTGGGCAGGAGTGGAATTGGCAGAAAGCATATAGGAGGCCTGAGCTCCACTCAAGACAAAAAGTGTCTCAGAGCAAAATCCACCCTGAAATCTCCAGCACGCAAAACTGCTAACGTGTGTTCTCGTCAGTGGCAAACAGATCCAACCAAGGCTCTCCCCACTGCTGAAAAGAGACCATGCACCACCTCCAGATGGAGAAGCCATTAGTGATCCGCTAAGCATCTTTAGCGGAGTTTGTCCGTCCTGGCGTTTAGAGAGCCTTCCAGGTGTTGAACCACCAGGGATATGCCCGGATGTTCCAGCCATGTCCAGAGAAGCAGGGCCTCTTGAAAAAGGGCCCACTGCCCACTCCGCCCTGTTTGCTTCAGCACCGCATGGTGATGGTGTTGTCTGTTAACACCTGTACTAGCTTTTCCTTGATAGAGGGTAGAAAATCTTTTAATGCCAGCCAAATCGCCCGGAGCTCCAACAGGTTGAAGTGGAGCCCGGATTTCGCCAGAGACTAGAGGACTCTGATCTCCACCTCTCCCAGATGGCTGCCCCAACCCAGGAGTGATGCAACTGTCACTACTGTCAGATCAGGTTGGGGGAAGGGAGAGGGGTCTGTCGCTGACTTATTTGCGGTTCGTTTACCACAACTGCAGATCTTTTGCAGCTACCTCGGAGATCTGGACCATGTCGGAGAGATTCCACTGATGCTGTGCCCACTGGAACTTCAGGTCCCACTGCAGAGCCCGCATATGCCATTGGCATGCGTCACAAGCAGGATGCAGGAGACCATGAGGACCAGCAGCCTCAGAGTCAGTCTCACCTAAATCCAGGATCGAGGCTGAAACATCGGTATCATACCCTGAATATCCTGGACTCGCTGTTCAGAAATATGGCCTGAAACTACACTGTGTCCAGAACAGCTCAGATGAAAGGGAGCGTGTAGGAGGCTGGCTTAGTATATGGTGCCCACTTATTTAAGTGGTGCACCTTGCACTAACCCAGGCAACCCTTATGGTGATTTTAGTGGGCTTTGATAACCATAGAAAGATCTCAAAGTGGTAGCTGTGGAGAGAAGCCTTCAGGCTTGTCTTGAAGGAGTGTTAAGCAGCTTGTTTTATCAGTTTAATCTTATAGTGTAGGTTAAATGAAAACTAACACATTGGTATATCTCCTACCCGGAGGGATCAACAATCTCCAGGGGAAGACCAAACCATATACAAAGAAAGTGGAACGCGAACTGCAAAGGTGGACAGGACTTTGAACAGAGGACCCAGAGGAGATGGGGACACACAGAACCACCCAGGGTAAGTACCCAGGAACCCCACGGAGGCTGTGTACAGAAGAACAAGTTACTTACCTTCGGTACCGCTTTTTCTGGTGGATACAGTATCTGCCTGTGGATTCCTCACCTTTTGAATATCCCCTGCACCAGCATTCCGCGGAAACGTTTTCCTAGCTCTCCTCGCTGACGAGGTCGTCACAGTGCCACGGCTCCGCTCGCGACTCCGCATGACGTCACCGGAGCCATAAAAGGGCCTCGTTGGCGTGATGACGTCAGTTCCACCCATTTTTTCAGTGCCTCCGAGGCGAACGGGTGGACCGACAACAGATTCAAAGTATACACAGTACACAATATTCATACAAACACACAGTGTAGAATTAAGAAGGAAAGCCAAAGAATAAAAGCATTTCCTATAAACCACACAAAGGCAGATAGAAGAAACAATGCAAAACAAACATGTTAAACAATGCCACTTTTAAGGTATACAAGGGTGGACATCGGGGAGGAGGGTGGGTCAGTGAGGAATCCACATGCAGATACTGTATCCACCAGAAAAGCGTTACCGAAGGTAAGTAACTTGTTCTTCTGATGGATACATCTGCCTGTGGATTCCTCACCTTTGAATAGAATCCCACAGCAGTACCACTCCCGGAGGAGGGTGTCCACCCTTCTATACCAAAAAATCCTGCAGGACAGAGCGCGCAAAGTGGCCGTCCCTCCTCATTTCGGAATCCAAGCAATAATGCTTTGCAAAAGTGTGGAGGGAGGCCCAAGTTGCAGCCTTACAAATGTCCACTACAGGAACACCTCTGGCCAAAGCAGAAGTGAATGACTTGGCTCTGGTGGAATTAGCTCTAATACCTTCAGGTGGCTCCTTACCAGCAAGGGCGTAGCAGATCTGGATGCACAAGATGATCCATCTGGATAGAGTGCGCTTGTGCACAGCCTTGCCCTTGATGCGTCCAACGTAGCCCACAAAGAGCTGATCATCCAATCGCAAGCCTTTAGTCCTATCCAAATAAAAGCTAACCACTCTTTTAGGATCCAGGCGGTGAAGTCTCTCCTCCTCCTTGGAAGGGTGAGGGGGAGGATAGAATACAGGAAGAGTAATGGCCTAGATGGAAGGGAGTAACCACCTTAGGCAGAAAAGCAGCCCTGGTCCTGAGGACCATCCTTTCAGCATGAATGGTCAAAAACGGGGGTTTTGAACCGAGAGCCTGAAGCTCACTTACCCTCCTGGCTGAGGTAATAGCCACAAGAAAGACCGTTTTAAAAGACAGGAGCCTCAAAGGACAACTATGTAAAGGTTCAAACGGAGAACCCATCAGGAAAGTCAAAACAAGATTTAAATCCCATTGAGGCATAATAAAGGGAGTAGGCGGAAACTTATTGGTAAGGCCCTTAATAAATCTCAAAACAATGGGAGATTTAAACAAAGACGGCTGATCCGGCAAACAAAGAAACGCCGATAAAGCCGACAAATAGCCCTTAACAGTGGCCACAGCACAACCCTGCTGGGCCAAGAACAGCGAAAACTGAAGAATATCTGACAATTGGGCCTTTAAAGGATCAATGGACTTCTCTCCACACCATTTGACAAATCTAGACCACCTGGAGGAGTAAATAGACTTAGTGGAGTGTCGCCTGGACGATAAAATAACATCCACCACATCCGGCGGGAGAGAGAAGGAACTCAGGTTGCCTCGTTCAATCTCCAGGCATGAAGGTGCAGGCTCTGGAGGTGGGGGTGTAGAACGTGCCCCCGCGATTGCGAGAGAAGGTCTGCCCTGAAAGGGAGACGGAGCGGAGGGTGCAATGAGAGGTGAAGTAGATCTGTGTACCACACCCTTCTTGGCCAATCCGGAGCGATCAATATAACTTGGACCCGGTCTTGGCGCATCTTCCTCAGAACCCGAGGAATCAAGGGTATGGGAGGAAACGCGTAAAGGAATTGCGAACTCCAATCCAATTGAAACGCGTCCCCCAGAGCCCCCTGCATCGGATACTGGAGACTGCAGAACAACGGGCAGTGCGCGTCCTCGTGAGTGGCAAACAGGTCCAATCGAGGAGACCCCCACATCTCGAAGATGTGATGGACCACCTCCGGATGAAGCCGCCACTCGTGATCGGCCGAGTAATGCCGACTGAGACTGTCCGCACGAACATTCAGCACACCAGCTAGATGATTTGCAAACACACAAATCTGATGGTCCTGAGCCCAGGACCAGAGTCGCAGAGCCTCTCGACAGACGATACGACCCTACACCTCCCTGTTTGTTGATGTACCACATCGCGGTAGTGTTGTTCGTCAGGACCTGAACCGACTGACCGCGAAGGGAAGGAAGGAAAGCTTTTAGTGTCAAACGTATCGCCCGCAATTCCAGAAGGTTGATGTGAAGCAACCTTTCCTCTGGAGACCAAAGACCTTTGACCTCCAGATCCCCCAGATGAGCACCCCACCCTAGAGTGGAGGCATCCGTGATCACTGTGGCCACCGGTGGAGGAAGCTGAAATGGCTTTCCTTGGGACAAGTTGCCTTCCACGCTCCACCAAGTCAGGTCCGCTGCAGTGTCTCTGGAGATCCTGACCGTCTCCCTGAGATCACCGTTGTGTTGAAACCACTGCCTGCGGAGGCACCACTGGAGTGCCCTCGTGTGCCAGCGTGCATGGTTGACCAACAGAATGCAGGAGGCGAACAGACCGAGCAGGCGAAGGACCTTCAAGACTGGAACAACCACTCCATTGTGAAACAAAGGGATCATTTCCTGAATGTCGAGAATCCTTTGTGGAGGTGGAAAAGCTCGACACACAGTAGTATCCAGTACTGCCCCTATGAACAGGTTGCGCTGAGAGGGCACCAGGTGAGATTTGGGCACATTTATTGAAAAACCCAAGTTAAACAACAGCGGAGCTGTTACTCGCAGATGATGAAGCACCATCTCCGGCGACTCCGCTTTGAGCAGCCAGTCGGCCAGATAGGGGAAAACTGGAATCCCCGACCTCCTGAGATGAGCTGCCATCACCTTTGTGAAGACTCTAGGTGCAGTAGTAAGACCAAACGGGAGGACCGCAAACTGGTAGTGCTGCGACCCTACCGTGAAACAGAGATACTTCCTGTGCGACTTCAGGATGGGGATGTGAAAATACGCATCCTGCAAATCGATCGACACCATCCAGTCCTCTTGCCTGCAGCGCCTGAAGAACCTGAGCAAGGATCAGCATCTTGAATTTCTCCTGTTTGAGGTAAAAATTCAAGACCCTGAGGTCCAGGATCGGACGTAACCTGCCATCCTTTTTGGGAATCAGGAAATACCGGGAGTAGCATCCCTGACCCCTTTCCTGCTCCGGAACAACCTCTATCGCACCTTTTTGCAATAAGGCAAGGACCTCCTTCTGAAGAAGAAGTAAATGTTCTTCCGAACAGAAACCTTGGCAAGGAGGGTAAGGAGGAGGGAATTCCCGGAAGGGAAGGGCGTACCCATTCTCTACAAGATTCAAAACCCAAAGGTCCGAAGTGACCGATTTCCAATCCTGTAGAAAGTGGGACAGCCGACCCCCCCACAGGACCCGCATGCTCCAGGATGGGGGATCTAGGGCTGCTTTCCTGCGTTACCAGGGGGAGTAGGGGAGTTAGAGGAGGAGGAGGCGAATTGACTGGTTGACCCTCGCGGGCGACCCCTGTTTTTCACTCTAAGATTTGTAAAGAGGGTTTTGTTGCTGAGGCTGTCGCAGACTACGAAAGGAAGACCTTCCAAATCCTCGATACTTTCTATAACCAAACCCCCTTGACTGAGTTTGCAAACCTAAGGACTTTGCCGTGGCCTTGCTGTCCTTCAATCTCTGAAGCGCAGAATCGGCGTTCTCTCCGAACAGTTTTGATCCATCAAATGGAAGGTCAAGGAGGGCATCCTGCACATCTGGAGAAAACCCAGAGGATCTGAGCCAAGTCTGTCTCCTGGTAACGATGGAGGAGCTCATAACCCTGGCCACCGAATCAGCTGTGTCAAGACCAGACTGTATAACTTGACGAGCTGCAGCCTGTGCATCCGTTAGAACCTCCATAAAATTACCACGTTCCTCCTCAGGCAGCTTGGGTGCCAATTGTTTAGCAGAATTCATCAGGGCGTGTATATATCGCCCCAGCAAACAGGTAGCATTGGTTGACTTTAACGCCATGCTTGAAGAAGAAAAGACTTTCTTGGCCGATTGCTCCAATTTTTTAGAGTCCCGGTCGGCAGGAGCTTGAGGAAATGCGCCTGTAGACTGTTTAGAACAGGACGCCTGCACCACTAAGCTTTCAGGGGACGGATGAGCTGAAAGGAAGGCAGGGTCTCCTGGAGCAGATCTGCATCTCGTTGCCACCTACCTCGAAACAGCAGGAGCAGATAGAGGTTTACGCCACACTTCAAGGATAGGCTCAGTTAAAGCCTCATTAAACGGCAACAGCGGTTCAATTATAGAAGATGGGGAATGTAAAACCTCTGTGAGTAAATTTGGCTTGTACTCCGCTGTAGGCAATTGCAAGTCCAAAAGCTCCGCAGCCTTTCTAATGACTGTATGATAAGGAGCCACCTCTTGAGATGGTGAGGCTCTTGAGGAAGAAAGCTCCCACTCCGGGGAGGTGTCTAGGCCACTAGCCTCTTGAAGACCCTCAAATTCGTCAACAGACTCCTCGATTTGGCCCTCTTCAACCTCCTCTCTTCGAAGCTGTTCTTCCTCCAACAGCCTCTGTGCCTCTCTACTTGAACGCAACTTCGGTTGCGGCGTCGGCGGCGCCACACGCGGCGCCGATAGCTCCAGAGCCGGCGTCGATGGAAGGTCCGATACAGGAATCGGCGCTGTACGAAGTCGAGAGGAAGGGCCAGCAGATGGCGCCGGGGACAGAGTATACGGCGTCGAAAACCTCGGTGCCGGAAACTGCCAAGACGGTGCCGTCAGCATAAAAGGCACGAAGGGTGCCTGGGCATATTGTTGAGGCACGCCCAAATTGAAGGCAAGCGGACCCACGGGACCCGAAGGTGCTCCGGAGGGGAAGGCCGCCTTGGCAAACACGCCATACATAGCATTTAAGAAATGCGAGGTATCCGACCCCGGTCCCGGAAATGGAGGATACGGAGCCAAGTCAGGATCCACACAAGGTACATCCGGCACCGGAACAGCCGGATCCACAGGCGGAGCCACAGGCAGAGTCTCATGCACAGGAGAAGGTTCGTCCTGAGCCGGTAAGCCTCCCGAAGCCGGAGAGCCCCTCGGCGTCGGCGACCGCGCCGGGGTACCTTTAGGTGAAGGAGAATGAACCGGAGTCGCCTGAGGAGAAGGCGTAAGCGATGGAGACACAAAGTCCTTTTGTCGACGTCGAGGTGCCGGAGAAGGTGACCTCGAAGCCTTTCCCTTCGACAAACGACGCCGAGAGCCATGTCTCCTCTTCTTTTTATGCTTCCTCGACTTCGAAGCATGCGAGGTCGAAGACTTCGACTTCGATTTGGACCTTTTCCGACCCCTCTTCTCCTTCCTTGCTTTTGCATGAAGAGCTTGGCCTCACGCTCTTTCAAGGCCTTCGGGTTCATCTTGCGACAGCATGAACAGCCCTCCACATCGTGGTCCGATGACAAACACCACAAACAGTCCTCATGTGGGTCAGTGATGGACATATGACCCCCGCACTCTCTACAGGGCTTGAATCCCGACTTTCTCGATGTCGCCATCGTGCAGCTACAGTTAAACCTGGAGATTTTACAAAGTAACTCAAAAACAGTATGGAGAGTCCCAGAAAACCGTAACGCGTCGACGGCGCGGAAAAAAGGGAACTGACGTCATGACGCCGACGAGGCCCTTTTATGGCTCCGGTGACGTCATGCGGAGTCGCGAGCGGAGCCGTGGCACTGTGACGACCTCGTCGGCAAAGAGAGCTAGGAAAAAGTTTCCGCGGAATGCTGGCGCAGGGGATATTCTAAAGGTGAGGAATCCACAGGCAGATGTATCCATCAGAATGGGAACACAGCCACTTGACCAATGGAAGTCAATTGAGAAGTCGCGTTGCAGTTTTGCAGAAGAAGGACACTTCAAAGAGGATCACTAAGAATTCACTAGAAGGACAGAAAGTTGGAGAGCCACCCCACCCGTGGATGCCCCGGGAACCAGGTTACCTACACCAGGGAAGCCAGGTGCATTGGAGTGAAGTGACGTTGGAAACCTCCGTAGACGACAATGGAAGACTTGGAAGAAAATGCCTTTCGAGAAGACGGTGAAGATGTCCGATGGAATCCAAGGGTGGATTCTGGAAGTGAAGAACCTGCAACCAGAGGGGGCAGAGTCTATGCCACTCGGACGTGACCAGGAGGCACGAAGACAATGCCCACTGATGACGGAAGGTTCAGAAGACTCGACGGGGACCTTGTCACTGCAGCTGTACGGACCAGGCGAAGCCGAGGAAGACCAGGAGCGTGCACGAGCTGTCCCACGTCAGATGTCGCTGACTAGGTGGTCTGTCCGGCAGGAGCACCAACAAGCCAACAAGCCTTGGTAGCCGCAACTGGCGTGGAGATCGAAGAAGGAGCGAAGTTGGGACCACCAACGTCCAAGGGACTCACCAACAGTTGGAGAGTCGGAGCAGGCCAGAGCAAGCAGGGGAGCCCACATAGAAGACCCTCATGAGGACCCACAGGCCAAAGGCACAAGAGTCGCAAGAGGACCTCGAGCAGCTCACCAAGAATGAAGGCCCACGGTGCAGAGGACGCAGTGAGGAAGCGGAGTTTGGAAGGAAAAGATGCTGGAGACTGGAGCTTCTTGTAGCCCGAAAAGCTTAGGAGTACAGAGCCAACAAGCCTTGGCAACGGCAAGACGACAGTGCACAGGGGTTCGGTCCCAGAGGTTCTGACGAGAGATACTGGCCCCAAAATTTCAGAGAGGACAGGTCAGGTCTCGAGGGAGTTGCAGAACCACCACCTGTGTTGCTGAACCTTGGGAAGTCTGTAGGACAACAGGAGAGGCAAACTGGTCAGCTTTGTTGCGGTGCCTGCAGATGCAAGGGAGTGACTCCTTCACTCTGAGGGAGATTACTTCAGGTGTCCTTGACGCCCTGTTGAAGAACCTGGCAGAGGCACAGACAAAGAAGACTTGAAGAACAGCGAGCCCAGAAGCAGCAGAAGTCTTCCTTGATGCAGTCTCGGTTCCAGTCGAAGTCCAATGAAGTCCAAGTGTCCAGACGGTCGAAGAGCGACGTAGTTTCAGGCTGGAGTCTTGTACCACGACGAATCTGAGGAGCCACCCACAGGTAAGTCCTTAAGTACCCTAAGGGAAGGGTTGGAACAACTCCGGGGTCCCTCCCTGAGGAGGGGCTGGACAAACGGGAGGATACTCCCATGTCCTTTTTCCAGTTTCATGCCAGAGCGGTAGCCAAGGGCTCCCTGACTTGGCTCAAACTGGAGTATGCAAGGAGGGCAGCAAATGTACCCTTCAAAGAAGTCTGGTGATGCTGGCAAGCACCCCCACCCCAGCCCAAAACACAGTTCAGTCTGTGAGGTGGTCACACCTCCATATGACAGGAAACCTATTGTTCTACCTTCCTCTGCTCAAGCTTGGCTCAGCAGCAGGATGGCAGAATCGGGTCTGTGGTTGGCAGCAGCACTAGCTTGCTGACAGACCCTTAAAGGCTGGTACCGGAGTACATGGGAGTACTCCAAGGGGGACCCCCCAAGTAGAGGGGATCATACTTCCAACACTGGAATCGGTGTTGGGGTATGATTCCAACATGTTTGATACCAAACATGACCGGGTGCGGGGCAGACACTATATAGTTAGACATATCGTAATGACTGATGTTCTTTATATGTATTAAAATGGCTGACTGCACTTACAAAGCCTCTAGAGAATCGTCTCCAGGGGTTCTAGTGGTGTCTGGCTCATGCGGGGGCACCCTCACACTTATAACCAAGCACCCTGTTGCCCTCAGGAATGAAGAGCCTGCCATAGGGTGACAGATAGGTTTTAAGTGCAGTGACCTCATATATAAGGAAACATCTGTCGTGAGAGGTGCAAGCACCAACTCACACAGGCTGCAATGGCAGGAATGTAGTCAGGACTCACATGGATGACACAATACATGCTGCAGCCCATGAGAGAGCCCTGGTGTACCTATGCCCTGGGTACCTTAGTACCATATACTAGGGACTTACAAGGGTACACCAGTAGCCAACTGTGGATGTACAGAAGTACATACCATGGTCAATTTAAGGAGAAAGCACAGTGACTGGGGTCCTGGTTAGATGGATCCCAGCCAGACTAGGTCAAAAACATACTGACACCAAGCAAAAAGTGGGGATAACAATGAAAGCAGATCCTACTTTCCTATAGATCATCTGAGAGGAAGTCAGGTGTGACTTTGGCCCGCTGATAGTGAACCCCAGCAAATGCAGGAGGTCCGTCGCAGTCTGGAGGTGGGAGACGACAGCTTGGGGCGAGCCCGCCTCCAACAGTTAGTCGTCGAGATAGGAAAAAACTGGCAGCCCTGACCTCCGTAGATGAGCTGCAACCACTGTCATCACCTTGGTGAACACCTTGTGCACACTGGACTGAAAGTGCTTGTGGCCCAACGTGAACCACAGGTAACGCCCGAGGTCAGGCAGGACGTGAAGCAGGAAAAATGCGTCCTGCAAGTCCAACGCTATCATCCAGGCTCCCGGGTCCAGGGCAGACAGGAATTGAGCGAACGGGAGCATTCTGAACTTCTACTTGGGGAAGAAACTGAGAGGGTACAGGTCTAGGATATGACTAAGGCCTCCAACCTCCCTGGGCACCAGAAAGTAGCGGGAATAGCAACCATGACCTACTTCTGGTGTTGGAACCCTCACTATGGCTCCCTTGGCCAAGAGAGCCATCACTTCCTGGCGGAGAAGGGATAGGTGATCCTCCAACATTCTCTTGTAAGCAGGTGGCACGGAAGGAGGGATAATCACAAAGGGGAGGGAGTAGCTCCGTCAGACGATCTGCAAAACCCACCAGTCTGTTATAGACCGCCAGGTGAGCACGTGATGGCTGATCCTAACCCCAGTGGGTGCCCATGATGATAAGAGGGCAGACAATAAGAGTTTGGAGGCTATTGCATCCGGTGGAGTGGTGGACTGGCCCGACCTTTGGCTGCCCACGAAGTCTGTGGGTGCCGCCTGCTCAGCCACGCAGAGGCTGAGAAGCTTACGCGCAGTGGTAGCTAGGAGGGTATAGGCGCGGCTGGAAGCCCCTTCCGTGGCTACGAAGGAGAGAAAGGCGGATTGGGGATGAAGAGGGGCTATGGAAAGGCCCAAGGACCTGGACGTAGCCCTGCATGCAGTGTTCATGGACCGCAGTGCCAGACTAGCGGAAGAAAACATCTTCTTATCCAAGGCAATCCAGCCTCTCGGATTCTCGGTGCGGTTGGGAATGCACCAGGATTTACGTGGGAAGTGGAGGCTTGGACCACCAAGCTCTCCGGGGTAGGGTGTTGTGTGAGGAAGTTGGGGTCCCCTGGGGCAGGGCGGCAGGCATACCTCCTGTTCACAGGAGCCCCTGTGTTGTCTTCACCAAGTCTTAAGCAGGATGTCAGTAAAAGCTTCCTTAAATGGAAAAAGCAGTCCTGAGCGAGGCACTCCCAGTTGCCACTGAGGGCAAGCTAAGGTTCAGAACCTCTGCTGCCCTCTTCACCACCATTGCAAATGACGCTCCTTCCTCCGTAGCCACAGTGGGGGGAGAAAGCATGCCAGTATCTAGAGAGGTATCCAGTCCGCTGCCGCCTGCCAAATCCTTATACCAGTCCATGTTTGCATTACAGGGCTAGTATTCTTCAGGGTCCAGCAACCCCTCCCACTCCTTCCCGAGTCCTAGCCCATAAAAACAGGGCTCAGCCTCCAGGGCATGACTGTAGTCGGCGCCGGACGGTGCCCCTCCTACTTCGTGTTGGAGTCGGGGATCGGAATGGGGATGGCGTCGCCAGGAGCATCGGGATCGGCGCCGGGGAAGGTAGAGGTAGCACGACTGGCGCCGGTCCGGTTCAATCTGTGGATCCAAGGGAACGGTGCAACCGGTGTAAATCCAGAAGGGGCCCCTCCCGAACCCGCGGGGCCTGAAGGTGCGCCAGAGGGAACAGGCCACCCATATATGAGGTGCATAGCCTCATAAAATTCTTTAAATTCTCTTAAATGGGCGTAGGTCGCTCCGGCTACTGGAAACTCTAGGAGGTGTGGAGACATCCCAGGCGCTGGCTCTACTGTGGGATCAGGCCTAAAATGTCGACACTCCCTCGTCTCATCGGCCGACGGACATGGAGAAGTCAAAGATCTTGTCAACTACTTCTTCTTGTGGTGGGACTTACCAAAATGGCCTGACAACTTCCAGTGCCATGAGGATCTTGGACTCTGCGACCACTCCTGGGATCTTCGTCTCAACCTGGAACTGGATCGTCACGGCATCGCACATCGATGCTGGGTGGAAATGTCGGCGTAGTGAGCGTTGCCATAGTCAAGGCAACTGGTGACGAAAGCCTAGGTGACTGTCTTTCTGGTGTTGGCTGGGATCCATCTGAAGATCCTGTGGAACGTGCAAAAGGTGTGGAAGCAGGAGGACGAGACTGCGTTGACTTGTTTCACGGCGAGTTCCCTGTCGAGGTTAATACCTAGGTTACGCACATGATCCGTTGGTGTGGGTGTTGGTCCGAGTTCCGCTGGCCATCAGCTGTGGTCCCATATGTAGGTGTCCCACTGAAGATCAGCAAGTCTGTCTTGTCGGAGTTCAGTTTAAGGCAGTTGTCTCTCATCCAGTTGGCTACGTTGGTCATGGCAATGCAGAAGTTGGTTCTGGTAGAGGAGTGGTCTTCGGTGAGGGAGAGAATAAGTTTAGTGTTGTCACCGTAGGAAATTATGTTGAGGCCGTGGGGCTGACGATGTCTGCGAGAGGGGTCATGTAGGTGTTGAACAAGGTGGGGCTGAGGGATGAACCTTGGGGTATGCTGCATATGATGTCCTTGGGTTCGGAGGTGAAGGATGGCAGCCAGATGCTCTATATGTGTCCTGTAAGGAAGGAGGCGATCCACTTGAGGGCGTTTGCTGTATGCCGATGTTGTAGAGTATGTTCCTGAGGGTGTGGTGGGATACGGTGTCGAACACAGCAGAGAGGTCGAAGAGGATCAGGGCCACAGTCTCTCAGAGGTTGAGGAGGGTTCTGTTGTTGTCTGTAGCAGCAATCAGTTAAGTCTCAATGCTCTGGTTGGCATGGAACCCGGATTGGAAGGCATCTAGTAGGTGGTTTTATTCCAGGTATTCAGTGGACTGTTGGTTGATGGCCTTCTCGAGCACAGGGTAAGGGAGCCGGGAGATCGGTTGATAATTTGTGAGTTTGCTGAGGTCGGCAAACGGTTTCTCTGCGCGTTTCCATCTGTCCCTAAAGGCTGCAGTGGTGATGGAGGAGTTCCTGTGCTGATTGAGTTGGTTCCGGTGTTGAAGAGAAGGCGGAGGTAGGGGTCAGTAGTTGCCCTGGAGTGGATGGATGCCATGATGGCTGTGGTGGTGAGAGGAGACCAAGTGGTGATTATTCGGCTGGTGTGCGCTGGTGGGTTGAGGTTGTTGAGGTTGAGAGCAGAGGTCTGGGCGACCTTGCTGTGGAAGTAGTCCAAGAAGGTGCCGCCGAGTTCTTGGGAGGGGTGGATCGAGTTCTCTGTGGCTGTCGGGTTGGAGAATTCCTTGACTATTTTGAAGAGTTCTTTTGTGTGGTTGGCCGCTGTGTCGATGCGGGCTGTGATGGCTGCTCTCTTGGCTTCCTTGATGCACATTTGGTAGTTGCTGAGGGCTGCTTTGTGAGTGGCTCTGTAGGAGGGGTTCCTTGTGGGTACTGCTCGAGAAACAATTTCAGGATCCAGTCTGACCCCTGAAGATTATTCAAAAGGTAAGGAGTCTGCGGCTGAAGTCTATCAGAATATGTAAAATTACAGTTGGAAAGCCATAAACCACTTCTATCAAAAGGGCTTAATAAAGATTACCACATTGAATATCTTTTAACAATAAATAAGCCAGGCCTACTGTCTTTGTCACAACTTTTCATAATAAATAGATTGACATATGGCAACAAACATAACTTTTCCAAGTGAACCAATCAGGCTTATACCCTTTTTACTGGCTTGACACCACAACCAAGCCAGACCTCTTGTTCTGAATGTAAGATTTCCCACAACGTAAACGTCGGGCTTACCCTCATAAAATCACAACTGTATCCACAAATACAGTTAAAGCAAAATACTATCTCCCCTAAGAGAGCCTAACAAGGATTATCATAGTCCAAATCTCTTATCCGCACAGTATGTCCGAGGGGGTAACCAACTTTAAAACCCTCACATACCAAGGTAATCTGTGAGATGACATGTAACTAAATACCTACCTTTAGGCTATAATACAGAGTAACAACAATTAACTCCAATTCATATTGACTGAAATGTATGCTTTGCACAATAAATATATCAGGCCTAAATCGTTTTTTGTAACTTTTCATAATAAACAGATCAGGCCTATTGACTTAGAGTTAATTTATTGACTGTTCGATTATTTAAAATCATTACAGTAAATTCCATGCAAGCACCCAAACCCTCCATCCTCATGAATAAAAATCATACGAGCAAGTCCACAAAGTGTCAATTGTTTCCACATTTCATTTAAAAACTCTCATCTCTCAAAAAACGTTACTCCCTTATTGGCTGCTCGATGATTATCATTGGTTTGTCGCCATGTTATTTTAAACTGGCAATATTTATAAAGCTCATGGCTACCCAAAAAGAGGCTTTCCCAGTGCTACAGAGTTTGGATGGGGAGAGTCTGCGCACCATGTCCGCCTGCTTTAGGAAATTAGAGGGCTTTGGCATAGGTGTGGAGGCAGGGTGTTCCAAAGCTTGGATGCCAAAGAGCGGCTAACCTTTCTGATTCATTTAATCATAGGAATTTGTGCTAACTTGAGATTAGTAAACCTACAGGTCCTAGATGGAATAATAGAAGGGCTGGATAAAATGCCTGAGGTTGCATAGCCCTGTATTTGCGAAAGCACAGTAGGCAAGGCAGAGAACTTTGAATCAAATACATTTGCCCACTGGCAGCTAATACAGATCTCTCAGGTAGGGTGTGGTAGAATGGTACTTCGGGATGCAGCAGAGCAGTCATGCCGCCAAAATTTGAATTCCAAGTGAAAAGGTATAATTGCTTGAAATACGTTTTGTTTTGTGCCTGGGTCAGAAGGGCCCGGGCATCTTCTATAGGCACATTAAAAGGGCAAAATAGCTGCAAGGGACAATTTTTATTTGATTATCAAAAGTTATTTGGCTTTCCATCCACACACCTAGATTCTTCATGGCAGGTTTATGGGCGGGTAGTGGGTCTAAAGTGTCAGGCCACAGGATAGGACTCAACAGGTTGGGGAGATTTTAATATCAGTGTCATTGTAATTTAATTTCAGGCCTTTAAGGCCTATCAAGTTAGCTACTTCTGTTAGACAGTCTCTTAGTTTAGGTGGGTTGCTACTTGAAAAAGGAGGTAAGGTTATGACCAGTTGTTTAACACTGACATAAGAAATCAATGCAAGGACTAAAAAAATCCAACGATCTTCGCCAGAGGGCGAACATGTATGTTGAAGAGAATAGGGCTTAATGATGAGCCCAGTGGGACAACCAATGGAATAGACCTGAAATTAGACAAAGGTTTTAAAGTGCAACCTGAAAGGAGTGGCCGTCTAGAAAAGATCTAAACCAATTTAAGACTATATTGCTTAGCCCACACTCTAATAATCTAATCAACAGGATGTTGCTTGACAGTGTCGAAAGCAGCACTTAAATCAAGTAGAAAAAGTGCCACAGTGCCCTCTTTCTCCAACGTCCAATGTAACGGTTCTGAGACAGCTAAAAGAACAGATTTAGTGTTATGAGTAGAGCAGAAACCTAACTGAGAAGCATGTAATATACTGTTGGATTCTAAAGGTGGCTGGAAAGCTTGCTGATATGCTTTTTCAAGATACTGGATGTAAACGAGAGAAATACTTCTCAAGTTTGGCAGGATTAAGGAGTGGCTTTTTCAATAGTGGTAAGACTACTGCATGCCTTCAGAAGGTTGGTAACATCATGGAGAAATCAGGCAAATGTAAAAGGTCCACCAAGAATGGATTGATAATCTGGAAGGCTTAGTCCAACAGATTGGGTAGTGCAGGGTCTAATAGAGATCCAGAGGTTTTTTTTAAAATTATTTTATTTATAAACAGTTGGCATGCTACAGACATGAGCTTTTAAAGAAGAAAGGGAAACATTACATGTTGGGCATTGCACATACTTCTGGTGTACAGCTGGACACATAGCACAAATTCTATAAACATCTAGGACTCAGAGAGGGTGTCCTCCCCCAGCCCCCTGGCGTAACAGTACAATGCAAGCACATCATTTCATTACAGTGTTGAGGAGCCCCCAGGTGAGTAATGTGGAACCCCAGAGTGTGTGGGAGGACTGTTATGGTTACTGTTTGGGGCCATGGGTAAGTTGTCAGTTTGCCGAAGATGGGTGGTAAAAGGTTCACAGATTTCTCGGGGTGGGCCCTCGGAGACATTAGGTCCCAGTACTTGGATAATTGTTCGTGACAATATACAACGTCTGTGACCCAGTCTTGGGCTCGTGGCGCCCATGCGCGTCCCCAGTTCATTGCTATTCTTCGCTTTGCGAGAAGGAGCATTAAAGCAATCAATTTAAGGGAATCACTGGGCATGTCCTTTACAAAGCCCAGTAGACCAAACAGTGGGGACGGGGATATCGGTATGTTTGCAACTCTCCCTATTATGCAGAAGATGTCCACCCAGTAGGCGGCATTTGCAGAGCAGTGCCAGGCCAAGTGAATGAAGTCCGCCTGAGGTGAATGGCGGCGTGGGCAGCGGGAATCCGGGGATAGCCCCATCCGGTGTATTTGTATAGGGGTTCGGAATAGGCGGTGCAGAAATTTGAAATGAATAAGTCGTAGTCTGCAGTTGGGAGAAAGCATCTCAAGCTGGCCGCAGCAGAAGGCCCACTTGGTATCAGTTAGGGGAGGGGCGAAGTCTTTCCCCCAGGCCTCTCGGGCTGGTGTGGCCGCCGCTGGTGCGGTGCGCTGCATGTGGTTGTATAGGGATGTTATCAGTTTCCAGGGCGAGGGTGTCGTGTATATGTGGTCTAACGCTGTGAGTGTCTTCGGGGGAGCTGGGAAGGTGTCATGAAGAGCCCGGCATGTTGCACGCAATTGGTAATACAAAAGGACGTCCAAGGGTGCACCTGTGGCGGTTGCTGAAGTTGGAGGGGCAAGGAATTGGCCGTCAGGATAGAGATCCACAAAGGTAGGAATATTTAGCTTGTTGGCACGGCTGATTGTGCCTTTATCGTGTAAAGGAGGTAACAGGGGGTGTTTTGCCACTGGAATGGATGTGGCATAGAGTTGCGTAGTTCCTGTGCGTCGTGCCATCCTCATCCATGCCCAACACATACATTGCGGAGAGTCGATCTCTGAGGCGGGTGGTTTATAATGAATAAATAAATAGCGCTGTAGATAATGGCCACGGGAGGTCCTGTCTGTCTCAACCACGACGTGTGGTTGAAAAGGTGTGGGGTGAGTCCAGTAGAGTAAGAAATGTGCCTGGGCGCAAAGTGTATATAGCTGTAGATCTGGTGCACCCATCCCTCCCTGTGATTGTGGCAGTGTTAGTAGTTCATATGCGACGCGGGGCTGTTGGCCCGCCCAGACAAGCGTGATTAGGTTGGAGCAAAGACGTTTAAAAAAAGGCCTTTGTGACTGGGATAGGAATATTGACAAATAAATAAAGAAATTTGGGTAGCACGACCATCCTTGCAATGGCAATTCGTCCTGCCATGGACAACGGAAGCGTAGACTACAGAGGAACACGGTCCTCTAACCAGGCTATGGCTCTGCCAAAGTTAGCTTACCATAGTTCTTCAACATTCCTGCTGACCAGGATGCCCAGGTATTTAAGGGGGCCAGTGGCCCATTGGAGTGGGTAGTCCATCGGGAACGGAACTGTGGCATCCGTTAAGGGAAGAAGCGTAGATTTGGCCCAATTAACTTGAACACCGGACAAGCCCCCGAATCGTATTACTTCACGGATTAATGGGGAAAGATTGGTCTCAGGGTGAATAGCATAAAAGGTAATTTAGTCAGCATAAAGGGATATGGCCAGGCTACGAGACGAAAAGCCTATCCCCGGTTCCTGTGGTGCTGACGGATTTGGGCCACTAGGGGTTCCATCACGATGGCGAAAAGTAAGGGGGAGAGCGGGCATCCTTGCCACGTTCCCCGAGTCACCCGGAACGGGTGTGATAATTGCCCATTGAGGTGTACTCGAGCAGTGGGCAGGGTGTAGAGCATACGTATCTGGGCAATGAAGTTGGCGCCGTGACCTAGTCTAGATAGCAATGGGAAAAGGTATTCCCAACTCCAGCGTATCAAACGCTTTTGTGGCGTCTAGCAATGCGGCCACTGCAGAGGTACAAGGATGCAGATGATGCATTACTGCAAATATGGTTCTAAAGTTATGGGCCATGGAGTGACCCGGTATAAAACCGGATTGATCGGGTCTGATCATTACAGGAAGCAAAAGTTGCAGCTTGTTAGCCAGTACCTTAGCAAATATTTTGTTGTCTATGTTGATGAGAGAAAGGGGGCGATATGAGTCGCATTGGTTAGCTGGCTTGTCGAGTGTGAAAATTACCGCCTCCCGCATCGATGTAAACATCCAGAAGTTTAGGAGTAAGAATTGAAGGGTATTCCTTGTAAAAGACAGCCGTCAGTCCATCTAGGCCGGGAGCTCTATCTGGGAGGGGGGGGGGGGGGGGGAGGCTGGCGATTGCCTGCTCTATCTCATCTGCAGTGATTGGGGAGCCTAAAAACTCCTGCTGTGCATCTGATAGCCATACCAATTTGATGGCATCAAAGTAGGCCGTAGGCCTGAAGGTCAGAGGGAGCTGCTGCTTGACGAGTGGAATAGAGGTGGGCAAAGAAGTCAACCATGATTTGTAGGAGCTCTGGAGTGCAGGAACAGGTTTGGCCCTCTGGCATTAAGAAGGTCGGAGATGTAGGATGAAGCATGTGGACTCTGGAGCAGCCTGGTCAAAGTTTTACCAGGGCGATCTCCCTCACCGTATCTACGGGCTTGAGTCTTTTTCCCCAGGAAGAGTGTTTCTCTCAGCGCCTCTTCCTGATACGTCGATATCTTGTCGCGCATGGTGGCCAGAGTGCCAGGGTCGCTGGTGCAGTAGAAATGGGCTTCAAGCGTAGCAATGTCAATTTCGAGTTTCGAAAGAGTCCCACGTATGGATTTAAGGATGCCGTGATGTCTGGCTATACACGCGCCGCGTATGACCGCCTTGAAAGCGTCCCAAAGCACGGCTGGAGAGTAGACTGAGCGGGTGTTTTGTTCAAAGTATTCTTGAATGGTTGCGCGTATTTCCTCTCTGAAGACCGTGTCCCTGAGAGCACCCTGGGGTAGTTTCCACGAGAATGCGCTAGGGAGAGCGTGGGGAGGCTGAAGAACTAATTGCACCGGGGAATGATCTGAGAGAGAATGCGGTAAATGGGAGACCGTTGGCTGCCAGGCCAGTATGTCCCTGGTTGCTAGCCAGTAGTCGATCCTTGACCATGCCCCGTGTTGCAGTGAGAAGCATGTGCCTTTGCGCGTGGTGCGGTGTGTATCGCGCCAAAGATCAGTGAGGTGGTTGTCTGTGATTATCGCGGTTAGTGTCGAGGCCGCTTGGGGATGGGGTCGTCTGGAGCTGCCTGCTCTGTCCATCCTGTCGTCCAGTGGGACATTAAAATCGCCACACCAAAGTACAGTCTGCGGGCCGGCATCGGCAATTAGGTGCCAAACCTCGACGAAGAAGTCAGGGTCGTCTATATCTGGTCCGTAAACGGTGGCAAGAGTTAAGGGGTGATTGTACAGTGTGCCCCCTAATATGACATATTGACCTTCGCTGTCGCAAATGCAGTGGGTGGTGGTCCAAGCCAGGCCCCTACGTATAAGGACACCGATCCCTCTCGCGTGGTTAGAGTATATTGATGAATAGGACAGACCCCAGCCCCTAGTGAGTAAGGTGGGAAGTGTGTTGCTTACTGGGTGAGTTTCTTGGAGTAGGCACATATCAACCTTGTGCCTGTTCAGGTACGCATGCACTAGACGAACTTTCGTGCTGTCACAGAGGCCCCTTATGTTCCATGCGATGAGGTTCACTGTCGCTGCCCTATAGATCCTTACACTGGGAGGGGAGATGACGGCATCCCCAAGGGGTTGCCATGCTGTGTACATGGTGGAATGTGCTGTGTCCCACACGCTAGTGTGATAATGAGAATGGTGTATGTGCATGCCATTAAGCCAACAATTTTGATATGCATTAAACAGTACTTGTTTAACTGTCCCGCAACAAACCCCCTCCCTCCCCGACCCACCCCCCACCCACACTAAGCCCCCAATAAGGTTGTGGTTCCCTCACCCAAAATATTGTTAACTGGGAGTTATCCCCTGGGGCAGTGGAATGTCCAAGCTTACTACCCGCGGTGAAGGATAGGTGGCCGAACGTCAGCCATGAGGGGGGCCTCCAGCCACATAGCACACCGCAGCGCTCCACAAACACAGGCAGACTTTTTTCTGATAAAACACTAGTGGAGTGCTCCGATTGCATTCCAACATTATTGAAGAACAGCAAATTTAAAAAGGCAAAACTGTTTGTAACCTAGCACTGTCTGTGCTGCTGAACACCATAGCAACTCTTGTATTATTGAACAGATGAAAAGAAATAGTTCAAAGCTAATCATTGTCCCTCAGCAGCGCCTCCGATGGGGGTCGTGATGAGGCTTCCCCGGAACGGAGAGCCTTGACTTGTTGTTTAGCAAACTTGAAGGCTTGTTTCGCGTCTGTGAAATGGTGCATTTTGCCATTGTGAGTAATTCTGATCTTGGCTGGGTACAACATGGCATATTTTACATTGGCCTGCTGCAATAGACGTTTGGTTGGTTGGAAGTATCGGCAGGCCGCCTGCACGGCCACAGTAAAACTGGGGTAGAAGGATACGTTATCTCCTTTATATTGGATTTGGCATCTTTCTCTGGCCAGACCGAGGATCGTGTTGTGGTCCTTGTAGTTCAGCAGGCGAGCCACAATCGGGCAGGGGGGGCTCCCGGTGGGGGCCCAGCGACCTATGGGCTCTTTCAATGATTAAGATCGGGGACAAGTCTGTGCCAAAGAGGTCTCGTAACATGGATTCCACAAAGTCCTCCATTCTCGAGACCACGACGGACTCCGGCACCCCCACCACTCGAAGGTTATTGCGCCTCGACCGGGCTTCAAGATCTCAATTTTTTTGTTTGATGAGTTCTAGGACTATGTCCATGAGCAGGACTTGTTCAGAGGTGGTAGCTAGGTTGTCTTCTGATTCCGAGATGCGGGATTCCATGTGGTTGAGTCTCGAATTGTGGGCATCCACTTGGTTCTTCACCTTGTCAAAGCGGAAGGTTATACATCTAGCCTGGTGTCTATGTTATTTAGACTCAATTTTACCTCCAGCAGGTTTCCTTTTAAGTCTAGGTCCTGTTCTTCGGTGTCGTCTGTGGGGTGAAAGGCAGCACCCTTCCCCACCTCATGATCAGCTTGCCTGGCGCTACGCTTTCTCTCAAAGGAGAGTTTGGTTTGCCGGCCCTCCTGTTTGCCCATAGCTATATGTGATCGGGGATCAGCTACTCTGTTCGTCGCCTCGCAATCGGCGCAGTGATGAAGAACACTGGGCCCCGTGGATCTTTGTGGGAAAAAGCCTTGGGGAGTGTGCCCCGTCGCTGTCTCTTCAGGGAGGGAGGGGGGGGGAGCGAGAGGGCTGGCACGCCGTGTGACTGTCCAGATGGATTAATGGCGATTCCCAGGGGGATCAGGACCCAGCCCAGAGTGGTCCACAGTTCTGTGGAATCCTAGATGTTAGCCCTGGCACTTTCCCCCTGGCTCCCGGGAGCGACAACATCCCACGCAGCCAGGTAGGCTGTGCGTCAGCCCGCGCCTGCTAAAGACAGTCTGTTGGGATAAGACTTTTATATACAGACCCGTTGGCGCAGGTGGTGGTAAACAATAAAAAATCCACAGTTTTTGCCCTCAGAAGGGGGACAAGGCAAGGCTGCCCTCTGTCCCCGCTGCTCTTTGCATTGACGTTGGAACCATTGGCAGCATGGATTCGAAATGACCCCATAATAAGGGGCCTGAGATGGTCGGAGGAATGGGAGGACCGTATCTCCCTCTACGCCGACGATCTACTGTTATATCTGGTGTCGCCCAAGGCGTCGATACACAGGGTCCTCAACATATACACACATTTTGGTAAATACTCGGGATACACAATTAATTGGACCTAGTCGGTGATTTTTGCATTAAAGGGGAAGTTCCCACCCCTACCCAAAGGATACACAGTGACAGAAGTCCCAGAAGGTTTTAAATACCTCGGAATATATATTACCAGTGACCGAAGGTTGAACTACGCCCGCAACCTCCTACCCCCATTGCAGCGACTAAAGAACGATGTAGAACTGTCACTACTGGGTAGAGCTGCACTATTTAAAATGATGTCTTTGCCGCGCTTCCTATATGTTTTGCACAACTCACCCAACCAAGTCCCGACTAACTATTTCAAGGTCATAGAAAGCGAGAATAGGGAGCTACTAAGGGTGGGTGGACCGCCCCAGATAGCGTTCCAGAAACCTGGTGCGAGGGTGGTATGATGGGGGTATTGGACTCCCGGATATCAAGAAATACTACTGGGCGGCACACTTGACAGCTATCAACCATTGCACGTATCGGCCCCACAACGACCCTGGGTATAGGATGGATAGATGGCTCTTACCGGGGGAGGGGGCGGGGGAGTTATACCAGGGCACTCTACTCCATGCCTACAAAACTACGGTTAACAGGACCCACTTGGCACTCTGTCCAGGTGTGGCATACAGCTCACAAGAATCTGGGATGGACAAAGAAAATCACGCAAGCCACCCCTCTGTGGGACTCTGAACGATTGGGCACATTAAGGAAGACAAAGGGCTTCGACAGCTGGGACACTATAGGAATATCTCGGGTGGGGGACTTATGGAGGGGGGGGGAGGTAATCCCCTTTTCACATCTGCAACAAGAATAAGAATTAGCAAACACAGAGAGGTTTAGATACCTGCAGGTGCGACACGCCCTACAAGCGCACATCCCAAGGGGAGAGACGCCCCCTGAGTCCTGGCCGTTGGAGGATAGAATTCTTGATGGATACATGCCTAAAAAAGCAATCGCCCTGACTTATCAGAAATTAATAAATCATACACCTGACCCCCTTGTACAACTTCGTAGGAATTGGGAAAGTGATATATCAGAGTTGGAGGATGACGAATGGCAGGAAGCACTGGCCTCTCCCAAAGAAGTGGCAGTCTCATCTAGGCTCAAACTGGTGCAACTCAAAATACTTCACAGAATATACCTCTCAGGTCCGACACTGGTTAAGATGGGCTACCGGGGAGATCCTAGCTGTGGGCAGCTATGCAGCTGGGAGGGCACGTTTATACTTATAATTTGGGAATGCATCCACATTAGAAAGTACTGGATAGAGGTGCTCCATAGCATGGAAAAGACACTGGGAACAAGCTTGGAACCGGAGGCCAAGAGGTGCCTGCTGAATATTTGGGAACCTACAGACCTGAGTAGCAAGGAGAAAACATGGGTGGCGCTGGGTCTGTTTGCTAAACGAAATATTGCAAGAATGTGGGGGGCACAAGAAGCACCAACAGTGAATACATGGAAGAAGGACATGGACTGGTGCATGTTAAGAGAAAAAACTGTGTACATATCCTGGTGATGCCCGAAGAAAGGGACGCAAATATGGGGCAAGCGCAATGTATATAGAGGGAATATTTGCACTCCTCCCTCCCTCTCCCTCCCTCTCCCTAATTGAGTAAAGAGGGAAACCTGAAAGTAGGAACAATGGCACACATAGTATCTAACCAAGTGAAGAATTATTGAACAATTTATTGTATTGAAGTTGACAATTGTATGAAAATGCCGTGATGTTTGTTTTGTAGCAACATGGTCATCAATAAAAAGTATCGCAAAAAAAGAACAAAAAAAAAAAAAGACAGTCCGTTGGGCTCCCCCTCACGGCGCCGCAACCCGCCGCCCCGACACTGCAGGTGTCGAGAAGCGCATGCAACTCCTGAGGGCAGGGAGAGGGGGGGGCTGTGGCGCACTGCAGTCCAGCGGGGGGGATGCGGGCACCGGTGAAGGCAGGGTGAGGCCGCAGATCAGGGCAAGTAGTCCGGCCCAGGTCCCACCACAGACTCCTCCTCCTGGCGCCTCAACAGGCTCTAATTGTAGGATGCTGATTGCCTCTCCCAAGAGGGGGAGAGGCTGCCCAGGTCCGGCAGCCCGGCGCAAGCGGCACCTCACGCAAGAGGGACCGGAGTGATCCGCTGAGTCGCTCACGCAGCACCCCCACAGCGCAGGCCCAATCTCCCGCCGCAGGACTCCCCCGGATCTTCAGGAGTAGCAGCAGTGTGTACAGTTAGGCAGGCCGTATAACTATCTGGGCCTCTTCAAGACAGTCCACCGGGCCATCCCCACAGGCACCACAGCCCGCGACTCCAGAGGGCGGGGGGGGCTGAGTGTGGCACACTCCCGCGGGGGTTGATGCAGGCACTGGCGATGGCAAAATAGGGCGGCAGATTATTTTCAAGTTGTCCAGCCCGAGCCCCCCGCGGACTTCGCCCCCCGGCACTCCCGCAAGCGCTACTGACAAGACAGCAATGCCTTCTCCCGAAGGCAGCCGCACCCCACACGGGAGGAATCGTAATGTGCCAGCAGCTCCGCTCCCGCGGCACCCCCACAGCGGAGGCCCAGCTTCTCACCGTCTGTCTCCGGGAAAGGTGCTGGCGTGTCAGGAGGAAGCGCTCCGAAGCGAGCGCCCGGCCACAGCAGGTCTCCCACGATTCACGCCCGGATGCTGGCTCAGCCGGTCGGCTCCCACAAGGCTGACGTCGCTGCAGCACCAGCAAGGCCCAGGTAGGCCGCCGTCGCCGTCCGGTGATTCACTCGGGCATGCACCAGATACGGTGCCAATGCAGGTCAGCCCCAGCACTCACGGTGTCACCAATGCACCCCGGGTGCCCTGCCCGCGGTGCCGCGGCCAGAGGAACCCCTTATCGGATGGATTCTGACGGATTTCTGGCTCACCCAGCAGAGCTCGCCTAAAGTGCGGCCATTTTGCAGCATGGCAAGACCACGCCCCCAGAGATCCAGAGTTGAGCGTATTTTTTAGAGCATAGAGTAGATAGGTTTAAAATCAAACATATGGTTTACCTAGCTTATGGAGCAAAGCAGGAGCATTTTGGCCTGCCACTGGGAAAGTGGAATATACGTCTACAATTTTCTGACAGAAAAAAAGCTACTGCTTCATTACACCTTACCTCAGAGGCAGGAAACAAGACTATCTTTGTAGACATGTCAGTAAAGGATTTAACACATATATTTGGTAGAAATTTGAGCATACATTTTCCTAGCAAAAAAGGCTGTGCAAGCTTTCCTAATTGCTTTATGGTAGCTCTTAACGGCCATCAGGTATGCAAGTTTGACAGTAGGATCATACTTTCTGCACCAAACCGATTCTAGTACTTTACAGCCTTTTTTCACGATGAGATTATCATCAAACCTGGCTGCAGAGGGCTTAGTAGAAGGCCTAAAGGAGGTGCTTAGCAGTTTGTCAGGGTGGAAGAAATCCATGCTCTAATGACCAAGTCAATTTCTTCAATCTGAGCATGGCAGTCGGCTGGAAGATACTATGAAGATTGCAGAACGTAGCTGAAATCAGTTTATAGCAGCCCCCGTAGACGTGGATCGTCAGGACTGGAATAAGGCATATGTTTAATTGAAAAGTTCAGGTGGATCTTATAGTGATCAGACTAGACAAGGGGATATGGCAGCCCACTGTCAATGTCAATAAATTCAAAAAGACTAGGTCGAGAACGTACCTAGCACAGGTGAGTAAGCTGAATTGCTTGTAGGTCTTGCATTAAATTAGATTCGGCAGAAAAAATAAGTTACTTACCTGTACACTGTAGTTCTACAGTATTGATATCCTTTATAGATTCACATGCTTGAATTTTCCCCGTCGTCATGGTGGGAGTCCGATGGTAACAGCAACAATAGCACTACAAAAGCATTAGCCTTAATTTCCATTGAAAACAATAGTATTTAGTAAGCTATTTACATTGCTTTAAAACATCCAAACTTCAGTCAATCAGAGTAGAGACCCTGGAGTATTCATCCCCTGCAGAGCCGAGCCACCATACCTCATATTTTGAGCATGAGTGTAAATAAAAAGCAATAGAGGTATGCAATGGTGAGCCGGAACGGGGAGGAGGGAGGGTTGCATGCGAATCTATAAGATATCAATATTGGAGAACAACCTACGTCTTTAGCGGGAGGCTACCTCCGTTCCCGCGCGGACAACCACTGGTCGAAGCAGTCAACAGTTTCAAGTACCTGGGGATTAGGGTCTCCAAGGATCCCACTAGATTCTATGAACTAAATCTCCTACCGCCTTTAACATGTCTCAAATCTGATGTCAGACACTGGAAGACGCTCCCCCTCTCTCTACTAGGTCGTGCTGCCCTCTTTAAAATGATGTCCCTTCCCCGCTTTCTTTACGCTTTGCAAAACACCCCAAATTATGTCAGCCCCTTGTATTTCAAAGAAATCGACTGCCTCCTGAGAGACCTGCTCTGGGAGAGTAGGCCCCCGCGCATAGCTCACCATAAACTCACACGGGGATGGTTCGATGGGGGAATCGGGTTACCGGATATAAAGCGCTATTATTGGGCCTCTCACCTTGCAGCTATCAATCAATGCATGTACAGACCCCAGGGTGACCCAGCCTTTCAGATGGACAGGTGGTTGCTGCCAGGTGGGAGTTTTGAGGGAGCAATCTATGCACGCGCACCGGGCCCCAACTTGACGGGACTTACTGCGCACGCGGTGCGAATATGGAAGACTGCCCTGCAAAGTCTGGGATGGGAAGGCAGGATCACGACGGCCACGCCTCTCTGGCGATGCGACCAACTAGGACGCTTGATTCGCTCGAAGGGCTTTGATCGGTGGGATCTTATCAGAATCTCCAGGGTGGGTGACTTGTGGAGAACCGGGGATGTGGTCACGTTTGACCAGCTGCAACAGGACTATGAAATGGCGCGCTCCGAACACTTTAGATACCTGCAAATAAGGCATGCCCTACTTGCAAAACTCCCCAGAGGAGAACCGCTCCCTGAATCCTCTCCATTGGAAGATAGAGTGCTAGATGGGGACCTGCCGGAAAAAGCCATATCGCTCATTTATAAAAAGCTGATAAATAATTTGCCGGACCCACTGGACCATCTGCGTGCTAAGTGGGACCATGATGTGGCTGGTCTGGACGATGATGAATGGTTAGCAGCGGCGGCGGTGGCTTCTCCTCGCGAGGTGGCCATCTCTTCTAGGTTGCGTTTAGTGCAGCTCAAGATCCTGCATAGATCGTACCTTGCCAGATCAGTCCTGGTCCAAATGGGGTATAGCTCTGATGAGACTTGCACTCGACGATGTGGACAGTAGGCACATTCATACATATGATTTGGGAATGCACGGTTATTCAAAGATATTGGGCGGGAATTGTGGGACTTATGGAAAGTGTATTGGGCCAAAAAATTGATGGAAATATAAAACTAGCTCTCCTGAACGCCTGGGGGCAAATGGACCTTACCGCCAAAGGGCGTCTGTGGGTTATCTTGGGACTGATGGTAGCGAAACGTAACATAGTAAGGCTGTGGAAGGCCCAGGAACCACCCAGACTAGTGGATTGGAGCAAGGACATGGACTGGTGCATGGTCACTGAGAAAACAATTTATGTTGCTAGAGGGTGCCCCAACAAGTGGACACAGATCTGGGATAGCTGGAACACATATCTGGGTGGGATCTGAGAACCCCCGTTGTCCAAGGACGATACCATCGCACAACGACTAAGCACACTGCAACTGTAATAAATATGGCTGATGTTGTTCGTGGGAGGTGCACCTCCAGTGGCACTTACTTGCAGTATCGCTACGATAATATGTGGTTGTAATGATTGTTGTCCATTTGTCACACCTGATCTGAAAGAGACACGTTAGTGACAGATTCCTTACCTTGGAATATCCCCAGGCGTCAGGCTGAATCCGGAAAGTTTTTGCGTAGCAGTACCCTTGCGCGTCGGTAGGCAACGTCGTGCGGCTCCGCGTCCGGCGTCGGCGTCGTGATCGCCGGGATGACGTTGCGGGCAGTACTTAGACGCCGCCCCTGCGCGCTGACGTCAGTTCTTCTTTTCCGCGCCAGTAAGCGCAGATCCGGGAAGAGCAGTGCCCTAGTCAATTTTTGACTAAATTTTTGGGTGATTTTTCACTGTTTTCTTTTCGAGTCGTCGACTCCTAGGTGTCGATAGGGATGCCCGGCTTCAAGCCATGCGACGTCTGTGGTCGAATGATGTCGATCACAGACCCGCATCTGGAGTGTCTCTTCTGTCTCGGCCGAGACCACGACACTAAGTCGTGCCCTGACTGCTGGAAACTTCACCCGAAGGCTTTGCGAGAGCGGTCTCGAAAGCTACTCGAGGTCCGGCAGTCGGCTCCGCACCACACCAAGCCCCGGTCCCGGGAGAGGTCGAGGGGCCGGTCGCGGAGTCCCCGCCGGTCGTCGGAGTCCAAGTCTTCGCGCTCCTCGGGTAAGTCGAAGCACAAAAAGTCTAAGAGGCATCATCGCTCTAAGACTTCGCCTCGCCGGTCTCACGACTCGGCTGAGGCCCCTGTCGGCACCGTCCCCGCCCCCGCGGCCCCGGACGTGCCTGTCGAGCCGCCCCCGCATTACCCGTCCTTTCCGGCCCAAGTACAGGAATTCCTGTCGGCCATGGCCCGCCTCTTCGGGCCTCAAGGTCCCTCCGGTGCGCCTTCGGGCCCTGATGGGGTTGCTCCGGCGTCGCCGACGACTCCGGTCCCGGCGTCGCCTGTCCCGCCAGCCTTGATCCCGGCCTCGGCTCCGGCCCCGGCCTCGATCCCGGCCCCGGTGGTGCCGCAACCCCCATCGACGCCGGTTGACCTAACCACATCTCCGCCGACGCCGATGTCTCCGGTGCCGTTTCTGACGCCGTCCGGGGCTCCGGACGGCGTCGTTCCCCAGCTCTTTCCGGGTCCGGACATGGAGCCGGACCGGCGTCGCCCGACGCCGGATCCGGCGCCGACAAGACCTTGGGTCCCAAATGTCCCTCCTCCTCCATATTTTTCACTAGAGGAGGACCAGGAGAGCTGGGAGGGGTCAGAAGACCCTCTCACACAGCAGTGTGAGTATGATCAGGACTGGGCAGAGGAACTTGGGGATGCCAGTGGTCTAGATACTTCCCCTGACACTGGCATGCTGTCTCCTCCCGTGGCTACGGAGGAGGGAGCAAATTTCGCAACGGTGTTGCGTAGAGCAGCTGGAGCCTTGCACCTCCAATTCCCTACTCTGGCTGTCAAGACTAATCTCTTGACGGAAGTGCTTCAGCCGGCAGCCTCCTCTGCGGAGACTGTGCTGCCGTTTAATGAGGCACTGATTGACGTTCTTTTGGGCACCTGGTCCAAGCCCACCACAGGGGCTCCTGTGGATAGGAACGTGGCCCGACGCCATCGCCCTGCTCCGGGCGACCCCGTGTTTCTCTCCCAACATCCCACCCCCGAGAGCTTGGTTGTCCAAGCCTCTGCCTCCCAAACCGCCTTCCCTACCGCCCCTCCGGATAGGGAATCCAAACGCCTGGACCAATTTGGGAAGAAGGCCTTTTCTTCCTCCAGTGCTGGCTTGCGGTCCATGAACACCGCTTGCCTTTTGGGCCGATATACCCACTCCCTGTGGGATTCGGTGGCGACTGTTTTGCCCCAGTGTTCTGAGGAGGTCCAGACACTGCTTACCCGCGCCATTGCGGAAGGTAGGGATGCGGCAAAGTACACCATACGTTGTGGCCTTGATACCGCCGACTCGCTGGGCAGATCGCTTGCAACGACGGTGGCGCTGCGTCGCCACGCCTGGCTGAGGACCACTGGTTTCTCGGGTGATGTCCAGAATACACTCATGGACATGCCCTTTGATGGAGTCGGTCTTTTTGGTTCTAAAGCAGACCATGCGCTGGAGAGCTTTAAGGACTCACGGGCTACTGCCAAGTCCCTGGGCCTTTCTGTTGTGCGCCCTCCGCAAACCTCTGCTTTTCGCCCCTTTCGTGGCCACGGAAGGGGCACCCAGTCACGTCAACAGCCCAGCCACCGGCCCGCGCAGCAAGCGCCTTCGCGTGGCCGAGGACGTGGATACCGCCGTGGCGGTTCGGGCAACCAGCGTGCGGGTCAGGCCACCACCTCCAACCCGTCCGCGGCCTCCAAGCCCTCCTAGTCCCTCCTTTCAGGTGCACAGCACGCCAGTAGGGGGCAGGGTCCGCCATCACCTTCACCACTGGCGTCCCATCACCTCGGACAGGTGGGTCTTGGACTTTGTCCGAAGGGGCTACTCCCTCCCCATCGAGACCGCCCCCCCAGCCATGCCACCTCAATTCCACCGCATGTCAGGGGATCACTTGATGCTTCTGCAGAAGGAAGTCATGGCCCTCTTGGCCAAGAGGGCCATCGAGCGTGTTCCGACCCCAGAAGTAGGGCGTGGTTGCTACTCCCACTACTTTCTGGTGCCCAAAAAGGACAAGGAGGACATGCGTCCTATCTTGGACCTCAGGAACGTCAATCGCTTCCTCCGGAAGGAGAAGTTCAAGATTCTCACCCTAGCTCAGGTCTTGACTGCCCTCGACCCTGGAGACTGGTTGGTAGCGTTGGACTTGCAGGACGCTTATTTCCACATCCCCGTCCTGCGTGGCCCACCGGCGTTACCTGCGGTTCACGGTAGGCCTCGAGCGTTTTCAGTTCACCGTAGGCCTCTAGCGTTTTCAGTTCACCGTAGGCCTCGAGCGTTTTCAGTTCACCGTGCTCCCCTTTGGCCTTACAAGTGCCCCTCGGGTGTTCACGAAAGTGATGGCGGTGGTCGCAGCTCATCTGCGCCGGGCAGGGGTTCCAGTCTTCCCCTACCTCGACGACTGGCTGCTGAAGGCGGGCTCGTCCCAGGCAGTCGTCTCCCACCTCCAGACTATGGCCAAACTCCTGCACTCGCTGGGGTTCTCCATCAATGTGCCGAAGTCGCATCTGATTCCTTCTCCACAGCTCCTTTTCATCGGAGCAGTTCTGGACACGACGCAGTTTCGGGCCTATCCTCCCGAACGGCGAGTCCGGGATATTCAGGCTATGATTCCTATCTTTCAGCCTTTATCCTGGGTTTCGGTACGGATGACCATGAGGCTGCTGGGCCTCATGGCCTCCTGCATCCTGCTGGTCGATCATGCCAGATGGCATATGCGGGCTCTGCAGTGGGACCTGAAGTCCCAGTGGGCGCAGCACCAGGGCAACCTGTCCGATCACGTCCAGATCTCGGAGGGGACTGCAAAACAGTTGCAGTGGTGGCTCTCGAACCGGCAATGGGTCATGGGCAGATCCCTCTCCCTTCCCCAGCCAGAGCACACAGTTGTGACGGACGCATCCCTTCTGGGATGGGGCGGTCACATGGGAGAGGCGGAGATCAGAGGCCTCTGGTCTCCGGCGGAGTCCCGGCTCCATATCAACCTTCTGGAGCTACGGGCGATCCGACTTGCACTCAAGGCATTCCTTCCCTCTGTCAAAGGGAAGGTAGTGCAGGTGTTCACAGACAACACCACCGCCATGTGGTACTGCAACAAACAAGGCGGGGTGGGGTCGTGGACCCTCTGTCAGGAGGCTCTGCGCCTCTGGACATGGCTGGAACATCAGGGCATGTTCCTGATGGTTCAACACCTGGCAGGTTCCCTGAACGCCAGGGCGGACGAACTCAGCCGCAGGTGCATGATGGATCACGAATGGCGTCTTCACTCTGAAGTGGCGCAAGGACTCTTTCTGCAGTGGGGAGAGCCTTGGTTGGATCTATTCGCCACCGAAGAGAACGCGCAATGTCATCAGTTCTGCGCGTTGGAATTTCCAAGGCGGCACTCGCTCGGCGACGCTTTTCGTCGCGAGTGGAGTTGCGGTCTGTTGTACGCCTTTCCGCCTATACCACTTCTACCCAGAGTGTTGAAGAAGATTCGGCACGACCGGGCCCAAGTCATTCTTGTGGCTCCGGACTGGGCTCGAAGAGTTTGGTATCCCGAGCTACTCAGTATGAGCGTAGATCCCCCGATCCGTCTGCCTCTTCGGGAGGATCTTCTGTCGCAGCAGCAGGGGACGGTCCTCCACCCGAACCTGTCCAGCCTCCACCTGCTTGCGTGGAGATTGAGCGGCGGCAGTGGATTCCTTTCGACTTGCCTCCCGAAGTTTGTGATGTAATTCTGGCAGCCAGGCGTCCCTCCACTAAGGTGGAATACGCCTGCAGGTGGAACAAGTTTGTGGCATGGTGCACAGCAAAGGCTGTGAATCCCCTTTCTGCCCCTCTTTCTGAGGTTCTTCTGTTCCTTCTTTCCCTGGCCCACCAGGGTTCTGCCCTGGGTACCATCAAGGGCTATCTTTGTGCTATCTCGGCCTTCCTCAGGCTTCCTGATCAGCCCTCCCTTTTCAAGTCCCCTGTTGCTAACAGGTTTCTAAAATGCATTACACACCTCTTCCCTCCTGTTCCGTTTGTGATGCCTCAGCGGGACTTGAACTTGGTTCTTACCTTTCTTATGTGCGCTCCCTTTGAGCCTCTGCACAACTGTCCTCTTCGTCTTCTGACTCTGAAGACAGCCTTTCTGGTGGCCATCACCTCCGCTCGGCGGGTGAGTGAGCTCCAGGCTCTTTCATGCAAACCTCCCTTTCTGTCTGTTCATCCAGACAAGGTTGTTCTTCGGACGCGTCCGTCCTTCTTGCCAAAGGTGGTTACTGCCTTCCACATTGGGCAGACCATCACTTTGCCCACCTTCTTTCCGCCTCCGCATCCTTCCAGAGAGGAAGAGAGGCTCCACCGTCTGGACCCAAAACGTGCGCTTTCCTTTTACCTCAACCGCACACAACACTTCCGGGTGGATGACCAGCTCTTTGTTGGCTACGTGGGCGCCAAAAAGGTCGGGCGGTGCACAAGAGAACCATCTCCCGCTGGGTAACCTTGTGTATCAAAGCCTGCTATTCTTTGGCTAAGAAGGAACCTCCTGTTGGGCTGCGTGCCCATTCCACCAGGGCAACGGCTGCTACCACGGCTTTGGGCCGCGGTGTTCCGCTGCAGGATATATGTCAGGCAGCTACGTGGGCCTCGCTGCACACGTTTACAAAGCATTACTGCCTTGACAGTCAGGTCCGGAGGGACGGCTTCTTTGGCCGTTCTGTCCTCCGGGACTTCCTTGTCTGATCTTTGTTCGCAGACCCACCACCGGGGTTGGTATTGCTGGGGTATCTATTCTAAGGTAAGGAATCTGTCACTAACGTGTCTCTTTCAGATGCACAAGTTACTAACTTGTGTAACGATATATCTGTAAGAGACAGTAGTTAGTGACAGATTCCTTACCGCCCCACCCATCTTCCCCGTTCTGCGAACTGATTTCTAGGGTTAAGGACATCCCTTTCAGGGCCCTAGTATTTTTCAGACACCTATGTCAGCTTCTTGCATGGCTCTGCGTTCCTGGCGCGGAAAGTCGTGTACAGAACTGACGTCAGCGCGCAGGGGCGGCGTCTAAGTACTGCCCGCGACGTCATCCCGGCGATCACGACGCCGACGGACGCGGAGCCGCACGACGCGCAAGGGTACTGCTACGCAAAAACTTTCCGGATCCAGCCTGACGCCTGGGGATATTCCAAGGTAAGGAATCTGTCACTAACTACTGTCTCTTACAGATATATCGTTACACAAGTTAGTAACTTGTGCATTTCAATAAAAAGATTATTTTTTTTTTTTAAATACTGGAGAACCACAGTGTGCAGGTAAGTAACTTGTTTTTTCTCCAGTATTATATCTTTTTTTAGATTCACATGCTTGAATCAGACTAGTTAGCAGCATCCAAAGACCGATGGCGGGTGGGAAGTCGAACCATCCAACCAGGACACAACCAAAATACAAATAGCCAAGGATAGGACTTTAAAAATTGCACAAAATTAGAAGATACATAGAAATATCTTTTGCCAAACCTAATAAGAGCAGTTACAAAACATTAAAGCATAGACCAGATTGAGCTTATTAGTTGCATGCCTTATGCGAAGAGACATGGCAGGGTAGCTTGACCAACACCCATATCTGTTTTCCTCCAGCCATCAAGGCAGTAATGCTTCGTGAAGGTGTGGGCGTTCACCCATGCCGCTGCCCAGCAGATTTCAGGCAGAGATAAACCTGCGAACAGGGCTGAAGAGGCTGCAATCTTTCCAGTTGAGTCTTCACCTTTGCCAGCAGTGCATGCCTAGCCTGTTCACGACAGAAGAGTATGGCTGAGGAGACCCAGCGAGCAATACTAGCCCGCATTAAGGCTTGACCTTTTCCAGGAGCTGAGACATAGATGAGCATCTGCGTTGATTTGCAGAAAGACTTCGGTCTTTGCAAGTAGAATTTCAAACAACGATTAATGTCCAGCGAGTGAATGTCTTCTCCGTCGCTGAAGAAGGGTTGGGAAAGAATGTAGGCAGAACAACTGGTTCATCAAGGTGATATGTTGAAGGCACCTAGGGAATAAGTGAAGGATTAGTACGCAAGACTACTCTGTCCTGTAGGAACAGAACTTAAGGTTCTTTTATGATGAAAGTCTGGAATTTGCTAATATGTCTTGCAGACGTGATGGCTAAGAGGAAAGCGACTTTCCAAGAAAGGAATTTGAGATCACACTTCTGAATAGGCTTAAATGGAGGCCTCATGAATTGTGATAAAACTGTGTTCAGCTGCCACAGCACTGGGGGAGGCTTAACGGGAGGGTAAGCCTTGAAGAGACCCTTCATAAACTCCTTGACAAGCCTGTTGGACCACAAGGAAAATGGCCAGAACGCCGTCTGTATCTGGAAATTGACGGCAAGTGTACCTTTATGGATGAATGGGAAAGGCCTGATTTGACAAGATGCAGGAGACATGGTAATACCTGCTCAGGTGGGGAAGAAAAAGGACAACTGTGTAGCACACCATGCACAGAACTTTTTCCATTTTGCCATGTACCACTTGAGGGTAGAAGAAGCTCGAGCTTTGTGAAGTATCGATCTGTATTCGTCAGTTTTAGATCTCTGAAATCAGTGTGGTGAGGAGCCAAGCCGATAAGAGAAGAGTGCGTATCTGTGGATGAACCAGTTGTCCCTGGTTCATAGAGAGGAGATCCTCCATAGGTGGAAACTGAATGCGAGCGCACTTTGATAGGCGATGCGGCTCGGTGTACCAGTATGGTCTCGCCCACGCTGGGGCGATGAGAATGAGCCGGCACGATTCCAGTTTAATTTTCTGCAGAATTCTTGGGATGACAGGGAATGGAGGAAAGACGTAAGCAACCATCCCTGTCCATGAGAAGTGGAAGGTGTTTCCCTAAGATCCTGGTTGAGGAACGCTGCTGGCGCAGAGAGTGCATTTTTTTGTTGAGGGATGTAGCGGACAGGTACAAGGTTGGATAACCCCCAAGACTGGAAGACACTTAGCAGTTATTAGTCTCTGAGCTCCCATTCATGACACTGCTTGTGGTCCCTGCTGAGGGAGTCAGCTCACTCGTTCTGCACTCCTGGCACATGCTCCACCTTAAATGAGATGCCAATGGTTATCAGCCACTCCCATAATTTGTTGTGCTTGGGCTGAGAGGACTTGCAACCTCGTCCCACCCTGTTTGAGGAGATCAAACATGGTGGTGGTGTTGTCCGTCCTGACGAGGACCGAAGAGCCCCAGTTCCTTGGGAGGAAGACTTTAAGGCCGAGAAACACTGTCTTTAGCTCCAAAAGATTTATGTGGCACAATGCTTCTTGGTTGGACCATTTGCCATGAACCTCTAGATCCTGGAGATGGGCTCCCCATCCTTACATTGAAGCATCTGAAGTCATCACCATTTTCGGTGTTGTGTGGAGGAAGGAGAGACCACCAAAGATGTCATCCTTGACCATCTACCAGGACATTGCCGAGGTCATTTCTGAGGTTATGGAAATTATGTTGAACGATCCCGGAGAATGAGCCCACTACGCATCGAGCTGCTCCTGCAGCGGTCTCATGCGGAGACGGCAATTGGGGATCAACGGGATGCAGTATGACATGCCAAGCATGGATTTGTATGTCCTTACAGAAACTGACTTTCTTTCAGACAGGAGACGTGTTATTTTTTGCAGATGTGAAATCCTTTGTATTGTGAGAAAGGCGTTTGAGAGCTCCGTGTCGAGGCTCGCCCCTAGAAATCCGGTGACCTGGAGGGGACGAGAGAGGATTTTTCCTCGTTGAAGCGGAGACCTAGAGACTGAAAGAACTGCGGCTAGGCTTGCGTGGATTTCTTGGCCGCTTGGCAGGATGGAGCTTTGATTAATCAATCGACCAGGTAGGGGGAATACCTGGTGACCAGAATGTCAGAGATAAGCTGCCACTGGGGCCAGGCACTTGGTGAAGACTATGGGAGCTGACTTCAACTCAAAGGGTAGCACTTTGAATTGATAACGGCACCCTGCCACTTCGAACCCGAGACATCTACGATGCTTGGGATGTATGGGGATGTGAAAATAAGCATTGACAAGATCAAGGGAAGTGAGGTAATCTCCCTCTTCCATGAGCAGCAGGATCTCTTGGAGAGAGAGCATGCTGAATTGTTGATTTTTGATTAACCCGAGGTCCATTATTTGCCTCCATTTCACTGTCTTCTTGGTGAGAAAGAAGTGGGAGTAAAATCCTAGATGGCGCTGGTATTGCAGTACCTCTTCTATTGCGTGTTTGGAAAGAAGTGATTGCATTTCTTGTCTGGGAATTGGAAGAGGACGATGAGATGTCTTCCGTGGAGTAAAATTTGGAGGCTACTGAACAAATTCCAGGGTCTGCCTATGCTGGAAAACGCCTCACACCCATTTGTCTGACGAGATGGACTTCCCAATTAGGGCATGGTGGGACAGATTTAAAGTGGGAGTGTAGTGACAGGGGCCTACTACTTCTCATTTTCTCCTGTTGGAAGCTTGAGACTTCCCGACTGATGGTTGGTGTGTATGCACTGATGAAATGAAATGAAAAAGCATTTATATAGCGCATGGCTACCCGGGGGCATCCCAGCGCTGAGCAAACTAAAGAGAGGAGGCAAGGGACTAGAGAAACAGAAGTGTCTTCAGTTGTTTACGGAAGGCGGAGTGGCTGGCTTCCCTGCGAAGGAGCAGAGGCAGTGAGTTCCACAGTTTGGCTGCATTATATGAAAATCGCCGGCCCCCACTTCTGGCCTTCTTGATCTTGGGGACCTCAACCAGGTGGAGCTCATCTGAGCGCAGTGTCCTATTGGCCTTATAGGGACGGTGGCCCGTTCCCTTGCAGGGATTTATGAACAATGCAAAGAGCCTTGAAACTAATTCTTTCCTGCATCGGGAGCCAGTGAAGGGAGTGTAGCACAGGCTTTGCAGACTGGCGCTTGGACAATCCCATCAGCAATCTGGCTGCACAGTTTTGTATAGTCTGGAGTTTTGTGATTACTGCGACTGGGGCCCCCAGGTATAAGGCGTTTCCATAATCTATCCTGGAAAGGATAAGTGATTGAGCAAGTATTTTTTTGGCTTGAAAAGGGAGAAGAGGAAGCACTTTGCGGGCCATTCTCAGCAGACCATAGCAGGTGGCCGCTGTCTTCCTCGCCTGCACCTTAAAGGTCATGTTCTGATCCATCCAGATACTAAGTCTCTTTATCTCGGTCTTGAGGGCCGTTGTTGGGCCCATACATGCTGGCCACATAGTGCTGGATTTAAAATTGAGAGGATTACCCATGATCATAATCTCGGTTTTTCCACCGTTGAGCTTGAGGTGGGACACACCCATCCATTTAGATACTTCCTCAAGACATGAGTAGAGGCCATTAGGCCTCTGATCTGCTTGGTTCAACGCTACAACCAATTGAGTGTCATCGGCGTAGGTCACCATGTGGATCCCAAAGGGGGCCACAATAGCCGCCAGCGGGGCCATGTAAACATTAAAAAGGGTCGGACTCAATGATGAGCCCTGAGGGACTCCGCACAATAAAGAGGTAGATTTTGAAGCGGTGTCCCCCTCGAAAACTTGGAAGAATCTTCCCTCCAGGAAGGAGCACAGCCATTGTAGTGCAGTACCAGTAACTCCTACATTCCTGAGCCGGTGAACCAAAATGCGATGGTTCACCGTATCAAAAGCTGCGCTCAGGTCGAGGAGTATAATGGCTGCGGACCCTCCTGTATCTAGGATCTTTCTGCTTTCTTCTACCACGGCTAACAAAGCAGTTTCGGTGCTTTGTCGCGGGCGGAACCCTGTTTGGGTGGGGTGAAGCAGGTTGTGGAATTTGAGGAAACTTGAGAGCGTATGATTTACATGTTTTTCTGCAATCTTACTAATTCCTGGAAGAAGGGAAATGGGACGATAGTTGCCCATGTCCACAGGGTCCAGGTTGTTTTTTTTTATAATAATGCCTTCACCATAGCCCCTTTCCAATTGGTGGGTACTATGCCTGTAAGAAGTGATGTATTAATCAGATCCATGATGGTGGGAGCGATTAACGGTGCTACCAGTTTCAGGATGTTTAAAGGTGCTGGATCCCTGAGCGATCCACTCTTAACCGAGGACAACAATCTTAAGAGCTTCCTGGGTTAGGACTGGAAAAGCCTCCAGTTGATGTTCAGTTATATATGGATCCATATCCCTGTCCTCGCAAATGTCACATTCCACATCAGTTTGGGGTAGTAGTTTAAGAATATTATGCACTATAGTAATAAAGAATTCTGCCTGTTCATCACAACGTTGACCCGAGGTGTCCGGTACAGTTGGCGGAGCGGGGGCTTTAAGTAGTTTTTTTATAATATTAAAAGTCTCTCTAGAAGAGTTAGCCGCTGACAGGATCTTTTCCTCGAAATAGGAGGCCTGGGCTTTCTTTATTTCTGCTTTGTAAATGCCAATGGCCGTCCTATATTCCAGCTTCTTATTAGGAGAGAAGTCTTTCCTCCAACTTCTTTCTAGTACCTTACACCGCTGTTTTAACTTGCGTAGGTCGGTGGAAAACCAAGGGGCTTTATGCAGACCACAGGTCTTTTTTATCAATGCTTTTGGAAGGGTCACATTCAGCGAGTCTTCTATCCAATTACAAAAGTCCTCTTAAGCCTTGACAGGACTAGTCTCAGGCTTAGGTCTGGTCTTTTCCAATTCAAGCGCCCATTTGTCCAAGGGAAGCTTAGTCCAGGGACGGATTAAGATCCGTATGGACTGGGTATGAGATTTGGTAGCCTGTGGGGACCAGACAAAAGGGATAAGGAAATGATCAGACCACGGAAGGGGAATGGGGTAATTCCCTTTTAAATCCTCTAAGTTAGAAAAAACAGGGTCAAGGAGGTGCCCTTTCACATGAGTTGATCGCGAAATCTTTTGGGACAGATGGAAGGCTCCAAGATCACGTGCGAATTCGGTTGCTGTGATTGCACCAGGGTCATTAAAATGCAAATTCATATCTCCAAGAAGAGTGAAGTTCGCTGCTACGCTGGCTTGGTTAACTACTGCTTCTAACAACGATTTGCAAAATGTGCCTATAGCCCCTGGGGGACGGTAGATAAGAATGCCTGAGAGAGAAAGAAGAGGAGTAAATTCTATAGCAAAGTGGGCATTCTCACAATCTGAGAGTGGGCTCCCGAGCAGGCGGTTGGTTAGATGGTCTTTGTATATAATGGCGATACCTCCGCCCTTGCCTGTGTTTCTGTCCACCCTCTGCATCAAGTATCCCTGGGGAAGTGCTTGCACAATATCTGGCTCTGAACTGGAATTGAGCCATGTTTCCGTCAGAAACAGGACCTCTGGGTCAGAATCTTTTAAAAGCATCGAGATCCCTGCCGAGTGTTTAGGCAGGGATCTACAATTTAGCAGAAGGAGTTTATAGGAGCATCTAGATAAGGTAGGTGCATTGATATGGGGTGAAAATTCAACCCTGCAGTGGGGGTACCTTTCAGGAAAGTTGTCAGGCAGAATAGAATGAGTACAAATAGTACCCTCAGCACGGTTAAACTGATGGAGCTGTGAGCTGGAATAACAATGAAAGTCAGGGGAAGAAGATGCAGGGTTCCTGGCCCCTGGGCCCGCCCGCTGCGCGCGTCCGCTACGCGGTCGCGTCATCGCGCACCTTTATGCGGAATGGGCCGGCGCCGGACCCAGCAACTACAACGCTGACCCGTCGTCTATGTGCAAAAATGCGGAAGAGAACAATCCCTCCTACCCCCAGAGCTTTAACACAGCTCTTCCCAAGTCATCCGAAGTAAAAACAGTTTTTCTAAAAGAATGCGGAGGGCAATTAGCAGCAATACAGTAAAAAACAGTGCAAACAGTAAAACACTCCAAACACGAGTGCTCTGCCTCGAAGTCTCTAGTCAGCCTCGAATATGATGGTGTGGTATTCGATCGGTAGGTTTGGCTGGAATAAGACGGGTGAAAGGCCTGCTGGGAATCAGGTTGGAACCCCTGTTGAAATTGCGGCCTAGATAGGTACTGACCCCTACCCCTGCCTCGAATAGGCCAAAATATCTGCTGCTGCAAACTGCTGAGCGATTTGGCCGTGTCAGTGTCTGACTTTATGGATTGGAGCGCATCGTCGATGTGCTTCCCAAAAAGTCATTCTTCATCGAACGGCATGTCTAACACCTTGGCCTGCACTTCCGGGCGCAAAGTAGGGGCTTTAAGCCATCCTTGGCGGCGCAACAGCGCCACTCCAGCCATCTGTCTAAATGCGGTGGACGAGATGTCCATGGCAATATCAATCAGCTCGGAAGAGGCCTTTTCTCCTTCAAATAGAATGTCTCTCGCCTCTTTTTTCTGGTCTGCCGAGAGATACTCCAACATCTGTCGGTCATATCTCCCCAGGATGGCCGTGGCATTGGGGGCTCTAATGGTATTGGCCGCCAAAGCAGAAAATCTTTTTCCTATGATATCGAGACGGAGCCCTTCCTTGTCCAGTGGAGCCATGCATGAAGAAGATGGATTCTTGGCCCTTCGCTGTGCAACCTGCATGATGACCGAATCTGGCCGAGGATGTCCAATGAGACGTGGGGGAATTTTCAGGGGCCTTACATTTTTTGTCGAGCTTCGGCACAACGGCTGGAATGGATGCTGGTGTTCTCATCAATTTGAGGCGCTCCTGCCACAAGAAATCCATAATGTGGAGAGATCGAATGGTGCGCTGTGTACAGCTTTAAAAGCACTCCTCTTGTTTGGCTTGTTTGGAGGCCCGCTCTGAAAGATCGTGGAAACTGCCAATACCCATAGGCGACGAACCAGCTACTGGCGGGGAAGGAGATGGTGGCATTGGGGCAACAATCATCCCATTCATCGGTAGCATCTGGATCTGTGTGAAGCTCACCCTCCCTCCTCCATTTGCTGGTCATCACTGCCCTGCAGATCAACAGGGATGGAACAAACCAGAGGTATTACCTTCTCCTTAAGGCCTTTTGGCGAACCTTGAGGAGCAGGGCTGGTAATAGGAACCTCCTGTGGAGGCGGAAGCTACTGAGCAGAGTTTGCATCAGGAAAGCCTCTATAATAGTCATTGATCATGAAACGTAAGTCCGTAACCAAGGATACAGGGACATTGACAAGGATTCCTCGAGGTGCTGGTGCTTCTCTTGCTCCTCATAAGGGTAATGCTCCTGGAAGGAGTCCAGGCGCTGAGCTGAGGGAGGACCCCTATCAGTGAAGGAGTAGACACCCTGAAGGTAAGCGGATGGATTGTCGTCCGTTTCATCCTCTTCATCAGATTCCTGGCATTTAACCTTCAACTGAAAAGGACTGTAGGCAGTAATAAATATGCCTTCTTCAGATTCCTGGAAATACAGGAGGCGAGCAGGGGGCAACAGCGAGATTTTAGAGTAGTCCTGAAGCGCTGGCTTTGAAGGTGGAATTAGAATGGTCTTTCCCTCCGTCTATGACGTCATAGCTGACAGCAACGACGACGTGGCGTGAGGAGTCTTCGTCGGCGGAACAGACATTGATGCAGCCGTCAACTGTGAGGTGACAGACTATGAAGGCTTCGCCGACGAGGTCATCGTCGACGGAGTAACATTCATCTCCTTGCTTAACAATGCTGTTGCCGTGGTGGACATCGCCAATGAGACCGTTGACGGTGTGGAAAGAAGGCTGTTGCTGTATATGGCAGAATGCTTGATGACTGAGCCGTCCACAGTCGATCAGATAGTGAGAAAAACTCTTTGAAAGGAGTATGAGGTGCAGACGGAGGTGCTGAGCCAGACCTCTGAACAGAAGTGGCATGGCCAGTCTGGTCTTTTTTTTAGATTTTCTCTCCTCAGAAACATCTTTTTCGTGAGATTTTGATCTTTTAGTGTCCTTGTGAGTCGACTAGGATTCTCCTTCTTTTCTTTTACTGGAGGAGGAATGAGCCTACACCTCGCGCTCAGAGCCTAAGTCAGAGGTTGACTGTTTTTTATCTGGAGCCATAGAAGCAGTCTACCGTCTCTGTCCTTGAGAAAATGTATGGCAGTACTCACATTCTCTGGGATTCTGGTAAGGATAGAGTTAATATAAACACTCCTTATGAGGATCCTGAGAGAAAAGTCTGCTTTGTCCACAAGTCTTGCAGGGCCAAAACAGCCCTTTTTTTAGACACTGGCATTCTGTGTGAATATAGTCGAACACACTTCAACAGTACCTTAGATGTTGATAGGTGATGAAATGATAGCTGGAGGTCAAAAGGGTAATAGAGAAACACTGATACTCCCTAACACACGACATCCGGTAAGAAATCTGAGGTATGGCTGCTTTGCAGGGGATGAATACTCCAAGGTCTCTGTTGTGATTGGCTGAAGTTTGGATGTTTTAGAAATACTATTGTTTTCAATGGAGATTAAGGCTAATGCTTTAGCACCACTATTTTTGCTGTTACCGTGGGACTCCCACCATGACGACGGGGAAGATTCAAGCATGTGAATTTATAAACGATACAATACTCGGGAACATTCTTCCTTATCAAGGTGTACATTAGGATTACCCAATATATTTAAGTTTTAGTACATAAGGTGCCACAACTTCAGAAAGAGCCTGGATGGAGAAAACTTCCATCAGGGCCTGCGGTTGATAATGGAGAGGGCCCTAAAAATAGAAATTATAAGTGATCTTGGTGAGAAAACAGTGCCTTCACAGTCGGGCACTAGCAGGTCAATCATGGTGCAATTGTAAACAGATTTAAAAACAATAACAATTCCACCACCCCTTCTATCCGCAGGGTACAATCTAATAATGCAGGGCCCACCAGTAACAGCTAGTGCACTATCAGGAGCAGCACTTTTGTTAAAGTTTAAGTCAAGAAAAATTGTCAAGTCTATGGTATTAAAAATCTCCAGTTTCTGTTAAGGCAACAATTGACAGTTTAGGTTGAAAATATGTCTCTTAACAATATGGACCTGCTTACCAGGTAGGATGTAAAAGTATAGGTACAGTGCTTGAAAGCTAGTGTATCATCTGTCACACATATCAAGTGCTTGCAGGTAAGCTCCTGAAAAATTTGAGCAGCCAGGACATCAGAAGATTAGAATGATAAGAAAGGCATGTTTGGGCTTGCCCCAGGAAGTGCACAGAACTAAAATAAAAGGGGTCAAGTAAAATTCACAGGATGAAAATCTTACAAAACCCCAATTCATTCAAAACAAACTAAAGTGCAAGTTCGACAGGACTCCACCTTCAGCACAACTCTAAATGATAACCATAACCAACTCAGACCTGGTGTATTGCGTGTAAGCTTTCTCACATGGCAAAACGCGCAACACAAGCACTCTTTTCAGTGGAAGTTGCTCAATTTCTGCTTAGTTGAAATAGTACTCAAGAAAACCAACATGTGGGCAGAGCCAAAGCCCTTCTCAGCAGAACTTCTGAAAGGTCTTTTCAACTGATCACATAAGGATAGAGACAGCTGCGCCGTGAAGGAACATCGAAGAATGGCTCGAAACAGCTGTTGTTTTTAGGCGACTGTGTAAGGAATACCAAAAGTATTTATACCAAAATCAATAAAACACGCTTTCCGCAATGGGGGATGTGTGCTTAGAAAGTTTGTTAAAGACTAACTCGCATGCAATTCAGTTCTTGGCAAGCATATCATGCAGGATGCACACAAAACACTGCTTTTCAGAAATGTTGGCAACCTTAGACTCTTTATGACGTTTGGGACATGGACTAGAAGAAACAAACACTTTCAAACTGTCATGGTGACTGGTTCAAAAGGGGCTGTGTAAAAGGAAACTTAAGTGTTTAAAATACAGATCTACGTGGTTCTGTTTTCTGAGCTGCTGATAATACTTGTAATTCTCTTCTCTGTTCACTAACGATCACTGCTGAGGTGTCTCTCTTTAGCAGATCCTTAAAAACATGCCTCTAGTTCTCGTCTTTGGATTTTAATTACTGTAATATCTGCAAATTTAAGCTGATGGTTGTTTTCTTGCTACCAAGTGATGTACAGTATTCTAGCTTTTTATCCAATAGGACATTTTTGCACTTTTGCTTGCCAGGATGCACTCTGAATTTGGTTTGTGGTAAATAAAAATGCAAATAAATAAATAGAAGTGAGAATTTATTTTTGAAGAATGCCTTCATTTATTGAATAGCATTGTATTATATTTTGGTTACCAATTAAATATTTTGGGAGTAAGTGCGGCAGATATCACAATGTACTGCAATGATGAGAAACATTAACCTACCTGTCTGCCATCTGAGGTATAATAAAATGCTGTCCATTTCCGTGATCTGAAAAAGAAGTTAGGCTGCAAATTAAAAAATAATTTAACCACAAACACCTAGTTTTGTATCAAAAATCACTTGTCTGTAACAATGGCGGTAAGGGGCTGTAAATAATAATTCTTCTCCAGTTATTATTTTAGTTGGACGGCGATGGAGTTTTGTTTATAACAGGTCAGTAAGGATATTAAAATTCCTAATCAGAAAGTATGCAACATACGTACTCTATTCATTTTGCATCTACAATTCTTCAGTCTCCTGAACTGTCCTGATCATTGTTAAACGAATTACTCATTTTTTATGATTTTAAGTTTAAATCAGGAAAGAAAACATTGGCTAAACAGGTGGGAGGATTTTGAGGAGTGGGAGCAGAACCAATGGAGTTAATAGGGGAGAATCAGGATGACCATATGAGAATTTTAAACGATGGTCGAGGTATGCACTGCATCCTGACTGGGGGTTTAGGTTTCTGCATTGTAGGCGGGGGCAGGTTTCACATCCACTGGCTATCTCAAATAGGATTTAGGAGGGAATCAACTCACTCTGAACTCACTTAGGAAGTCGCCCCTAAGACGATATATCTTGTCAGGTGGCTGGGCAGGATTTGTATTAAGTTGGGTCAGGAGGAAGAGGAGCTATCAGACACAGAATCCATAAGCCTGGATAATAGAGGATTCCATAGGGGCTATAGGGTGCTGGTGGAGGCCCTTGTCCTGCTCCTTGAAAAAGGGCAGTTGCTTCAACACTAGCCTACCGCCCCAGAGTGACCTTCCATGTTGTGCTTTTGAGAGGTACTGTGCTTTTCCATTTCATCTTTATTGTCAATTTTGCTAGTGCAAGGATTAGATCGGAGAAACCGGCAGCTGTCTTGTATTTTTTGCATTGATGATAAATTCTTAAGGCGCCATCCTCCCAAGTACCCAATTAAGATCCACCTGTGGTCGCGAAAATCTTCAGGGTAACCTCTGTCTAGTAGGGGTGAAGGTGGGGGGAGTCCCACAACATATGCCAGAGATCTACTGCCAGGGAATTGCACAGGGTGCAGATGTCAGGGGCATTAGGAAAGATGTGGCGGATGCGCTAGGGTGAGAGTTAAGCTAGGAGTAATCCGTAGAACTTTGTTAGATGTAGGTACGCTTTGTGGAAGACTTCATTCTAGCCTATTCCCTCTTGTGTAGGACCCGGCCGAACTCGGACTCCCAGGTCTCTCAGAGATGTTGTAGATGGATCTGCGTATGAGTGACCATCGCCTGTGTGATCCTCAATACAAGTCACCTACCAGATCCCACTGTGTGTAGGGAATCAATAAGGGTGTTTGTGGCTAGTTCTGTGTCTTCTATGTGCCAGTGGTCACGAAGGAACTGGCGCAGGAGACCGTACATCAGGAATTGACTCGGGTGAAGGCCAAATTGGTCCACCAATTCTCCAAAGGTCAGTAGCTGAACATTGTGGTAAAGGTGATCTAAGATAGAGAGACCTACTTGATCCCAGACTGCTGATCTCTTTTAGTGAGGCAGCCCAGGCCCCTAGGAAGCCCCAAGTGGGGGAAGAAAGGAGCGTAAGCGAAGAAATCTCTAGTGAGCCAGCATCTCTGGCTAGGTATTGCAGGGCCACCCACAACCGGCAAGGAGTCCCTCTAGCTGGTCAGGTCCCCAGCAACAACAAAGCCAGTACAGGCGTTCAGGTAAGGGGAGGTGGGGGTCTAGTACCACAGTATCCTCTAGCCAGTGCTGATGCGAGCCAGTGGGCAAGTCATTGCAACTAGGCTGCCAGATGGCATAATTCAAACAGTGAGGCTCCCAGGGCCCCCGAAGTCAGAGGAAGCTGCAGTTTCAACAGGGTGACACGTCGGCCGCAGTTATGCCAAATGAGGTTCCCAGTAATTTATCCAGTTCTCTGTAGGCTTGCCGACGAGGTATTATGGGAGGGTAGTAAAGTGATATAGGAGCCTAGGAGGCATCACCATCTTCGTGAGGGCTATGCGACTCTTTACTGATAGTGGTAGGGATTTCCAAAAAGTAACTTGAGCACGGAGGGAAGATAATGCAGCGGTGAGGTTCCCATCTAATATATCTGGCTCGGAATGTAGAATTCTGATGCCCAGATACCAGAAATAGAATAACTTCTTTTAACAATAATTTCACACTTACGCAAATTCACTTACAAAATTGTTTGTTTCTATGTGCTGATAACACTAACAGTCATTGTTCAGCTCAGCAGAATACATGTGACTTGCCTAGGATAGGCGGGAGGCTGAGTGGTGTTGCCTGAATTTACACCTACAGCTTTCAGGTTTCAGAAAGCTTTCTACAGTGGACTCATTAAAATACAGAGCTGCTTTACTAACATGTACTGAGGTTCAAACCTGATGTGGATCTTGCATCCAAAATAAATGCTCCAGAGACTATCTGCACTACTGCCAGATGTTGTGTGTTACTAGTTCCTACGCTTTCTGCTGTAATTCACCATTTCAGCCACTGCTGCTGAAGGAGGCAAACACATCAAATACAATTGGTTGAGGCAATGAAAATGCAGTGCTTTACAGAATAAGCCTCCACTATGGAAATAGACTTTAACAGCTCTGTGAATAAAGATGAGCATTTATCCTGACAACGCCCCATTGCTGGAGGGGGCGGAACTTGGCTGCAGGGCCTGGGCATGACCCAGATGGCGGAGACTTGCTGGGCGAGACTGGCAGGGAATTTGAGTGGTGAGGCCTGGCCCTGACATGACTACCTCCACATGTGGAAGGTTCCAGAAGCTGCAAATAACTACTGCCCGCATTCATCTTGGCAAGTTAGTGGCTGGACATGGCAGCAGTAGCCTGACCCGGGAGGCGGCCTAGAGGGTTACTTGACTAAGGGAATTACATTGTGATGTACAGGGAGCAACTGGGGAAGTGCACAGGGGCGGAGCCAGAGTTAGGGCCCACAGAGACAAAACCAATATTGTGGGAAGTAATGTGAACAACACCTCCCACCAACAATTGATTACAGCACCGCTGGGTGAGCTTTGAGTCCAGACTTGCAGCACTGGCAGCCTCCTGTTCACTCTGAGATCCTAGCTCACACCAATGGCAATTATGGGTAAAACTAAACCTAGACAGAAGGCCCCGCAGCTGGAGACGGGGGATTCCTTGCTCACACCATTGGGGTCAAAGGAAGATGTGAGGTAGATGACACCTGGATCCACTCATCTAGACAGAGTCCTGGCCGCTATCGCAGACACTAAGGCCATGCTCCAACAAGACATTGGCGCAGTTTCAGTAGGGCTCGGACTACTACAAGCCGAACACCATAAATTAGAGCATCGTGTCAAGTCTGTGTGCCAGATCTCCTCCCAAGGCAACCATCAATAGACAGCAAGGTGAAAGATCTAACTGCCAGATGTAGGTGTCGAAGGATCAGACATGTTCTCCTATCTACAAAATTGGCTTACTATAGAAATTACACCTCACCACCTAACGAAATTCTTTGCCCTTGAAAGAGCCCACCGAGTGCCAACGCTCCCCTTTGGTGTAAGGGAGACCACCTAGGTCAGTGGTACCGAGACTACTCTACTATAAGGACAGAGACATCACTCTGAAACAAGCCTGCACCAATCAATCAATCAATCATGTCACTTATAAAGCGCACTACATACCCGCGAGGGTCTCAAGGCGCTGGGGGAAGAGAGGGGTGGTGCTGCTACTGATCGAAGAGCCAGGTCTTGAGGAGTCTTCTGAAGGCCAGTAGGTCTTGAGTCTGTCGGAGGTTGGTGGGGAGGGTGTTCCAGGTCTTGGCGGCGAGGTGGGAGAAGGATCTGCCGCCGGCGGTCGTTTTCCGGATGCGGGGGACTGTGGAGAGGGTGAGGCTGGTCGAGCGGAGCTGGCGGGTGGGGGTGTAGAGCTGAGTCGTCTGTTGAGGTAGGCTGGTCCGGAGTTGTGGAGTGCTTTGTGTGCGTGGGTGAGGAGCTTGAAGGTTATCCTCTTGTTGACAGGGAGCCAGTGCAGGTCTCTCAGGTGGGGTGTGATGTGGCTGCGTCGGGGGATGTCGAGGATAAGACGTGCAGAGGCGTTCTGGATGCGTTGCAGCCGTCTCAGGAGCTTAGCCGTCGTTCCTGCGTAGAGGGCGTTTCCGTAGTCCAGCCTGCTGGTGACGAGGGCCTGAGTGACTGTTTTTCTTGTTTCGGTGGGGATCCACTTGAAGATCCAATGGTACATTTATAGGTGAAAATAGTAAGGTACTAGTGTTTCCAGACTTTATCGCCCAGGAGCAGCTGCAACATGCGTCCTTTGGAGATGCCAAGAAAGCTCTCCATGATGAGGGCATACAGTATTCATGTTCCCGGCTAAACTCCGTATTATGCTGGATGGCAACACATACTTCTGTAACACTGACATGGTTGGACTCGTACAAAGCAGGTGCGCCTCTTGGGGGTGCCAGTGGGAAAGGCAGAGAATGAAGCGAGGACTTACACAACCCACCAGGGGGTTCACTCTGAAGAGGCCCTCCTCTTCACAAACGGAACACGAGTGCAAGGTGGCATTGGTGGCTGTAGCTGAAATTGTATCTTCACCAAAGAATGTGGCGGACATAGATACCTCATCAGATTATCGCTCAGTGGCGCCTGACTCGGGGAGCTTGGTCCTTGGAGGCAAGGGGCTCCCAGTGGTAACTCCACAGTCTGTAGAGGACATAATTTGAGGTCTTGCTTATTTGTTAATAATGCTTTTGGTGTGAATATTGGTCTGAACCCCAACATATAGAGCTATTACATGATTTCTGGGTAGTTGGTTGGGTCTGGCCTGGGAAGGGTGGTGTGTAGGATGAGTGCTGCGGGGGTGTCCCGGGATTGAACTACTGGCCCTGGTCCCCGGAGGGCACTTTTTTTGTGCTACTTTAAGGGATGGGCTGATGAATACTTGGGTTTTCTGCATTATCTTGCCTGCCCCCAGTCGGATTGCCCCACTAGGAACCGGTAGGTGGCATTCCTTTAATAATGTTTTTCACAGGTTTGGACGGCTGGCCGTCCCTTGATGCTGCTGGGGGGTACACAGGGTGGCTGGGAGGTGGAGAGACAGGAGTTATCGCACAGATGTCAAATTTGAGGGACCTTCATAGCAATATACATTTATTGTCCTGGAATGTAAGGGAGATGGGGTCCGCCTCCAAACGGCATAGCATTCATAGATGGTTGTGCCACCCAAGAGCCCAAATTGTGAAGTTACAGGAGACCCATCTTACTGCAGAAGAAGCGGTCTCCCTACGACGTAGGTGGCGTGGCCCACTCTATGCAACCTCTCATTCTGCTTATTTCCGGGGGACATTGTTGTGGATTTGGGCAGGAACCCCTTTTGAGGCCACCCACTCCATCATTGATCCAGAGGGCAGTTATGTGCTAGTAAAGGGCAGACTGCTGGGGAAGGGAGTTTACTCTAGGGAGTGTATACGCTCGAATATGGATCAGATCCCTTGTCTTCAGGCCCTATCCGTACCCATGTGTTCTGTGATAGCAGAGGATCTCCTTTTCGGGGGGAGGGGTGGAGGGGGGACTTTAACTGTGTGGTGGATGTTCACCTGGATAGGTCCACACCGCCTCTGCATGGGGCGCTAGGTTCCACAGCTTCAGAGGGTTTCTGAGACTGGATGGGACACTGGGGTCTCACGGATATCTGGAGGGTGAAACATGGGCAAATAAGAGACTATTCTTACTACTCACACCTTTATAGACTAAACACGTCTAGATAGGTTTGTTTGCTCGACATGCCCTAGCCCAAACGCGACTCATATGGAGTATCTAGGGCGCACACTGTTGGATCATAGCCTACTGCTGTTGACATTTTGCCCCATTGCTTAACCCAGAGTGACTCCGACGTGGCGCCTTAACCCATCCTTTCTAGAGGATGCATGTTTTAGGGATTCTCTAGAGGCGGCCACCTCTGAATACTTTCAATTTAACCAGGCCGCGGCTACCAACCCGCTTCTTGAATGGGACGCTTTTAAAGTGGTAATGAGGGGTCATTGTATGGAACAGACTGTTGGGGTTAGAAGGGAACTCATTAGAAAGCTTTCTACTCTTAAAAAAAGCAGTTTGCATGATCTGGGTGATAGGTTGGGTTCTGAGAACTCCACTCAAACACAATTCACAGAGGTGAAGGGTAGATATATATTTTTTTATTTTGTAGAGTTTTAAACAGCGCGAACTGGACCCGAGAAATCGGGTATCAGAGCGCTTTACATGAGCACCTGTTTCGATACAGATGGGCACATCCATTTTTGTTAGGCACGGGGAGATTAAGTGATTTGCCCAGAATCACAGGGTGTAGAGCGTCGTTGCCGAGACTCGAACCCGGTTCCCCAGCTTCGAGGTCGACTGCTCTAGCCATAAGGCTACATCCTCTCCCCAATATAATGCTGCATTGGAACGCCTTTGGTGTCTTGACATGCAAGACTTACAAGAGTACATGAGGAGGGGGGCCGATCGGGCAGGCTCTTGGCATGGTTGGTATGCCCGAAAACTAGGGGTACATCCATATCTCCGATCCTATCTGACGACGGGACTTAACTTTATTCACCCGGGGCCATTAACACAAACATTTTGGAAATACTACGAAGCCCTCTATGATCACCTGGGGCGGTTTTGCTGGAGAGGTTTGTGGCATTCCTGGCGCCATTGCAAACTCTTGATCCAGTATTGCGGGAGGAATTGAGGGGCCCGTGACGATATAAGAAATTCGACTGACCATAAAAGAGATGGCTGCTGGGAAGACCCCTGGCCCGGACGGATTACAAGCAGAGTTTTATTCAACGTTTGCACCTGCCCTGGCCCCAAGATTGGAGGCGCTCTATTCGGAGTTGTTGCGTTTGAGGTCCTTGCTGACTTCATCCAGGGATGCGCATGCGATCCCCCTTCCGAAAACGAAGTAATCTGCTGCACATTCTTCTGAGTTTTGCCCCCTTTCTATGTTAAATGTGGGTTTTAAGATTCTCGGCAAAATTCTAAACATGAGTTTGCTTCCATTAATGCCTGGCCTCATACATGAAGACCAAAATGGATTTATTCTAAATAGGTCCACCTCAGGGAACCTCTGCCGACTGCATCATATTCTTCACCACCAGGATATTGGCCTCTACCCAGATGCTTTAGTGATATCAGTTGACCTGGAGAAGGCCTTTGATTCTATAAGATGGGAATTTTCTATATGCGGTCATGAAGCGGGTGGGATAGGCGATAGATCAGATGGGTGCGTCTTTTATACATTAATCTTACAGCAAGGGTTCGGCCAGGTGGCGTTATCTCAGCTTCATATGGTGTACACCGTGGCAGTAGACAAGGGTGCCCATTATCCTCCCTTTGGTTTGCTTTGGCCATTGAGACCTTGGCAGAGCTTTTCCGATAGAGAGGCACAGGGCATGGAGTGATCCTGGAAGGTGAAGAACATATTATATCCTTATATGCGGATGACTTATTATAGTTAGTTCATGGCCACCTAGGGGTTACCCATGCAATGGCGTTATTAATCCAGGTTTCAGTAATGGCGGGCCTTTGAATAAATAAGTCTTAGTCTTATCTTTTCCCCATGAAGCCGGGGATGCCACAGCCAGCTGAACTGTCAATTGGACTTACTTGGTCGCCTCGGTCCTTAAGGTATTTGGGCATCTAGATGTTTCACCCCTTGCATTATCTCCAGGAAGGTAATTTGGGACCAGTGGCACGATCAATTAAGACTAGTATACAATTCAGGCACTCTCTCGGGTTACCAGTGATGGCACGCATCGCCTTGTACCAAATAGTTATGATCCCCAAGCTCTTATATTTCTTCATGAATCTCCCGTTCGTGATAGGGCACACTTGGTTCAAAAACTCAGATACCCTACTTTGCAACCTAATTTGGGATGGAGACCGTAATAGAGTTTCTCTGGCGGTACTCCGGAGAGCCCTGAAATATGGTGACTTGGCTGCTCCTGATTTTGGGTTATACTATCTGGCCGCCCAGCTTCAGTGGTTGGCACAGTGGTTAGATGGTAGGGGCCTTGAAATGCTTGGTCCTATTGGGTTGGTTGATAGCCAGGAGCTTTTGCTGGCGAAACTCCTCAACCCAAAAGTAGTAATTTCCACACCGGGAGTCCTGTTGAGTGGCACTGCAAGGTGAACATCTAGGACCCCTCTTTATGATCCAGATCTACCACTGATAGGGTTGGCGCATGGGGATCCTCTCTTCCCATTTACAAGACAACAATTATCAGAGTGGACGGCAGCTAGCATCATTATGGTGCCCGAATGTTTCCAACTATGTGAGCTTATCCATCGAGATGAGTTATTACAATATGACCTACCCCCTGGCCTGTTTTTGAACTAACAAGCAGTGGTGCACATGTTAGGGGAATTATGGCCTGGGAGCAGACAAGAGCCAGAAACTCACATTGTCCTTCAGACGTTAGTGGCGCTGGGTGCTGCACGTCATCTTGTGAAGTGGCTTTACAAAGCACAACTTGCAATGATCAGGACACCATTAGTTGAAACTCAGGAGAGATGGGAAATATTGCTGGGCAGAGAGTTGACGGACACGGAATGGGGTAAAACTATGGTGAGTCCAAAGCATATCTCCAGGAACACCAAATATAATCTAGTCCAATTAAACTATATACACATGACTTATCTGACTACCCACAGACAGCTGGTTATGTATGGAGGTAGTGTGCAGGCTTGTCCTAGATGTGGGGAGCCAGAAGCTGGGTTTGCACATACGACGTGGAGCTGTCCGAAACTTCAGGATTTCTGAAATGCTGTAGTGGCCACACTTAATGGGGTAATATCTCGCTTGCTTTCCTGTACAGCAGAGGTTTGTTTCCTAGGTCTGTTCCCTAGATCCTAGGCACCAAAGGTTGGTACTAGGTTTGTCGCCCTGGCCTTGATATTGGCAAAGGCGACATATCGCACTAAAGTCAAAACTCGGACTGGTCTGACAGTGACAGCCTGGGAAAGTGATGTGGACATATGGGCCAGTGATGAAGAGAGAGCCCTGCTTAGAGATAACACACGAAGGGTGCGTTGTCGCCCATTGGCAGGACTCTGGGCCAAGGTGCTAGGAGCTTGGGATAGCAGAAATGATGGCACCAGTACAGACAATACAGATAGGGCATAGAGAGATGAGAACACCGCGGAATCCCCCTGAGGTGATATATTTATCTAATAAGATGCTATTGGAGTGAGAGGAATACACACTATGGTGCCCTCCTTCCTCCCTGCCCCCCAACCCCCACACCCGGCGCATTGCAGTGAACTTATTGGTGATCACTGGAGCCACTCTAATTAGAGTGGCTCCTAATTCCACTTCTTAAAACTTAGACCCTCTGGACAACACTGTTTTTTGGTTTTAGTTCTCTTTATGCAATATGTTTTTGCTTGACCAATATGTCTATTGTCTTAGGAAGTGGCTTGAGGTTGCAGCTACAACTCCCACTTGGCAACATTTGCGTAGAGCAGTAGACAATCATACTATATGATACAACTATAAAAAAAAGTATTGGATTATGTCAGAATTTAGTATCGTGTACAACTTGACACCCACTGAGAATGGGATAAATGTATAGATGACAGAATATGGCTTTTTGAATACGTGCAGATATTATCTACAAGGATTCGTACTGTATTATCAGTGGAAATGGAAAATAATTGAAGATGTACTCGGATGTGGTCCGATTGCTATGCTTTGTATTGACTTTGGCTCTGATTTACATGTCTGTACTCTTATGTAAAAGCCAATAAAGACATATTTAAAAAAAATAAAAGATTGGTCTTCAAAGACGATAAAAGGGGAGGATAGGTTGCAATAAGTGGAGATAATGGTTTGATGTGTTGACCACAGATCCAGCCTGAGCATCCAGGGCCATTCTGTGCAATTTCCAAAAGCTGTATTTCACATTTATTAACAGCAGCTTACTGGAAAACATGAGCCAATTCAATACGGAAGCAGACAAATCTTGATGCACAAGTCATAAGAGTCCTACTGAAAAAAGCCTGCAACACAAATTATAATTGAGAAAATTAAAACGGTAATAAGATGATAAACAGAACCCATTTTCAACCTACTATGTTGGGTTTAAAGAACGGATGTGATTGAATCCAAAGAACTGTCATAGCGGGGAAAGCATTTATAAAAGAATATCAGATAATAGAAAACATTTCAGACATAATAAATCCAGTAGCGTCGACTATGAACTTCCATGTAATGAGGACATCTGAAGAAATACATTCACACTTTACACAAGACACCAAAAATAGTCAAACTGCTTCATTAATCTTTACTAGGAAGAAACAGTAGCTTATTTAACCAATTGACCTCCTTCTATAGCACCTCAATCCCGTGGCAAATCTTAGCCTTTATTTCTGGAGTTAGGAAACAAGCGGGTTAGAGGTCTCACTTTTCCCAGTTCCATGCACCAACATCTTATTCATGCCAGAAATTTTCTTTGAATTGTAGAACAAGTACCCGGATTTAATAATCAGTTAAAAACACAGCATGTAACAAAAACACCTTGGACTGGATAGGCAATTCATGTATGGAACTGGATAACTTGAGAACCCTGGCAGGTGCAGGGACACATTTACCGGTGAAGGCTTTATTGATGTATAGAGATAATTGACAAACTACATCACAACTGACCGATGTTTAAGAATATTTTGATAAGTTTATTGTCAAAAAGATATGTCTCATATGTTACCTGGTTTCCTGCCACATAAATAGAATGCTAATCTGTCAGTCAGCTCATGCTGTATTTCAACAAGGCGATCCGCCAAATCATTGTGCCCTCCTTGTCTGAAATATAAAAATACAACAAAACAAAAATTGGTATGAATAGAAATGTGTACATATATCCAGAGTGTACACTAGGGTGAATATACATCCACAACACTAAAATGTTACTCACCTGTTACATTAGTCCTTGTAAATTTCACATATATAAAATAAGATGAACGTATTTCAGCTTTTGTAAAGTTTTTAAAAAAATACTATGCTAGGATAAAGGATTTGTAGCTGCTGTGCAAAACAAAAGTAAAAAAAAAAAACACAAAAAAGTACATCTCTTTTAAAAATGATCATTGGACCCCATTTATAATTGGAGATATTAAGTGTTCAAGATGATATCATGAAAGAGAACTTCAAATACTCAAGATTCGAGATCAATGTATGCAAGTCTGAAATTCTCAATCTGACTCCTCCAACAAGCAGGCGGAGGCCAATAAGGGTCTTTAAGTTAACAGCCGGAAAGGGGGCATGAGGGATACACTATTCAGGAATTACCATCACTAATAAAGTTACTATATGCCAACTTTTCTAATCTGTTTGGTGGTTTGGAGAGGTCCATGGGTAATCTGGGACACCTATTTATAAGATATCTGGAAAGTGCAAAGGGTGTCAAAGGGTATATGCTCCAACACAACTTGCATAGATTTCTAAAACGAAGATAGACAAATTCAAGAAAGATCTCACAATTAATATACCAAAAAATAAACAAAAAAACTACCCTACCTAAAGCTAAGTCCTGCTTGTCTAAAAAAGAACGAATTATTTACTGTTCTTATGATGGTTACAAAAGTTCTCGTAGTTTCCGAAGATAAACGTCTCCTCAGGAGCAAGATTGGATATGGACCATTTTCAACCATGTTGAGCTATCAGCACTAGGAGATGCTCCTGGGGGTCATAGGTCCCTACCGGAAGTGGCATGCATAGGCTCTACGAAGCAGGCACAGAGGGGACTGCTCTCGACTGGACCACATCTTACCTTCAAAACAGGACTAATGTCATCTATACTCCACATTTCTCTTCCAAACCGTACTTCACAAAAGGAGGGACTTGTCAAGGCTCACCGATGCTTTTCAACATCTACATAAAGTCATTACCGGCAATGATCAATGAATTTCAGCTCACATACTATTACTATGCAGATGATACACAAATAATCCTTAAACGGGAAAGCCCCAAAGACATTGGAAACTCCAAAATCTTCGGTTGCCTCAAAGTCGTTGATCAGTGGATGACTTGGAGCCATCTCAAACTGAATGCTTCCAAAACGGAAATACTAACATGTGACGAATGGAAAAATTATGGTCTACACGGTGCCTGTCCTGACAATCTGGGACTACCTCCTAAAGTATCTAAGGAAGTAAGAAACCTTGGATGTACCATGGACTCGAAGCCATCAATGAATGTCCAAGTGGGCGAATTAGAAAGATCAAGCTTCATTACTATAAAAACTCTTGCCCAAACTGGGATTTCTAAACAAGATCCAAGCTACTATCTCTTGTACGTTCTAAACTTGATTACGCCAATGGCTTCTACCACGGATCATCTCCATCAACCATGAAAAGACTACAACGGATTCAGAACTCTGCTGCCAGACTACTCCTACATGTAAAGCCACAATCCCACATCTCCCCTGCCTTGAGGGCCCTACATTGGTTACCGGTTGCCAGAAGATCCACATTCAAGCTGCTTTGCATCACCCACAAAGAAATGCATAGAACAGGTCTGCTTTTCATCAGGAATAAAGTTACCAAATACATTCAACAAAGGAACCTCCGCTCCAGATTGGCACTTCGCATCAAAATCCCACCATACAAGAAAAAAACATAGGTGGAACATCCTTCTCTATTCAAGCAGCCAAACTATGGAACTCATTAGCCCCAAACATAAGATCCACGGATAACTATATTATCTGCAGAAGTCTACTCAAGAGTTGGCTTTTTCCTACATAACCACCATGATCAAGCACTAATGTAGAGCATATCCCTGTATGTAAATATGTATAATCTGATTATGTGTAGTATCTGGATATGTGTATTTCTTTGTATGATTATGTATAATAATTATGATTTAAATATATAGATATTCTTTAGGTCTACTTAGCAAATGTACACATTACTTATGGTTAAATATATATAGATTATTCTATACTTATGTATATAGGTCACTACATAGTTTTCGTATAAGTTACTTGATTAGATACTTAAGGCTCTCCGTTTATATATCTATCACAATATGTAAATATTATAACTATTTTATCTACAATTGCTTCACTATTGAAATATTGCAAAAAACACAAATAAACTAGCTTAAAGTACAGCAACAGTTGAAAGTCTGAGTTTATTAAATACAACTTAAATCTTGATATATTACCTCACTTATACATGTATACCCTCTATGTACTCTATGTATCTATATATGTATTACTTTAGTCCTACTGTAAAAAAAAACTTGAGTCTCCCCAATACACTTCCCTATTCTTCACCCTATATCTCTCTCAATATATCCTCTATCTCCACTCTTGGACTCATCCCAAACCTCATTTTACTACTATAATCCCGCAAACAACCCTTTTTAATTTCTTCCCTCATCCCTTAGACTCATCTCAAAACTCATTTTACTATGATCTCTCAAATCCATTTCTAGAGACTCTTCCCTCCTCCATCTCTCCTATACCCATTCCAAACCTCCTCTTACTACTATGATTTCCCAATAAACACTTTCTAGACTCTTCCCTCTTCTATCCCTCCATTATCCTTTTCAATCCAACTAACAGACTCACATGTCCACTGCTCAAATTAACTCATATTTCCCTATACTAATTCACCACTAATCCTTTTTGGGTTCCGGAGTAGAGCGCTACTCACAGAAAAGAGCTTGGATGCCTCATCAGGGGTAGTAAGCGATATATAAATACAATTACAATAAATGGTGCTCGAGCACCAGTGATGTCGCAAACACAGCTTAGATTCATCTTACAAACTCTTTAATGCAGAATAAGATCACAAGGAAACCATCACCTATTGTTCCTGAAAATTCAAAGGCAAAGACTTGCACTCCACAAGGAAACATTTCCCTAACATCCTGACTCCTGCTACGGGAAACACAGCTGTTGGCAACAAGTTGCAGCTTTCTGAGGAAACATAGATACATACAAATTTACCAGTCTTGCTTCACTAAAGGCTCCAAAGGGGTGGTGATCTTGCTCTGCAAATCATTTCTATTGTCGGCCTCTACAGTATGCAACACCACCATAGGGCCATTTCTGGTGGTTTTGGATCACTGAAGTAACCATGTTGGATGCTAGCTAGCATATATGCTCCACCCAGCTAAATTGGCAGTACTTTACAGGCCCTAGTGGACCTGCTGCCAGTTTTGCCACCAGGTATGACAACTGTGTCATGACCCCACACTTTATACAAGCGGGCCTGCTGTATGGTAGGACTACCTCCCTTTCCAAATGGGTGTTATCCTTAGGCAAACTGACTTGAGGCAGACAAGGAACTTAGGAGACAGGGCATATACACACACTACACTTGCACACATCCTATACATATGGAAAACCAGATCCGGCAGTCAAGCCTTATTCTACATCACTCAAAGCGTGGAACAACCTGCCACTACACATAAGAGCCTCCACCTCACTTCTTGAATTCTGCAAGAAGCTGAAGACCTGGCTTTTCGAGTAGCCCCACTAGGCCCTAGGTTTGGCTAGGCTCTCACCTGCTCAGCTCCAGGATACCCTTCCGGGTAATAGTGCACTGTACAAATCTGCATTACACAATATAACTACTCAGGCCACCCCTCCATCACACGTTCTACAGCATCGACTACTTCTTTATACCAGGGGCTGGAGCAGATTATGGTAATGAAGTATGCATTCTCCCAGGTGTCTTCAGACCACTACTTAATACAGTTGAGCCTACAAAGCCTTGAAATGAAATAAAGGACTTTTTTGCCCTGAATGTAGGAACAGTACAGTGAAAGGCCACTCTTGAATACAGTTGTCACAGGGAAGGACATGTAATTCCGGCTTGAGCAAGCTCTGGAAAGGGAATGAGATGCCTAGTCACTTAAAGGAATTACTAGATTAGAACATAAATTGATCAGATCTCACAAGACATTCTGTAAACTCAACACTGCTGGACTCACCCCTAAGCAATGCCTCTCAGTACAGAATCTACGAGGCCAGTGATGAGAAAGGCAAATTGCTACACTGGCTGACAAATAGAGGAATAGCTGTGAGGGTAGTTGCTGGAATATAGGAGCCAGAGAAGGGCCTAGTCACTCCTTCCAAGTTGCAGATGCATTTGCCTCTTACTACATATGGCTAAATGGGGAGCAGCAGTTACCAGAAACTGCGGCGGAGTACCCCATAATAAAAAACCTACTGATCTGCTCTCTCCAGAAAGATGACTGGCTCCCCCTGGAACCCCTCATAACACCAGTAGATTCAGAAGGCAACCAGTGAAATGCCAATGAGCAACATACCAGACCCTAAAAGGGTCCCGCAAGAATTTTTCAAGAGTAACGCCTCGCTTCTGATCTGTCACCTTCTGGTGATATTCACGGAGGTCTCACAAACAGGCCTGTTGCCTTACGATTGCCAAGGAGCTATCATCTCAATTATACATAAACCCAAATAACATGTGATTAATTGCTACTCATTTGGTTCCCTATCACTTATTAATGTGGAGATGGGTATTCAAGCTAAAATCTTGACCATCAAGCATGTTCCCCCTCCTGTTTGGGTTAGTAGAGGAGCAACTTGTTGAGTGGATCAGGCAAGATGCGCAGGTGCGTTGCTTTGAAAGGGTGAGTGGGTATGAGGATAGAATTCCCTTAAAGCTGACAATAGGCTGCTCTATGTACAAAAACCAGACCACACTGTACCAAGATTGGTGCAAATCCTGCAGGTTTATAGAGATTCTACTGGTCTCCAAGTAAATTGGGAAAAATTCACATACCTCCCAGCATAGGGGACACATTCTAAAACTCAGCATAATTTGAGATTGAGCGGAGTGAAAGACCATTTGAAATACCTGAGCCTAACTGTCTCAAATGACCCGCAGCCATGCTGGGATCTGAATAGAATCCCGCTGCTTCACAGAGTGTGGTGAGACATGGACACATGTAGTACACCCCACTGTCTAGAATTGGTAGAGGAACGCTGTTCAAAATGATTTCCAGACTGCTGTATAAACTGCAAACCTATCTACATGAAATTACTTCAGCTTCTTTAAAGGATAACACACTTCCCATTAACGAGTGGATGTTTGTAGATGGGACTGATTCAACTAAAACACTTGAAATGGATCCCCTAAAACAAGTAAGGCTTCTTGACATACTGTTTGGTGTGGCTTTAACACATACACTACCTGTAGTCACTAGGGTTTCCCTGTACTGTCGGCCCGCAGCCTGAACTGAATCATCTAAGGTCGTAGCCAATTCCTTCATGGATGGATGAAGAGGGGCATACAAAAATGAAATGGAAATCACCTCACATACCTGGAATTCCCATACCTACCCCAGATAGAAAGGAGAGTCACACCCTAAAAAACACCATATCTTTCAAAATTGCTATGAAAGGAGAAGCTGATCGAGCAGAACTTTGCATGTGTGTCTGACAGTCGCTAGAAGTGTACTTTTCCAAGTAAGAATTCTGACATTGCAGGAATGTAATGGTTCAATGGATGATTTATGAGAAATGTTAGCACTAATTTCAAATGCTACTGAGCGACAAAAGGAGGAATTACCACGGGCAGTCTAAATACAGATACTTGATCAATGGCGAAGAGACATGCCAAAATAGCTGTTAATATCCCATTAGTGCGCCAATATTTAAACCTTTCTTAGCTAGGAATATATCAAACTGTAAAACGTTATTCAAGTCAGACAACAATAGATACAAAGAGCTATCTTGACAAAATCAGAAAAAATACACCAACTGCTAGAATAAACAGCCCTGATAGATGGGTGCCTAGAGGAAGAAAGAACTTCAGGCACTTCAATCGATACTTCATAATATGAGCCAATTACCTTTGCTTGCAAGTTTAATGTTGCCAAGCTGCAATGAAAAATCTTCCCATCATTCTGTATTAGAAGGTCTCCTTAAAGAGGGATGTTCCAAAGTTTGATCAAGCTACCTGAATAAGATCGTAATAGCAAGTACTCCAAGCCCAATCGTGTGTTATCAAGATCTAGGCTTTGCAAAATGTGATTTGCTGGAGTCCTCTGGATCATGGCAATGGACTGAAGGCATATTGCAGAGGGCATTGCTTGGAACACAGCAGGACACATTTTGTTTGCGGCAGTTACAAAGGGAACAATCCAGGCAATGTTCTAACGTGGCAAAAAAGTAATCTAGAATCTCTGGAGCCAATTATCATTCATGGTTAGTCAATAGCAGTCAGCTCAGGAAAGCCACTTTCTGGTTTTCCTTAACTGAAATATCACCAACTGAAAGACCAATTCCGTGGTCTAAGGCCCAATGTTTGAGCTCCTTAGCTTGTAGGCAAAGTAACGTAAATTTACATCCCCTTGTTTGTTCAAGTAGAGCATTGCACACACGTTGTCAGTGAGAATCTAAAGATACTTTTCCTGAATGTGATGTAAGGACACTTTCAGTATTAACCATATACCGCTCAACTCCAGCAGGGTTCTGTAATCTGTGTTCATCATGTGTCCACTGAGTAATGAAAGTGAAGGGTCTTAGGTATCCTCCCCAGCTATTCAAGAAGAATCCAATACTAAAGTGATCCACAGTCAAGGGGCTAGAAAGGTCTCCCAGTTAAAGAGATTGCATCTTTCATCCACCAACAGAGAAACTCCAAGGCAATCTTGTCTAGATGAATGCAATTTTGAAAATGGCCACGGAACCAGCTTCACTACTGTTGGATAAACATCTGGCAGGATCACATGTAGAGATGAACATATGGAATAAGTAAGACACAAGAAGCAGCAGACAGAGAAATCTCAGAATAGTTCTTGCAGGTCGATGTAATAATTTCTTTGATGTGGATTAAACATTCAGGATGCTGGAAGGCGCACATCTGACAAGCATCTAGTATTGCTCCAATACACTAAGGACCTGCTAGGCACCAGGCTGAATTTCTCCTGATTGACAGAGGTACCGTGAATGTGCAAAAGGGTGGTGGTAACAGAGAGGCTCTGCTCAAGAGCTTGTGAGGAGGACTGCTTCAGGAGCCAATTGTCCAAATATGGCTAGACGTCGTTACCCGACTTAGGTGAGCCATTGCAGCCACATCATCTTTTTATACACTCTCACTGCTGAGGACAGTCTGAATGGAAGAACTGTAAATTGAAAGTGAAAGTCTCCTACAGTAAAGAAGAGATTCTGTTCATGATGACAGACTGGTACATGGAAATAAAGGTCCTGCAAATCCAGCTGAGCTAGCTATTGGTCAGTCCTGAAATTTAGAGGCCAACAGGACAGGCTGACGGGTGACCATATTGAACTTTTCCTTCTTCGCAATATTGTTTAGGAATCAGAGGTCTAGCATCAGACTCAGACACGCAATCTTTTTGAGAATCAGAAAGTATATTGAGTGACACATCGAACTTTCTAAGAAAGTGGATCGAATTCTGCCACGGAGGAAGAAATGCAGTTACCATATACATTCCATTATCTACTGGCATATTATTGCTAGTAGTAGTTCAAGAAGAGGAGAGATGGCTGATAATCTCCAACTGATCTACTCTTAGGAGGGCGATATGAGAGTTGCTGCTGCGGCTGTTACAAAATGGTCTGTATTACATACATTTGCCTGACTGTATCACCAGAATTTATGCAACTGTCTGAGGAACGTTTGCTGGTGATGAGAGGCCTAGACCACGGTCATAACCTTGTTCTCTTTTACTCACTCCAGAGATGCATCCAACTTGTTGTTGAAAAAGCAATGGCCTTCAAGCAGCATGACCAGGAAGTGCGCTCGGCCCTTCCCTGCACTGACGGTGGTCCAGTAAAGGGTCACATGCAGATCGATCTCAAGCAGTTGGCCATTATAAAAGTATGGAAAAAGTACTTGATAGTTCTAGATCAGAGTGATGTATGTCAGAGGAGTGTGTAGGTCTAGCTCGGGCCATTCACAGGGCATATTTAGTCAATGCAACTGGATCATCAAAGCCAAAATTGAAAACAAAGATTTGCTAACAGCGTCCTTCAGCAGGAATCTGGACTGGTCTCCGTCTACTGGTTTTCTTCCTCTTCTCTAGGGATTTGACACATCTGCCCATCATCCAATACTGCAATTGATTGGACCTCTGCCCCCAACCATGGTTCTATTGCCATTTGCATTGCGGTCATCCTTGTAAGTTTCTCTCTGTTCTGGACCTTTGGACAGATCTATCAACAATATTTTGAGTCAATCTAAGAACTGTTCCATGATGCTAGGATGTTAGAATACGTTGGCATTTGTCAGCTAACATCACAATTATAATTGCAGCTTATTTCCCATTTCTGAATGAGCAGATTTAAAGCAAGTACTTGTATCTACTTCAGATTTGTATTGTGTGACTAATCTGCTGAGATATGGATTTTCTTTATTTATTCTATATGTTGGGGCCGTGCTTCTCGGTGAACATGGTGAGCTGTCCGACGTATTAATATTGTAAACAGAATGCAACAAAAGGATGGTGTATGTACTTCTTAGATCGTTGGAATCATATCCTATATGCTCTCTTCAATTCCAAGGGAGGAATTCAGATTCCAAGAGGTACCGACAGACCAAAGAACTAAACAGTCTCTCTTTTGTTCCTATCCTCCAGCTCCACTCTTTCTGTGGAGATTTCACATATATTGCACCCAGTCACAGATGTGAATAAGATAATCCATTGACTATTCAAGTCTTTGCTGCACTCTAGACATTTATGGAATGTAAGTGTAGGGGCTGTGCGACTCTGGAGACCTCGGCTCCAATTGAAGTTTTGATTAATGCAAGTTATTTCATCAAGCATAACAGCTGAAAGCTGTAGCATGGATTTCTGCTTTTCCTTTAAGGCTTCCGAGGAGAGTAGCTGTAAAAAATAAATAAATAAATTCTATTTTCTAGGCATAAGCTATTTAATGTTGGGACACCTTGTTTTCAAAAAAGTTAAAAAGGAAAGTGTTTATATTAAGCCAGTGAGTCCGCCCCAGAAGCAAACATAACAACATACTTAGGAGATAAGGCTCTGGTGGAGGGCAAAGGGAATTTCTAGTACAGCCAATCATTATAAATGAGATAAAGGAGGCTGTGCAAAGACTCCCTAATGTGAAGGCCATGAGCACGAACAGGCTTCAGTGTGAATTTTATACAGAGTATATAAATTAATTGACCCCACCTGCATTCAATGTTCACAGGGGCTTATAAAAGGCAGACTCTACTGCCTTCTCTGTGGGAAGCGTTAATCATAGCGCTCCTAAAGCCAGACAATCCACCCGAATGCTGCGAATCCTACTGCCCAACATCCTTAATTAATACAGATACCAAGATCTTGGCAAAAATCTTGGCAGCGAGAATCCAGCCTCTTCTTGACCTGCTGATATAACCGGATCAAGCGGGCTTCATACCCGCAGGCTCCACCTCACAAAAGCTGCGCACACTTTTTGCAGTCCTGAACCAGCTAGACCCAACAATCCAGGTGGTGTGGTCCTACTGGACATCGTGAAAACCTTTGACTCTATACAGTGGAAGTACATGTTTGCGGTCCTACACCGCATGGGCATGCCGCAAGCGTTCCTACGCTGGATTTGGTGATTATACACTGACCCAGCAGCGCGAGTGGGCATAAATGGCAACACATTGGCTATGTTCAAAATTCATAGGGGACACGCAAGGGGTGCCCTCTGTCACCACTTTTGTTTGCGCTGGCACCACTGGCATGCCTAATAAGACAGAAACATGCAGCGCTACGCCTTCGGCAATGCCCCATTGCCATATCACTCAACACAAATAATCTGGTGCTCTATGTTCAAGACCCCACTGAGCACCTAGCTCCATTACTCTGGGAATATGTTAACAGGAATGGTACTCCGGGCTAAGAATTAATGGGTCCAAGTCGACCCTATTTCCCCTCACGCAGACCACTATGCCGTACACAAGCGACTTCACTCTGGAGTGGAGTGTGGAGGCAGTCAAATACTTTGGGATATGGGTACCAAGAGATAGCAGTCAGACAAAAATATGGAATGGAGATCACAAAGCTGGAAGATCAGGTAGCCAGGTGGTCGTGGCTGCCCATGTACCTTGCTGACAGAATAGCAATCATGAAGATGAATGTATTGCCCAAGCTTCTATACCTGTTCAACAACATACCCATCATTTTAAAGAAGGTCTTCTTGGCCACTTTCCAATCCCATATGGTTGCATTAGCGTGGGTGGACAAACAACCTAGGATCAGCTGGAACACACTCACACAGCCGTACACACAGGGGGGGGGGGGGTGCGGAGCACCCAATTTACACTCCTATTACCTATGTGCACAAGCACAGTTTGCTCATTACTGGTATTTCCCAACTAAATACAGCTATAGAAGCTAATGATGCACACCCCTTGTCCCTCAGAGCCAGACTACCTCATGAGCGCAAAGATGTATTGAGACTGGAAATAAACACTATACATAGCACCACGAGGGCATGGCGCACGCTTAGTGTGTGGGCGTGTAAATCGCTCATCTATGCACCCGCGCTGACGTTACTACATCACCAGGGCTATCTCAGTCTCTCAGGAACCTAAGGCACTCTCCATACTCGGAGAGGCAGGGCTGAGGACAGTGGGAGACCTATACCCAGGAGGAACGTTTTGTACACTAGAGGAGGTATACCAGCACAAGCGCTGAACTTCACTTCTGGTATTAATTTACCATAGGCTGCAAGAAGCTGTGAGAACGTTATACCCACAATTTCCAGACAAACCGTCCACGCTGGGGGTGCCTCAGACAATGCTCACACATGGCACACGTAAAAATATTATCACCAGAATATATAGTGCCTCGCAGGCAGATAGACCAACAGACCCTGGCCTAGCATTGGAAAAATAGAATAACTCGTTAGGGACCTCACTCACGTTGGAGGACTGGGAGTTTTGCTGTTCGCAGACTCGCCTCCAACAGCAACCTAAGAATTATTCACTTTAAATACCATCACCAAGTATACTACACTCCTCTTCAACTGCACAAATTTAGGCTCTGTATGGACATGGCATGTGTCAGATGCCAAGTTACAGATGCAGACTTCTTACACTTAGCCTGGACATGCGCCAGATTACACCACGTCTAGGTTCAGGTAACACAGGCTCGGTCGGCAATGGAAGAGGTGGCATGCCCGCCCCCCTCCCCCCGCCCACATGTATCTACTGAGCCTAGTCAAACCGCTACAGCCGGCCAACCGCAAGCGGACGGCTATAGCACTACTGCTGGTGAAAAGGTGAGTGGCCATCGATTGGGGAAAAGGACTAGCCTCAAAGAACGACTAGTGGCTATAAAATATGGTGTACTGTAGGAAGCAACTCGATCTGTATGCTGAGGAACTTCAGTGAGTCTCCAGGCCTAAAAATATATGGGGCCCATTTACTATGCATCTTCTGACACTGTCTGATGGGTCCTAATTTGATATGTATAGTCTGTATTGCAGACCTTGTGCCACAACACGTAATACATTGAACTGTATTTTATGCACTAATCCATGACGAAAATGTTGTGCACACTGTATTGATGATGTGATGACACTGGTGTTGCCTCTGTGTTTTTTAATAGTGAAAATTCCCCCCCCCTTACCCCCCACCAAAAAAAGGAGTGTTATGACGACATTTGAGTGAAGTAAACTTAACCTCACTGGTGAACGTAATCTCATAATACCACCTGAGCTCGTCAGGCATCCAGATGAAAGTGACCAATTCTGCACACCCTGGAGGAAGCCTGGGAGCCATTAACTAGATCACGCTCCGAAATATCAATTGGGACACCCAGCTAACATGCAATGAGGATGGGAGCGTACATGCAGAGATTGAAAAGATGTGCTCACCAGTACATGTCAGCGTCAAATCTAGCAGAGTGAAGTCACATAAGATAAATGGGCACAGTGCAGTCAAGCAAAACTCCTTAGCTGAAAGGGGACTACATTCAAGCTAAAGACTCAGAAGATAGGGAGGCCAACCAGGGGACATGGATATTCATTAAGAAAGTGTTGTGGAGATGGGCTCAGCAGTTGATAGGGAACAGTGGGTGAGAGTAGGATCAGTAAAACGGAACAAGCTAACTTCCAAGGTATTCTATATAAATTCACAATTTCCCGAAGCCTGACCAAGAGCTATGCAGCACTGTATGGCCCATTGCGATAATTATTTGTGGTGTACTTAGTCCATCTGGTGTAGATATTGGCCTGCCAATCAGGGAGGATATGGAATATTCTACTTACATAACTGAGGTAGTACATTTGCAGTGTATAAGAGGAACCTTGAATCTGAAAATATTTATAGCAATATAGGAGTGGCCAAGTGGGAGTGCTGGTGTTCCCACCTTGAAACAGGGTCAAAATGTATTAGGCCCCTCCAGTGATTCAAACAGGAATAATGCTGAAAACAGCTTGTTCTTTTAGTATACTATTTAGTTATCAAATGTATTATCTCAACTACATATTGCAAACAGATTCCCAACTTGAATCACTTATTCTTCAAATAGAATACATAGGGGGAGCGTGGCCAGGCAAGATAGCCGGGTGGACGTGATCCACACTGGCTCCGCCGCGATTTTACACCAGGGAAAACAGAGCGACTCTCCATTGCGAGACAGGGGTTGCCCACAGCATCGTCCAGTGAAAAGAAGACAACCGGTCTCTGTCCCGATATGCGGCCTCGAGGGCGAAATCGAAACGGATGAGGAACGAACCGCTGAGAACTGAAATGGCGGGCCGGGCAGGAGAGAAGCAATAGAGTAAGGCCCGCTGCTGAGCATTCCGGTCCGGGCGATGTGGCAGACAGCGTGAGGAGGCTGGTCGTCGCCGGACTCCTCAGAGAAAAATACCTTACCAATTGTGGGATCTCTCCAAGAGCGTCGGCGGCGGGATCGAGATGAGGTGACCGCAGTCAGGTGGCACCGGCGAAAGCAGCACTTCAGCAGCAGCAAAGGAGGGTATGTGCGATCCTGGTGCGACTTGCTTCCATAGGTGCCGGGGCACGGCCGGGGACCGCAGAGTTACGAGAGCCCGTAAAGGTAGGAGGAGATAAAAGGCGAGTCCCGCCACCGGTGCTTGACCTTGAAATGGCAGCCCTGGGCCAGAGACAACGCGAACATTAAACATAGAAGGACCCAGAAGAAGTTCACTTAAATTGTATTCACAAAGGTCCCCGACGGTGTGAAATCCCTAGGGCATGACCGTAAAGGTCCTTGTGAGGTACCACCGCTAACAGTGCCAAAATGCTCCGGAAGATCCATGCCTGACCCTAACATGGCGACCATCCAAAAGAACCAGGCCTAGGAGTTCAGTAGCAAGAGCCCAGGAACACAAGGCACAAATTCACCAGGAGAGTTCCCTCTACCAGGAGTCCAGAGGGGGGTGAGGGACAGTCCATATGCCACTGAACAAACTCTCAAACAGGGTGTCCAGCTACTTCACCCCAACAGAAAAGAGGGATACTCAAAAGCTAGACAAAGCAGGAAGCGACATGGCATTCACCAAAGATGATCTACTGGCCTCTCTCAGGGACTTTAAAGCGGAACTACGCGCAGAGCTCGAACTGGACATGGCAGCATCAATAGACCAGTTAAAGGCAGATCTCACCGACCGCATGGCCTCCATCCAACAGGATGTGGATTCAATATGCACCAGAACGCTCGACTTGGAGGCCAAAACCCTTGAGCTAGAGCAAACCGCGACAGATACGAAGGAAGCGGTGCAGGACCTCAGAGCTCAACTACACGCAGCCCTCTTGAAAAAGGAGGATCTTGAAAATAGATCCAGGCGGGACAATATAGGAATTCGAGATCTGGAGGAAGAGGCGAGGGGCTGGACCTAGAGGCATTTGTTTTAGGCCTATTCGCAGAAATATTGGGTCCAGACCACAGGAAAATCAAGATAGAGAAGCCACCGTGTGGGGAGACAGACTTCAGGAGATCGTCGTCGTACCCGGAAAACCTTGTTAAACTACCCTCATTTAAAGTGAAGGAAGCTATACTACAAGCAGCTCGGAAAAAAGACACGATTTCCTTTCAAGGCTTCACATGCACTCTATATCAAGATCTGGCCCTAGCTACCCTTCAACGACGCCAACAATTCAGACCAGTGATGGAAAAATTGCGACAAGACCGCATCGGATACAGATGGACTTAAACCTTCGGCCTAACTTTCGACTATAACAACAAATCGCATCAGGTCACAGAGCTAGAAGCAGCTCTGGACATCCTAGGGCTGTCACCCAAAATTGCTACAGACGGACAAGAGCCTCAACTGGGTGGATCCACTGAACGAGAGAGAAGAACCAGTGGCACACCCAACGTCGAATGCGGAATCCAAAGAAATGACAAGAACTCTCTGAAATATTTGGGTGCTGGTATTATGGCCAGGAACTCACAATGAGTAATGCACTCCTACAGGGACAGGCTAACGTGGAATAATACACAAATGACTGTCTGCGGTGAAATTGTTCAATGTATTTTTGAGATTGTAGCGGGGGATCTTTAACACCAAACCTAACTATCCAATGGTCTTGAGAGGACCTTTGCTCTGGCCTATAGTCTTGTGCAGATAGTCGCGGAGGCGGGCACTGACCAAGACGCCCGCAATAATGTTTAACTACCAAGATGGTAAGGTTGAGGTGGCAAATAATGTTCCACAAGTTCGGTTGGGGGGGTAGGGGTACATGCTTTTCGAGTTTCATGTAGGTGGGATGGAGGGACGGCACTAGTCTTCAGCGAAGGGAGAGATTACACGAATCGTGTGTTGTTGGTTATGCCATGGGGGGTCAGGAAGGAGGGCAAGGGGGCAGCAATAAGGGGAAGAGGCAGGAGTAGGGAGACATCAATTTGAGGAAAGTAACTGACTTACATTAAGATGATAACTATAGTATCCTGGAACGCAAGAGGCCTCAACGCACCACTTAAGCGCCAAAACGTCATCACCAATGTGATGTAGTGCCATTACAGGAGACACATTTTAAGAGATGAGAGGACCACAGATTGAAACACAAAAATTACCCCCCCGATCTATAAATCCTCAGCAGGTACGAAACAAAAAGGGGTGGCGTTGATGTTCCACTCCACCACAAAGTTCCAGCCTGAGGGGTACAAAACGGACAAAGATGGGAGGATAGTAATGGTGAAGGGACAACTGCAGGGGAAACTGTGCACATTTGTGTCGGCATATGCACCCGTGGGTCAACTCAAATTCATCACCTCATTATTAGGGTTGGTGGGGGGGATATGCAGAAGGACCGCTCATACTTATGGGAGACTTAAACTCACATGGCACTCAGAATTAGAAAGCACCCACCCGCAGCGGGCTCCCACGGGTAGCTTTTCAAAAGGGGTAAAACAAACTATCCAAGACCTGGGGATGCATGGAGAACACTTTATCCCACGATGAAAGACTTCATTTTCTCCCATGTTCACCTGATCTATTCACGGTTAGATTACTTCATTAACCAAGGTCTGCTGAGCGATGTCCGAGCTGCAAAAATTCACCCTATTACTACTTCGGATCATGCCCCGGTTTCCATTTGTCTTGAATGGAACATGCGCCCCCCTAAATTCTCACAATGGTTTTTTCCTACTTCTTTCACAAGTGACAGACTATTAAGAGACGAACTGCGTGCAGCAATTTGGGAAAATTTCCAAATGAATCTCCAACAGGATACCACACCATCAAACAATCGGGACGCCTTCAAAGCCGTCCTGAGGGGCAAATGTGTCGTACTAAACTCAACTTTGAATAGGCAGAGAGAAAAAGAACCTATAGCGTTAGAAGAACTTCGAGAGACAGACTGGACGCATAAAATAGCGCCCAAGAGAGCTCTCCAACGTAAACTGACTGAACTTTAGGGGAAAGTAAATGCGATATACACAAATACAGCAGAACTGACTCGCCTATGTTTGCAGCGAATATCATACGAACAGGGAAACAAGGTAGGGGCCCATCTGGCGAGACAACTCAGGGTAAAAAGAGAAAGTTTACGTAGGGGACAGTCGAGATACACAGGGAAAGCTGGAGAACACGGACGCAGGGAAAGCTTAGATATTTGGTGCATTCTATGAGACTTTATATCAAGCCGAAGAGACAGATAATAAGGCTCAAGTAGCGTACTTAAATTTGATCAGTCTCCCTCAGGTCACATCTCCCCAGAATGATCTCTTGGCAGCCACCATAACACAGAGATGAAGTGCAGCTGGCGATTAAGGCGCTGAAGTCCCATAAATCATAGGGGCCAGACGGCCTAAAAGCTCATTTTTACAAAACCTTTGCCTCAGAGATAGTACTGCACCTGACGCTCCTCTATAATCACATAGCATCTGGAACAGCGGTCACACATTCAATGAGTGAGGCTTTGATAACTAATTCCAAAACCTGGGAAAAAAGCAGAATTATGTTCATCATACAGGCCCATAGTGCTATTAAACCTGGATGCCAACTTGTACTCCAAAATACTAGCTAATAGGTTAGAAGACATGATGCCTGACTTGACACACCCCGATCAATAAGGTTTTATTAAAGGGAGACAAACTCATAACAAGATCCGAAGGGTTCTCCTCTCGGTGGAAAAGGCCTCGAAACGGCAGATTTCAGCAATTCTATTAGGGCTAGACACTAAAAAAACATTTGATAGAGTTGACTGGCCCTTCCTCTTCCAAACGCTACAGCAGTTTGGGTTTTGCGAGACCTTTATTAACATGGTTAGAGCTAATTATATTCAACTACGGTCTAAAGTAGTAGTCAACGGAGTCGGTTTAAGACACCTTCACGATGGGCAGGGGGACAAGACAGGGGTGTCCATTATCATCTTTATTATTTGCCCTGAGTATTGAGCCCTCGGCCGCTAGGAGAAGGGCAACACAGGACATTGGGTGCATATGGTTTGGGTCGGAAGAACACAAGATTTCATTGTTCGCTGACAAAATCCTCAACGCTTACAGCACCACGGTCCTCTCTAACTGCCCTACAAGGAGAACTCCGATCTTTTGAAAAAATAGCTGGTTTCCAGGTTAACCTCTCCAAGTCCTTCCTTCTGAACCTCACCCTCTCAGAGGGGGAGATGATGCCCCTAGTCAAGGACTTTCCTTTCCAATGGGCAAAACACAATATTATATATTTAGGTATTAAGATTACAGCCAGCATAAGCGGTTTATACAGGGCAAACTACCCCCGCAACCCCCCACTTCAACAGTTACAGACTGAACTTAAAAGGTGGGGACCGCTATACATCTTATGGGTGGGCCGCATCCACACGGTCAAAATGACGGTTCTCCCGAAACTGTTATATCTATTTCAGGCCCTCCCCATAAGCCTCAACCGCAACTTTCTTCCCACACTGCACACGATAATCACTTGTTACATATGGCAGAATGGAAGGGCACGATTACTCTTTATACTTTCAGACGGTCTAGAGACGATGGTGGTGTGGCCCTTCCTGACTTTGCCCTATATTACAAGGCTGCACAACTTACAGTAATTGCAGAGTGGTCCCTAAGAGAATCTGATAAGCACTGGCTACACATGAATAGGGCAATAGTGGGCAGAACTATTTGGGATGTGCTGTGAAAGCCAAGGGAAGACTGGCCTAAGAACACTTATCTGAGCACCCCAACTCAGACTACACTCAAGGTCTGGGATGGATGAGGTCACAAAAGCTGCAGAATGGACGACATTCCCCTCCCCATATACCCAGATTCACTTAAATCCAGCTTTGCCCCTGGAAATTCAGCCAGGACCCTTTGATGCGTGGCGAGAGGGCAGCTTTTTAACACTATCAGATCTTTTCCATAACTAGGACATCTTAACTTTCAAACGTTGCCAACACGAGATTGGCCTCCCACCCACTGAACAACACCACTATCTCCAGCTTAAGCACTGGGTATTAAACCAGGGGGCAGGGCAGCAGCCACTCGAGAATTGACACCTATAGAAAAGTTTGTTAGGAGAGTGGGATGCTTTGTTTGTTGTTGTCCACACTGCACGTGCCCAGACCTCACTTCCTGGTTTTCCGGGAACACACACTAGAGTCCAAGATCACTGAGGGACAGTGGAAAACCCTCTGGAATGACTGCTAAAAACAATCCTTCCATGGGTATGATGGAGGCCCACTTCATAACACTTTATGACTGGTATCTCTATCCCACAAAACTGAAGCGGTTCTTTCCGGATACCTCTGATCTGTGCTGGAGAGACTGCGGTTTGTTAAGACTTCCGCCATATTTGGTGGGACTGTCCAATGATCCGCCCTTTTTGCATGGAAATTCTAGCACAGATTAAGGATATTTTGGGATAGCCTGTTCCCGACAATCCAGAATTTGCACTACTAGGCCTCAGAAATAGCTGCCTAAAATATCAGATGAAGGGAGATAAAGCCATTATCGTCTAGGGGTGGCCAAATGAGCGATCGCAACGGCAAGGAAGAAAAAGGAAGCACCCGCCCTGACTCAAAGCACTCCCGCCTCTGGAGGGCACGCACAGTGGAAAGAATGGTGGACATTTTTAGAGATCATTTTAAAAACTTTGAATACTGCTGGGGCCCTTTGGTGGAGTACTGGTCGGGAGGCCTACCCTTGACAACATGCCCTCCAACCATAAGAGCGCTGCACCTACTTCAATTTTAAACTAAGAACAACATAGCCAGAACAACCACAATAGGCTATAGGCTATATATGTCTGATTGGCCTGTCTCTCCTTTTGTTCCAGTTTATGGACTACATAGACTGACCATCCAGTCCTACCCCATCCAACACCTACGATACTGTTCAGGAAGGGTTACTGCGGGAGAGGGGTGGAGGGTGTTTTGGGGGAGTGTTTCTGCTCTGTAAGGTTTTAGAGCCAGCAAACGACTTTCTTGAATGTTTTAATGTTAAAGCAATCCCGCGTTTAATGAGCAACTGTATTACCTGTAGAGTGTGCATAAGACACTTGGGAAATGTAGGACTCTGCTACTGTAATTTTTTGGTATGAAACCTAAACTAATAAAAAGAGGCTTGAGAAAAAAAAATAGAATACATAGATTTCTGCTATTTCACTGGTGATTCTTTTGCTTTTGATGTGTGCAGAATTCTCAATGCATTTAGTGTTGGTGTTTCCATCCAGTCAACCTAACTGCATTTGCCCCAAAGGATAAGTAAAGATGCAAAGAATCAAAGCAAGAAATAACCCCAAATACTGCCACTCAAGTCACCCTTTGGGCCCAAAGGTAGATGGCAGATAGTAGATGTGAATGTGTGGTAGCGGACCCCAATTTACACAGCTGTCACGCTTTAAAAGATGGACATCCCCGGGTTATGGATAATATAAGTGTGATTGCAAATAGCAACTTAGGCTTTACAGAGCTAGCATTCTTTGTATAACAACACACTTAAGCGGCATAACTTCTCCACCGACTTTGTAGCGGGTAACAATGGTAAACCACTATGGGGGGAAGGTATGAATAGATGCACCCTTCAACTGAATTTGTTTTATTTTTTTTTAACTGTATTTTATTGATTTTAAGAAAAACAACAAGCCATACAGTGCATCATAACAGCATTATACCGGATATACACTAATAGCATATATGATCGAACAAGACAAAAAATACATACATATGTGGATTCAAGACAATGATACATGAACCAAGACTTCGATCAATATATCATCTAAGAAAACATCAGTGCCCACTTGGTCGCTGAAAAAACAGCAAACGCAATTACCCAGCTCTCTGTTCAAACCTCTATCCCAGACCCATCCTCAATGGAATGATCATCATCCTCGTGAAACATACCCAGCAGTTGGGCCCATAGCATTATAGCCTCAGATAGCTCCTCATTATTGTGAGAAAGCCACCCATTGAAATTACACACATCACAACAAGTATCCTACACACCATCAAAGTCAAAAACCTGGCCTGCTTTTTCAAAGTATGCAGAATACTTGACCCTATATTGTAGGCACACTTGCTATTTTGTTAGATAGACTATCCCTAACTCTTAAAGGCATGCTTCATCATTGTCATCATTAACTAACAAAATTAGCGGATGCGTCTAACATGTAGGGTCAAATAATCCGCATACTTTAAAAAAAAAAAAAAAAGCAAGCTGGCCAGGTTTTTGGCTTTGATAATGCGTACGACACTTAAGCGGCAGACATGTAGTCGCTGACCGCTATGGAGGTCGAGGAGGTCTGATTCAGCATGGACAGAAAAAGATCCAGGAGTCACCATCCTTCCACTCAGGCGCTGCAGGGCAGGCCATTAGGTAGCATAGATATTGTAAGGTATAGGAGTGGATTGGGGAGGATGCTTTTTGTCAGACACCTCAGGCAAGATCGCACATGTTGCACAGTAAGCCCTCTCCAATAGTAGCTAGAGGTGTCACGCCATTGCGTCCCCTTCTCTCAATCAGATGCTGATAATCAGTAAGGGTAAACTAAGAAGAACAGTGGTGCTCTAGAGGAAGACAGCTATCATGTTTCTGGTCAAACCATAACTCCATGACATGTTTTGATTCTGGCGTTAACGACCATTGCTGTTTCCAGCCCCTGAAATCTGTCAAACAAGTTTTTTTATTTTTTTATTATTCCGTTTCAAGTTTTGTCACATAATAGAGACAGATAACAAAAGTGACAGTCGCAATCAAATACAACATCACATGTAATGTGCAGTGATGTCAGAGTGTTGAACTTCAGGTTGTTTTGCCCTTGCACCCACTCTGAATTCCACTGTTACCTTTACAGGGGGGGTTTCAGCAGCTCACCACGAGGGCTCACGAGTCAGGGTCACTCTTACTCAGTCAGTACTTACCTCTAGTGGGACCGCCTACCCACTCATCCCTGCGTTAAAATCCTGGGTGTTGGACCCAGTGCCCTTTTAGTGCCATCTATGTAGGGTCATTCTTCTGCTGTAGTTGCCTCATCTGACCCAATCAAGAGGGGCAGGGAAGGAACGTGACCCTCCAGTGCCTCAGCAGCTTGCACCTCCCCCTCGTCGTCTGTCACGTCATGTAGCATACTTTTCCAAGCCAAAAAATCATCCTCCAGTAGCTCATCCATGCAAACTTCTTTTATACATCTCAATTCCACCCTAGACCATGCCTGAATCACAGGCCGATTATTAGCCAATAGAGAGCTACCATCGGCTTAGCTAACAGAAGCCCCAGCTGAGCAAATCTATAACACGCTCTACCTTCCTTAGGTCATGGAATTAGGCCCAGCACACAGTGCTTAGCTGTGGTTTCAATGAGAATACTGGTGGAGCGCTTTAAGTGACCAATCACACAGTAACAATACTGAGAGAGTTCCCTGCAATTCCATATCATGTGAGTGAACCCTGCTTAACCACCCGCATCTTGGGCACTCGCCCGTATGGGTGCAGTATATTTCCCCAAGTCTGGTGGGGCGAAGTACGTGTGGTGCAGGACATAAAAATGAGTTAACTTGAATTGCACGCTACTGGAAACTGCCTTCACCGGGCGCAAGTTTATTCCATTCAGTATCTACAATGGGCTACGGTATGTCGGTCTCCCAACCATCTTGTGCATGGTAGGCAGCCAGTGGTCGCTCCTCCTTCAGGGTCTGGTAGATATGGGACACCAGCCTCCCAGAAGACCCAAGTTCCAACATCAACCACAGCGTGCATGTCTCCAGAGGCACAGCCAGAAAGCCAGCCCACAATTCCCTCGCCACCCAAGTCAGGGCTGCAAATTGTAGGAATTGTTTAAGGCCTACCACAAATAACTTCGGTTCCTACTGAAAGGTGACACCGTTATCGTCCTGGTAAAGGCCCCCAAAGGAACTCACACCCCACTTCTCTCCACGTTACCAATGAGAGCTCGCAGCGGAAGTCCGCGACTTGTGGTAACCATGCTTTCGGCAGCTTCCTAGAAAATCGCGGTATCCCGGAACACCCCCCTTACAGGCTGCCCCACGTCTGAGTGACCTGTTGGATCACAAATGGGTAAGATGTATTACGCAGCGAGCCCGCCATCAGTATGGATGGCAGGTGTGCCACCTCCGGGACTCACGCCAAATTAAGCTTATCCCAGTTATCCTCCTCTGCGCACCATCTGGCTCTGTGTTGCAACTGTGCTGCAGATAATACAGCTCAAGGCCCAGGAGTCCCAGACCCCCTCGTATATGGTCTAGTTTTAGAACTTGCAGGCCTACCCTGCCGCGCTTACCCACTCACACCAGTGCCACCAGGAGGCTATCAAGTTCTTTGAATGCTCCTCTGGGAATCAGGCACTGTGAGTTCTGCAATTTTGGGAGCAACACCATCTTTGCCAGGGAGATTCTACCTGCAACCGACAGTGGCAGCGTCTGCCAAAACATCACCGAGACGCACAGCCCTGCTATCACCCTTCCATGTTGAGGGACTATTGTTTCTCCTCAGTATGCGCTACCTGGATCCCCAGATATCTAAATAAATCAAACTACTTCGTAGGCCTACCTGTGGCAAGGCCTTGAGAAGACAGCCCTCCGGGCCCACCAGGGGGAAAATCAACGATTTATCCTGATTCATCCGAAGGCCAGGTACTTCAACAAATCGCTGCAGCTCCCATAGGAGTGGCCCTGAAAGCTACGGCTGTTGTAGGTAGATGAGGGCAATACAGAGAGAGCAGGTGGTCCATTGCTCCCACCCATATAGCCCATCTCCCCAGCTCAGCTCATAAGTGAATAGCCAGGGGTTCCACCACCAGTGACAAACAAGTTAAAACAGTTATGGGCCAACTTGGTGCATGTGCACCGTCATCAATAACTGGATTGTCCTCATCATCTTTATTCAGCTATGGAAATAATACAGGAAATAAAAATCAGGCCCAAATTATGAAACCCACATAAAAAAAAGACCTAGAAACTAATATAGGCAAACTGAAGTCCCAAACCTCCTCCTTGTAGGCATAGAATATTTGATAAAATTAACTACTGTATGGCATGTGTACAAAGAGCCAGATTATCCAGTCGTGAATATTTTACAGCACATATACTTTACTGAGGAATGCACGCATTTTGTATTCACATTAATAACTATAAAACCGCTAAACAAAAATTAAACAAATTAAGAAAAGGCATCAAATGACATAAAAGCTCACTGTGCCATCAAAATATGGCCTTTTGTTGGAGTGATTTTTGAGTATTCGCCTTGAAAGTCTCCAATCTTAATTTATATGTTTAATGGAAAAAATTTCTTTTTATACCTTTGGACCACTTTACCAATTTGAACCAAATCTGACAAACTGAAAGGTTGCATCCTACATGCTGTGTCCCTTTGTTTGCTGCAAATAGGTCAAAAGGAGTACCAAAGTTATTAGGACAAAAAAGGACTGCCTATGAAGTGGCATGTTAAACTGTAATAGTTCTAAGGGACTCAGCTTAGATTTAAATTTGAATGGACGCAACTAGAGGCAATGGAGTTCGGTGGATAACCAAAGGGGTAAAACAGACCATTGGATATAAACCCTGAAATTCATTTAGTTAAGATACAAGAAGATCTGGTGTTTAAACAAAAATGTAATTGTTTTCCTGCTTTATTTATGCCAATTTACATGAACCAGACTTCTCTCCTTTGGCAAGAGGGTTTAGAATGACCAGGGATGTATTTGAAAAGAAATAAGGCAAATTTAAATTATTGGTGACAACATCAACTGGCTCTCAAACAACATGGTAGTTTTGTGCGTAAGGCACAAAACTTACAGTGCAAGAAAGTATACAAAAACTTTGTTTAGTTGCATAAGGTTATTCTGCTCACAAGTAGGTGAGACTATTTGAAAAGAAAGAGGTTTTCAATTTTACTGATGATGTCTGAACTTTAATGCACTCTGGGCGGAGAAAGGTACACGCCTATGCTTGTGAGCAGCCTTTCTACTGACAGCAAGTGTTCAATTAGGTTTCTCTCAGGCTTTTGTTATGGTCTCTTAGAAAAAGTTACCAAAAGGCAATGGGAGCACCATATGTCCAGGACAGGGAGGAACCCAATCCAATGATAAGCTTCACTGTCCACATTAAAAAAAGAGATGTTCAATACTTTTTCATCCTTTGTCATCATCAATGTAAAGTAGATTTGCTCTTGTAAAGGAATGCTGAGAGGCACTGACAAAATTGTTCTCCACACACACACACACACACATCACTCCCACCAACATTGGAAAATCTAGCTACAGACCACATCAGAAGTCTACAGGTTCATAGACGGTCTTGCTGCCTAAGGCATCAAAGTGGGCGAAGCAACATGCCAATGGGACCATTTTGGCAAGGGGTTTATCATCATAAAAGATAGTAAGCTCCTATAGGTGTGAAGCTCAAATGTGTGCAGGCGTTTTCTCCATGGCTAGTGTAGAATTGATTAGATGGGCTCCCATAGGTCTGTGTGTTAGATTATGATGGAGCAGTGGTTGGCTATCTGACTTATGGTGAACACTCCTAGGACTCTTCATTGTGAAGAGAGCAACTCAGAGGAACAGTCTGTTAGCCATGAGAATGAGTTGTCAAAAGTAATTTGTCCGCAGCACATGGAAGAAAGGAACTAACGTCACCACTGCAGGTGAAACCACTATTGAGTAGTTACGTCTTTGGCTATCACATCTAGCAGACTCACTGATGCAACATAGGCAGCATCCAGTGCCAGAGAAGAGAGAAACAACACAATTGTACACATTAAAATACAAATATGGCTGCACTATGCCATGTAATAATCCAATTTAAATATGCTGCAGTATAACTATTAAGAAACACAAAAACTAAATGGAACAGGAGAACACTCTACAGGAACGAATAAAGAGTAATCTTTAAATAAGTGTTAAGGGCCAACAGCAATGCAAGCCGGAGTAAGCAACAGTTCACCTTGCATAGTCAATTGGTGTTTTGCCACTCGAATCTGGTGTGCCAGGGTCAGCACCATATACTGCTAATAGTTCTGCTTGTAAAATCTGCCCAGCTTTGGCAGCAACATGAAGTGGGGTGTTCCCCTTCTCCTAAAAAGGATTCATAAAAGAAAACTCTAATTAACAAAATAATGCAAAATAAACAATTAAGAACTCAAACAGTGATCCTTGTGCAATGCTTGATTATTTATTTGCTTGACTAATGCCCAGATTGGTCCCAATAGCCCTTGTAATTGTGCACCCATGTATTTTCCTATCATATATTGGTTTTCGGCAACAATTAACCCTTAAGGAGAAAATGCCATACTGGACAGTAAAAACAGCAGCTGCCCAGAGTAAAGGATGCACATTCAAGGTCAGTGAGAGGGCTAAATGAGGGCAACCCTGACTTTAGCTTTCAGCACTAAAGTGTAAAAATTCTCCAATATGCATTAATCAACGGCAAATGTCCCTGAGACTCTTCTCCCAGAGGTTTGGCTCCTGTTCTACTAACTGTCAATAGGTTATCAGCTGCAAGACAAATGGAGGATAACTTCTTTGAGAAGCCAGTGGATGCACAGCCTCATGGTAAAAGAAGATCTGCATATCAAACTCTCTACCTATGGCTTGGTTACCATCACAAAATTAGGCAGGTAGTGCTGGATGCTCGTAATGATGTACTTACAACTGGTTTTTCTGGCATCCAAACCAGTGACTAGTTGCCTACAAAGCAACAACAGCGGGTATAGAAAATTGTGACCGTTGGATTTGTAAAGCCAGTAGTCAATTTTCACCAGACTAGACCAGACCAAAATTGTTCACACTTGATTAATTCACTCTAGCCTGTAATGAATAACAGTATTCCACTGCAGCACTATGTAAATGTCATCAATATATAATATACATTTTGATACAAAGAAGATCATACATATTCAAATATTCTACATTTAAATGAAACAGACGTGCCCAAAACACCTGCTTTTGAATGTATCTTTTTGGAGGCTTTAATAATGAATTACAATTATTGGTCTAGCCTGGATTGCATGGTTTAAAGAAAATGATTGGTCAATAGCACTATGGCTTTAGAAATCATATATATAGATTTCTAAAATGGAGGAATGTTTACAAACGTAACATAACCTGCTGTTCAAGGACTCAAATGTATCCTACCAAAACATACATCTACCAGCATTTTAAATTTGTAGTAGTTCCCAACTAAACTATAGAGTAAACAATGCAACACAAGTCTGTATTTGTTAAAACACAACCTAACTGGCATTTCCTTACACAGTGAAAATAATTTGCTTGTGCTCCCAATGAAAGTAGCCTTAAACAGGTCTCCAGGTTCCCTGTCCTCACACTCGAATGGAGTTGCTGTGAAAAAAAAACACAAGATGTAAATCGGTCAATGTCCACTTAATTTCCTGTAATGCACTGTGAATCTAAAATTCAGTTCTAGAGTTTTACATCAGCATGGCTAACATAGAATGAAATGCCAGTTGCTGTCACATTAACATAAATGATGCCTGGTTAAAAATATAAAATATACATACAGAGTTATTGTAGAGACTTAAACAGGTATGTTCCCATCATATCCATCACTTAATAAAATGTAACATTATTTTGTGAGCAGTTGAACACTGGTGGCACAATGGAGTGACAAACATATATAACAAGTTCGACAAAATAATGTGTCAGCCAGATGGGATGACAATATCTAGGTATATGCACCCTCTTAAAGCCGTTTTAGACAAAGACCACAGGGCACTAAATACTACTTAATATTTAACATCCAGACATTTAATCCAAAGGGAAAGCCAACACCACAGGCATTATTTAAGGGATGATTTTTAAAAAGGCTACTTAGCGCTAGCCAAATCCTCAAGGGGATCACATTAGTTTATGAACTAAGCTGATGATCAAATCCCAAACACTTTACAAAAGTTTCTTTGGTGCCAAGCGATAAACTCTATGGACAAATCATTTTGATACTGATGCTAAAATTCGAAGGCATAGGCCACCATTTAAACTCCCTTAATGGGTGGAGCAGTAAATGTTTTACTTTACATTCCAAAGAGGTGTTGATTGTGTAAAAATAAAACCATGTTATTTCAAGGTCTTCTTCTTTATGGATCCTTTAGCCAAAAGACAGAGTAGAAAAAGAGTCTGTTACATTCAAAGCTAACTTTCTCGTCCTGTCTTCTTGGCTCCTCCCTTGGAGTTAAAGCATCAAAACATACAGTGGCAATGCCACCCTCTGTATTTTGGAGAAAAATCTGGCAAATTATTTTTATTTATAAGATATATTTTTCTCAGGTGATGGCCAAGGCGTAAAGTCTCCTATCATTTTCCCCAGTTTGAGGACATGGGACTAGCCCTATACCTTATAGGTTCTGTGGCCTATTCCGCAGTCTTCTGTCAGTGCCATTTGTCTGGTAAGGAGTGTTGGAAGACCTAGGGCTAATCCTACATTTGTGTTTCCAATTCTTGCTGCTGTATGTTTGGGGGTGGGGATGCTAGAAGGCACTTTAAATGTTCCCAGATTTAAATTCCTCAAATGTTGGGCTTTTGCAACTATGTACACAAGGAGTCTGGAATTGTTAGTGCTATGGGACTGGTCACAGATTACTTTTAGCCATTTTTGTAGCTTGCTTCAGGATGTAGGCTATTGCATGGTCTGACGCTCCCATTTTCCCCAGACATTCACTGGGCCCATCTCCTATTGCTGTCTATCATGCTATTGTGTGTAGCTTAGGATGCCTGCTCTATCACTGTTCCTCACTTTTTGTGCCTTTTTTCCAAAGGGTCTTCTTGGTTCCTGTGTGTGACAGGCACCTTGAGGAGGCCACATGATTTGAGGGCTGGTACCTTTCTTTTACTTCATACAGGCCTGTCTTCGCAGTAAACCTCTTGGTGGATGGGTAATTGAATAGCTAACAGTCAGACCCAATAAATCTCAAAGAGAAAAAGCACTGTCTTTTTAGCTGTTCAAAGTACAAACTCTTAGGATGCAGGAAGGACATAGAATCTGTAGACAGCATTGAATACTATGAATAAGAAGAGGATGTTATTCATGATTTGGACAAGTATTTATTTATTTATATAGCGCCTGAATCGACCCCCGGAGGGGTATCTCTGCGCTTCGGACGGGCAACAAGAAGCAGAGCCTCTACAGCAAAATCAGAGACAGAAGAGAGTAGTCTTAAGCTGCTTTCTGAATTGTAGGTGGTCGGAGCATTGTCTCAGGTGCAGAGGGAGTTTATTCCAATAGAGGGGACCGAGGTGGGAGAGAGCCTTCCCACCCAGTCTGGCTTTCCTGACTCGGGAACCACAAGAAGAGACTTAGATTCCGAGCGAAGGGACCTAGAAGGCAGGTAAGGTATGAATTTCTCGGAAAGCTAGGCGGGGCCGAGGTTGAATAGAGCCTTATGGATGGTACAGGAAACTTTAAACTTCACCAATTCGCGTATTGGAAGCCAGTGAAGCCGCCAAAGAAGAGGGCGGGAGGCAGTCAGGAAAGGGACGTTGAGGACCAATCGCGCCGCAGTATTCTGGACTACCTGCAGTCTGCTAAGCGAGGACTCATTAGCAGAGACCAGCAGGCCATTGCAGTAGTCCAGACGGCTTAATATAAGTGCCTGAGTCAGAGTCTTCCGAGTTGAATCGGGGAGCAAGGGGAAGACTCGGCGTAGTAAGCCCAGGGTATGAAAACAGGAGCCAGCTGTCTGAGCAGCGTGCTCCTTCAGAGTAAGGGCCTGATCCAGGCGAATGCCTAAGTTCTTAACAAGGGATTTTGGGGCAGGGGGGGGGGGGGCACCAAGATCAGCCGGCCGCCATTCAGGAGTCCATAATATCTGAAAAACCTACTGCACTGAAGTAGTTAAAATCTAAAAGAGAAAAAAGGTTGGTCACTCAAATTTCTGTTTCATGTGAGGAAGCTGGAAAATGTTTAATCTAATGCACCTTGTGTCTTCTTATATTTTATTATCTGAACGTTATAAAAGGAACAAAGTATGTGCTAAGATTTGTATTGTTAAAACTGGCCCAACACGGAAGAGTAGATCTTGCCATGATTGCTTATATGTCCATCAGTTTATGAATTGAAGTAAAGGATGAAGAAATAAATAAAAAATATTGATATCTAATAATATGCAATCATGATTTTAAGTACCCTTTTCCATTTTATATTCTTCACCTTTTAGGTATCTTTATAGAGTAAATCGAAAAGAGCAATTTCAGAATAAGATAACAGAAAAGGCACCAGCCACAAGTTTTGACTACTGTAAAGATGGCAGTACTATTATAGGACAAAGAAATAATATGAAAAGGCAGATTAGAAATTTTGAAAAAAACAGTAAGAACTATAGGTCACTTTGTAGAAGATGGTATGAGTCTCACTGATGGAAGGATTGGATGATCCTTAAAGGCATTGTCTTTTTGCATGGGAAAGGTACATTTGTTGTCACTTCTGCTGTAGTTATTTTTCATAGGGCTTACATTTTATTCTCACTCAAAGTGATTTTTCAAAAAATATTTTTAACACAAAATTGTCTACCTACTCTATGGCACTATACTGAGCCTTGTTTCCTGCACCTGCATACAATTTTTGTAGCATTATTGGGGTAGTGTCTACGCTAAGTTTTGCTCCAGGGGCTGGACAGGTCCTAGACTTTTTCTATTTTTTGACTTATTACTACTAGACTGAAAAACTGAGATAAGGGGTTGGGTGGAGGTTGTGATAAGTGTTTTTGATTCAAGGTTTTCAGCAATGTTAGCACATTACAACCACAATCATGAATTGTACGAAATGAGCTTTAAGGGCAGAGGCACTTGGAATACATCAAAACACACACTAATAGTGCCACCCAAACAAAAGGTAGGAATTCTCCAGGACAAAGAAAATAAAAAAAGTCGAATTCTAACTTAAAGGGTATACACAGCCCTCGGAATGTAAAGGCCAAATAACAGAGCACTAGGGACTAAGAAAAATCAAAAGTTTCCACTAGACTTCTTTAACCCATGTCATTCAGGACCCAAGATGCTGACTTTCAGCTTTCGGAGATGCATTAAGAAAGAGCGGTATATCTAATTCTGCTATCATGTATATTGTGGAAGCATCAACTCCGAGTGTGTCAACTTTGGATGATGAAAAAACATACCTTGTGCAAACCAAAATAGTGAACCTGTACTTAACTGCTTCCTCCGACCTTAGCCAATGCGCTGCTCTGCAGAAAGGTTTCTCAAACTTATGTAGATATGGCCAGGAGAGAACACAGAGAGGAGCTCAAAATCTGAACAGCCAATGTGGTTCATTGAATTGTTTGATATAGAAACCCAAGTGTTGAATAAGGAACGATTATTCCTGTTTATAACCAAGATGATTTACTTTACTACACAAACTTCTAGAAAGACATTTTCTACTATCACCAGGTTCAATAAAGCTTTCTGGACTCAAATGCAAAGTAATGAAGCAGATAATTGGTATTTAATTGTTTGTATTCACTGCAACTTGTTTTTGACTGTGAAAGGCATTTCAGAAGTCATTTTGGATGTTGTTTTGTCAGAGGTAATAGTTGCACTTCTGTGGTTGAGGATTTAAAGTTGAATTTCTGCATGTATTTGAGAGTGACTTGCAAAGCCCTCCCTTTTAACAAAAAGAGCAGGTTGAGCTGTAGCTGAGGGAGCGCCATGTCCCTGCGCCACCCGCTCCTTCACCCTCTGCAGGGCTCCCACTGCCGTCTCCTTTTCCTCTTTCTATCTTGCTGCCGCTCCCATAGGCGCCCTCCTGCTACTGGGGAACCAGGAAGTTTACCCTTCTCTCAGCACCGGATGTTTTGGTCCAATACTGAGGGGGGCCTTCAGGGTAGACTCTCTGCAGGATGACAGCAGATAAACCAGGGCAGCCCTCCAGGCAGCCTAATTGACCAGCAATAGGTACAAACGCTCCCTAGTCGAGCTAAGCAATGCCCACTACACATCCTCAACACTCTAGTCCCAAACAAACTGGGAAGGATGGGCTGATAGAAAGTCAAAAGATACGTCCTTAGTAAGTCTGTAAGTGGGTTGCTGGAAATGAGGCAGACGTTCATGACCCACTGGGCAGCAGACTCAGCCCAGAAGACATTCCTTTACTTGGTGTACCTTGTTCTGCACAGCTACCACACATGGCTGGGAGAGGACATATATTAGATATGGTGAGAATTGCTCTGCCTTGAGATTCACAGTCAAGGGCACATTTAGACTGAGTTCCTGTTTGGGTGAGGAAACAAACTCAGATCCAGGCTCCAAAGTAACCTGCATATTGGTCAGCCTTTTTATATGACAGGGAATTGTCACAGGTCATGTAATTATGACTAGCACTCCATACTGGTAGGAGTAAGACACAATTCTTTTTTAGAACAACAGTAAACAGGGTGTTCTCTAAAATGCCCATGATGTCCCCTGGTCGGACTACACACTCAACCTCAGCGACAGGCTGTTACCACTGTAGGGTATATAGATGCGATAAAGGAGCCCTGTGACAGAATTACTGGTAGCCAAGAGAGGAGGCCCTAGAGTAGGATGCCAGGCAAGAGGGAAGTGGCAATCTACTTCTGGATGAGACAATGGCCTTAATTTATATAAACTATTTTGCCCACTTCATCTTCACCGGAGGGCATGCAGTAAGAATTACATAACCCCCAACGCCCTGAGTCCTCCCACTCAAATTCATGTTTCATTTTCCTTTTTCCTTCACTGCTAGATATGAATATGTACCAAACCACAGTAAAAAGCACTTCTTTCCAAGCATTGAACACGTTACTCTAGACAGTCAAAATTTCATACTGGCTACCTCAATAAGGGGACATTCCGTTTTAAGCTTTCAAAAGTCCTCAAGAAACAATTTGTAGATAAAACAGCGGCTTTACCTTACTAAGATCTTTGGAAGTAACACTGTCATCATCACGACATGGTAAACGATGGACAAATGCCAACATCTGGTACTTGGCTCTGATGAATTCTGCTTTATTTGGGCTGATAGAAAGAAATAAAAGCAAAACAAAGTTCACAGCCATGTACTATGCACACTTGTCTACTTTTATGGAGAGAGAAATGCCCTTCACAAATAAGGTTGGTTAATACAGACAAACATAGAAGGTAATCTGGTGGATCACTGCCACTTATTCTGCTAAATATTTTATACAAATAGATGTTCTTTTCTCACCACCACAATTGCCAAATCACCCACACTGGAAGAAAGGTGTTCAGAGGAGATTGTAACCATCCAGCAGAAATGAAAATAAAGGAAAAAAACGCTGCACTCAAGAAAATATAAATGGTCATTAACCAAAAAGTGTTAATACATTTTGCTAATACAAGAGTGGGCATGTGTCAACTCTGAGACATTTTCAAGCTTAAGTGCAAGTTACAGCTCACTATTTAAAACCAAGTGCAAGGAAGAGTACTGTTGTCCAGCAGTTAACCTCCAGACCCATTTCCCCAACAGAATCACTCCAGACCCATTTCCCCAACAGAATAATGGAAACTGTAGTTTCCACATCATCTGAAGTGCCTCAAACTTAATGTGAAAAGATGTTGATTATCAGGTAAAGTGACTGAAGTGCCACATGTATTACAATTTGACACACCACACAGGAATGAATGTTTACAAAAATCCTGGTAGCCAATAATGTGTAACCATAGCAAACCAAAAAGAACACGAATTACAAAAAGAAAATCCAGGTGTTTCTATAATGCTAATTGAAGGTTTCGACAGAAAGCTGTTGTGGTTTGACAGCGAACTCCAGAAACCCCTAAGTTGTGAAGGTAATCCAAAGTGGTTGATACTAAAGAGCAAGCAGGCACAAAAAAACAAGCATTCTCAAAGCATACAGGCTTACAAAATGACACCAATGCCATTTTTTTTTGTTTAAATTTACCAATCCAAAACTGAATTGCTAAATTAAAAAACTAAGTAGTTCAAGAGCACTTTTTTGGTATACTTTTAAAATTAATTAAAAAAAAAAAACCACAGAAAAGCAGGGGAAAACCGACAAGCGGGTGGAGGCTAGAAGCAACAGGGAATGGGCAGGGAAAGGGAAAAACCAAAGAAGGGAAAGTGAACCATAGAAGAAGAATTCAAGCAAATTTAACAGAGCTGCACACGGAGAAAAGCACACAGGTGAGAGAAAGCAACAGAGTGGGAGAAGTGCATGAATGAGAGAGAACAACACAAAGCATGTGGGAGAAGTACATGAGGGAGACAAGTGGAAAACAGATGCACTCTTATAGAGTGCTTAAGCAAAGAAAAAAGTAGTTCCTTAAAAATGAGCAGTGGAAGGACATAAGTAAAGAGGGCTCAGGGAAGGGACAAACACATGATGGACAAGGCAAGCCATCGAATATGAAGCAAGCAAATGAAAGTGACTATAAAGCCAACCAATGGGAAGGCTTTAATCTCATTATAAGTTCCTGGTAAACTGACAATAGGCTTCTTCAGTCTGGTAGGCTCAAACTAAAATTCAGGCGCAATAAAGTCAAATAAATGATAGTGGTACATTTTCACAAAATACTTTCACAATAGAGAGGCATGTAAGGTTCCTAGTCTAGATTATCACCTTTGCAGGTGCCTGGTTTGGATATTCCTTTTATTATAACACATAACACAGAAGCGAAAAATGTCATACCGGCCTTAATAGAGAGCAAAAAAGGATGCAACTGACAATTAATGAGGGGCCTATGCTTAGAGCCAGAACTCAAAGACAGGTTGGGACTTTGCGATTTTGAAAAATGAGAGAAAAGCACCACATTACTGAATGACAACTAAGATTTTGACAAATGTAGGTATGATAATGCCCCTGATACAACTTTCGACAAGCAGATTTCTCCAAAATAAATTTCCAATTTGCAACAAAATCACATATAAGACAGAAATAAACAGTTTTTTTGCTTGAAAACAAGTGGAACAATATTTAGGGAGTAAAGTGTGCAAGTTTTAGAAGAGAACTGTGGAGTATTTTCAAGCAATAAAGAACAATGATCAGATATTATCATGGCATGCACAAATCCACAGTTGCTGAAATACTATGCTCTTGATTGTGCACAGCTCAACCCATGGGGATGAAATCCAGAGAAGAAACGGAGGGGTGTTGTAGTTTTATCATACCTCCATGATTTCACGGTTTCGATTTTGTAACACATTATTCTCATATAGGATACCTGTAAACGTAAACGGCAATGTGCTGTGTCAAACTGAAGCATGGGCGACTCATACAGGTTTTCATAATTACCTGCAACTCTATTTCCCACAAGGGTTGTAATAAGTTCACATACGTGGTTCCATAAACTAACATTTCGGCTGGCAACATGGCTCTGTGTGTAACTCTTGCTGCTGGCATTTCCTGTGATCTGGGGGTCACAAAAAGCAATCCTGGCAAGTCCCCTGTTATTTAATGAGTTTATAAATGTCAACAGTGCAGAATAAAGCAACACATTACAACCAAGGTGTTTTTTATCATTATATTGGTCGAAGGACTGAGTTCTGGAATTGACAACCAGACTCTAGTACATAAGGTTAGGATGGAGGAATTGCTCATGACTGAAGCAGCACTTTTTCACAAGGGATCTCAACTTGATTGATTAGAACTCATGTTCATGAGAATAAAACAATTTGAAGTCTGTTTAAAACTAAAGTAATCGCCAAGATAAACAACTCTGAATGCTATGCATTCAGTCAGCGAAAGACAAATATACCACAATTATGATGTTGACAGACTTACAAAATGAGGTCCTCAAAGGATTATTCTTCAGTAACCTACAGGAGCTTTTCAGGTGCAGCAACTTTTTCATACGTGTTTGAGATTGGGAACATGTCTTGCGTATATGTGAAATGAGTGGTGAAAGAAGTGTGTTCACGTAGTAAATATAGGTGGACTAAGCATGAACAGGCCTCAAAATAAAACTAAGCTTTCTTGCTTTAATTTGTGCAAGCTGACAAGATTGTTCTCTGTGTGAAAAAAACTGTCATTCTGTCTATTTTGATTGCTTCAGTGGTAGGGAAAAGTTCCATTGCTTGCTAAAAGGGTTTAAAATTTAGAAGAGCTGACATTTCTGAACATCCATATGCTTCAAATGGAAGGATTATTTTAGCTTGGTGTTGCAAACAAGTGGTTCCGAGTGAATGTTGCTACCTGCTCTAGAGAAATACTATGAAGAGAAAGGTATATTAGAGAAGAGCAGAGAGAGGCCGGCTTTTGCGGAGCACGCTGCCTGTCCGGACACTTCCTGAGGACACTCTGGCTGCAGCTCTGCAGTGGGATTACATGAATGAACAACTTTTCTTCCGGAGTAAGGCTTTTAAACTTTAAAAAAAAAAGTAAATAAATAAAGAGGAGTAACTCCAGGGAGAACAATTGTTTGCATAGTACTCGATTTTATAGTCCACAGAGGCTCTTTCAAATCATTACAGCCTCTGATGGTACTCCATTCGAATTGACCTGGCGGGTGGTGGTCACCATGAGAACCGCATATTTCAGGCAGCTCTAGTCTGAATTATATAACCGGCCAGCAAATTTTAAACCTCTGACAGGCAGCTAGGCAAGGCGGGGGGTGGGAGGGATGGGGGTTGGGGGGTGGCCAAACGATCTGAAATGTTGCGGAATACGTTTCTCGTGGAGCAGGTGCTCCAGGAGGTAGACTGCCCCCCCACCAAGGCTGTCAAAGTGGTCTTCTTTTCTGCTGGTACTAGTGAGCAAATTGGCTTCAGGTACCCTCTCACCACCTCATACCGCCAATCTGATCACTCCCACACCATCCACTTCACGACCCCATTGTATCTGTAGTCTCTCAGAAATGTGCCACACGCAGCTCCCAGCACCAAGTGAATGGACCTCAGCAAAGGAGGGAGCCCAGTCCTCAGCATCCTCCTCAGCATGAAACTAAATAATCAGAGTTAGATGTGTACATTACATTCTACTCCTATTATTAGCTTACTTCGGGCACTAGGCACCGCTTCGACTAATATAGACAATCAGGCTGAATCAAAGTATCTGGTATTAGAGGAATGATTTTTTTTGTAAACAAATTTTATTAAATTTCACAAAAGTTGCATAAGGGCTGTATGCCACAGCTCTGTTATTCAGTAACATAACAAACCACCATCGTGGGATACAATTAATGCCGCAATTATCATACAGAATAGTGACGGAGCAGTATATTCAGTTAACGCAGTATTCTCACTTTTCTGCATACATTCAGGTATGCAGTCCCACGTGGAGAACTCCCTTCCAACAACCACCCCCACCCTTCCCACTCTTCCCTCCCCCCAGGCGTGTCACTTGCATTCAGGTCGTCATTGTACAGTAGTCCAGAGCCCCATTCTGCGTGTCTATATGGGCTGAAGCTTCACTATGGGGAGCGGTCTTCTACTGCTGCGAAGTTAAGCTTTGTTCAAAGCCACCAGGTTGCTACTGCCTATACCACCGGCATTTAGACACTCGCCGGTTCGTTTATTTTAACTCTTTTAGTGTTGTTACTTTATTAATATGTTTTAAGTGTTGCCGCACTATCGCACTTTGTTCATGCCCTCACCTTGCTTCTTTGCACATTGCCTTGGCTTCCCTGGTCCGCCGCGGCTTCACGCCGGTTGAAGCGGAGGGAAGACCACCCATAGCCGGCACTTCCGGGGCTTCACTTCCGCCCCGGTTAGCGATCTAGTCTCCACGGGCACCTATTTAGGTGCAGGCTGGAGCGCACGCGCCGCTGACGCGTCGAAGGCGCGCCTAAGGCAAGCCAGTCTGCGCCCGTCCACGTCTGGACCGGGCCTAGGGCCAGGACGCCTTGCCCTAACACTAAAATCAAGCCCAGACTTAATTATTATGGGGAGAGCCTTCGCGCGCTTTGGCAGCCCAGGGGTAAGTCATGTAATCTATTTACCTGCAAAGAGCTGCTAAGAACAGAACATCCTCAATGCTCAGAATGTCTCATTAAAATCCCTAGGAGCTTTCAGCCGACGCAGAAACCCGATAGAAACTTGGTCAATTCTGGCACGTGTAATATAGAACTCCAGTTAGCGCTCATCAATGCTAGGTCGTTGATTAAACAGAAGTATGAGATTGCGGACTTTATTATTGACAATAAGTTGGATGTCTTGTTTGTCACGGAAACCTGGGGCGAAGAAACATCTGATCCTGATTTTAATATTGCGGTCCCTCATGGGTACAAAGTGTTCAGACATGAAAGACAACTAAAAAAAGGTGGGGGGCTTGCACTAATTCACAGGAGCGAACTTATATGACACTGCTCAATATTATCCTCATCTGACTGAGAGGCCCTCCTTTTTAAAATTACTCCTCTCGAACAAGAGACATTCAAAGGAGTATTGATTTATCGTCCACCAGGCCCAAGAAGTAGCTTCCTGAATAACTTCCATCCTCTATTAGAATTAGGTATTCAATCTAGATGCTTCACTATTTTAGGTGATATGAATTTTCATCTGGAAACATTAGCTGACAGAGATATGCAGGAGCTTCTCGATATTACATCAGAACTAGGACTCCGACAGCTTGTACAATACCCCACGCATCAAGCAGGACACACTTTAGATGGTCTTTTTACTAATAACCCTGCCATTTCCATTAAATCCATTCTCCCTCTAACTTGGTCTGACCACCATGCTATTCTATTTAGCTACAATTTGCCTAGATCCAATACTACTAATACGTCTAGCACCAAGTCCATTGGGAGATCTTAGCATAAAATTGACCTGTGCTTACTGGAAAGCCAGTTAGGACAAAGTCAACCAGATCAGGAATTGGAAGTAGAGGTCTCAGCCAGAAACTACACTACCTGGCTGGAGTCCAACTTTGCCAAACTAGCACCTGTTATAGTGACTAATAAAAATAGAAAGACCCCCTCTGCCCCCTGGTTCTCTGAAACCCTAAGATTAGATAAACAAGTCTGTAGGAGGCAAGAAAGAATTTGGCGGAAAAACTATGAAGCTCCTGAAAAAGATCAGTATAAATCGATGTTGGCAGACTATAAGAAAAAGTTAATTGCTGAGAAGAGCCAATACTTTACGTTGCAAATAGAGAAGGCGGGTAATTCCAGCAAGGAACTTTTTAAGATCATAAATAACCTGACTACTGCTAGAAAGGACGATGCCGCCAATTGTAACCAAGATTTCTGCAACACACTTGCCCAATCTTTTAAATCAAAGGTGGATCAAATATATGATCAGTTTGCCAACCACAAATCAAACGCTAATGTTACAGAACAGGAAGCTAGAGTCAAAACGCCGTTTTTAAACTTTACCTACTTCCTCAGCTCAAATAGCTACGCTTCTTTCAATGACCAAATCAGGATCCCCGGATGATCCCTGTCCTCCCAGGATCCTTCACAACATCAGCCATCTCATTAGCCCGCAGCTATCTAGCATGTTCAATAAGATGCTTTAGCAAGGACTCTTCCCAACCATGTGGAAACAGGCTTGCATTTTGCCGCTCTTAAAAAAATCAAATTTGGACATAATGGACCCGGCCAACTACTGTCCTATTGCGAGGCTCCCACTTCCCACAAAAATTGTTGAGAAAATAATAAACGTTGAACTCTCCACCTTTATTTCAGACAATCAAATCCTAGACCAGAGTCAGTTTGGATTCAGAGCGTGTCATAGCACCGAGACAGCTCTGATAAAGACCACGGAGGAAATTCGCATTGCGTTGGATGGCGGAGGGTCGGCGGCCCTTATTCTCCTTGACCGGTCGGCGGCGTTTAATACCGTGGACCATACATTTCTGGTCAAACGACTAAAGACCATAGGTATAGGAGGAAAGGCCCTTTCCCTTTTAACGTCGTTCTTATCAGATAGAACTCAAACAGTTCAACTAGGCAACTTTAAATCTGCACCTTTTGTCTTGCCTTGTGGGGTGCCGCAGGGCTCCTCGTTGAGCCCTACGCTTTTTAATATTTATGTTTCTGAACTGGCGCCTCTGATTAGAAGTTTTGATCTAATTCCCACCTCGTATGCCGACGACACCCAGTTGGTTATCTCAACAGTAGACAAGGATGTTAATTATTCCATCAAACTTCATGACTGTATGGTCACTCTGAGCAACTGGATGAGTAGGGACTGCTTGAAGTTGAACTCAAGCAAAACTGAGGTGGTGTTATTTGGAAATCTCTTTCCACTATGGTCGCCAGCTTGGTGGCCAGACACCCTTGGCCCCCCTCCTACACCAGTAGTCAAAGCTAAAAATTTGGGGGTCATCATAGATGAGAAACTCAATTTTAAGTCTCAGATTTCTAAGGTGGTGTCTTCCTCATCATTAGAACTTTACGTAAGATTCTCCCATTTATCCCTAAAAATACCAGACAAACATTGGCATAGCCAATGGGTCTCGCCTTTGGGACCTTATAAGTGTTTAGCCAGAGATATTGACTTTGCCTATGTCTTTAAGCTGTGCTGGACAGAAGTCTGCAGCATGCTGAAAAGTTATAATAAAGAAGTGTCAGAAGCATTTTTGTTACCTTATATATGACCAAGAAAGCATTATGTACAACTGAACGACCATATTAAAAAAGTATTAACAATAAATAATGTCTTGAGTTTTTTTTTGGTCCTTTCAATGCTGGCAACTTCTATCTGCCTGTCCCAATGGTTGCTTGTTATGATTTTTTTTGTTATGGGGGGCATAAATAACAGGAGGGTGAAGGTTGGGAAATAGTACCTGTATAATAGTCAGTGAGAGAGTCAGTCAGTCAGTCAGTGAGAGTCAGTCAGTCAGTGAGAGAGAGAGTCAGTCAGTCAGTGTGAGAGAGAGAGAGAAAGAGAGAGAGAGAGAGAGTCAGTCAGTTAGTGAGAGAGTCAGTCAGTCAGTGAGTGAGTCAGTCAGTCAGTGAGAGAGTCAGTCAGTGAGAGAGAGTCAGTCAGTCAGTCAGTGAGAGTCAGTCAGTGAGAGAGAGTCAGTCAGTCAGTGAGAGTCAGTCAGTGAGAGAGTGAGTCAGTTAGTCAGTCAGTGAGAGAGAGAGAGAGAGATTGAGAGAGTCAGGCAGTCAGTGAGAGTCAGTCAGTGAGAGAGTGAGAAAGTCAGTCAGTCAGTGAGAGAGTCAGTTAGTCAGTCAGTGAGCGAGTGAGAGAGTGAGAGAGTCAGTGAGAGAGTCAGTGAGAGAGTCAGTGAGAGAGTCAGTGAGAGAGTCAGTGAGAGAGTCAGTGAGAGAGTCAGTCAGTGAGAGAGTCAGTCAGTGAGAGAGTCAGTCAGTGAGAGAGTCAGTCAGTGAGAGAGTCAGTCAGTGAGAGAGTCAGTCAGTGAGAGAGTCAGTCAGTGAGAGAGTCAGTCAGTGAGAGAGTCAGTCAGTGAGAGAGTCAGTCAGTGAGAGAGTCAGTCAGTGAGAGAGTCAGTCAGTCAGGGAGAGAGTCAGTCAGTCAGGGAGAGAGTCAGTCAGTCAGGGAGAGAGTCAGTCAGTCAGGGAGAGAGTCAGTCAGTCAGGGAGAGAGTCAGTCAGTCAGGGAGAGAGTCAGTCAGTCAGGGAGAGAGTCAGTCAGTCAGGGAGAGAGTCAGTCAGGGAGAGAGTCAGTCAGAGAGGGAGAGAGTCAGTCAGTTAGTCAGAGTCAGCGAGATAGTCAGTCAGTGAGAGAGTCAGTCAGTGAGAGAGAGTGAGTCAGTCAGTCAGTGAGAGAGAGTGAGTCAGTCAGTCAGTGAGAGAGAGTCAGTCAGTGAGAGAGAGTGAGTCAGTCAGTGAGAGAGAGTCAGTCAGTGAGAGAGAGTCAGTCAGTGAGAGAGAGTCAGTCAGTGAGAGAGAGTCAGTCAGTGAGAGAGAGTCAGTCAGTGAGAGAGAGTCAGTCAGTGAGAGAGAGTCAGTCAGTGAGAGAGAGTCAGTCAGTGAGAGAGAGTCAGTCAGTGAGAGAGAGTCAGTCAGTGAGAGAGAGTCAGTCAGTGAGAGAGAGTCAGTCAGTGAGAGAGAGTCAGTCAGTGAGAGAGTCAGTCAGTGAGAGAGAGTCAGTCAGTGAGAGAGTCAGTCAGTGAGAGAGTCAGTCAGTGAGAGAGTCAGTCAGTGAGAGAGTCAGTCAGTGAGAGAGTCAGTCAGTGAGAGAGAGAGTCAGTGAGAGAGTCAGTCAGTGAGAGAGTCAGTCAGTGAGAGAGTCAGTCAGTGAGAGAGTCAGTCAGTGAGAGAGTCAGTCAGTGAGAGAGTCAGTCAGTGAGAGAGTCAGTCAGTGAGAGAGTCAGTCAGTGAGAGAGTCAGTCAGTGAGAGAGTCAGTCAGTGAGAGAGTCAGTCAGTGAGAGAGTCAGTCAGTGAGAGAGTCAGTCAGTGAGAGAGTCAGTCAGTGAGAGAGTCAGTCAGTGAGAGAGTCAGTCAGTGAGAGAGTCAGTCAGTGAGAGAGTCAGTCAGTGAGAGAGTCAGTCAGTGAGAGAGTCAGTCAGTGAGAGAGTGAGTCAGTGAGAGAGTGAGTCAGTGAGAGAGTGAGTCAGTGTGAGAGAGTGAGTCAGTGAGAGAGAGTGAGTCAGTGAGAGAGAGTGAGTCAGTGAGAGAGAGTGAGTCAGTGAGAGAGAGTGAGTCAGTGAGAGAGAGAGTGAGTCAGTCAGAGAGGGAGAGAGTCAGTCAGAGAGGGAGAGAGTCAGTTAGTCAGAGTCAGCGAGATAGTCAGTCAGTCAGTGAGAGAGAGATTGAGAGTGAGTTAGTCAGTGAGAGAGTCAGCCAGTCAGTGAGAGAGAGAGTCAGTCAGTCAGTGAGAGAGAGAGTCAGTCAGTGAGGGAGAGAGAGAGTCAGTCAGTGAGAGAGAGAGTCAGTCAGTCAGTCAGTGAGAGAGAGTCAGTCAGTCAGTGAGAGAGTCAGTGAGAGAGTCAATCAGTGAGAGAGTCAGTCAGTGAGAGAGTCAGTCAGTGAGAGAGAGAGTCAATCAGTGAGAGAGAGAGTCAATCAGTGAGAGAGAGAGTGAGAGTGAGTTAGTCAGTCAGTCAGTGAGAGAGAGAGAGAGTTAGAGTCAGTCAGTCAGTCAGTCAGTGAGAGAGTCAGTGAGAGAGTCAATCAGTGAGAGAGTCAGTCAGTGAGAGAGTCAGTCAGTGAGAGAGAGAGTCAATCAGTGAGAGAGAGAGTCAGTCAGTGAGAGAGAGTGAGAGTTAGTCAGTGAGAGAATGTCAGAGAGTCGGTCAGTGAGAGAGAGAGAGAGAGAGAGAGAGAGAGAGAGAGAGAGAGAGAGAGTCAGGCAGTTAGTGAGAGAGTCAGTCAGTGAGAGAGAGTGAGAGTCAGTCAGTGAGCGAGTGAGAGTCAGTCAGTGAGCGAGTGAGAGTCAGTCAGTGAGTGAGTGAGAGTCAGTCAGTGAGCGAGAGAGTGAGAGTCAGTGAGCGAGAGAGTCAGTTAGTGAGAGAGTCAGTGAGAGAGAGAGAGATTGAGAGAGTCAGTCAGTTAGTGAGAGAGTCAGTCAGTTAGTGAGAGAGTCAGTCAGTTAGTGAGAGAGTCAGTCAGTTAGTGAGAGAGTCAGTCACTCAGTGAGAGAGTCAGTCACTCAGTGAGAGAGTCAGTCACTCAGTGAGAGAGTCAGTCACTCAGTGAGAGAGTCAGTCACTCAGTGAGAGAGTCAGTCACTCAGTGAGAGAGTCAGTCACTCAGTGAGAGAGTCAGTGAGAGAGAGTCAGTGAGAGAGAGTCAGTCAGTGAGAGAGTCAGTGAGAGAGAGTCAGTCAGAGAGTCAGTCAGAGAGTCAGTCAGAGAGTCAGTCAGAGAGTCAGTCAGAGAGTCAGTCAGAGAGTCAGTCAGAGAGTCAGTCAGAGAGTCAGTCAGAGAGTCAGTCAGAGAGTCAGTCAGTGAGAGAGAGAGTGAGAGAGTGTCAGTCATTTAGTCAGTCAGTCAGTGAGAGAGAGTGAGAGTCAGTCAGAGAGTCAGTCAGTCAGTGAGAGAGTCAGTCAGTGAGAGAGTCAGTCAGTGAGAGAGTCAGTCAGTGAGAGAGTCAGTCAGTGAGAGAGTCAGTCAGTGAGAGAGTCAGTCAGTGAGAGAGTCAGTCAGTGAGAGAGTCAGTCAGTGAGAGAGTCAGTCAGTGAGAGAGTCAGTTAGTGAGAGAGTCAGTTAGTGAGAGAGTCAGAGAGTCAGTCAGTCAGAGAGTCAGTCAGTCAGAGAGTCAGTCAGAGTGAGAGAGAGTGAGTCAGTGAGAGAGAGTGAGTCAGTGAGAGAGAGTGAGAGTCAGTGAGAGAGAGTGAGAGTCAGTGAGAGAGAGAGAGAGTCAGTGAGAGAGAGAGAGTCAGTGAGAGAGAGAGAGAGTCAGTCAGTGAGAGAGAGAGAGAGTCAGTCAGTGAGAGAGAGAGAGAGTCAGTCAGTGAGAGAGAGAGTCAGTCAGTGAGAGAGTCAGTCAGTGTCAGACAGTGAGAGTCAGACAGTGAGAGTCAGTCAGTGAGAGTCAGTCAGTGAGTGTCAGTCAGTGAGTGTCAGTCAGTGAGTGTCAGTCAGTGAGTGTCAGTCAGTGAGTGTCAGTCAGTGAGTGTCAGTCAGTGAGTGTCAGTCAGTGAGTGTCAGTCAGTGAGTGTCAGTCAGTGAGTGTCAGTCAGTGAGTGTCAGTCAGTGAGTGAGTGAGAGAGTCAGTCAGTGAGAGAGTCAGTCAGTGGGAGAGTGGGAGAGTGAGTCAGTGAGAGAGAGAGAGAGAGTGAGAGAGAGTGAGAGAGAGTGAGAGAGTCAGTCAGTGAGAGAGTCAGTCAGTGAGAGAGTCAGTCAGTGAGAGTCAGTGAGTGAGAGTCAGTCAGTCAGTGAGAGAGTCAGTCAGTGAGAGAGTCAGTCAGTGAGAGAGAGTCAGTCAGTGAGAGAGAGTCAGTCAGTGAGAGAGAGTCAGTCAGTGAGAGAGAGTCAGTCAGTCAGTGGGAGAGTGGGAGAGTGAGTGAGAGAGAGAGAGAGTGAGAGAGAGTCAGTGAGAGAGAGAGTGAGAGAGTCAGTCAGTGAGAGAGTCAGTCAGTGAGAGAGTCAGTCAGTGAGAGAGTCAGTCAGTGAGAGAGTCAGTCAGTGAGAGTCAGTGAGTGAGAGTCAGTGAGTGAGAGTCAGTCAGTGAGAGAGTCAGTCAGTCAGTGAGAGAGTCAGTCAGTCAGTGAGAGAGTCAGTCAGTCAGTGAGAGAGTCAGTCAGTCAGTGAGAGAGTCAGTCAGTCAGTGAGAGAGTCAGTCAGTCAGTGAGAGAGTCAGTCAGTGAGAGAGTCAGTCAGTGAGAGAGTCAGTCAGTGAGAGAGTCAGTCACTCAGTGAGAGAGTCAGTCACTCAGTGAGAGAGTCAGTCACTCAGTGAGAGAGTCAGTCACTCAGTGAGAGAGTCAGTCACTCAGTGAGAGAGTCAGTCACTCAGTGAGAGAGTCAGTCACTCAGTGAGAGAGTCAGTCACTCAGTGAGAGAGTCAGTCACTCAGTGAGAGAGTCAGTCACTCAGTGAGAGAGTCAGTCACTCAGTGAGAGTCAGTCACTCAGTGAGAGTCAGTCACTCAGTGAGAGAGTCAGTCACTCAGTGAGAGAGTCAGTCAGTGAGAGAGTCAGTCACTCAGTGAGAGAGTCAGTCAGTGAGAGAGAGAGTGTCAGTCAGTGAGAGAGAGAGTGTCAGTCAGTGAGAGAGAGAGTGTCAGTCAGTGAGAGAGAGAGTGTCAGTCAGTGAGAGAGAGAGTGTCAGTCAGTGAGAGAGAGAGAGAGAGAGTGAGAGAGTCAGTCAGTGAGAGAGAGAGAGAGAGAGTGAGAGAGTCAGTCAGTGAGAGAGAGAGAGAGAGAGTGAGAGAGTCAGTCAGTGAGAGAGAGAGAGAGAGAGAGAGAGAGAGTCAGTCAGTGAGAGAGAGTTAGAGTCAGTCAGTCAGTGAGAGAGAGTTAGAGTCAGTCAGTCAGTGAGAGAGTCAGTCAGTGAGAGAGAGAGTGAGAGAGTCAGTCAGTGAGAGAGAGAGAGTCAGTCAGTGAGAGAGAGAGAGAGTCAGTCAGTGAGAGAGAGAGAGAGTCAGTCAGTGAGAGAGAGAGAGAGTCAGTCAGTGAGAGAGTGAGAGAGTCAGTCAGTGAGAGAGTGAGAGAGTCAGTCAGTGAGAGAGTGAGAGAGTCAGTCAGTGAGAGAGTCAGTCAGTGAGAGAGTGAGACAGTGAGAGAGTGAGACAGTGAGAGAGTGAGACAGTGAGAGAGTGAGACAGTGAGAGAGTGAGACAGTGAGAGAGTGAGACAGTGAGAGAGTGAGACAGTGAGAGAGTGAGACAGTGAGACAGTGAGAGAGTGAGACAGTGAGACAGTGAGAGAGTGAGACAGTGAGACAGTGAGAGAGTGAGACAGTGAGAGAGTGAGACAGTGAGACAGTGAGACAGTGAGAGAGTGAGACAGTGAGAGAGTGAGAGAGTGAGAGAGTGAGACAGTGAGAGAGTGAGAGAGTGAGAGAGCGAGAGAGAGTCAGACAGTGAGAGAGTCAGACAGTGAGAGAGTCAGACAGTGAGAGAGTCAGCGAGAGAGAGTCAGACAGTGAGAGAGTCAGACAGTGAGAGAGTCAGACAGTGAGAGAGTCAGACAGTGAGAGAGTCAGACAGTGAGAGAGTCAGACAGTGAGAGAGTCAGACAGTGAGTCAGTCAGACAGTGAGTCAGTCAGACAGAGAGTCAGTCAGACAGAGAGTCAGTCAGACAGAGAGTCAGTCAGACAGAGAGTCAGTCAGTGAGAGAGTCAGTCAGTGAGAGAGTCAGTCAGTGAGAGAGTCAGTCAGTGAGAGAGTCAGTCAGTGAGAGAGTCAGTCAGTGAGAGAGTCAGTCAGTGAGAGAGTCAGTCAGTGAGAGAGTCAGTCAGTGAGAGAGTCAGTCAGTGAGAGAGTCAGTCAGTGAGAGAGTCAGTCAGTGAGAGAGTCAGTCAGTGAGAGAGTCAGTCAGTGAGAGAGTCAGTCAGTGAGAGAGTCAGTCAGTGAGAGAGTCAGTCAGTGAGAGAGTCAGTCAGTGAGAGAGTCAGTCAGTGAGAGAGTCAGTCAGTGAGAGAGTCAGTCAGTGAGAGAGTCAGTCAGTGAGAGAGTCAGTCAGTGAGAGAGTGAGTCAGTCAGTGAGAGAGTGAGTCAGTCAGTGAGAGAGTGAGTGAGTGAGAGAGTGAGTGAGTCAGTGAGAGAGTGAGTGAGTCAGTGAGAGAGTGAGTGAGTCAGTGAGAGAGTGAGTGAGTGAGAGAGTGAGTGAGTCAGTGAGAGAGTGAGTGAGTCAGTGAGAGAGTGAGTGAGTGAGAGAGTGAGTGAGTCAGTGAGAGAGTGAGTGAGTCAGTGAGAGAGTGAGTGAGTCAGTGAGAGAGTGAGTGAGTCAGTGAGAGAGTGAGTCAGTGAGAGAGTGAGTGAGTCAGTGAGAGAGTGAGTGAGTCAGTGAGAGAGTGAGTCAGTGAGAGAGTGAGTCAGTGAGAGAGTGAGTCAGTGAGAGAGTGAGTCAGTGAGAGAGTGAGTGAGTCAGTGAGAGAGAGTGAGTGAGTCAGTGAGAGAGAGTGAGTGAGTCAGTGAGAGAGAGTGAGTGAGTCAGTGAGAGAGAGTGAGTGAGTCAGTGAGAGAGAGAGAGTCAGACAGTGAGAGAGTCAGTCAGTGAGAGAGTCAGTCAGTGAGAGAGTCAGTCAGTGAGAGAGTCAGTCAGTGAGAGAGTCAGTCAGTGAGAGAGTCAGTCAGTGAGAGAGTCAGTCAGTGAGAGAGTCAGTCAGTGAGAGAGTCAGTCAGTGAGAGAGTCAGTCAGTGAGAGAGTCAGTCAGTGAGAGAGTCAGTCAGTGAGAGAGTCAGTCAGTGAGAGAGTCAGTCAGTGAGAGAGTCAGTCAGTGAGAGAGTCAGTCAGTGAGAGAGTCAGTCAGTGAGAGAGTCAGTCAGTGAGAGAGTCAGTCAGTGAGAGAGTCAGTGAGAGAGTGAGAGAGTCAGTGAGAGAGTGAGTGAGTCAGTGAGAGAGTGAGTGAGTCAGTGAGAGAGTGAGTGAGTCAGTGAGAGAGTGAGTGAGTCAGTGAGAGAGTGAGAGAGTGAGTGAGTCAGTGAGAGAGTGAGTGAGTCAGTGAGAGAGTGAGTGAGTCAGTGAGAGAGTGAGAGTCAGTGAGAGAGTGAGAGAGTCAGTGAGAGAGTGAGAGAGTCAGTGAGAGAGTGAGTCAGTGAGAGAGTGAGTCAGTAAGAGAGAGAGTGAGTCAGTGAGTGAGTCAGTGAGAGAGAGAGAGTGAGTCAGTGAGAGAGAGAGTGAGTCAGTGAGAGAGTGAGTGAGTCAGTGAGAGAGTGAGAGTCAGTGAGAGAGTGAGAGAGTCAGTGAGAGAGTGAGAGAGTCAGTGAGAGAGTGAGTCAGTGAGAGAGTGAGTCAGTAAGAGAGAGAGTGAGTCAGTGAGTGAGTCAGTGAGAGAGAGAGAGTGAGTCAGTGAGAGAGAGTGAGTCAGTCAGTGAGAGAGAGTGAGTCAGTCAGTGAGAGAGAGTGAGTCAGTCAGTGAGAGAGAGTGAGTCAGTCAGTCAGTGAGAGAGAGTGAGTCAGTCAGTCAGTGAGAGAGAGTGAGTCAGTCAGTCAGTGAGAGAGAGTGAGTCAGTCAGTCAGTGAGAGAGAGTGAGTCAGTCAGTCAGTGAGAGAGAGTGTCAGTCAGTCAGTGAGAGAGAGAGAGTCAGTCAGTGAGAGAGAGTGAGTCAGTCAGTCAGTGAGTGAGTCAGTCAGTGAGAGAGTCAGTCAGTGAGAGAGTCAGTCAGTGAGAGAGTCAGTCAGTGAGAGAGTCAGTCAGTGAGAGAGTCAGTCAGTGAGAGAGTCAGTCAGTGAGAGAGTCAGTCAGTGAGAGAGTCAGTGAGAGAGTCAGTGAGAGAGTCAGTGAGAGAGTCAGTGAGAGAGTCAGTGAGAGAGTCAGTGAGAGAGTCAGTGAGAGAGTCAGTGAGAGAGTCAGTGAGAGAGTCAGTGAGAGAGTCAGTGAGAGAGTCAGTGAGAGAGTCAGTGAGAGAGTCAGTGAGAGAGTCAGTGAGAGAGTCAGTGAGAGAGTCAGTGAGAGAGTCAGTGAGAGAGTCAGTGAGAGAGTCAGTGAGAGAGTCAGTGAGAGAGTCAGTGAGAGAGTCAGTGAGAGAGTCAGTGAGAGAGTCAGTGAGAGAGTCAGTGAGAGAGTCAGTGAGAGAGTCAGTGAGAGAGTCAGTGAGAGAGTCAGTGAGAGAGTCAGTGAGAGAGTCAGTGAGAGAGTCAGTGAGAGAGTCAGCGTGAGAGTCAGCGTGAGAGTCAGCGTGAGAGTCAGCGTGAGAGTCAGCGTGAGAGTCAGCGTGAGAGTCAGCGTGAGAGTCAGCGTGAGAGTCAGAGTGAGAGTCAGAGTGAGAGTCAGAGTGAGAGTCAGCGTGAGAGTCAGCGTGAGAGTCAGCGTGAGAGTCAGAGTGAGAGTCAGAGTGAGAGTCAGAGTGAGAGTCAGAGTGAGAGTCAGAGTGAGAGTCAGAGTGAGAGTCAGAGTGAGAGTCAGAGTGAGAGTCAGAGTGAGAGTCAGAGTGAGAGTCAGAGTGAGAGTCAGAGTGAGAGTCAGAGTGAGAGTCAGAGTGAGAGTCAGAGTGAGAGTCAGAGTGAGAGTCAGAGTGAGAGTCAGTGTGAGAGTCAGAGTGAGAGTCAGAGTGAGAGTCAGCGAGTGAGTCAGCGAGTGAGAGAGCGAGTGAGAGAGCGAGTGAGAGAGCGAGTGAGAGTCAGCGAGTGAGAGTCAGCGAGTGAGAGTCAGCGAGTGAGAGAGTGAGTCAGTGAGAGAGAGAGTGAGTCAGTGAGAGAGAGAGTGAGTGAGAGAGAGTGAGTCAGTGAGAGAGAGAGTGAGTCAGTGAGAGAGAGAGTGAGTGAGAGAGAGAGTGAGTCAGTGAGAGAGAGAGTGAGTCAGTGAGAGAGAGAGTGAGTCAGTGAGAGAGAGAGAGTGAGTCAGTGAGAGAGAGAGTGAGTCAGTCAGTGAGAGAGAGTGAGTCAGTCAGTGAGAGAGAGTGAGTCAGTCAGTGAGAGAGAGTGAGTCAGTCAGTGAGAGAGAGTGAGTCAGTCAGTGAGAGAGAGTGAGTCAGTCAGTGAGAGAGAGTGAGTCAGTCAGTGAGAGAGAGTGAGTCAGTCAGTGAGAGAGAGTGAGTCAGTCAGTGAGAGAGAGTGAGTCAGTCAGTGAGAGAGAGTGAGTCAGTGAGAGAGAGAGTGAGTCAGTCAGTGAGAGAGAGTGAGTCAGTGAGAGAGAGAGTGAGTCAGTGAGAGAGAGAGAGAGAGAGAGTCAGTCAGTGAGTGAGTGAGTCAGTGAGTGAGTGAGTCAGTCAGTCAGTGAGTCAGTCAGTGAGTGAGTCAGTCAGTGAGAGAGTCAGTCAGTGAGAGAGTCAGTCAGTGAGAGAGTCAGTGAGAGAGTCAGTGAGAGAGTCAGTGAGAGAGTCAGTGAGAGAGAGAGTCAGTGAGAGAGTCAGTGAGAGAGTCAGTGAGAGAGTCAGTGAGAGAGTCAGTGAGAGAGTCAGTGAGAGAGTCAGTGAGAGAGTCAGTGAGAGAGTCAGTGAGAGAGTCAGTGAGAGAGTCAGTGAGAGAGTCAGTGAGAGAGTCAGTGAGAGAGTCAGTGAGAGAGTCAGTGAGAGAGTCAGTCAGTGAGAGAGTCAGTCAGTGAGAGAGAGAGAGTCAGTCAGTGAGAGAGAGAGAGTCAGTCAGTGAGAGAGAGTGAGTCAGTCAGTGAGAGAGAGTGAGTCAGTCAGTGAGAGAGAGTGAGTCAGTCAGTCAGTGAGAGAGAGTGAGTCAGTCAGTCAGTGAGAGAGAGTGAGTCAGTCAGTCAGTGAGAGAGAGTGAGTCAGTCAGTGAGAGAGAGTGAGTCAGTCAGTGAGAGAGAGAGAGTCAGTCAGTGAGAGAGAGTGAGTCAGTCAGTCAGTGAGTGAGTCAGTCAGTGAGAGAGTCAGTCAGTGAGAGAGTCAGTCAGTGAGAGAGTCAGTCAGTGAGAGAGTCAGTCAGTGAGAGAGTCAGTCAGTGAGAGAGTCAGTCAGTGAGAGAGTCAGTCAGTGAGAGAGTCAGTCAGTGAGAGAGTCAGTGAGAGAGTCAGTGAGAGAGTCAGTGAGAGAGTCAGTGAGAGAGTCAGTGAGAGAGTCAGTGAGAGAGTCAGTGAGAGAGTCAGTGAGAGAGTCAGTGAGAGAGTCAGTGAGAGAGTCAGTGAGAGAGTCAGTGAGAGAGTCAGTGAGAGAGTCAGTGAGAGAGTCAGTGAGAGAGTCAGTGAGAGAGTCAGTGAGAGAGTCAGTCAGTGAGAGAGTCAGTCAGTGAGAGAGTCAGTCAGTGAGAGAGTCAGTCAGTGAGAGAGTCAGTCAGTGAGAGAGTCAGTCAGTGAGAGAGTCAGACAGTGAGAGAGTCAGACAGTGAGAGAGTCAGACAGTGAGAGAGTCAGACAGTGAGAGAGTCAGACAGTGAGAGAGTCAGACAGTGAGAGAGTCAGACAGTGAGAGAGTCAGACAGTGAGAGAGTCAGACAGTGAGAGAGTCAGACAGTGAGAGAGTCAGACAGTGAGAGAGTCAGACAGTGAGAGAGTCAGACAGTGAGAGAGTCAGACAGTGAGAGAGTCAGACAGTGAGAGAGTCAGACAGTGAGAGAGTCAGACAGTGAGAGAGTCAGACAGTGAGAGAGTCAGACAGTGAGAGAGTCAGACAGTGAGAGAGAGTGAGTCAGTCAGTGAGAGAGAGTGAGTCAGTCAGTGAGAGAGAGTGAGTCAGTCAGTGAGAGAGAGTGAGTCAGTCAGTGAGAGAGAGTGAGTCAGTCAGTGAGAGAGAGTGAGTCAGTGAGAGAGAGTGAGTCAGTCAGTGAGAGAGAGTGAGTCAGTCAGTGAGAGAGAGTGAGTCAGTCAGTGAGAGAGAGTGAGTCAGTCAGTGAGAGAGAGTGAGTCAGTCAGTGAGAGAGAGTGAGTCAGTCAGTGAGAGAGAGTGAGTCAGTCAGTGAGAGAGAGTGAGTCAGTCAGTGAGAGAGAGTGAGTCAGTCAGTGAGAGAGAGTGAGTCAGTCAGTGAGAGAGAGTGAGTCAGTCAGTGAGAGAGAGTGAGTCAGTCAGTGAGAGAGAGTGAGTCAGTCAGTGAGAGAGAGTGAGTCAGTCAGTGAGAGAGAGTGAGTCAGTCAGTGAGAGAGAGTGAGTCAGTCAGTGAGAGAGAGTGAGTCAGTCAGTGAGAGAGAGTGAGTCAGTCAGTGAGAGAGAGTGAGTCAGTGAGAGAGAGAGAGTGAGTCAGTGAGAGAGAGAGAGTGAGTCAGTGAGAGAGAGAGAGTGAGTCAGTGAGAGAGAGAGAGTGAGTCAGTGAGAGAGAGAGAGTGAGTCAGTGAGAGAGAGAGTCAGTGTGAGAGAGAGAGAGAGAGTCAGTGTGAGAGAGAGAGAGAGTCAGTGAGAGAGAGAGTGAGTGAGTCAGTGAGAGAGAGAGTGAGTGAGTCAGTGAGAGAGAGAGTGAGTGAGTCAGTGAGAGAGAGTGAGTGAGTCAGTGAGAGAGAGAGTGAGTGAGTCAGTGAGAGAGAGTGAGTGAGTCAGTGAGAGAGAGTGAGTGAGTCAGTGAGAGAGAGAGAGTCAGACAGTGAGAGAGTCAGACAGTGAGAGAGTCAGACAGTGAGAGAGTCAGACAGTGAGAGAGTCAGACAGTGAGAGAGTCAGACAGTGAGAGAGTCAGACAGTGAGAGAGTCAGACAGTGAGAGAGTCAGACAGTGAGAGAGTCAGACAGTGAGAGAGTCAGTCAGTGAGAGAGAGTGAGTCAGTCAGTGAGAGAGAGTGAGTCAGTCAGTGAGAGAGAGTGAGTCAGTCAGTGAGAGAGAGTGAGTCAGTCAGTGAGAGAGAGTGAGTCAGTCAGTGAGAGAGAGTGAGTCAGTCAGTGAGAGAGAGTGAGTCAGTCAGTGAGAGAGAGTGAGTCAGTGAGAGAGAGAGTGAGTCAGTGAGAGAGAGAGTGAGTGAGAGAGAGTGAGTCAGTGAGAGAGAGAGTGAGTCAGTGAGAGAGAGAGTGAGTGAGAGAGAGAGTGAGTCAGTGAGAGAGAGAGTGAGTCAGTGAGAGAGAGAGTGAGTCAGTGAGAGAGAGAGAGTGAGTCAGTGAGTGAGAGAGAGAGTGAGTCAGTGAGAGAGAGAGAGTGAGTCAGTGAGAGAGAGAGAGAGAGAGTGAGAGAGAGAGAGAGAGTCAGTGAGAGAGAGAGAGTGAGTGAGTCAGTGAGAGAGAGAGAGTGAGTGAGTCAGTGAGAGAGAGAGTGAGTGAGTCAGTGAGAGAGAGAGTGAGTGAGTCAGTGAGAGAGAGAGTGAGTGAGTCAGTGAGAGAGAGAGTCAGACAGTGAGAGAGAGAGTCAGACAGTGAGAGAGAGAGTCAGACAGTGAGAGAGAGAGTCAGACAGTGAGAGAGTCAGACAGTGAGAGAGTCAGACAGTGAGAGAGTCAGACAGTGAGAGAGTCAGACAGTGAGAGAGTCAGACAGTGAGAGAGTCAGACAGTGAGAGAGTCAGACAGTGAGAGAGTCAGACAGTGAGAGAGTCAGACAGTGAGAGAGTCAGACAGTGAGAGAGTCAGACAGTGAGAGAGTCAGACAGTGAGAGAGAGAGAGTCAGACAGTGAGAGAGAGAGAGTCAGTCAGTGAGAGAGAGAGAGTCAGTCAGTGAGAGAGAGAGAGTCAGTCAGTGAGAGAGAGTGAGTCAGTCAGTGAGAGAGAGTGAGAGTCAGTGAGAGAGAGTGAGTCAGTCAGTGAGAGAGAGTGAGTCAGTGAGAGAGAGTGAGTCAGTCAGTGAGAGAGAGTGAGTCAGTCAGTGAGAGTGAGTCAGTGAGTGAGAGAGTCAGTGAGTGAGAGAGTCAGTGAGTGAGAGAGTCAGTGAGTGAGAGAGTCAGTGAGTGAGAGAGTCAGTGAGTGAGAGAGTCAGTGAGTGAGAGAGTCAGTGAGTGAGAGAGTCAGTGAGTGAGAGAGTCAGTGAGTGAGAGAGTCAGTGAGTGAGAGAGTCAGTGAGTGAGAGAGTCAGTGAGTGAGAGAGTCAGTGAGTGAGAGAGTCAGTGAGTGAGAGTCAGTGAGTGAGAGAGTCAGTGAGTGAGAGAGTCAGTGAGTGAGAGTCAGTGAGTGAGAGAGTCAGTGAGTGAGAGAGTCAGTGAGTGAGAGAGTCAGTGAGTGAGAGAGTCAGTGAGTGAGAGAGTCAGTGAGAGAGAGTCAGTGAGTGAGAGAGTCAGTGAGTGAGAGTCAGTGAGAGAGTCAGTGAGTGAGAGAGTCAGTGAGTGAGAGAGTCAGTGAGTGAGAGAGTCAGTGAGTGAGAGAGTCAGTGAGTGAGAGAGTCAGTGAGTGAGAGAGTCAGTGAGTGAGAGAGTCAGTGAGTGAGAGAGTGAGTGAGAGAGTCAGTGAGTGAGAGTCAGTGAGTGAGAGTCAGTGAGTGAGAGTCAGTGAGTGAGAGAGTCAGTGAGTGAGAGAGTCAGTCAGTGAGATTGTCAGAGATAGAGAGTCAGTCAGAGATAGAGAGTCAGTCAGAGATAGAGAGTCATTCAGAGATAGAGAGTCAGTCAGATACAGAGTCAGTCAGATAGAGAGTCAGTCAGAGATAGAGAGTCAGTCAGAGATAGAGAGTCAGTCAGAGATAGAGTCAGTCAGAGATAGAGAGTCAGTCAGAGATAGAGAGTCAGTCAGAGATAGAGAGTCAGTCAGAGAGAGAGAGTCAGTCAGAGAGAGAGAGTCAGTCAGAGAGAGAGAGTCAGTCAGAGAGAGAGAGAGTCAGTCAGAGAGAGAGAGTCAGTCAGAGAGAGAGAGAGAGAGAGAGAGAGAGAGAGAGATTGAGAGAGTCAGGCAGTGAGAGAGTCAGGCAGTCAGTGAGTGAGAGAGTCAGTGAGAGAGTCAGAGAGAGAGTCAGAGAGAGTCAGAGAGAGAGTCAGAGAGAGAGTCAGTAGAGAGAGAGAGAGAGTCAGAGAGAGAGTCAGTCAGAGAGAGAGTCAGTCAGAGAGAGAGTCAGTCAGAGAGAGAGTCAGTCAGAGAGAGAGTCAGTCAGAGAGAGAGTCAGTCAGAGAGAGAGTCAGTCAGAGAGAGAGACTGAGAGAGTCAGTCAGTTCTCAGTCAGTGAGCGCAGGTGGTAGAGGGCACAGAGAGAGGAGTTGGTGGAGGTCACAGCGAGAGGAGGTGGAGGGCACAGAGAGCGCAGGTGGTGGAGGGCACAGAGCGCAGGTGGTGGAGGGCACAGAGAGCGCAGGTGGTGGAGGGCACAGAGAGCGCAGGTGGTGGAGGGCACAGAGAGCGCAGGTGGTGGAGGGCACAGAGAGCGCAGGTGGTGGAGGGCACAGAGAGCGCAGGTGGTGGAGGGCACAGAGAGCGGAGGTGGTGGAGGGCACAGAGAGCGGAGGTGGTGGAGGGCACAGAGAGCGCAGGTGGTGGAGGGCACAGAGAGCGCAGGTGGTGGAGGGCACAGAGAGCGCAGGTGGTGGAGGGCACAGAGAGAGGAGGTGGTGGAGGGCACAGAGAGAGGAGGTGGTGGAGGGCACAGAGAGCGCAGGTGGTGGAGGGCACAGAGAGCGCAGGTGGTGGAGGGCACAGAGAGAGGAGGTGGTGGAGGGCACAGAGAGAGGAGGTAGTGGAGGGCACAGAGAGAGGAGGTGGTGGAGGGCACAGAGAGAGGAGGTGGTGGAGGGCACAGAGAGAGGAGGTGGTGGAGGGCACAGAGAGGAGGTGGTGGAGGGCACAGAGAGGAGGTGGTGGAGGGCAGAGAGAGGAGGTGGTGGAGGGCAGAGAGAGGAGGTGGTGGAGGGCAGAGAGAGGAGGTGGTGGAGGGCAGAGAGAGGAGGTGGTGGAGGGCAGAGAGAGGAGGTGGTGGAGGACACAGAGAGAGGAGGTGGTGGAGGGCACAGAGAGAGGAGGTGGTGGAGGGCACAGAGAGAGGAGGTGGTGGAGGGCACAGAGGAGGTGGTGGAGGACAGAGAGGAGGTGGTGGAGGGCACAGAGAGAGGAGGTGGTGGAGGGCACAGAGAGAGGAGGTGGTGGAGGGCACAGAGAGAGGAGGTGGTGGAGGGCACAGAGAGCGCAGGTGGTGGAGGGCACAGAGAGCGCAGGTGGTGGAGGGCACAGAGAGCGCAGGTGGTGGAGGGCACAGAGAGCGCAGGTGGTGGAGGGCACAGAGAGCGCAGGTGGTGGAGGGCACAGAGAGCGCAGGTGGTGGAGGGCACAGAGAGCGCAGGTGGTGGAGGGCACAGAGAGCGCAGGTGGTGGAGGGCACAGAGAGGAGGTGGCGGAGGGCAGAGAGAGGAGGTGGTGGAGGCACAGAGGAGGTGGTGGAGGGCACAGAGAGGAGGTGGAGGGCACAGAGAGCGCAGGTGGTGGAGGGCACAGAGAGCGGAGGTGGTGGAGGGCACAGAGAGCGGAGGTGGTGGAGGGCACAGAGAGCGGAGGTGGTGGAGGGCACAGAGAGCGGAGGTGGTGGAGGGCACAGAGAGCGGATGTGGTGGAGGGCACAGAGAGCGGAGGTGGTGGAGGGCACAGAGAGAGGAGGTGGTGGAGGGCACAGAGAGAGGAGGTGGTGGAGGGCACAGAGAGCAGGTGGTGGAGGGCACAGAGAGCGCAGGTGGTGGAGGGCACAGAGAGCACAGGTGGTGGAGGGCACAGAGAGAGGAGGTGGTGGAGGGCACAGAGAGAGGAGGTGGTGGAGGGCACAGAGAGAGGAGGTGGTGGAGGGCACAGAGAGAGGAGGTGGTGGAGGGCACAGAGAGAGGAGGAGGTGGAGGGCACAGAGAGAGGAGGTGGAGGGCACAGAGAGAGGAGGTGGAGGGCACAGAGAGAGGAGGTGGAGGGCACAGAGAGGAGGTGGAGGGCACAGAGAGGAGGTGGAGGGCACAGAGAGAGGAGGTGGAGGGCACAGAGAGAGGAGGTGGAGGGCACAGAGAGAGGAGGTGGAGGGCACAGAGCGCAGGTGGTGGAGGGCACAGAGAGCGCAGGTGGTGGAGGGCACAGAGAAAGCAGGTGGTGGAGGGCACAGAGAGCGCAGGTGGCCCTCCATTAATATTAAGCATCTATTTTGCATCTTCAAAAAGGAAGAGGGTCAATCTTTTCCAGATTAAATGTGTTAAAGGTTAGAGGTAACAGTGCAAGCAAGCAGCATGGAACTGGGTTTAAAAGGGAAAAATAATTTCAAGGGATGCTGCCCATCAAACATCTGATTTTTTAAAACATACGTGTAGAACGAAGTTAAACAGTCCTTTGTGGATTGTAGTCATTTCGAATGTATTTATTCATATTAGAAAGCTTGCATTTTCAAACATATTATTCGAAATTAATGTTTTTCCCACACTTGCGTTCAGATTTTGGCAGCGTTTCTGCCTGCACGTCCTTTTTGCCCACATCTCGGTTTACCAAAGGCTCACTTTCTCAGACGTATGACCTTGCGCATGTTTTTGCAGTTTTTCTATTCCAGCAGCGTCTGGCTTGTTGGTAAATGTCACTTGACACTGTTGATAACTGCGCAGGTGGGAAACATTACTCCCGAGGGTTTATAAATCACCCAGTATAATGAAAAAAATTAAAAGTGAGATATGGGCAGCCTGAAACCGCCGATGAAAGGTGTTAAAGATTAGAAGTCAGTGCAAGCAAGCAGCATGGAACTGGGTTTAAAAGTAAAAAATAATTTCAAGGGATGCTGCCCATCAAACATCTGATTTTTCAAAACATACTTGTAGAACGAAGATAAACAGTCCTTTGCGAATTGTAGTTAATTCGAATGTATTTATTCATATTAGAATGCGTGCATTTTCAAACACATTATTCGAAATTAATGTTTTTCTCACTCTTGCGTTCAGATTTTGGCAGCGTTTCTGGCTGCGCGTCCTTTGCCCACCTCTCCGTTTACCGCTGGCTCGCTTTCTTAGACGTGTGACCTTGCGCATCTTTGTGTTTTTGCAGTTTTTCTGTTCCAGCAGCGTCTGGCTTGTTGGAAAATGTCACTTGACACTGTTGATATTTGCGCAACTTCGCAGGTGGAAAACATTACTCCCGAAAGTTCATAAATCACCCAGCACAATGAAAACAAAATCCCCACAAGGCGCGGGAATTCCTCACGGAGCTGTGCGTGTAACCTGACCCACGAGGAGAGGAATGCAGCTGCCAGCCTGCGCGCCCCTGCTCGCTCCCGCAAGCAAAAAGCTGTGGGAGTGAACATTTGGCAAAAAGGTGGGACATGCGCCCGCCTTTAGCCATTGGCAGGTTTATAAGAAGACAAGGGTACCCCAATATGTGAACCTGGGGAGGTAAGATATATTTAGATAACAATGGTTCAGGTGTGGCCTTAATGGTGCAAAGCAAGAAGTACCCCAGGGGGGGGCACCGTGTTTTTAAGGATATGAAATTAATTCAGGTAGGAGCAAAAGAAAAGATCTACAGAGGGTCATGTAGGTCATGGAAATGACAAGCATTTATTTACAAATCTGTATACGATTCAGGTGCTCCCATATAAAGTGGAAAAAAAGCGTGACGTGATGGGTGATAGTGAAGTTTTAAAAAGGCATCGCATTGACAACAGTATTAGGAACTCCACAAATGATTTATACATAGTGAAAGGAGTTCAAGTTGTTGGGTGGTCGACGGAGTTTCGAACCCAATTATTGGGGTTCATCTTCGGGACAAGGTGAGCAAGCTGAATCTAAATATAAAATCGGGAATACATTTAATGTAATGGTATAGACCCTCAATGTATGCATACATTCATTACAATAGTTAAATTAAGCAAAAAGTAAATGGACTCCTCATAGTACAGTTGGGCAACAACATAACATGTATACGATTATTATAGAGCCAATGGAGGGCAAGCTAAGGTCAGCGGGAAGAGGAAGTGGTTTTTCACTTTATATGTGAGCACCTGAATCGTATACAGTTTTGTAAATAAATGCTTGTCATTTCCATGACCTACATGACCCTCTGTAGATCTTTTCTTTTGCTCCTACCTGAATTAATTTCATATCCTTAAAAACACGGTGCCCCCTCTGGGGTACTTCTTGCTTTGGACCATTAAGGCCACACCTGAACCATTGTTCTCTAAATATATTTAGCCATTTGCAGGCTACAATAAGAAAAGGACACAGGCAACAGCCAACCCAATGCGTGGGGGGAGTCAGACCCACACATAGAAGTTTTAAGTGCTTACAAGAAGCCTCGCAGAGCAACGCATGCGCGCTGGCTTAGGCTCAACCTAAAAAACGGTATTGACCTCCCTGGTTTATCGAAATTGGATTACTGCAATGGCCTATATATCAACCTTCAATCCAACCTACTCAGAAGACTGCAAGCGGTACAAAATGCCGCCGCTAGACTTGTTCTGGATGTTCCCAAATACCAGTCCATTAGGGCAGGGATTCAGGAACTGCATTGGCTGCCAGTTGGCCAACGTGTTAAATTCAAGGCTCTCTGCATCGCACATAAGGCACTTTACAGAGAAGGCCCACAATTTCTTTGGGACTTTCAGCTGGTATTCTCCAAATAGACCGTTATGTTCGGCCAATGCCTACCCGATGCCCACCTCCAGATTTAAAAGGACGAACTGGGGGGGGGGGGGAGTTTCAGGTACAGTACTATCAAGGAATGGAACTCCCTTCCACTTAGGAGGATTTCCTCCCTGCTTGAGTTTAGGAAACTACTCAAGACATGGCTTTTTAGAAATTAGCTTTTTCTGACACAGCATGTGAACCGGAAGCGCCTAGACACCCATAGGTATTAGTGCGCTATATAAATTGTTATAACATCACAACTAGGCTAGGTAGCAAGGCGCCGATCTTGGTGGCGGATGTCTAGGCTCTGAGATGGCTTCAGTTGCTTCAGCCTAATCTAAATTTTCCAGAGCAGCACCCACTCCGTTCTTGTCTTCATTGGCCTCGAGAGATTTAAGCTCTGCAACTAACGCTTCCCAAGCTCTTGACGCTTCTAGTGCCCTCTCACTTCATGTCCTTTTGGCTATCTGCAGCCTAATCACCCCTTCACATTCTGCCCATTTAAGGAGTTCTGCTTTCCACCTTGCTACACTTGGGGCCTGCTTTGCCTTCCAGTGCATGGTGATATCTCTCTTGGCCAGCAGTAGCCCCAGATCTAGGAACTTACTTGTGATTTTGTTCTTGGACGTGTGAGGGAACCAATGTAAAATACAGTATCGTTGAGTCAGTTCTACTTCTCTGTCGGTGATGTCGGTCAGTAACGTCGTTACCTCTCCCCAATAGCTGTCCAGGAACGGGCAGTCCCAGAACATGTGTTTAAAATCTGCCCCATCCTTATTGCAGCACGGGCAAGCCGCCGTTTGGGTTGGGAAATACTTATTGATTTTTGCCGGGGTAAGGTACGCCCTGTGTAGGATTTAGAAGTGTACTAACTGGAACCTGGCATTCCGGGAGCTCTTCCAAGCTCTCTACTAATTTCCCCCCCCCCCCCCAAGTCTTCTCCGGGATGATTTCTTCAAGGTCAGCCTCCCACTTGAGCTTCAGTTCTGCTAAGGGGGGTAACTTTTCCCACGTTATGCGCTTGTACAGGCACGTTACCGCCTTGAATGTACCTGCTGCCATAACCGCGTACTGGCAGCCCAGTGACGTTTCCGGTTCGGTGAGTCCCTCTCCCCAGTGTTTCCGCATGGCAGTAGTAAGGGCTGTATACAGCAGAAAGTCGTATCGGGCATGTAGATCATTGAACGGTATCATGGCCCCCTCCTCATACAGGTCTCCTACGCAAGAAAGCCCTTGGTCCGTCCAGTGCGCCAGCCTCTGCCAGTGACCACCATGGGGTAAAGCCGTACACATAAGTAACAGGATTTCCGGCGCGGAAGGGTGGTTGATTTTGGCTCTCCGCAGGTATCTGTTCCAGCACCTTCTTGTGTCTAGTTCCGTGGTGAGGGTTGTGATATTAACAGGAAGCCTCAAGATGATGCGGGAGAGCAGTTTTAGGGTCACAAAGACTTCCCTCTGCTCTTCTTCTCCCCTGACACTATTCGCTACCCATTGCGTGAGCCATTGAAATTGCGCCGCTAGGTAGTAGGCCTCAAAGTCAGGCACCACCAGTCCACCTTCTCCTCTTGGTCTCATAAGGACAGAAAGCGCCACTCTACGTCTTCCAGTGCCCCAGAGGAACCCCGTAACCAACGAGCGTAGTTGGACAAAGTACTTGGTTGGGATCCAGACCGGCAAGGTCCCGAAATAGTATAATAGCCTCGGAAGAGTGACCATTTTAAGCAGGGCTACCCGGCCAGCTACGGACAGTGGCAAGGAGCCCCAGAAGTCAAAGTTACTCTTTGCTCCCCTGATGGCCTTCCCTATATTCCCCTCTAGGATATCCTCCGGAGCGTGGTATATTTGCGTACCCAGGTATGACAGGCATCTATCTTCCCAGGTCACACCCTCCGTTACCTGTGGGCCTGTTCTGCCCCCTTTTGCAGGGAACTTGCCCAATTCACTTTTAACCCTGCGACTTTGCTGAGGTCGTACAGTAAAGTTTTCGCTCCTGTAAGCGCCTCCCCTGGGTCGGCCAGAAATAGCAATAGGTCATCAGCGTACAATGCAATGTGATGGATCTGCCCATGCACGTCGAGTCCCCGGAAGGACCGCCCCGATCGTGCTCGCACTGCCAGTGGCTCCACCGCCAGGGCAAACAGCAGAGGGGACACCCCTGTCGCGTCCCTCTTCTCACGGTGCAGGAATCTGATATTAGCCCCCCAGTTCTAACCCTGGCAGTGGAGTCGGCGTACAGGAGCGCCGTCCAACCCACGAACTCCTCCCCCAGCCCAAACTTCCGTAGCACATGGAATAGGTAAGGCCACTCCAGGCTATCAAACGCTTTCTCTATATCAACGGCGAAGATAGTCGCCGTGTCTGCTCTATAGGATTCTGCTTCGAGGACCCGTAGCAGGCGCCGAACATTCAACGCTGTGTTTCTGGTGGGGATGAATCCTGATTGGTCCTTATGTATCAGGGCGGTCATGTGGGGGAGCAGGCGCGTAGCCAAAATCCTACTTAGCATTTTGTAGTCTAAGTTGAGCATAGACAGTGGGCGGTAGGCTGTTTTTTCCCATGCCGGCTTCCCGGGCTTGAGCAGCGGCACGATGATCGCCTCTCTAGTAGACACAGGTAGGTGGCCAACCCGTTTGGCGTCATTGTACAACTGCACCAGCCAGGGGGCCAGCAAGTCAATGTATGCGAGGTAGAATTCGATTGGCAGGCCATCTGTGCCTGGTGTTTTATTCCGAGCCATGGCCTTAATCGCCCCCCTCAACTCTCTAAGCTGAACCTCCTGCCCCAGTGCAGCCGCATTATCCTCATCCAGGGTTGGCAGTTCTGCCTCCCCGGTGAACCCGAGCAACTCATCCTCCGTTGGATTCAGCTTGCTCTGGTAGAGGTCTGCGTAGTAGGCTAAAAACAGATCATTGATGCCCTGCTGGTCATATCTCACTGCCCCCTCCTGGTCTCTAAGTTCCAAAATCACTGAGCCCCTCCTACCGGATTTGCTAACCAAGCCAGGAGAGCTCCCGACTTGTCCCTTTCCGAATGTGCTCTGGCCATGTATTTTTTATAATCAAAGCACCGGAGGCGCTCTACCTGTGCCGCCACTGCTTCCCTAGCCTCCAAAAGCTCCCTCTGCTTTACCGGTTTCTCAGGCCTATCTTTTTCCAGGTCTCGCAGTCGTTGGTCATCCCTCTCTATGTCCCGAAGGAGCACCTTCCGTACACCCATCTCTGAGATGCAGCGCCCTCTAATGACTGCTTTGCAGGCGTCCCATTCCACTAAGCAGGACATTGCAGTGTTCTCGTTATCCTGAAAATAGTTGGCAATAGCCGTGCCTATCGTTTCGTGAAACCCGGGATCCTCTAGAGCCTCAGGTCACAAGCGCCAGGTTGGGATCTTGGGTCGCGCTCCGGACCAATTTATCTCTACTAGCGCAGGATTGTGGTCAGACAATGTCCTTGTGAGGTATTCACTGTTGCAGATCCCCTCATGGACATCAGGGGAGCACAATATAGCATCTATTCTGACATGCAGCTCATGTAAGGCGGAGAAAAAGGAGTAATCTCGGGTCGCTGGGTGCTGTGCCCGCCAGGTATCTATCAATCCCCACCGCTGTTGCCAGCCGCAGCGCGCCTCTGCCAGTTATGTGCGGGTGCTTCAAGCAGTGGAGGGTGACAACGGTCGAGACTAACATCTAGTGTGCAGTTAAAGTCACTGCCCAGTAACACTGCCCCCGTAAGGACATCCGACAGTTTCCGAGTTAAATGCGAAAAAAAGGCTGGTTGGTCTGAATTGGGCGCGTATATACTGCCCAGTACTAGGTCCCTGCCATCTAGTCTCCCCATCACTACCACATACCTGCCTTCTGGATCAACAATCTGTGTCGTGCACTGAAAGGGTACACCCGCCCTTACCCATATGAGGACTCCCCGTGCGTATGCGGAGTAAGTGGTGTAATATGCCTGACCCCTCCACCTATGCTGTAGTGCCGCCCCTTCTTTCGCTAAGAGGTGGGTTTCTTGGAGGAATGCGATCTGAATACCTCTACGAACCAAGTACGAGTGTATTTTATGACGGCGTACCATTGAGTGCATCCCGCACATTCCAGGAGATATATTTTAGCCCTAGTGGGGATCCCATTGTGGCAGGAATTTTCGGTGCATCTTAAAAATAACCCCCCTCGTGACCTGCCTGGCCCCCCAAAACATTACCCAACCTAAAGAAAAACCCCAACTCCCCCTCCCCAGGACAGGTACCGGAGAACTAGCTCCCATCCAAACACTGCTTAAGCAGACAAACATCCAATGATGGTTGCAGGGGCAATCAACCCACAGTCGTGGAACCAAAGTCCCCTCACCGCCACCCCACCCCCCGGTGAGTGAATAAGACATCACCTCCCGAACCAGCTAGGGGCAGTCCTTATTACAGCATGAAATACAACCAGTTCAGTGAGTTCGTGTCTGGGCACAGGTAGTCATTCTGCCTCCGAGATCATCAGTGCCATTTGCTGCCTCGTGCGCTTCACAGGAGATCGTCTGCAGTCTGGGGTGTGACCTTCGGGCAATCCGTTTCTGAGTTTTCAGTGTCACTGTTAGCTGCGATGTTTCTAACCGTCCGGTGTGCAGCCCGCTCCATGTAGGGCTGGGACTTTGTTGGCTATGTGTCACTACTGCCTGCACTGCTCTACGGCGTTCCAGACTGAGGTCTCTAGGCGACGGGGCTTTAGATCCAGGCTTATTACTGCGAGGGCTCAGGCTGTGGAGAGTTTGGAGTGGAGACACGCCGTGCCAGCGATCCTCGTGAGTCGAGCCACTCCCAGGCCTCCTGTGGCGTTAGGAAGAAGTGGGGTCCCTCAGGACTGCCACGCGGAGCCGTGCGGGTAACAACATGGCGTAAGGGATTTGTAACTGGCGCAATTTCTTTTTGACAGTCAGAAAGGACGCCCTGCTCCGTTGGACCTCCCTCGTGAAGTCCGGGTAAATCATTATGGCGCTGTTGTCAATTTGCAATCCTTGTTTTTGGCGGGCTCTTTGCAAAATGTGATCACTGTCTCGAAAATGCAACAGGCGCGCCACTATTGGTCGTGGCGGGGCCCCTGGCTTTGGAGGCCTTGCTGGAACCCGGTGCGCTCGTTCCAGGGCATAAAAGGGGGACAGTCCCTCTCGAGCCACTTTTGCTCTGATCCAGTCCTCTAGGAAGTGCACCATATTTGTCCCTTCCATTTTTTCTGGCACTCCGATTACGCGGATGTTATTCCTGCGGGATCTGCCTTCACTGTCTTCTGCCCGCATTTCCAGCACCCTTATTTTAGCTTCTACGTCCGTGAGTGACCGTTGCATCCCATGCACTTTCTCTGGAAGGTCCCCCAGTTCTTTCTCATTAGTGGACACCCTTTCCTAGAGTTTACGGTGATCATCCTTTAGTAGGTTTAGATCCGTTCCAATCGCGTCGATTTTTCCCTCTAGTACTTCTCTGGAGGTCGTAATCGCCTGCATGATGTCGGTCTACGTGGGCTTCCTGGGAGTTAAGTCTTTTCCCAGCTCCAAGACCTCATCCTCATCGTCTGTGTGGGCACCCGGAGCATCCACACTGAGGGCGCCGAACCCTTGTTTCTTCTGTGTTCGTCCCATTGTTTTGGGGCTACGATTATTATCCCCCTGTCAGCAGCAGAGGGGGACGTCAGTGCTAGGGACCGCTTCGTGTAAGCGTAGACAGGCTTTCGTATATTGCTGCCAGGCCTCAGCTATCCAATGAGTAGGGCCTGGCTACCAAGCCCCGCCGGGGAATGCCTGTGTCCTCCGGTAAGGTTGTCTATGCTGTGGTGCTGACCCACTGCTAGCCCCCTAGGAGCGAGGTATTCCGTGTCCGCACACAAAGCTGGTTCTGCCCTTTATGTGCGTGAAACCTTCGCTCTCACTCCTGTAAGGCTCTCACCAAGTCCCCTCCAGCCAAACGAGACACTAGCAGTTCTCAGCCTCACCGATGTGATGTGCACTGCTGGTGCCCGGCTCCCCCTCAGTCAGGAAACCGGCACCAGGCAAAGGCCTCCACCATCTTTGTCTGCGAACCCGTAGTACTCTGAAGATTTCCTGCGACAAGGCTAGGGGGGTAGATCGCTGGCAGCCTTATCGCCCAGCGCCCAGTATAATTCGGTGACTCCCTTGGAGCAAGGTATAGTGCACCAACACCAGCTATTTGCAATTAATCCAAGCGGGTATGCGCTGGACCGTCAACCATGCAGGTGGCTGCTCTGGCCGCCCATCAGGGCCCCGCTCATGTGCGGCAAAGTGGCTTCAGGGGACCCCCCGGGGGGAGCGCAGGGTTCTCGTCGTCGTCGCTAGTCCCACCGGCCACTCGTCGACAGCGCAAGTTAGCAGGGTCCCGCGTTGGGCGAGGCGCACTGACCCGCCGAGACCCCCCTCCTCACCCTCCGTTAGTCCGCAAGCCTCACCACTACTTGCTCACCGTCGCACTGTAAGACCACTGCACTAGTAGGGACTCAGGGCGTCCAGTGGGGATGATCTGCAATCTCGTGTAGCCCTTGACACTGCTGGGGTCTCTTGCTGCTCCTGCGTGCCCAGTTTCTGCTCAGGGGTCAGGGCAGACGTCTCCGGTAGGGACCGTCTCACATCTGGTGGACTGAGCAGGCAAAACTGAGTCCTCTCCTGCTCGGGAGCATATCTACGCGCTCCCCGAGGTGCCACCCAATTTTAAACTCTTCTCTGCCACTTCGGCGCTCCCCCGTCCCGCGTCGCCACTCACAGTCCTCTCATTGCTGCCCAGTGAACGGGCGTGTTCCGCTGCTGCAGGTCGCCTGACTGCCCTGATCTTCACACTCAGTCAGCTGGAGCATGGGCACCATCTAACTGCCGCATTCCCCGGTTCAGGCACAACCGCTCGTCTGCCCGGCCTTCCAGGCGCCTCCCAGCCGCAGGTACTCCGCAATCACCACAGTGCGCCCCAGCGCCTCACCGGTATTCACAGTTCTCCAGGTGCGGTGAGAGGATCGAGTGTGTTCTGCCTCCGTCACCACCTACCCGCTGTGGCAGCCGCTTCAGTTCGTCCGCGACGTGGGCGCCATTTTGTTGCTATACCCCGCTAGTTCAAGGGCAGCTCAACGTAGCCGGGCAGTTTTCTGTTCGCCGTGTGCCCTCACCTCCTCCGCGGTGCTCTATGATTCCCAGCCGGTCAGGACGGGCATCTCCACTGGGTCCTGCGTGTCCATCCGCAGCGCAGAGCGGGAGCTGCAGGGGCAGTCACAGGACGGCCGCCATCTTGGTGTCGACTTCGCCTGGTCTACAAACTCTGATTCCACCCCTGGTTGCGGCGTTATCAGCAATTCAGAGCCCGCTTCCTTGCGCAGTCATTACCGGCGTCCCGCAGTCTGCAATTCAGCTCCCCCTGCTATGTCCGGGTGTCAGGATAATGGATTGCGGGAAAGTGGCGGTTGGAGCTCCCTAGCTCGCGTCCGTCCCAATCGGCTGCAGGCCACGCCCCCTGGTATTAGAGGAATGATGATCTGTAAACCAGTGCTTTTATCTTACCTTGAGTTATTCACACCACTTGAGTAGCATATGTGAAAGAGACCTCCACAAATGAAGGAGAAAATACATAGATACCCAACTATGTCTGCAGCAGACAATGTCTATCAGCCAAATGGTCAAGAACAAGAACTCAGAGTTCCATTTTTTTAATGATTAAAACCAACGTCTCCCTTCATTAATCTGTATGCAAGCTAAGAAGTTCTGCAAGAACCTCATTCTGATGGCACTGATAGACTCCCACTGTCCAACGAAAAACAATTCCCCCAAGCAAGAGATGACAAATATATGTGTGCTGGATGCTGCAAATGATCAGTTATAAGAAGAGCATTACTTAAAGCTAGATTGTTGCAGTAGTAGTTTCTCGAGCTCAAGGAAGAGACGGGGAAATAAAGGCCACAAGCATTGGTAAATGCATTACGTTTCGTCTATGTGATTAATAATAAGCTGTTTTTTGTTGTAAGTTGTAACTTGCTGAGTAGTTGTACAATATAAGTTACAGAAAGTTTGTTAAAGTGTTAGGACTTGTTTATGCACAAAAAGGCAATATATTGTGCTGTTGCTAGTGGTATAGTGCCGTTAAGTAATAGCAAAATTTTGAAAAATGAAATGAAAGAGGGAAATAATAGAATTAATTGATGTCATAGCAATATTATGTGTTTAGAGGAGTTCTGACAACTTTTGGGCTAGGTGCCACTGCACCTGATGCACCATTCAAATCATGACTATTGCCTCTAAGGTAATTGCACTTGTGACTGCCTGTTTATTTGTAAAATATTGCAATATTTGGTGTTTAGTTGGGTTCCTAGAGCTTTGGGCCCCGGTGTCACTCCACCTGCTGCACCATTAAAATCATGACCCTAGTATCTGCAAGGTAACTACACTTGTGACTGCTGAGTTAGTAGTCAACTATAGTAATATTTGCTGTTTAGAACAGTTCTGACAACTTTTGGTCCCGGTGCCACAGCACCTGCAGCACCACTGAAATCACTGCCCTAGTGCCTGCTAGATAACTGCACTTGCGACTGCCTGTTTAGTAGTAAAGTTTAGCAATAGTCTGCGTTTAATGGGGTCCCTAGCGCTTTTGGCTCTGGTTCCACTTCACCTGTTGCACCATTAAAATCAAGTCCCTTTTAACGGCACGATAACTGCAATTGTATAGTAGTAAAATATAGCAATAATAGGTGCTTCAAGGAGGTCATGACAAATGTTGGGCTTGGTGCCACTGCACCTGCTACACCATTCAAATCATGACCCTGTTGCCTGCACGATAACTGCACTTGTGACTGCCTGTTTAGTAGTAAAATATAGCAATATTATGTGTATAGAGGAGTCATGACAACTTTTGGGCCCGGTGCTACTGCACCATTCAAATCATGACCCTGTTGTCTGCAAGGTAACTGTACTTGTGGCTCCTGTTTAGTAGTAAAATATAGCATAGCTCTTGTATATTCATTTTATTTTTAACGAGCAATATTTATTACAACATTTAGAATTTGATCATAATGACCAAATAGATTAAGTTGAAAAAATGAATCCGATAATGCCTACAAAGTGCAAAGAAAGGTACTGAGGCATGAATAGGAAATGCCACAAATGTTCTAAGACTAAAGCATCTGATTTACAGAACAAAGTAATAAAAAGCAAGCATTCCAGCATACTGTTAGAAGGTGTCTGCCTTTTCCGCGGGAAGAGATCTTATCTTGACAGTGAATGGGTCTTAAACAATGTGAACAGCTTTAATAGAAGAATCGTAAATGTGTGCAGCCAGGGGAAGTTAGCCCAAAAAAAGTTCCACACAAAGGAAATGTATACAGTAATTCGGCCATGAGAACCGATAAGATTCCCCTTTTAAGATATATTAAATACAATCGATTTAACAAGCACAGAGCAAGCGCTGTTCAGGCAAAACCTAAAAAGGAACTGAGCTGAGGCCTCGCAAAGGAAACTGCTGAGTACAAGATAGGCTGGTTCAGAACGATTAAGTTCAGCAGAAATAACGGAACTTAGAAGGGCGTGCATCGGTTCAGAAACAGGGACATGCGTATTTGATACATGCATGAGTTCATGCACTAAACTGGTGTGTATAGCTTCAACTAAAAAGCTTTTGAAGCAGTTTATACTTGCACCCCTTAACCGTACAGATAATCACACAGAGATTCAAAAAGAGAAGTGATGTAAAAGAAAGCAAGGATGATTTTTTCAAATGTTATGCAGAACATAAATAACTTCGATCTAAAAAAAAATTACAACTAGATTACGGCTCCTGGCATTTGGCTTACGTTTCGTCTTCATTATTCACTTGTACAGCAAGAGGGTGGTTTATTCCCTCTTAGCTAGTATTGTTTATTAGCAGCACGGATTCTCTGGTAGCGAAACAAGAAGAGCATTAGAAGAATTAAGTCAAGTCTAGAAAGTGTTCAAAGTTTTGTCATTTACACAAATGCCTGTGTTCATTTTCGTTGTTTCCTGGCAAATTGTTTAAGTTTCTACTTATTTTTAAACAACAGTATATCTCCGGAAATATACTTTGTGCGCAGTAGGCATATTCTGGAATGCTCAAGTTTTCGTCCGAGTAGGCCTTTTTCCATTGTCACTTGTTAAGAGTAGTATGGTCATTTAATTTACCACATTTTGGTTCTTTTGTCGATGTAGTCTTTATTAATGTTATGCTTTAGATAGCTATCATTCTTTAGTTTACTTTCAACCTCAATGTCTTTATATGTTACAGTTTAGTTACTGGGACCTTCAACTGCAGTATCAACATTGGGCAATGGGTATGCAAAAATACATGAGAAACCTTCACTTACTGGAGTCTATCCTGAGGGTTGGCTTTACGTTTTCCACTAAGTACAGATGCAGGGTCCAGCAAAGAATGCTCCCAAATGGAGTTTGCGCCATTATTATATAGTGTTTGGACCATCTGAAAAGAAAACAACAGGTTTAGTTGTTTCGACATGGAGCAGTGCACTGAACAAAACACATTTCAGTCTTTACGTATTTTCTTTAGATAAATCCTTTATTGTAACACCCAAATAAGATCTTTAAAAGCAGCCAACGCGTTTCGTTCTATAGAGGCAACACACCTCGAGAACTTCTTCAGGGCTCGAGTCAGACCAAAGACACTTTTTAGTCTTAATCTGTAGTCCGTTCAAAGAGAAAATAAATATCCCAGAATTGGTCTGTGCTTCGAACTCCCCATCCAATAATACGGACAGCCAATCACACCAGAGTCATGATTAGAGGGAGTTCTCCTGGTAAATACAAGGAGTCTAAAATAACTAAGCAAGCCGCCGTAATACGCGGTCCTCACTGACCACCGATCAACATCGAAGTAAGTAATCCCTGAGGTGCTGAAATATAAGTCTGTTGCCCTTCGTTTTGGAATTATTTTATAACATGTTTAGTTGTTACAATGAAAAACATGGTGCAACTTGGTTACGTTTAAAACAACTGATTAATAAACAAGATTAGGTTATTTTTCTTTAAAATAGGAATTTGAAGTCCCATAATTACACAGTAATTTAGACAAGTCAACAATTTCGAATGTATGTGCGTTTTCCAACACCTTACAGAAACTACAACATATATAATAGAAGTTCTGCAAGTTTTTTAATCATGTCAAAACCGGAGAAAGACTTAAAGCAGCTATTAACATTACATGGAAATTGTGTTTTTATAGAGAGCAGTTGAATTCACAGGGCGATGGAAATGACCTACTCTTAATTCTCGAGGATATTGGGCATTTCTAGATGTCCAACCTTACCTTGCATGTAGTTGTGGCCTTATCTAAGCTCTCCACCTAGACCAACAAGCAAGGGTATATTTTTGACACTGAATGGTAGGGTTAGCAAGCATGAAGGTATGACACTTAGGTCAGATTTGAGCAATCTATGTCATAACACCAAAGCAGAAGTGCTGTGCAAATTTTGTGACTCACAAAGCCTTTTTGTTAAGGCATCTTCATTGAACAAACACAAGTGATCCCACAGCAGATTTTCCAAGCAATCTAAGATTCAGAGATAGGTGTCCTTGAGAACACAGCACACAGGCCAAGAAAGTAAAGGCAAAAGATTTCTGTAGTTTGTATTAAGGAAAAACATCTGTGTTTAACCTGTTTCATTCAAACCCCTTCCCAATGCTATAACGTTAATCAAATTAATTAAAATATAACTGTTTTATTGAAAGAAAGATCCCTCTGGACTCTTACACTAAACTAAAACATTCCCACGGACTGTAGACAATTGGAGGTCCAATACTACAGCTTAAAGGCTATTAGAGATCCAGTACTATAGTTTAAAGGCCCATCAAAGCTTACAGACTTCAGCACGTTCCAATGCGAATATAAGGTTTTAAATGCTTTCTAAGCTCTTCACACTTTGTTCCTGTTCAATTGTCATCATCTACAGGTCCTACTCCTTTGCTTCTTCCCTTACTCCTCTGGCAGTAATGCAGGAGCAGAGCAATACATGACATACCATGTATTTAATAGATATGAACAGGATTTCAGCCAAGCCAAATCAAATGCAACATATTTGACAGCGGTTGCATAGTGTTGTGTGCATGCCGCGGACTCAGACAAAACCAACGGATGGAGCCTGGAATATTCATTGTGCGAATCAGGGTGCCCGTGTCGTTGTCATTTTGCATTTGCTATAATTATGTTTTCGCTGCAGTGCAGTCATACTTTTTGTGTTGCAGAGCTATAGTCGTGCTTGCAATATATTATCTTTGTGGCATTCAGATGGAAAGCTGTGTTGGAGTTGGTTGTAAAGCTCTGCTGGAATTATGGAATTGGTGATCTATTTATATTTTAGAGCTGGAGTTAGTTGGCTGTACAGCTTCTACTGTACCTGGAGATGTGAATCTAAAGTTTTAGTGGATTTGCTTAGTACTTTAAGTCCCTATTTTCAGTCTGTATTCTTTCACTATGGCATAGCTCTAAGGAGACGGTCTTACTTGAAGGCAGTGATCATGTCATTAGGCTCAAGTACCCCAAGGGCTTCACTGCTCAGGATGTTTACCCAACACTATAAATATTACTGCTTGAAGAACTGTTCCCCTTTCGAACATTTCTTACTGGATTTTAAAGCCAAGAGTCTCGAAATTAAATAGCATACAAGAGGCCTAATTGTTCCAGCAATCCTGGCAGTCTGGGCAATTTAATTTAAGTCAGATAGGACAACAAACAGGCACACAGACTTTCAGCACCTACCCACAGACTCATTGAGTCTGTTCAGCAGATGGAATGTTATTGTAATGGGGCATACGTTACGCTACAGAGCCTAGCTTTCATCATTAGTGAACTGTATGGCTCTTCACCGAAATCAACCTCGTCTCTCCGGTTGCTGCTCAAATGCCTCATAAGTAACATCTATTCCTCCACTGAGTTCATATTATACACCATTTGCCTCACTGAGTATCCCCAGGGCCAATATGGATATATACTACTTACAAAGAAATTAAATTGTTGATTTAAGGGGAAATTATAAGGTTGATGGGAATACAAACTATGACTTGCCACTCTTGGAACTTCACATGAGCATCCCCAAGTAAAATGATGTATCGACAAGACTGTATCACATGTGCAACGCAACCTTTAACTGTATCAAGATCGACCATATTGTTTCCTTCTAGCCAAAACATAAATTAATGATGAGACCTTTTACTTTTGTTAGTACCTTCTCTGTACGTCTTTAAGTTACTAAAAATGGCAACGAGGTGCTGGAGGACTTGCTGCTTTCATCTGGAGTGGCATCCCCATTTCTTCCTCGGTGACCACTTATACTAACATTTCTACTCATGGTATTAAGAAAATAAACATGAAACTAAGACTGCTTTATAGACACCAAGATAACTGCAGCTTTGCAGACTCACTGTACCCAACTGATAATCTTCTTAGTGCCAAGAACTACACCAGTTGTATGCGATTTCAATTTGCATAAGGACTCACTTGTAGTCACATTACTATGCATTTAACAACCTGGCCGCAAACCCCCATCCTTCCACAAAAGTGCTTCAATACAATGCTCCCTAGTACATGCAACAGCTGAAACATATAAAAGAGTTGAACATAATGAATAAATTTTTGTTTCAATTAATAAAAATTATAACAAAAAGCCATACACAATATATCTTTCATAAAACCTTATTTGATATCAATATTACTTAAAACATAGGCGTAACAAACAAGTTACTTACCTTCGGTAACGATATATCTGTAAGAAACATAGGTTAGTTATAGATTCCTTACCTTAGAATTACCCTCAGGCGTCAGACTGGATCCGGAGAATTTTTCATCCGCAGTACCCCTGCACGTCGAAAGGTGGCGTCGGTCGGCTCCGCATTAGTCGTTGGCATCGTGGTCGCCGGGATGACGTCGCGGTAGCTACTTAGACGCCGCCCTCGCGAGCTGACGTCAGTTCTTTTACACGACATTCCACGCCAGAAGCGCAGAGCCATGCAAGACACTGACCACTGGTGCACAAAACTAGGGCCCTGAAAGGGATTCCCTGACCCTAGAAGTCAGTTTGCAGAACGGGGAGGATGGGTGGGGCGGTAAGGAATCTATAACTAACCTATGTTTCTTACAGATATATCGTTACCGAAGGTAAGTAACTTGTTCATCTGAAAGATACCGTAGTTATAGATGCCTTACTTTAGAATAGATACCCCAGCAATACCAACCCCGGAGGTGGGTCTGCAAACCAAGGTCACACCAGAAAGATCTGGAGAACAGAACAGCCAAAAAAGCAGTCTCTCCGGACTTGGCTGTCCAGGCAGTAATGTCTAGTGAACGTGTGCAGAGATGCCCACATAGCCGCCTGACAGATGCCATTGAGGGGGACTCCTCGTCCCAAAGCAGTAGTAGCTGCCGTCGCCCTGGTGGAATGGGCGCGCAGCCCCACTGGAGGCTCCTTCTTTGCCAAGGAATAGCAAGCCTTGATGCACAAAAACGACCCACCTAGAGATGGTCCGTTTGTGACCTCTCTTAGCGCCCACATAGCCCACAAAGAGCTGGTCATCCACCCGGAATTGTTTGGTGCGATCCAAATAAAAGGAAAGCGCCCGTTTTGGATCCAGACCGAGGAGCCTCTCTTCTTCTTTTGAAGGAAGCGAAAGAAGGTGGGCAAAGTGATGGTTTGGCCAATGTGGAAAGAAGTAACCACCTTGGGAAGAAAGGAAGGTCTGGTTCTTAGTACAACCTTGTCCAGAGGAACAGCCAGGAAAGGAGGTTTTGAAGAAAGAGCCTGGAGCTCACTCACCCTGCGAGCAAAGGTAATGGCAACCAGAAAGGCAGTCTTTAAAGTAAGAAGTCTGAGAGGACAGTTATGAAGCGGCTCAAAGGGAGAGCACATAAGGTAAGTCAGAACCAAGTTCAAGTCCCACTGAGGCATTAGGAAGGGAACAGGAGGAAAAAGATGAGTAATGCCCTTGAGGAAGCGATTAACAACAGGGGACTTGAAAAGAGAAGGCTGATCAGGAAGCCTAAGAAAGGCTGAAATGGCCGAGAGGTAGCCCTTAAGAGTGCCAAAAGCAGAGCCCTGCTGGGCCAAAGAAAGCAGGAACAAGAGAACCTCAGAAAGAGGGGCAGAAAGGGGATCCACAGCCTTTGCCATGCCACAAATTTGTTCCATCTACAGGCGTATACCGTCTTAGTGGAGGGACGCCGGGCTGCCAAGATAACATCACAGACTTCGAGAGGCAGGTCAAACGACGTCAACTGCCGCCGCTCAATCTCCACGAAAGGAGGTGGAGGCAGGACAGGTTCGGGTGGAGGACTGTCCCCTGCTGCTGCGACAGAAGATCCTCCCGAAGAGGCAGTCTGATCGGAGGATCGATGGCCATGTGTAGCAGCTCGGGATACCAGACTCTTCGTGCCCAATCCGGAGCCACAAGAATGACTTGGGCCCGGTCGCGCTTGATCTTCTTCAGCACTCGGGGCAGAAGTGGTATAGGCAGAAAGGTGCATAGAAGAGCGCAACTCCACTCGCGACGAAAAGCGTCGCCTAGCGAGTGCCGCCTCGGAAATTCCAAAGCGCAGAATTGCTGACATTGCGCGTTCTCTTCGGTGGCGAATAGATCTAACCAAGGCTCTCCCCACTGCTGAAAGAGACCTTGCGCCACCTCCGAGTGAAGACGCCATTTGTGATCCATCATGCACCCGCGGCTGAGTTCGTCCGCCCTGGCGTTCAGGAAACCTGCCAAGTGTTGAACCACCATGGATATCCCCCTATGTTCCAGCCATGTCCAGAGATGGAGAGCCTCTTGACATAGGGTCCAGGACCCCACCCCACCCAGTTTGTTGCAGTACCACATGGCGGTGGTGTTGTCCGTGAACACCTGCACTACTCTTCCCCGGACAGAGGGAAGGAATGCTTTTAGTGCAAGACGGATCGCCCGAAGCTCCAGAAGGTTGATGTGTAGCTCGGACTCCGCCGGAGATCAGAGGCCTCTGATCTCCGCCTCCCCCATGTGACCGCCCCATCCTAGAAGTGATGCATTGGTCACCACTGTGAACTCTGGTTGGGAAAGGGAGGGACCTGCCGTCAACCCAATCCTGGTTCGTTAGCCACCACTGCAATTGGTGTGCAGTGCCCTCCGAGATCTGGACGCAATCGGACAGGTTCCCCGGATGTTGAGCCCACTGGAACTTCAGGTCCCACTGCAGAGCCCGCATATGCCATCTGGCATGGTCCACCAGCAGGATGCAGGAGGACATCAGGCCCAGTAGCCCGAGGGTCATCCTGACCGAAACCCGGGATAGAGGCTGAAAGATCGGAATCATAGCCCAGGCTCTTATCACCTCGATACTGGACTACGGCAACGTTCTCTACCTCGGATCCAACAAGGAAGTGACTCGCAGGCTGCAGATGGTGCATAAGTCTGCTGCAAGACAACTTTGCAGGGTCCCTAGAGCTACCTCTGTCTCAAGTCATCTGCGGGATCTGCATTGGCTCAGGGTGGAGAACCGAATTGAGTTCAAAGCCCTGAGCTACATGTTCAAAATCAAAATAGGTGCTGCCCCTCAATAGCTGCAATCTCTGGTCAGCCCCTATGTGCCTTCCCGGTGCCTTCACTCATCCACTCAGGGAAATTCTCTGTGCCCAGAATCAAACTATCTCGGATGGGAGGCAGATCGTTTGCATACCTTGGTCCCTCACTATGGAACTCACTTCCCACAGCCATCCGGAACGAAACGGTATATGCCCAATTTCGCAAATCCCTGAAGACTTGGCTTTTTAAACCAGTAATCTAATAAGCTGCTATACATTCTTCTGATCTGCTCCGGGAAACCTTTTGGGTAGCTGCCGCGCCTTACAAATTTAATAAATAAATAAATAGCCCGAATATCCCGGACTCGCTGTTCGGGGGGGGGGATAGACCCGAAACTGCGTCGTGTCCAGAACCGCTCCGATGAAGAGGAGCTTCTGAGAGGGAGTCAGGTGTGACTTCGGCACGTTGATGGAGAACCCCAGCGAATGCAGGAGGTTGGCCGTAGTCTGGAGGTGGGAGACGACAGCATGGGGCGAGCCTGCCTTCAACAGCCAGTTGTCGAGATAGGGGAAGACTGGAACCCCTGATCTGCGCAGATGAGCTGCGACCACCGCCATCACTTTCGTGAACACCCGAGGGCCGCTGGTAAGGCCAAAGGGGAGCATGGTAAACTGAAAGTGCTCGTGGCCTACCGTGAACCGCAGGTAACGCCGGTGGGCCGGCAGGACGGGGATGTGAAAATAAGCGTCCTGCAAGTCCAACGCTACCATCCAGTCTCAAGGGTCGAGGGCAGACAGGACCTGAGCGAGCGTCAACATTTTGAACTTCTCCTTCCGGAGGAAGCGGTTGACATTCCTAAGATCAAAGATAGGACGCAGGCCTTTGTCCTTCTTGGGCACCAGAAAGTAGTGGGAATAGCAATCACGACCTACTTCTGGGACAGGAACTCGCTCGATGGCTCCCTTGGCCAAGAGTGCAGAAACTTCCTGTTGGAGAAGGGCCAGATGATCCTCCGACATGCGATGGTACTGAGGTGGCATGGATGGAGGGGTAGTCTTGAAGGGGAGGGAGTAGCCCTTTCGGACTATTTGCAAAACCCACCTGTCCGACGTGATGGTGCGCCAGTGGAGGAGGTGATGGCGAATCCTGCCACCCACTGGCGATTGGTGGCCCTGAAAGGTCGGACTAGGAGGGTTTGGAGGCTGCTGCAGGGGGGGCTGTGGTGGACTGGCCCGCCCGCTGGCCTCCAAAACCACAGCGGTGGTTCTCACGTCCCCGGCCGCGCAGGGGCTGAACAGCTTGCGCTAGCCTATGGCTCTGGGCGGGACGTGGCGGGGCACCCCTTCCGTAGCCAAGAAAGGGGCGAAAAGCAGACTGCGCAGGGCGGGTGGTGGAGAGGCCCAAGAACCTGGCCTTAGCCCGAGAGTCTTTAAAACGCTCCAGCGCATTGTCTGCCTTGTTGCCGAATAGGCGACGGCCATCAAAGGGCATGTCCATAAGAGTGGATTAGACACCCCCTGAAAAACCAGTCGACGTCAACCAGGCGTAGCGTCGAAGGGCTACCGACGTGGAAATTGTCCTGCCTAGTGAGTCAGCGGTATCCAGCCCACAGCGTATGGTAAACTTTGCTGCGTCTCTCCCTTCGGCAACTGCACGGGAGAGTACGGCCCGGGCCTCCTCCGGGCACTGGGGAAGCACTTGCGCTACCGTATCCCACACAGAGTGAGTATAACGGCCCAACAGACATGCAGTGTTTACCGACCGCAGTCCCAAGCTGGAGGAAGAAAACATCTTCCCAAGATGGTCCAACTTTTTGGATTCCCTATCAGGTGGTGCGTTAGGGAATGCGCCTTTGGAGGTGGAGGCTTGGACCACCAAGCTCTCAGGGGTGGGGTGTTGGGAGAGGAAAGTGGGGTCGCCCGGGTCCGGGCGGTGGCGTCGGGCAATCATCCTATCCACAGGAGCCCCTGTGTTGGGCCTGGACCAGGTGCCCAAAAGGATGTCGGTGAGGGCTTCATTAAACGGTAGCAGGGGCTCCGAAGAGCTCGCTGCCGGTTGGAGCACCTCTGTCAGGAGGTTAGTCCTGACTGCCACCGTAGGTAGCTCGAGGTTGAGAGCCTCGGCCGCCCTATGCAACACCACGGCGTAAGACGCTCCCTCCTCCGTAGCCACGGCAGGAGGAGACAACATGCCACGGTCTGGTGAGGTATCCAGACCACTGGCTTCCCCCAGTTCCTCTCTCCAGTCCGGTTCATAACTCAACTGGTCAGTTAAAGGATCTCCAGACCCCTCCCAGTCCTCCTCTGGCTGCCAATCTGGTCCAAAAGAGCCAGGGTAGAACAAGGGCACAAAAGTACCCGTTGGCGCCAGATCCGGCGTCGGTCGACGCCGATCCGGCTCAGTGTCTACATCGATGTGGAGGCCGGGGTCGACGCCGGCTGGGGACACAACCGGCGTTGGCTGCGGACGTGGTGCCGGTGGATTCGGCGCCGGGGGAGGTGTAATCAGGTCGACCGGCGCCGATCTGGACCCAGGCCTGAATCCAAGGGGACCCTGCGGTGCCGGGGCCAGAGCTGCCGGCGTCAAAGCCCCAGGGCCCCCAGCCGAGTCCGCGGGGCCTGAAGGCGCACCGGCAGAGTCGGACTGCTCAAAGATGGCATGCATCGCTTTGTAAAATTGGCGAAGCTGGGCAGGGGTTGCTACGGGTCCCGGGAAGGGAGGGGAAACTCGGAGTCGACCCTCTGGGCTCCACACGCGGAGCCGTGGGAGGGGCATCACCTGCATCCCTCGTCGTGTCGGCCGACCGACGGGGAGAAGTCGAAGAGCGACGATGCTTCTTCGACTTCTTCTTGTGCTTCGACTTACCTGAGGAGTGCGAAGACTTGGAAGAAGACTGGTGGTGGTGGTGGCTCGGCGGCCGGTCCCTCGACCTCCCACGCGACCGGGACCTCGAACGACGCGGAGCGGACTGTCGGGCCTCGAGAAGCTTTCGGGACCGCTCCCGCAAAGACTTTGGATTCATGGTCCGGCAGTCGTAGCACGACTTGGGGTTGTGGTCGCGGTACAGGCAGAACAGGCACACGCAGTGCGGATCAGTCACCGACATCAGTCGGCTACAGGAGCCACAGGCCTTGAAACCGGGCATCCCTCGAGCACCAGGAGTCGAAGACTCAAAAACGGTGTCAACAAAAGTCGCCAAAAAGTCAGTCAAAAGGTGACTGGAGGTACCGCTCTCTCCGGATCTGCGCTGGCTGGCGCGAAAAAAGAAAGAACGGACGTCAGCGCGCGACGCCATCCAGGCGACCACGACGCCAACGACGAACGCGGAGCTGACAGACGCCACCTTTCGACGCGCAGGGGTACTGCTGACGAAAAATTCTCCGGATCCAGTCTAACGCCTGGGGGTAATTCTAAGGTAAGGAATCTATAACTAACTGTTTCTTTCAGATATTTGGTTTAGTTAATTTCACATCATTGGAATTATTAAAATACAAAAGTTGAAACAATGACTGTGGATATACGTTCCTCATTAAAACAATAATTTGGATTTTGTCAATATTGCATTAGCCCAAGGCTCGTCACTCGCTTAAAAGCCTTTGGAGTTGCTGTGCGATTTTTGCTAGCCTTGCCAGTTCCATCGGGATGTCCACAGTAAAAAGGAGTTCTATTGCTTCTATATAAGTGAGAGTACCATACTTTAAAAAAATTGGTATTAATGAAGTGCGACATGCATGCAGCAAATTAGGACAAATACAGACGAGGTGGGCCAAAGATTCCTCAAACTGGTGACACAGTCTGCAGCAGGTGAGCATCGCCAGAGATTTCTAGCGGACATTTATGTCTTTAATTGGCAAGGCCATAAGTCTGACAGGATTTGTTTTAAAATTGATTTGTTCAGTGCACAGTTTAAATAAGGCTGGCTTAATTTGTCCCTGTGTGAGCTGATAATAACCCGAATGTTACTTTCACAGGTTTCAATTGAGCCCAGATCTTCTTGCCTGGATAAAAGTGTACCAAGGCATTCCGGGCATGGGCAGGAATTTGGAAAATCAGTTTGAAGGCATGGCAGTGGGTGATCTCCTTAGTATTAACCAGTGCTCCAGGGAAGACTAATTGCCCATAGGAGAACTAAGGCAGTAGCTTACCTCTTATTACCTTTCAGATTGCCTCAGTAGATGGACTGTACAATTTAGCATTGAGTTTACACGTTGCGTAAGCCACCGCCTTGGCCTTTGCTTCCATGGAAGAAATGGGTTGATTGGGCCAACCGTTACTCATAAACCAAACCCCCAAATAGTTACACTTGGAGGCGGTGGTAATCTTCAAGTTGCCCAATCTCCAATGTAAATGTAAGTCAGGAGGGTAGAGAGGTTCTTCCACCTTATGGAAGGGGTACAGGAGGAATACGTCCTTCCAAATTACTGCAAATAAACATAAAGATATCCCACCTTGATTATGTCAAACATGCGGGGCACTAATTTCTTCCGGTGGAGCTCCGCCTTACTAAAGGCGGGGAAGGAAAGGGTTCCTTTTCTTTAAATAACCTTCACAGACAGTCTAAAAGTGTCATGCTTCCTCATCGGGTTGACCCCGACTCGTAAAGGTCAGGGTGGGCTCCACCATGTTCCAGGGAGCACTTGAAAGAAAAAGACCAGGGGGCATAAGGATTAAAAATCCTCAAGCATGTTGTATCCTTAACACCCGACATTCATTTTAATTTTTAACATCCACAACTATTCCATCAATAAAGGGATACCTTGGAGCAAGCTGGAGGATTTTTAATCTTTATGCCCCCTGGTCTTTTTCTTCCCCGCCTTTAGTAAGGCAGAGCTCCATCTGAAGAAATGAGTGCACCGCATGTTAGACATAATACGAGGTGGGATACCTTTTTGTTTATATCCCGAAAATAACAACCTTTGCTTTGTTGGCATTGGCCACTAATTTGTTGGCGTTATTATGAATACTTAATGCATCCAATGTTTTTTGTAGTCCCGTCCTTGTATGGTCCATTAGTACCATGTCATCTGGGTACTGCATCAAAAACAATCTAGTCGGCCCGATTTTTTGGCACAAGCAAGTTTAGAAGATGATAACAACTTACCCAGGTCCGCAGTGTACAAATTAAAAAGTAGGGGCGCCAGTACAGAGCCTTGTTTAAGCCCTTGGTGCGTGTACACTTTTTTGTCACTGTATTCTGCTTGTCACATACCCAGGTTCGGGAATAGAGTACTATAATGGCATTCAACAGCTTGTTTGGAATCCTCCAGTTTTGCAATTTGAACCAAAGTTTGTTCCTGTTGACACAATCAAAAGCCGCAGAACAGTCCACAAAACAAGCAAGGGGGGCTGTCTTACATGGGTAGCCTGCTCAGCTAAGTAAGCCAGAGCTAAGATATTGTCCAATGTCGAGGTTTCGGCCCTAAGGCCGGATTGGTACGCCGGGAGTATACCTTCATCCCGGACCCAATTTTTTAATTCCTGTAAGAGGAGACTTGCGTATGCCTTGGCCTCAACATCTAACAGAGCTATCATCCTCTAGTTGGTGGGTTCTGAAGTGCAGCCTTTTTAATGTATTGGTGGTAATAAGGAACCTTTCCAGTCTTCGGGAATTATTGCATTAATGGTGCAGAACTGGTATAAAGGGGTAAGTAAAGCCGTCCAGATATCGTGGTACTCTTTGATTAGTTGACCGGGGAGGCAGTTAGGGCCTGGGGCTCCATCAATTCTGATGTTCTTTAATATTGTTAACACGCAGCTGAGCACGTCCGTGGATTTGAGTGCGTCTTCACCAGTTAGTTGCCTTGCCCTGGTTTTGATTCCAGTAGCATTCTGTTGGCTGCTAGTTCCTAAAAAGTGTTGGTTATTTTCACATGTTCTGATGTTCGGCTTGCAGTACAATGTTTTCACATGGTTGTCCATGAGTGTTCTGAGACTCCCTTTCATCTATCGTGGCTGTGACCTTCGAGTGTGTTAATGTATTGCCAAAATTCAGATTGTCTGCTTGGTTTTAAAAGACTGTAGACATATAGACATTGTAATTCTTCATGTTGCTTTTTATAATGCCATATACTTCTCGTGTGCTTTCCTAGCTGAGATCCACTTGTGGTGCGGCCCTTCTCCCCCCAGACAGTTTGTAATAGCGGATAGCCTGCCTCAGTGTTCTTTTGCTTTGCATTATCTTTATGCAATGCGGTTTACGTCGGCAGCACACCTTTTCTTTACATGCAGACTCGAAGTTGAGTGGCTTGCCATGCAGCAGATAATACAAGTCTTTCACCATAGATGGCCATTATAAAAATATGTTCTCTCCTGTACAGTTATTATTAGCCGACAGCCAATTATTTTTCCTGACAGCCAAACATGACATCAATTTTATTTCACTTCAATCTTCGTAATAACATGTGGATTTCTTCCCCAGAGCCCACGATATTTACAACCTGAGGTCTGCATGCCTGAAGGAAGATTACAGTAATAAGCGGGAGATGGTCGCTGGTCTGCTGCTGTGATAGTGTGGACTCTAAGATTTGTTCGTAGAGAAAATTGCTCATGAAGACAGTCTATAGCTGACGTATTACTGAACAAATTGTGTCTTACTCTGGCAGGAGCAGCATCTTGAGCAGACCTCAGATGATGTGAATTTAAAAATGAGTTTAGCATGTTGCCGGCTGGGCCCCTTGATGAATTAACGCTTTATCAGGTGCCAGGTTATGAGTGTTAAAATCTCCAGCTATTATTATACCGCAGTTTGGATAATTAGCAAGTAGATCTTCCAGCGTCCCAACCAGTTTCCTCATCTTGCACTGTCAGGGGCTATCTTTACATTTAAAATACAAATTTAACAGTAAAATCGATAATGGCTGCCAGTTCAGTTTCAGACCTTGCAAAAGCCCTGCCTCTAAAATGTCCTTGCAGATGGAGGATTTTACTGCCTTTAGCTCCAATGTCAAACTTCCATAAATGAACAGGCCGCCAGACGGCCTCCCAAATAAATTATGCTTTTTAGCTGGGTGTTGGAACTTCACAAAGCCTCGGATCAGCAGCGGTGACAGTAGCCAGGTTCCCTGTAGACAAAGTAGGTCTCCTGTCTGCAGGAATTTAAAAGTAGCACAGTTATTTAACGTTGCGTTGACCCCAAATACATTCCAAGAAATTATTTTTAGAGCGTTGTCCTTTCCACATGAGGGCCTATTTAATCCCACCATGCTAGGAGCAATTTGATTGTAATCCTGCCAAATTTGGCAACAAACAGCTCCAATCATTTGTGTGATTTGCGTCCTTTGCTTCCTCAGTGATTCTATGCCCGTCACAGGATTCATGGAGGCAAAGCGTATTCTCAGGTTAGAAAATGTTTTGGGAGCTACAGCTGGCATCATACCCCTTAGTATGGACTTTCCCTGCAACTGTCATTTTTACGTTGGATTGTTCCAAAGCATATGCAAATATTTTCTGGTTCCGGTTCCTATACGTGAATCCCCCAGCTGGCGAATTGGTCCTTTTTCTGCTAAGATCTTTTGGGCTAAGGCACTGGTTTTCCATGTAACTATTGTCAATTCTTTTGTTGCATTGTATCTCAGGGCCTTAAATTGAACTCGCAATAGATCTTCTGTATTGAAGTGTGTTAACTGTGGAACGTAGTGAAGAATTTGTAAGTTGTCTGCCCTGTTTAATATATCTGTGCTTCCTCTGGCGATATATTCAGGCGTGAATACTAGGATGTTGTTCTCTCAGTTCCTTGTTGCCTGGTCCCCAGTCCATACATTAACTGCATGTGTTTCCAAAGATTGTTCATTTATTATAATTGGGCTGGTGAGTGCCCGTATTGGACCGTTCCCCCCTTGGCCCTTTCCTGTATGTGTGAGAAGGCATTGTTCTAGTAGTGTTCTAGGTGGATAACAACACTATTTGATCCAGCCAACTTGGGTGTAGAGCAGTATCATTACTCGTCCTAGTTTCTGATGAAGTGAGATAATTGGTCTCCAGTGCCCCTCCTCGTCATAGCCTACCCCGGGGCACGGATTTGTAATTAGTTGCGTTGTAGGCGTCATTGTTAACTGATCGTTGCCTGACCTAGTGGAGGGCTTCCCCATTTGAAAGATTGGGAAGAGCTTCTGTGGCATAAGTAGGTTTGATTGGGAAGCAGTATCTAAGGCTGCCTTGGTAGCAGTATAGCCCATATCTGGCTCAACTGAGCGCGGTCGAAATTCCTTTGCGTAACGGTGCCGTTTATTATTTTTTGCTTGCTTCTTCAGATGTTTTTTTGCTCTTCTGGAGAGGAGGTTGCAGGTCCCGGAGGTATCTTCTGGAGGCTCCGTAGCATAATTTTTTCTGAGTGAGACTCCGTCCGATGTGGTCAGGTCTTTTTGAGTTTGACTACAATTCCCCACTGTGGCCAGTAGTGAAGAAGTCGGGGCTGGGGGGAGGGGGGCTATTCATTCCAGCAATGTTGTCGCTTTTTGTGTGTGTAGTAGTGGTGCTGGCGTCACCTTCTTCCAGAGCTAAGGCCTGAGACCTACCCTCTCTATTTTGTCCCCGGAAATCTGCATTCGACATTTGCCATTGTTTCAGTTCTGTTACCAATGATGAAAAAACTGTTAGGGAGCCAAGTTTCTCCTCTATAGGTGGACATGAGCACTTTTCCATGTGCTGGCCATTTATTGAGTCTAGTTTACCTTCCAATTGGTCTATTTTGACTGATATCTCAGTTATGGCTATTGCCTGCATTGTGTCAATTTGAAATTCAATTTTTTGCGTCTGCCAAGTGAGAGCATTAATTGCGGCCGTCAATGCTGTGTTAAATTACGCTAAAAGGGAATTTTGTTAAGAGCGCCCAGGCTGAGGTAAATAATTGGCCCAGCACGTTGAATGTAAGCAGTCAGGATTCCTCTCTGTGCTGTTACCTTCCAACCCCTGGGAGTAAAGAGGAAGGGGGGGGGGGAAATCTGATTAAAAATGTAAGACTGTGATGACGTGGAGTTTGTATAAGAAACAGATTGCCATAGAAACAACTGCCTCGACCCAGAGAAAGATCATCAATTTTTTCTTCTACATTATAAATAACATGAGGGGAAACGAGCGTTGATGACATTTCAATCAGCTCAGGCAGTTCGTGGCCGTCTCTTCCTCTAGGGAGCGCTGACCGGATGGCAAGTCTATTTCGGTAGTCTGACAAAGAAAAGTCTGCGCTGTCCAAATTCCCCATTTTAGGGTAATTTGTTCCTGATCAGGTTCTTGGTGTTGTACTATTTGATCTTCTTGTTTGTTTAATGTAGATTGGGGAGATAGAAGGTAATCACACGGCTGCCCCTCCATATGAGCTCTCTGTGGAACGGGCACTGGTGTGAAGTACCTACAAATTGTCCTGGCATAATGAACAGGGGGTGCAGCGAGGGTTGACTCATGTGAGGCGTGTGTATCTTTAGTTAATCCTTGTGTAGGTTGGGTTTTACTGGAGGACTTTTTAACCCCTGTTCTCCGTTTTATCATTATCAGCCTCTGTCGCAGGTTGTCTTGTTTATATTTCTTATAAAACGTTCTCGTCTTGCAGCTCACATGGTAGTTTATAGACCAGTTTCCAAACAAATGGAAAACACTTACTTTTTCTGATGCCAGCGGACAATTCTCCCCAGCTCTTTTTGTGTGCCAACTACTGCTGAGCTGCCACTGATGACATTTATATATTAATGTGTGTGCTAAGCTCTTGCTAATTCGTTTGATCATTGAGTTCGATCCTTATTGGGATCTTGCTAAGATCCTGTTCCAGTGATCACTTAGGTTTTGTGGAGGTAGAGTCAGTCACCTGAGCGAACTCAGCAATGTGCCTGTGGAGGGGAGCACACTGGTGCACAGAAGGGATGCCAGCGGCAGACAGCTCACCCAGACCACAAGCCGCATCCAAACCTAGCAGGGTCGCCTCTGCAATCCAGGGCTCAACCCAGGACAACGACTGCACTGCAGGGTCTAACCCCGCTGCAACCTCGCCGTGGTCCCTCTTCTGACCTGCTCTCCTCCTGGTACAAGTTCCAATGAGGGCTTCAATCCAGGCTCCAATAGGGCTTGTGGGCTTAGTGATTTGGTGGCCTGGGGGGCACAAAGATAGCACCTCTTTCCCACACTGGTTGCCGGGCTGCGCCTGCAGTCCATATGGCACCAGAGAGGAGCTGCCTATGTATCCAATCCTGTGTCCCAGTCCTTCATGCAGCACACAAAAATTCCTCTCCTTCCCTCATTTCACGTTCCATTCAGTAGCAATAGGGCTGGACTACCTCCTCCATCTCCAGCACAGGTCGCCTAGGGAGGCGATAGAGGGCCCAGGGTTGGGAGAGCACAGAGCACGGGACCGCGGATCCTCGAAGACAGAGTTCCCGCTCGTCCCTGCCAAGTCACTCGGGCAACGTCCTTGGTATCCGATAGCTCCCGACGCAGGACGCCTGGTGGTTTGATACGATGGGCCCAGGGAGCTTAGAGCCGTGAGTCCATGGAGACAACATTCCCAGCTCCCGCTCTCTATCCCACCTCCAAGCTCCAAGTCTCAAACTTGTCAGGCGCATGACCGGACTGGCCGAGGGGCAGTGGGTTGTAGGACACGGCTCCGCTTCTCCCCCTACCTCCTCGTTGCTTCACACGCGCTCTTCACTCATGCTCCAGAAGTACGTCAGCTGCTCTCCTGAAAATGGATGTTTTGAGCAGTAAAGGCAAAGGTGGGCTGAATCGAAGACAAATCCATATGGAAAGATCTGATTTTTTTTCAGATAGTCATTTCCTTTACTTAGTCAAAGTATTGACAGGTCAAAACTATTGACGTGTATTATTTTTATCACATTTAAATAACAGCAAATGGAAAGGAAATAAAATGAGGCACAGCATGATAATCTCTTCCTTGGAAAATAACATACTGTCTATCAATTTGTAGTTTTTTAGCTATAGGAGGAAGGTCATACAAAATCAATATATTGCATAAATTCTCCCTGGCAGTTTACATTGACATTGCTAGAACAGAAACATATATATATATATATATATCACGATAAATCCCCACGTTCTTCCAATTGTGCAAAACAAATGGGCACGGACTCCAATTATTCGTGTGTTTGCTTTATTTCCCGCAACTTGCCATTGCGCGTTTCGGTCACCTGCAGTGACCTTGATCACATGGTACACGCTCTGCAAATCATTGTTGTTTTTTTGGGGGGGGGGGGGTAATATATTTATTGGTATTTCCTTAATTGCATTACATAGACATTGTTCAGCCGCAAAACTTGTTAACATATTCCAATTGACATCTGCATCATATTCAAATAGCAGTGGTGAACAATCAAATAACAGTATCCTACACCAGCACATCATTGTGGGCCTCCTCTTTTCCCCCCACCCATACATTCATCTTAGACAATCATTGTGAATCAGAGATCGAGAGTCCATATTGTGTGAGCCATGGTTTCCATATTTTCCAGAACTTTTTAGGACAGCCCCGTGCTTTATAAGTCGTCTTCTCCCCCCAACATATACATATCCATATTCTTTTTCCATTCCACCAAGGACGGACTCGTCACAGCCCCCCATGCCCTGGCCAGGTCACGTTTCGCCACCACTAATCCTAGTTGAATTAGGATTAGCTTTGGTTTGGGGAGGTCAATTTCGGTGGATATTCCCAGTAGTATGAACTGTGGATTAAGCGGAATTGTCTCTCCTAGAATAGCTCCCAGCTCCTCCAACAGGGTAACCCAATACAGTTGAATCTTAGAACATTCCCACACTGTGTGCAAAAATTTACCCATTGACGCCCTACAGCGCAAACAATCAGGTGTCTCCGCCCTCCCTATTCTATGCAGTCGCGCTCTGTCATAATATGCTCTATGCAGATATTTGAATTGAATCAGTCTTAGCCGTGACTTAATGGCCACCTCTCTGGGACGCATCAACGCCATTTCCAAATCTAAGTCCTCCAACTCTCCCAGCTCTGACTCCCATTTCGTTCGCAGCTTCTGCAATGTATCTGGCTTGTTGTTAGTTATCGTTCTAGAAGTCCAAGAAACCGCTTTGTCCTCTAATTCCCCCATTAGGAGTCGTCCTTCTAAAGGTGCGTATTCGGTGATGTCAGTGGTGTCTATGTGTTGCGCCTGCCATGCATGGGCCAGCTGCAGGTATTTGTAGTGTTGAGTTGTGTTCATCTCATACTCGGCCTGAAGATGTGAGAAAGTGACCAGCTCTCTACGATGTAATATGTCCTTAAGTTGTGAAATGCCGAGCAGGTCCCATTGTCGGAAGCCTTGCAATTTCGTGATTTCCCGAAGCCGGTTTCCCACCCAAAGCGGGGTCTCCCTGGTGACCCGGCCATCCCACTTCATCTGTCGTTCAGCCTGTTTCCATGCTGTTACCACGATCCGTGTCGCCGTCAGTAGCTGTGCTGCGCCTTTCCCCCCATATATATATATATATATATATATAATGTGTGTATGGGCTCTTGGTGAACTGTGTGTGTTCAAGTACATATGTAGGGTGATCTCTCTCTACGTATTGCCATTCATTCACAACAACTAGGTGGGCAGCCCAATAATACGCCCGAAGATCCGGCAGGGAGATACCGCCATTATATTGGTTGCGTTGTAACGTCGCAAAAGCTATCCTCGGCGGTCTCCCATCCCAAAGAAATGTCCGTAGCACGTCATCAATTTTATTGAACACCTCAGCTGGTATTATCCGATAGGTGTTTTGCAGTACATAACGGAATTTTGGGAGCACTATCATTTTGTATAGAACTGCCTTGCCTAGCATCGTCAGCGGCAGGGTCTTCCATCTCTCCACGTCTGCGCGGAACTCCCGGAGCACCCTGTAGAGATTGTGAGTCAGCGCCAGTGTCGTATTTGTCGTGATGTAGATCCCTAGGTACTTTATGCCCTCACGTGCCAACTGGAGTTGGCTGGGGTCGAGAGGATAATTACCGCTCTTGTCTGCTGGGTATAGGCATGATTTCCCCCAGTTAATTTTATACCCTGCATGTGCGCCATACGTCTCACAACTGTCCATGATTGTGGAGAGTGTCGTTCCCGGGTTTGTGGCATACATTAATATGTCGTCGGCATATAGGGAAAGGCGTTCGTCTGTCGGGTCAGTCTCACCACTCCGGAAACCCGTTATGTCCGGGTGCATTTGGATCACACAAGCAAGTGGTTCCAGCACCAGAGCAAAGAGCTGGGGGGATAGTGGACATCCCTGCCTGGTGCCCCTACCTATTGGGAATTCCCGCGACACCACCCCGTTAACACTAACCCTAGCCATGGGTCTTTCATAGAGTACAGCGATCCAACGTCTAAATACCGGACCAAACCCGAACTCTTCCAAAGCAGACATGAGGAAGGGCCAGTGGACAGTGTCAAATGCCTTTTCGGCATCAAGGGATAGGATTAGGTGCGGTTCCTCCCTTTTGTTCACCACCTCCAACCAATTATGTAGTCTCCTCAGGTTGAGGCTCGTCGACCTTTTGGGCATAAAACCGGACTGATCTCTATGGATGAGGTTAGTGATCACTGCTGTGAGCCTGTTGGCTAATTTTCTGGCTAGTATCTTAGTTTCAATGTTTATAAGGGAGATGGGGCGATACGAGCAACATGCCTGTGGTGGCCTGTCCTGTTTAGGGATTACCGCGATCGTGGCTGTCCGCAAGTCTTTGGGGAGGCTTCCCACCTCATGCGCCTCCAAGTATAACTGGAGGAGGTGGGGGCCAAAGAGCGTCGCGTGTTGCTTAAAGAATTCCGGGGGTAGCCCATTAGGCCCTGGGGCCTTTCCAGTTTTCAACTGACCAACGGCTGCCATTATTTCTTCTACTTTAATCTTATCGTCGAACGTCTTTGCCTTGCTATCTGCTAATTTGGGGAGCTGAATCGCCCCTAAGATACACCTGAATCTGCGACAGCTCAGCTAAGTCACGTGGGGTGTAGAAAGTCTCATAGTAGTCTGCAAAGGCGTTAGCTATTGCGACTGGGGTCAGATGAGTTTGTCCATCCTCCGCCTGTATCTGCGAAACCCATCTACTGTCTAGCTCCTTCTTGCTAAGCCACGCTAGTAATCTGCCTGTCTTGTCGCCTACATCGAACAGACGCCGGTGCATGGCTTGTATCGCTTGCTGCGCGTCCCTTCTAGCTAGTGCGAAATATTCCTGTCTGAGGAGTTGTAGGCTGCGTATCAGGGAGGGATTAGTACCCGTACTTGCCCGCGTTTCGAGCTGTAGCAATCTGGAGTCCAACCCGGTAATCTCCTCTTCCTCTTTTCGTTTCTAGTGGGCTATAATGTTCTGTGCCTGGTCCCGTAGTACTGGTTTGTATGCCTCCCACAGTGTAATGGCCGAGTCCACCGACCCTACATTCTCCCTGAAATACAGCTCCGTGTCTACCCTGAGTTCCCTAGCAACCTGGGGGTCCTTGAGTTCCCATGGGTTGTTTCCATTCCCCGTTCTGTCGTCATGTACGGGTACCCACTGTGAGCCACAGAGGCGAGTGATCCGAGAGGCCTCTTGCCAAATATTCTATTTTGCGTATCTCCCCCAGTTCACCCACTGGTGCAAATATGTAATCTATGTGCGCCCCTGAATAAAAGGAATAGGCTCTGGTCTGGGGATGTTGCCTACGCCATACGTCTGTGAGTGTTAATGTATCTGCAAACCGTTTGAGCGGCGCCTCTGTGGGAACCCTCAATGGGACAGTCGTGCGGTCACATGTATAGTCCATCACGTCATTAAAGTCGCCCCCAATAATGTGTGCGTCAGAGCCCCCTCCAGTAAAAGTGCTGCAAGCTTCTCCATTGTTTGTCTTTGGAGCTTGGGTGGTGCGTATACACTAATGAATGTGATGTGTCTTCTATTCCACACTGCCTTGACCGCAACATATATACCGTTTGGATCTGTCCAGGTGTGTTCTAATCTGAAGGGCGGGTTTTTCCTGATAAGGATCGCCACACCCCGTGCCCCTGTGGAGAATCACGCGTGGGCCATTGTTTTATATGCACCTCGTCCTAGGAATCCACATTGAGTGCCTTTTAAGTGAGTCTCCTGTAGGAGAATAACATCAGGTTTCAATCTTTTAAAATATGCTGCCACTAGTCCTCTCTTAACCTTGTTGCCCATCCCGTTCACATTCCAGGATAGGATTGAGTACATTCCCAGATTATGAGTAGTCATTTCTGTGATGCACTATATCCAGCCCATCAGCAGGTCTCCTACCCCCCTCCCACTGCTGTTGCTTCTGCAATGTCATGATGTCTGCCGCTTGATTGTTCTGCCACCTGGCTTCAATGTCTGCATCCGTGCTATTGCCCAAAACAAAACAAACCACCCCGGTCCCGTAACCTAAAATGATGTTCAAAGTCTGTCATACTCCCCTCCCCACGCTCGGTAGGCACCCCCACCACCCCCAAACTCGTCAACAGGACAACACTGGTGCAGGTAAACCCCCAGAGGTCTGTAGCCCACCCTCCCTCCCCCAGACACTCAACAATAAGGCACCATAGAAAAAAGAAAAAAAAAATACGCTGCATACTTCCCTGCCTCTCAACAAAGTTCCAAATGTCCTCTACGCCTCCGGGACAATACAGCGTCTCTAGGAGGGCGTCTGGCCCCATTGCTTCATTCCTCCTCGCCAATACCTGGGCGCTGCAACGAGCAAGTATCCCCACCCGGGGGACCCGAGCCCGAAGCCTCCAACTGTTGAATGGTTTCCAGAAGAGGGTGTGCCGCATACGAAGTCCGGGAATCAAAGTTCTCCGATTGATCAGAGTCTCCAGGGCTTCTGGACCGCGAGGAGGTTCTCGATGGGCATTCCAGGGCTGTGTCGTCGTCAGAGTCCGATATGGTGGCTTTTTGGTTCCTGGGCCTCCGGGATCTTCCCGGCGTATTTCCGACTGGCGTCTGGCGCTTGACCACTCGCTTCCGTCTCTTTGCCCGAGGTCTCTCCCAGCCAAGGCTTGGCGGCCTGGAAGCGGACAAGGGAGCAAGAGTAGGTGTCCCACGTCGCAGTAGAGGCCGTTCCTCAATCCAGGACCACGCCTCCTCTGGTGACTGGAAATAGTGCGTGGTATCCTGGAAAATAACATTAAGTTTGGCCGGGAACAGCAGCATATACTGGATCCCAAGGGCACGAAGTTTCACTTTGACGGGATCAAAGGTGCGCCGCTGTTTTTGAACATCACGCGAGTAATCAGGGAACACCATCACCCTCGTGTTCTCGTATTTGATCTCACCCTTTTTCTGCAGCTCTCTGAGTATCAGGTCCCTGTCCTGAAAGTTCAGGAATCGAGCTATCAGCGGCCGAGGAGGGGCCCCTGGTTGCGGCCGAACCCCAGGCATCTTATGCGCCCTTTCTATAACAAAGCAGGATGAGAACTGCACCGCAGGAAGGGCATCCTTAAGAAAAGTCATGAGAAAGTGACCCGGGTCAGTACGCTCCGCATTCTCCAGAAATCCTATAAATCGCAGGTTGTTTCTGCGGGCCCTGTTTTCGGCATCGTCGACTCTCCAGATCACCTCCTTCACTGCGGCCTGAAGATCCTTTACATCTTTATATGTGGTCCGTGAGGTGTCCTCGAGTTCTGAGACACGTTGTTCCACTTCGTTCACTCGTTCGGAGACCTTGCGCAGGTCTTGTCGCAGAAAAGAGACCTCCGTCTGCACCTCCGCCAACTTGCCCTCCAGACTCTCTCGGGAGGCTCGGATCGCGTTCAGGATTTAGTCAGTGTCTGGACGGGGGGCTGGGCCCCCTTCCGACCCGGCGGGTGCAGGTAGAACCTTTGTGTACCGGTCCATCTTCCCCTGTTTGGTCGTCTTGGGGTCTTTATCTTTTGCCATCATGGGTAAACGATACGTAGTCCGCCACCAGCACCCCTTAAGTGAGACCCCCGAGAGCGGGGGGGGGGAAACCCGCCCCGCAGCACACAGACGTTGGGATCACAGCAGCGGGGAAAGCTCCATCCAGGCCACTCTTACTCCCGGCTCGGGCGGCGACACCCCTCAAACCGCAGATCTTCAGCAAGGTGGACCACCGGCGCCTCTCCGCTCTACACAGCGCAACCAGGATACCAGGAGAGCAGTCACACACCCACCTGGGACCCCACCACCGAAAGGCAATGCAGCCGTGTCCCTCTCACCGTCCATCAAAGGATCCACCGGATCAGCAGCCCTACACTCCAGGGATTGATGCCTCAGATGTAGTCTTGACGGGCCACAGGGGTATTCGGGCCCCTACGATGTATCAGGGCTGGCAGGTGGGGACAAAGGAAGCCTCACGCCCGTCTACAGCGGCCCCTCTCTGCCGGCGTCCGCCTCTTATACGATCTGCTGCAAAGGACAGATGGGCTCCTCCGTGCCCCGGTGTAGGTCGCCGTCTGCCGTAGGCCCCTGCAATTGACCTGCCTCAGGAAGGAGTTTTGCATGCGACGGGCCCCCGGCCGTACCACCGCCCAAAAGGCGCCGGGCGGCTCACGGTCCCAGAGGCTCTTGATGCACACGAGCGGTTCGCGCCTGCCGGCGATGTGCCACTCACCGCCGTCTCACCCAAAGTCTAGTTCCGTCACTGCAGGGCTCAGGCGCCACCTCGCTTAGGCCCGCGGCTGCACCCCGTGATCACTGCAGCGGCCCTCACGGTCACCGGGCTCCGCTAGAGTTCCATCGAGAGGCGCGCGCCCTTCCTCGGACCGATGTCTCTGCAGTCCCAGTGGGGCCTCGGCAGCCGCTGCGCGCAACTCTGGAGCACCAACAGAGGCCTCTAGACTTGTCGCCACCGCTGAGGTCTCGGCAGCCGCCCCCCGGACCACGATCCCAGCCTTCCAACACCACTATCGGTACGCCGGGCGGAGGCTCCGTCGCGTTACTCCGAGCCTCTCCTGGTCCGCCCCGGCCACCATCCTTGAAGCTGCGCGCCGATAGTCGCGCCGACAAAGGTCTCGGTCTCAGCCACGAAGGAGCCACAGAAACTCTCGAGTGGGCACACCACCGTTCTCACCACCTCTTCAGGCACAGGTATGATTGTTTTAAGGCTCGGAGGAACAGGATCTATGCAGGATTCAAATCGGGGCCAGCGGAGCTCGCGGACAACGCGGCTACCCGGCCATGCTGTTGGCCACGCCCCCGCAAATCATTGTTTTTAACCCCTTGGTGTCACATGGTGTGATGCCGAATAGGCATAGAAAACAGACTTTGATTACATCGGTGTTGTTGCAAACACCTATTGACATTTTTTTCTTTCTTTTTTTCATTATATACATTTTGTACATCCCATTTCCGCCATCAATGTCATCATGGAACAACATAGAAAAACATACAAAATCTTTGTAAGATGAATCTTGTAATAAATTGTTGTACTTTCTTATACACATATTGTGTTCAATATAATAAATTACAGTTCATCTTCGTTTTAAGATTAATCATGTCATAGATTTGTTAACATCCATTGGTATAAATTCCCTTATTCATCGAATTTTTCAAATATTGTCATAATAAACATTAAAAGATATTTCCTTTGTGTGTGTTGACATTGACTCACAAATCTTATTAAACGCTCTGAAATTTATTGCTGCATAAATGCTTAAAATTTAACAGGCATGGGTTTTTTAATTGTTTTTAATAAAAATATTAAGGTGCTGTGCCATTGTGTGGTTAATAAAGTGCTATGTGCTTTTATATAAACCTACGTGTTTTTTACCCAAGGTAAAATAAACTTGTTTTTAAAAAGGGTTTCGGCAGATAAATGGCCTTTATGGAACTATGTGTTGTATTTTACTACCATAGAAGATTTAAAGTCCATAATGGATGTCAGCGTCATATGATGCATAAGCATGGTATATGCGAGGTCTGATTAGCTCCTATGCTCATAGCCAATAACCAGCTAGTGCTTCATGGTGTAGGTGCATAGGAGCCACCCGATTGTGTTTGCTCAATCGTATTCATCAGAATTTTCATATAGTAGTCTATTGATTGCACTTAATCCACAATAAGTATGTATTAGCAGCATACAAGTATAAATATACACATCTATATACATTCTAAAATTGAATAACAAATTTACATAAATATGTAAACAAACATCAGCAAAATACACGATACGTCATCTTCGATTAAAAATCATAAGAAATTGAGCAAATCTTCACTGTTGTTGAGACCTGAGGGGAACTTAGAATCTATTTCTAGAATCATTCTTGATTCTAATCTCCTGAGCATTTTTTCTTTGTTTCCTCCTCGTCGGAGCGGTGGTATGGCTCCGATTACAAAATATGTGAGACATTTTAAATTATTGTTGTGTTCTGTCTTAAAGTGCCTGGCAACAGGGTATGAAGGGTCCGAATTGACTATGGCCCTTAATTGTTGAAGTATTCTTACATAGACCTGGAGTTTAGTGCTGCCTATGTATCTTAGCTTGCATGTACATTCAAGTACGTACACTGCATGGTCAGTTTGGCAATGGTAATTGACTTTAATGGGTATCTGTCCTGAACTGAATGGACTGGAGTAATGAGTGGTGTTAACTCCAAACTTGCAGGCCCGGCAAGAACTACACTTGTAAAAGCCTTTCCTAGGGGCTAGCCTGGTGCTGGATGGATTTAGTTCCGGGCTGTTTCTGACCAATGTGGTTCTCATAGAGGGAGCCCTCCTAAATGTGAGAGTTGGTTTGTTAGGGGTTTTTTGTGCCATAATGGTGTCCGTTAAAATAATAGGCTAATTTTTGGTTATCTGCCTAAGTTTGTTCTCTTGCCGGCTATAGGTAGTTATAAGCCGGATAGTCGGGCCAACAAGTCCCCTTCCCTCAGCGATTGAATTATTTTTGGTTTTAGCCAGTATATTGTCCCTAGTATTGGAATTGGCTCTCACAATTGCCTGGTCCAATAGTCTGACACCCTAGCCACATTGCAAAACTCTTGTCCTTGTCTCCTGCTGGCATTGTTCCAAGTCTTTCTCTGAACTGCATATTCTCCTAAGTCTTAAAAATTCCCGTAGGGAATACTCTTGATGAGGTGCCTGTGGTGGTGGCTTCTGGCGTGTAGTGTTGAATTACCAGCAGTTCCCTTTACGATGCAATGTTGTTTCTAGTTTATCTTCAGTGGTGTATATTTTGACATCAAGGACATTTGTGGTGTGTTCATCTATATGTGCAGTGAATTCTAGATTGTATTGGTTATGATTGATAGCTTCAATAAAGCTGACTGCACTTTCATTAGTACCATGCCATACTATAAAAATGTCGTCAATGAACCTCATCCACTTGATAACATGTAAATCAAACAACGCGCCATGTGTGTTTTTTGAGGACCTGCTCCTCCCGCCAGCCTACATGAAGACATGCATAGCTTGGGGAGAAGCAGGTCCCCATCGCCACCCCTCTGACTTGTCTAAACACCTCCTTCCCAAATACAAGCATTTACAATGCAATAGGTCTCGCAACTGCAAGTTTTAGAGCTATTGGTATTGTAAATGGCAATGCCTTTTGAAAAATTAACAGGTATTGTAATTTATAATAGTAATTTTCCACAAGTACCATAACTACCACTATTATTATTACTATCACCACAGAGCAGTAATAGTAATAATTGTAGTGGTGGTTATGGTACTTGTGGTGGTTGTAGCGGTGGTGGTAGTGGTGGTGGTATTGGTACTGGTGGTGGTGGTACTGGTGGTCTACGTGGATTTTATTTCATTACTTATGCTACTGCTGGATTATTTTTTAACAAAAACTAACAAACATTATCATTTGCAACGCCAATAGCTCAAACTTTTAGTAATGCCAGCCCTATTGCATTGCAAATGCTTGTTTTATGTTGCAGGCATGAGGTGCATCATCTACTTCCCAAAATACTTTCTTAGATTTGTAGACACTCATAACAGTCCTATGGTAGGAGGCAGTTGTTCAGCCAGTGTAAGGCTAATAGCTCACACAACTTTGCATTTTGATACCTGAAGTTTTAAATTACAATAAATGTAGTAGACCTCAGGCAGGAGTCTGAGTTACCAGTAACTGTGGAAAGAGCAATAACTTTAGAAACTGGTGCTTTATTTCACCTTTTCCGTGGTGTGAAGGTTACGTAACTGTTTTATTGGGTTAGAATGGGCACAATGGGGCTTATTTACAAGTCCCTTGCACCGCCAGTGCTTCAATTTTTGTGTGGGAAAAAGTGACGCAGCGGCGGCGCAAGGGGCTTGTAAATAAGCCCCAATGTCCTGTTTCTCTGGCTCTAAAGCAGCTTTGCTGACCTGGTTCTCTGGCTCTACAACGGCTCTGCTGACCTGGTTCTCTGGCTCTAAAGCAGCTCTGCCGACCTGGTTCTCTGGCTCTACAGCAGCTCTGCTGACCTGGTTCTCTGGCTCTACAGCAGCTCTGCTGACCTGGTTCTCTGGCTCTACAGCAGCTCTGCTGACCTGGTTCTGTAGCTCTAGAGCGGCTCTGCTGACCTTGTTCTCTGGCTCTACAGCAGCTCTGATGACCTAGTTCTCGGGCTCTAAAGCAGCTGTGCTGACTTGGTTCTATGGCTCTACAGCAGCTGTGCTGACCTGGTTCTATGGCTCTACAGCAGCTCTGCTGACCTGGTTCTATGGCTCTACAGCAGCTCTGCTGACCTGGTTCTATGGCTCTACAGCAGCTCTGCTGACCTGGTTCTCTGGCTCTAGAGTAGCTCTGCTGACCTGGTTCTCTGGCTCTACAGCAGCTCTGCTGACCTGGTTCTATGGCTCTACAGCAGCTCTGCTGACCTGGTTCTATGGCTCTACAGCAGCTCTGCTGACCTGGTTCTATGGCTCTACAGCAGCTCTGCTGACCTGGTTCTCTGGCTCTAGAGCAGCTCTGCTGACCTGGTTCTCTGGCTCTACAGCAGCTCTGCTGACCTGGTTCTCTGCCTCTAAAGCAGCTCTGCTGACCTGGTTCTCTGCCTCTAAAGCAGCTCTGCTGACCTGGTTCTCTGCCTCTAAAGCAGCTCTGCTGACCTGGTTCTCTGGCTCTACAACGGCTCTGCTGACCTGGTTCTCTGGCTCTACAACGGCTCTGCTGACCTGGTTCTCTGGCTCTACAACGGCTCTGCTGACCTGGTTCTCTGGCTCTACAGCAGCTCTGCTGACCTGGTTCTCTGCCTCTAAAGCAGCTCTGCTGACCTGGTTCTCTGGCTCTACAGCAGCTCTGCTGACCTGGTTCTCTGGCTCTACAACGGCTCTGCTGACCTGGTTCTATGGCTCTACAGCAGCTCTGCTGACCTGGTTCTATGGCTCTAGAGTAGCTCTGCTGACCTGGTTCTATGGCTCTAAAGCAGCTGTGCTGACCTGGTTCTATGGCTCTACAGAAGCTCTGCTGACCGGGTTCTCTGGCTCTAGAGTAGCTCTGCTGACCTGGTTCTCTGGCTCTAGAGCAGTTCTGCTGACTTGGTTCTCTGGCTCTAGAGCAGTTCTGCTGACATGGTTCTCTGGCTCTAGAGCAGCTCTGCTGACCTGGTTCGTAGTCTCTAGAGCAGCTCTGCTGACCTGGTTCTTAGGCTCTAAAGCAGCTGTGCTGACCTGGTTCTATGGCTCTACAGCAGCTCTGCTGACCTGGTTCTATGGCTCTACAGCAGCTCTGCTGACCTGGTTCTATGGCTCTACAGCAGCTCTGCTGACCTGGTTCTCTGGCTCTAGAGCAGCTCTGCTGACCTGGTTCTTAGGCTCTAGAGCAGCTCTGCTGACCTGGTTCTCTGGCTCTAAAGCAGCTCTGCTGACCTGGTTCTCTCCCTCCAAAGCAGCTCTGCTGACCTGGTTTCTCTGGCTCTAAAGCAGCTCTGCTGACCTAGTTCTATGGCTCTACAGCAGCTCTGCTGACCTGGTTCTCTGGCTCTACAGCAGCTCTGCTGACCTGGTTCTCTGGCTCTACAGCAGCTCTGCTGACCTGGTTCTCTGGCTCTACAGCAGCTCTGCTGACCTGGTTCTTAGGCTCTAGTGCAGCTCTAATGACCTGGTTCTATGGCTCTACAGCAGCTCTGCTGACCTGGTTCTCTGGCACTACAGCAGCTCTGCTGACCTGGTTCTCTGGCACTACAGCAGCTCTGCTGACCTGGTTCTCTGGCACTACAGCAGCTCTGCTGACCTGGTTCTCTGGCTCTAGAGTAGCTCTGCTGACCTGGTTCTCTGGCTCTACAGCAGCTCTGCTGACCTGGTTCTCTGGCTCTAGCGTAGCTCTGCTGACCTGGTTCTCTGGCTCTACAGCAGCTCTGCGGACCTGGTTCTCTGGCGCTAGAGCAGCTCTGCTGACCTGGTTCTCTGGCTCTAGAGTAGCTCTGCTGACCTTGTTCTCTGGCTCTACAGCAGCTCTGCTGACCTGGTTCTCTGCCTCTAAAGCAGCTCTGCTGACCTGGTTCTCTGCCTCTAAAGCAGCTGTGCTGACCTGGTTCTATGGCTCTACAGCAGCTCTGCTGACCTGGTTCTCTGGCTCTACAGCAGCTCTGCTGACCTGGTTCTATGGCTCTACAGCAGCTCTGCTGACCTGGTTCTCTGGCTCCACAGCAGCTCTGCTGACCTGGTTCTCTGGCTCTACAGCAGCTCTGCTGACCTGGTTCTATGGCTCTACAGCAGCTCTGCTGACCTGGTTCTCTGGCTCCACAGCAGCTCTGCTGACCTGGTTCTCTGGCTCTACAGCAGTTCTGCTGACCTGGTTCTCTGGCTCTACAGCAGTTCTGCTGACCTGGTTCTCTGGCTCTACAGCAGTTCTGCTGACCTGGTTCTCTGGCTCTACAACAGCTCTGCTGACCTGGTTCTCTGGCTCTAAAGCAGCTCTGCTGACCTGAAGCGCGGCCGCTAAAGTTAGCGGACCGCGCTCCAAAATAATTACATAAATAAACAAATGCAAATGCAACAATACAAGCCCGGTGTAAGAAATGGCTGCGGAGAGAAATAAGCATAAAGATACATATAACTATTAGGAAACAACAAAACGTAATACTAGAAAGCAAGCACCCATGTAACTGGTATTGAACCCTTCCAGTGCCACCCTTCCTCATCCCTCCCCAGAATCGTTTTAAACATCAAAGTACATCATACGGACTTACAACATACAGATTTGGATCGTGCTAAGTGAAAGTGAAGACTGAAGAGACGCCGTGCGCGTGCCCATCTGCTGTCGGAGGCAAGCTGATAGAGACGCCGTGAGCTCGAGCGCGCAAAAGTGAAAGCGCGCGGTGGGAGCATCTGTTTTCATTCAGCCGCTTGCATTTGCATCTGGGCTGAGTGAAAACAGATGTGCTTGTCACGATGGGCGGCATCACAAAACTGCAAGGGCGTCAACAAAAGTGACAGCCAGCAAACCAAAAGCACGGAAAAACCATTAATCACGACCTAAGCCAATTAGAAACGGTCGAGACAGAGGGGCGTAGATTAAAGTTCACCTTCTTAGAACGTTTACTATAGCCCTCGCAGGGCGAGGAGCGCATGCGCGCTCCAACGCCAGACGAGACCTAAAAAAGAAGTTGTTATATAGGCACCACTTAATCAGTTCAAGTAACATTTTGTTATGATTCAACATCTCAATCGGTCTCCTGTTTAAAAAGTATTGTACCGCATTCAGTCCTGTTAGATGATCTATGCTTGTATACAGTGATGTTAGATCAAGCGTAATGAGCAGGTATTCCTTAGACCACTTTATTTCTTGAAGTTTCGTTAAAAAGTCACATGTGTCCTTGATATAGGACGGTAGTTGTTGTACATGTTCTTGCAGAAAGAAATCAACGTATTGTGAAATGCATTCAAAGAGCCCATTTTTTGCAGAAATGATAGGTCTTCCTGGAGTAAGGTGAATCTCCTTATGTATTTTGGGAATTAAATATATAATGGGAAGTACCGGATGTTCATTATGAATGAAAGAAAACTCATCTTTTGTAATAAGACCTTCTCTTTTCCAATGGAGTAGATCTTTTTTCAGTCTTTCTTTAGTTATATTGTATTGTTTAATGTTGGAACGTTCATAACATTCTGCATTATTCAGTGGTCTGTGGGCCTCCGCGATGTATAGCTGTTTGGGCCATAGAACTATATTTCCACCTTTGTCTGAGTTGTTGATAATGTCGTTGTGGTCCGTCAGTTTTTTCATAAGATTGTCATACTGTTTTTGTTGAAATGTTCGTTTCCTTGAGTTCCTTTTGTTTTTATGTTGCAGTGTCTTTAAATCATCCACTACCCTCTCATGGAATACATCTATGGCATCCTTAGACATCACTGGCATTAACATGGAATTGGGTTTAAATGGACTCTGGGCTCTTGTTGATATATGAATCCCTAAATCCTGTAGTCTTTCTTGAGTGGATATATTCTCATCATTATCAATCATTTCATCATTGGCCAATTCTTGCATCGTAAGTAGAGTATCAGCATCAGATACTTGCAGATTTGGTTGGTTTGGACTGTTGTTGTGTCCTTCTTTATTCCTTTGATTCAATCCCTCTTGGATTGTGAAGAATTTGGCAAGCTTTAGTTTTCGTATAAACTTGAAGATGTCAACTGTTTGCCCGTAATTAAAATTACTCTCTGGACAGTACGATAACCCTAATGACAAGAGTTGAATCTCTGCCTTACTCAAGGTTAAATCTGTCAAGTTGATGACCGTTCTATCGGTCGATGATACTATTTCCGCCATTGTTGTCTTTTGTTTTTGTTGAGTTTTCTCCTCGCCCTCCTCCTTTGATTTCTCCTTTTTCTTGTGTTTGTGGAGGGTTCCGTGGCCTTAAGGTTTGTCTCCGGTCCAAACTTAAAAAATCCAACTCCTCAGTCAGAGTTAGTTTTCCCATGTTGATTGATGTGCTATTGGGCAATGACCCTCCATCTTCGAGTCAGTCTCACTCATCAGTGAGCTGAAATCTGAGTTTGAGGCTGTTTCAATTGTTTCCCTGGTGTCTCTGTTTTTTTCTGCTTCAATTTGCCCATTTGGTTTTGTCACTTGTAATCTTTGTCTTTTGGCATTATCAAATTTCTTTGAGAACGTGAAAATTTGACCATTTTGGTAATCCATCTTATCTCTAGCAAATTTGTATGCCTTTCTTGTTTTGATAATGTCCTCCTGTTTCTTGAGTCTGATATTAATTTCATTTCTAGTTTTTAATATGAATTCCTGGTCAGATTTTTCCAGTTCATTGATTTGTTTAATTTCCTTCAATAATGTTTCTCGATCAATTTGGGCATATTTGATTAGAATTCTCACCAGTCTCATTGATGCTTCTAAGTTGCTTTCTGCCCACTCACTAAGCATGCTGGGATTTGGATTTTCAAAACCTGGTGCCAACATAATACGAAGGCCACGCGGTATTCTCCCCACCTCTTCATATTTTTGGAGGGATTTTTGTTCCCACCACTTAGTCATTTCGCTGCGCATCTTCATCTCTAGATTTCTGAGCATAATTTTGACATCACCATCTTTATTCATATTTGCTGACCCTCTTTGGGTTACCTCATCTGCAATTACTGGCAGATTGCCAAACAGTTCCTCCGCCGCTGCCTCCCTTTCTCGCAGCGCGTCTTCCGACAGGTTGATGCTATGTGGGCCCCCCGGGGATTCGTTTGTCTAACCCCGGGCTGGTATGGATATATTCACACACATATATATCTATGTACATACACACACAGACATACACACACATACATATACACAGACATATACACACACACACACACATATCCATACATACATATACATACACTACTGGCTGTCGCCAGTAGGTAGTTATAGTTAGGACCTAGTTTCCATGGGAAAGGTATTTTTTGTTTGGCGCCGTTTGACGAATCTTCACAAGATTTTCAAAACTAATACGACGCTCACTTCAGCTGCTGTCTTGAAAATTTTGGAGTGATTCGTCAAGCGGGGACCGAGAACCGGGGGGGGGTGCTTAAAAGAGCGTCTTCCCCATGTTAATTCCAATAGGACCTTTAGACACTGCTACAGCCCGAACTGCTGATCGAAATTACACCAAATTTGGCAGGGCGGTAGATGTTGATTCAGGGTTGTGCCTTTTTGTGATTTAGTGTAAATCCGTTCAGTAGTTGTGGAGAAATGTAAAGAAATGATCAGTTGTGTATATATAGGGACACAGTGGATCCGTGACCCCTCCTGAGCTCGTGCTTAGATCTGACACTAGAAAGTGTTGGCAGTCATCCTGTGACTCGTTAGAACAGAGTCACAGAAAAAATATTTTTTAAAAAGAAAGAAAAAGGGGGCAGGGTAGAAACACCCTGAACCCCTAGGCCAAAAAAGCATTTTTTTTTAAATAATCCGCGGGAGTCACGCTGGATCCATGACTCCCGCCGACATTAAAAAAACAAAAAACTAAGCTGCACTTCGTTAAATATAGGCCCCCGGGTTGGTCAGTTTTTATAGTAATGCACAGGGTGCCATTGCGACTTCATCCCCCTACTAGTAATGCGCAAGGAGGCGCGTTTGCAGAGTGGTGAAGATAGGGGCGTTGCCTCCAACAACCTCTCAGCAGTTCTGCTGTGTGGGACTTACTGGAGGTACCAGGAGGGGTAGCTGGCCCCCAAGGATGCCCTTAACACCCAATCACAGACCCTCAAAACCATGCACAGACCTCCACAGCTTTCACAGTCACTCACACACCCATACAGTCACTCACACACCCTCAAAACAAGTCACACACATACAAACCCACACAGCTTTCACACACCTACTCACATACCCACTCAGATGCCCACACACAGACCCACTCAGACACAAAAGGCCATGTGCGGTGTGGGGCCGGATGCATGCAGGGGTTGGCTGCAGGGTTTGGCTGCAAGCTAGGCCCTGCGGCCAACCCCTTGCTGCACACAGCTGAAGGCTGCGGGCAGTGTGGGATTGGCAGCATGTGGGGGGTTGGCGGGGGTATGCCCAGACGTGGGTCCCTTGCTCACTTTGCCACTGGATTCAAGCAAGCCTGGCTGATGACGGCTGGAATGCCAGAAACCGGTCCTAGGATGCTTGTTTCCGGTCCAGGGAAGACATGGCTTGGCAGTTCGTGCTGGACTGTTCCCATGAGGCACAGGGTCAGACTGATTTGCATATGGCCATGTCTGAACTGGGGTGGTGGAGTGAGCTAAAGAATGATGATGGATTAAACCCAGATCAGTTGACTGGGGGTGAGTGTTTGATTGGCTCAAGCGTTCCGTCCATCATCCCCTTTTGTATCGCTTTGTTCGCCCTAAGTTGGCGGGGGTATGCCCAGACGTGGGTCCCTTGCTCACTTTGCCACTGGATTCAAGCAAGCCTGGCTGATGACGGCTGGAATGCCAGAAACCGGTCCTAGGATGCTTGTTTCCGGTCCAGGGAAGACATGGCTTGGCAGTTCGTGCTGGACTGTTCCCATGAGGCACAGGGTCAGACTGATTTGCATATGGCCATGTCTGAACTGGGGTGGTGGAGTGAGCTAAAGAATGATGATGGATTAAACCCAGATCAGTTGACTGGGGGTGAGTGTTTGATTGGCTCAAGCGTTCCGTCCATCATCCCCTTTTGTATCGCTTTGTTCGCCCTAAGTTGGCGGGGGTATGCCCAGACGTGGGTCCCTTGCTCACTTTGCCACTGGATTCAAGCAAGCCTGGCTGATGACGGCTGGAATGCCAGAAACCGGTCCTAGGATGCTTGTTTCCGGTCCAGGGAAGACATGGCTTGGCAGTTCGTGCTGGACTGTTCCCATGAGGCACAGGGTCAGACTGATTTGCATATGGCCATGTCTGAACTGGGGTGGTGGAGTGAGCTAAAGAATGATGATGGATTAAACCCAGATCAGTTGACTGGGGGCGAGTGTTTGATTGGCTCAAGCGTTCCGTCCATCATCCCCTTTTGTATCGCTTTGTTCGCCCTAAGTTGGCGGGGGTATGCCCAGACGTGGGTCCCTTGCTCACTTTGCCACTGGATTCAAGCAAGCCTGGCTGATGACGGCTGGAATGCCAGAAACCGGTCCTAGGATGCTTGTTTCCGGTCCAGGGAAGACATGGCTTGGCAGTTCGTGCTGGACTGTTCCCATGAGGCACAGGGTCAGACTGATTTGCATATGGCCATGTCTGAACTGGGGTGGTGGAGTGAGCTAAAGAATGATGATGGATTAAACCCAGATCAGTTGACTGGGGGTGAGTGTTTGATTGGCTCAAGCGTTCAGTCCATCATCCCCTTTGGTATCGCTTTGTTCGCCCTAAGTTGGCGGGGGTATGCCCAGACGTGGGTCCCTTGCTCACTTTGCCACTGGATTCAAGCAAGCCTGGCTGATGACGGCTGGAATGCCAGAAACCGGTCCTAGGATGCTTGTTTCCGGTCCAGGGAAGACATGGCTTGGCAGTTCGTGCTGGACTGTTCCCATGAGGCACAGGGTCAGACTGATTTGCATATGGCCATGTCTGAACTGGGGTGGTGGAGTGAGCTAAAGAATGATGATGGATTAAACCCAGATCAGTTGACTGGGGGTGAGTGTTTGATTGGCTCAAGCGTTCCGTCCATCATCCCCTTTTGTATCGCTTTGTTCGCCCTAAGTTGGCGGGGGTATGCCCAGACGTGGGTCCCTTGCTCACTTTGCCACTGGATTCAAGCAAGCCTGGCTGATGACGGCTGGAATGCCAGAAACCGGTCCTAGGATGCTTGTTTCCGGTCCAGGGAAGACATGGCTTGGCAGTTCGTGCTGGACTGTTCCCATGAGGCACAGGGTCAGACTGATTTGCATATGGCCATGTCTGAACTGGGGTGGTGGAGTGAGCTAAAGAATGATGATGGATTAAACCCAGATCAGTTGACTGGGGGTGAGTGTTTGATTGGCTCAAGCGCTCCGTCCATCATCCCCTTTTGTATCGCTTTGTTCGCCCTAAGTTGGCGGGGGTATGCCCAGACGTGGGTCCCTTGCTCACTTTGCCACTGGATTCAAGCAAGCCTGGCTGATGACGGCTGGAATGCCAGAAACCGGTCCTAGGATGCTTGTTTCCGGTCCAGGGAAGACATGGCTTGGCAGTTCGTGCTGGACTGTTCCCATGAGGCACAGGGTCAGACTGATTTGCATATGGCCATGTCTGAACTGGGGTGGTGGAGTGAGCTAAAGAATGATGATGGATTAAACCCAGATCAGTTGACTGGGGGTGAGTGTTTGATTGGCTCAAGCGCTCCGTCCATCATCCCCTTTTGTATCGCTTTGTTCGCCCTAAGTTGGCGGGGGTATGCCCAGACGTGGGTCCCTTGCTCACTTTGCCACTGGATTCAAGCAAGCCTGGCTGATGACGGCTGGAATGCCAGAAACCGGTCCTAGGATGCTTGTTTCCGGTCCAGGGAAGACATGGCTTGGCAGTTCGTGCTGGACTGTTCCCATGAGGCACAGGGTCAGACTGATTTGCATATGGCCATGTCTGAACTGGGGTGGTGGAGTGAGCTAAAGAATGATGATGGATTAAACCCAGATCAGTTGACTGGGGGTGAGTGTTTGATTGGCTCAAGCGTTCCGTCCATCATCCCCTTTGGTATCGCTTTGTTCGCCCTAAGTTGGCGGGGGTATGCCCAGACGTGGGTCCCTTGCTCACTTTGCCACTGGATTCAAGCAAGCCTGGCTGATGACGGCTGGAATGCCAGAAACCGGTCCTAGGATGCTTGTTTCCGGTCCAGGGAAGACATGGCTTGGCAGTTCGTGCTGGACTGTTCCCATGAGGCACAGGGTCAGACTGATTTGCATATGGCCATGTCTGAACTGGTGTGGTGGAGTGAGCTAAAGAATGATGATGGATTAAACCCAGATCAGTTGACTGGGGGTGAGTGTTTGATTGGCTCAAGCGTTCCGTCCATCATCCCCTTTTGTATCGCTTTGTTCGCCCTAAGTTGGCGGGGGTATGCCCAGACGTGGGTCCCTTGCTCACTTTGCCACTGGATTCAAGCAAGCCTGGCTGATGACGGCTGGAATGCCAGAAACCGGTCCTAGGATGCTTGTTTCCGGTCCAGGGAAGACATGGCTTGGCAGTTCGTGCTGGACTGTTCCCATGAGGCACAGGGTCAGACTGATTTGCATATGGCCATGTCTGAACTGGGGTGGTGGAGTGAGCTAAAGAATGATGATGGATTAAACCCAGATCAGTTGACTGGGGGTGAGTGTTTGATTGGCTCAAGCTGCTCCGTCCATCATCCCCTTTTGTATCGCTTTGTTCGCCCTAAGTTGGCGGGGGTATGCCCAGACGTGGGTCCCTTGCTCACTTTGCCACTGGATTCAAGCAAGCCTGGCTGATGACGGCTGGAATGCCAGAAACCGGTCCTAGGATGCTTGTTTCCGGTCCAGGGAAGACATGGCTTGGCAGTTCGTGCTGGACTGTTCCCATGAGGCACAGGGTCAGACTGATTTGCATATGGCCATGTCTGAACTGGGGTGGTGGAGTGAGCTAAAGAATGATGATGGATTAAACCCAGATCAGTTGACTGGGGGTGAGTGTTTGATTGGCTCAAGCGTTCCGTCCATCATCCCCTTTTGTATCGCTTTGTTCGCCCTAAGTTGGCGGGGGTATGCCCAGACGTGGGTCCCTTGCTCACTTTGCCACTGGATTCAAGCAAGCCTGGCTGATGACGGCTGGAATGCCAGAAACCGGTCCTAGGATGCTTGTTTCCGGTCCAGGGAAGACATGGCTTGGCAGTTCGTGCTGGACTGTTCCCATGAGGCACAGGGTCAGACTGATTTGCATATGGCCATGTCTGAACTGGGGTGGTGGAGTGAGCTAAAGAATGATGATGGATTAAACCCAGATCAGTTGACTGGGGGCGAGTGTTTGATTGGCTCAAGCTGCTCCGTCCATCATCCCCTTTTGTATCGCTTTGTTCGCCCTAAGTTGGCGGGGGTATGCCCAGACGTGGGTCCCTTGCTCACTTTGCCACTGGATTCAAGCAAGCCTGGCTGATGACGGCTGGAATGCCAGAAACCGGTCCTAGGATGCTTGTTTCCGGTCCAGGGAAGACATGGCTTGGCAGTTCGTGCTGGACTGTTCCCATGAGGCACAGGGTCAGACTGATTTGCATATGGCCATGTCTGAACTGGGGTGGTGGAGTGAGCTAAAGAATGATGATGGATTAAACCCAGATCAGTTGACTGGGGGTGAGTGTTTGATTGGCTCAAGCTGCTCAGTCCATCATCCCCTTTGGTATCGCTTTGTTCGCCCTAAGTTGGCGGGGGTATGCCCAGACGTGGGTCCCTTGCTCACTTTGCCACTGGATTCAAGCAAGCCTGGCTGATGACGGCTGGAATGCCAGAAACCGGTCCTAGGATGCTTGTTTCCGGTCCAGGGAAGACATGGCTTGGCAGTTCGTGCTGGACTGTTCCCATGAGGCACAGGGTCAGACTGATTTGCATATGGCCATGTCTGAACTGGGGTGGTGGAGTGAGCTAAAGAATGATGATGGATTAAACCCAGATCAGTTGACTGGGGGTGAGTGTTTGATTGGCTCAAGCTGCTCCGTCCATCATCCCCTTTTGTATCGCTTTGTTCGCCCTAAGTTGGCGGGGGTATGCCCAGACGTGGGTCCCTTGCTCACTTTGCCACTGGATTCAAGCAAGCCTGGCTGATGACGGCTGGAATGCCAGAAACCGGTCCTAGGATGCTTGTTTCCGGTCCAGGGAAGACATGGCTTGGCAGTTCGTGCTGGACTGTTCCCATGAGGCACAGGGTCAGACTGATTTGCATATGGCCATGTCTGAACTGGGGTGGTGGAGTGAGCTAAAGAATGATGATGGATTAAACCCAGATCAGTTGACTGGGGGTGAGTGTTTGATTGGCTCAAGCTGCTCCGTCCATCATCCCCTTTTGTATCGCTTTGTTCGCCCTAAGTTGGCGGGGGTATGCCCAGACGTGGGTCCCTTGCTCACTTTGCCACTGGATTCAAGCAAGCCTGGCTGATGACGGCTGGAATGCCAGAAACCGGTCCTAGGATGCTTGTTTCCGGTCCAGGGAAGACATGGCTTGGCAGTTCGTGCTGGACTGTTCCCATGAGGCACAGGGTCAGACTGATTTGCATATGGCCATGTCTGAACTGGGGTGGTGGAGTGAGCTAAAGAATGATGATGGATTAAACCCAGATCAGTTGACTGGGGGCGAGTGTTTGATTGGCTCAAGCGTTCCGTCCATCATCCCCTTTTGTATCGCTTTGTTCGCCCTAAGTTGGCGGGGGTATGCCCAGACGTGGGTCCCTTGCTCACTTTGCCACTGGATTCAAGCAAGCCTGGCTGATGACGGCTGGAATGCCAGAAACCGGTCCTAGGATGCTTGTTTCCGGTCCAGGGAAGACATGGCTTGGCAGTTCGTGCTGGACTGTTCCCATGAGGCACAGGGTCAGACTGATTTGCATATGGCCATGTCTGAACTGGGGTGGTGGAGTGAGCTAAAGAATGATGATGGATTAAACCCAGATCAGTTGACTGGGGGTGAGTGTTTGATTGGCTCAAGCGTTCAGTCCATCATCCCCTTTGGTATCGCTTTGTTCGCCCTAAGTTGGCGGGGGTATGCCCAGACGTGGGTCCCTTGCTCACTTTGCCACTGGATTCAAGCAAGCCTGGCTGATGACGGCTGGAATGCCAGAAACCGGTCCTAGGATGCTTGTTTCCGGTCCAGGGAAGACATGGCTTGGCAGTTCGTGCTGGACTGTTCCCATGAGGCACAGGGTCAGACTGATTTGCATATGGCCATGTCTGAACTGGGGTGGTGGAGTGAGCTAAAGAATGATGATGGATTAAACCCAGATCAGTTGACTGGGGGTGAGTGTTTGATTGGCTCTAGCTGCTCCGTCCATCATCCCCTTTTGTATCGCTTTGTTCGCCCTAAGTTGGCGGGGGTATGCCCAGACGTGGGTCCCTTGCTCACTTTGCCACTGGATTCAAGCAAGCCTGGCTGATGACGGCTGGAATGCCAGAAACCGGTCCTAGGATGCTTGTTTCCGGTCCAGGGAAGACATGGCTTGGCAGTTCGTGCTGGACTGTTCCCATGAGGCACAGGGTCAGACTGATTTGCATATGGCCATGTCTGAACTGGGGTGGTGGAGTGAGCTAAAGAATGATGATGGATTAAACCCAGATCAGTTGACTGGGGGTGAGTGTTTGATTGGCTCAAGCGTTCCGTCCATCATCCCCTTTTGTATCGCTTTGTTCGCCCTAAGTTGGCGGGGGTATGCCCAGACGTGGGTCCCTTGCTCACTTTGCCACTGGATTCAAGCAAGCCTGGCTGATGACGGCTGGAATGCCAGAAACCGGTCCTAGGATGCTTGTTTCCGGTCCAGGGAAGACATGGCTTGGCAGTTCGTGCTGGACTGTTCCCATGAGGCACAGGGTCAGACTGATTTGCATATGGCCATGTCTGAACTGGGGTGGTGGAGTGAGCTAAAGAATGATGATGGATTAAACCCAGATCAGTTGACTGGGGGTGAGTGTTTGATTGGCTCAAGCGTTCCGTCCATCATCCCCTTTTGTATCGCTTTGTTCGCCCTAAGTTGGCGGGGGTATGCCCAGACGTGGGTCCCTTGCTCACTTTGCCACTGGATTCAAGCAAGCCTGGCTGATGACGGCTGGAATGCCAGAAACCGGTCCTAGGATGCTTGTTTCCGGTCCAGGGAAGACATGGCTTGGCAGTTCGTGCTGGACTGTTCCCATGAGGCACAGGGTCAGACTGATTTGCATATGGCCATGTCTGAACTGGGGTGGTGGAGTGAGCTAAAGAATGATGATGGATTAAACCCAGATCAGTTGACTGGGGGTGAGTGTTTGATTGGCTCAAGCGTTCCGTCCATCATCCCCTTTTGTATCGCTTTGTTCGCCCTAAGTTGGCGGGGTATGCCCAGACGTGGGTCCCTTGCTCACTTTGCCACTGGATTCAAGCAAGCCTGGCTGATGACGGCTGGAATGCCAGAAACCGGTCCTAGGATGCTTGTTTCCGGTCCAGGGAAGACATGGCTTGGCAGTTCGTGCTGGACTGTTCCCATGAGGCACAGGGTCAGACTGATTTGCATATGGCCATGTCTGAACTGGGGTGGTGGAGTGAGCTAAAGAATGATGATGGATTAAACCCAGATCAGTTGACTGGGGGTGAGTGTTTGATTGGCTCAAGCGTTCCGTCCATCATCCCCTTTTGTATCGCTTTGTTCGCCCTAAGTTGGCGGGGGTATGCCCAGACGTGGGTCCCTTGCTCACTTTGCCACTGGATTCAAGCAAGCCTGGCTGATGACGGCTGGAATGCCAGAAACCGGTCCTAGGATGCTTGTTTCCGGTCCAGGGAAGACATGGCTTGGCAGTTCGTGCTGGACTGTTCCCATGAGGCACAGGGTCAGACTGATTTGCATATGGCCATGTCTGAACTGGGGTGGTGGAGTGAGCTAAAGAATGATGATGGATTAAACCCAGATCAGTTGACTGGGGGTGAGTGTTTGATTGGCTCAAGCGTTCCGTCCATCATCCCCTTTTGTATCGCTTTGTTCGCCCTAAGTTGGCGGGGGTATGCCCAGACGTGGGTCCCTTGCTCACTTTGCCACTGGATTCAAGCAAGCCTGGCTGATGACGGCTGGAATGCCAGAAACCGGTCCTAGGATGCTTGTTTCCGGTCCAGGGAAGACATGGCTTGGCAGTTCGTGCTGGACTGTTCCCATGAGGCACAGGGTCAGACTGATTTGCATATGGCCATGTCTGAACTGGGGTGGTGGAGTGAGCTAAAGAATGATGATGGATTAAACCCAGATCAGTTGACTGGGGTTGAGTGTTTGATTGGCTCAAGCGTTCCGTCCATCATCCCCTTTTGTATCGCTTCGTTAAATATAGGCCCCCGGGTTGGTCAGTTTTTATAGTAATGCACAGGGTGCCATTGCGACTTCATCCCCCTACTAGTAATGCGCAAGGAGGCGCGTTTGCAGAGTGGTGAAGATAGGGGGCGTTGCCTCCAACAACCTCTCAGCAGTTCTGCTGTGTGGGACTTACTGGAGGTACCAGGAGGGGTAGCTGGCCCCCAAGGATGCCCTTAACACCCAATCACAGACCCTCAAAACCATGCACAGACCTCCACAGCTTTCACAGTCACTCACACACCCATAGTCACTCACACACCCTCAAAACAAGTCACACACATACAAACCCACACAGCTTTCACACACCTACTCACATACCCACTCAGATGCCCACACACAGACCCACTCAGACACAAAAGGCCATGTGCGGTGTGGGGCCGGATGCATGCAGGGGTTGGCTGCAGGGTTTGGCTGCAAGCTAGGCCCTGCGGCCAACCCCTTGCTGCACACAGGTGAAGGCTGCGGGCAGTGTGGGATTGGCAGCATGTGGGGGGTTGGCCGCAGGCCAGCACCTGCGGGCGCCTCTTGCTGCGTTAAAATAGAAATTCACTGCCATCGGAGCGTCGGAGGACACCTGGGAAGCAGGTAAGAGGCTCCTCGCACTCAGTTCGGAACACTATAGGCATTGGGGAGAGGTACTGAGAGTAAATCTCTCAGCGGGGCGAGGATCACACGGAACAGAAGCTGGGAAGACTGGCTAGGAATAAGCCCTTACTAGAATAATGGCTGAGAATTGGATCAAAAAGAGAAGGAGCGGAAGCCATGTTTGATGAGAATGCAACAAGCACGTCTGAGCGTGCACAGACCTCCAGCAGCACTCCCCCAGACAAAAATGCGGAAATTGGAGAAATTGAATAGAACTGGAATCTCAAAATGGTGGAAATGCAAGTCGCTTGAAAAATATTTGGAGATAGGGAGAGTACCGCGATGGCTGAGAGTGTTGATAGCCCCCAACCTTTGAAAAGCCAAACCCCGGCATGCTGCAGGAATGGGCCGCCAATAGTGCGGAATCATCACAGAATTTGATTAAGATTTTTATTAAATATGCCAAGCGGGACAGAGAGAAAATATTAAAGGAAATAACACTACTTCAACAAAAGATTAGTCAACTCTCCAAACCAGAAGCAGTTTAAAAATTCCAAAAAGATTTGGAAATTAAACTGAAAAAATATTAACAGACCATCAGAGAACGAAAGGCTATAAAATTCACGAGGGATAGGTTGGACTATCAAAGAGGTCAAATGTATTCATTTGCATGCCGCTTTGATACCCTACGTAGACAAAAACTCTCCGACAAGGTTGCTCCACAATCAATAAATAAAGAAAAACAAACATCAACAGAAACAAGTTCAGATCGGAACTCGATACTGATCCGGAGGATGGAGCAGGAATGTCCACTAAGGATAGAGAAATGATAGTCACCCTCGGTGATTGATGAGCTCGGTTTTTTTGCATTTAAATCGCACGATGAACGCCAGAGTGTGCCCACCACGAAAAGGAAAATTCAACAGAGGCAGTGCTAGAGAAGAAGGAGAAGGCATGGAACTCAGATCGGGGGTCAAAACAAAACAGGTGCGGCAACGCAAGTAACATCAAGTGCTGCAACGGTGGTCAATCTATCGGATTTAGTGTGATCAGTAGAAGAAGAAGATATTCTGTCTTTGGGACTTTCATTTTGTACACATACTAATTTCAACTACGGACAGACGCAAACTGATTTTTTCAAGTTTGTGAGTAAACAAGCGGAGGAAGTTTTTTCACAATAAAAATAAACAGGTAGACGTGGAACATCCAGGAGAGACAATCCCCGTTTCAAATTTGGTAGTAGGTGATATGAATCTGCTGCATGATCTGGAACAGTAGGAGAGGGATAATGAAGGAAGACAGCCCCTTTCATCATCCAGAGAAACCGCGGAGACCTTGGGTTTAGATATTTAGGGCAGCACAAAAACACCATTTAAGCCCAAGTCTATTTTTGTTCCGAATCTCCCAAGGGACTCCGTGGACATATATTCAGATCTTGTCATAAATGATTTAAAGACACTATCATTAATGTCTAGTGGGAACTTCTTGAGTGGCGATAAAAGGCAAGGATTAAAAGATAGGCAAGTTGTTGAAAAAAATCAAAGCCAGAAAGGACATTGTGGGTTGTCAGTCCGATAAGGGAGGGAACATCGTCCTGTGGCCCCTTAACATGTATAACACTGAGGCCAAGATGCAGTTGAGGGACATAAGGTGTTAGCACAAAGTACCACAAGCCAATTTAGTTGAAAGTAAAAATGGGTTCCATATTGATCTACCCAGGTGGAGAGGGACAGGTTTAATCTCTCTGAGTGAATATCTATATCTGAAGGGGAATGCCCCTATAATGCCAATATTGTACTCGATTCCAAAAATACATAAAAATCAGGACGCTCCCCAGGGGAGACCGATCATTTCGGCATTAGGCAGCTTATTTGAAAGCACATTCTGATACATTGGCTATTTCCTGCAGGATTTTGTGAGTAGTCTCCCGTCCTATATACAGGATAAAGGGGATTTTCTTAGAAAAATCTATGACATTCCGTGGGAGGAGTCCTATGTCATGATGACATTGGGCGTGACTTCGCTGTACACCAGCATCTCCCATGAGGATGGGCTTAGAGCTATGAAGGGCTTTTTGGGCTCAAGACCAATATGTTTGTACCAACATTCAGACATGCTCATTAAAATGACAAAATGGTGCTTAGAAAACATTTTTTATTATGTTTGGCAAGGAGACTTACAGGCAAGTAAGTGGTACAGCCATAGGCACCTGCTTTGCCCAGAGTTATGCCAACCTTCATATGGGTAGGTGGGAGGAGCAGGTGCTCAGGGTCAAGTATGCCAGAGAGTGGTCCAAGAATGTCTTTCTTTAGACACGATTTATAGATGATCTGTTTATCCTGTGGAAAGGCACCCCAGAATCAGCACAGGCGTTTGTGTCACAATTAAACATCAATACCCTGAACCCACAATTTACTTCCACTATCAGTACATCAGAGATTTGCTTTCTGAATTTGGAAGTGTTTGTGAAAAATAGACCACACACGAAGACATATAGGAAACCCACAGTGGGAAATTCCATTCGACATTCGCGCATTTTTCATCCAAAGAAACTGAAGCAGAGTATTCCATTTGCGGAACATCTGCAGATGAAGAGGAACTGCAGTGGCTCGATATCCCTGAAGGAAGCGCAGGAGAAATTGCAAGAAAGATTCATTGAAAGAGGGTACAGCTCCCAGGTACTAGAACAAGCCAAACATAAGGTTAAGGTAATTACCAGAGATTCACGGATATATCCGAACAGGGAATAAGATAAAGGTGCTAGAAAAAACAAAGGCATGGATGAACTGCGTACAATCACAGGGTACAATGCCTATTATGTTAATGTGAGAGAGGTAATGACTAGGCATTGGCATCAAATCAAGAGTGCTCCAATATTAGGCAGTGAAACATCACGCAAACCTTTAATGACTTTTAGACGTGCCAAATCAATGCGTCAGGAGCTAGTAGTAAATAGCCCTGAGGTGATAGAACCGGAAGGACGGTTGAGGGCCAGCCCTGGGTTCCTTAAGTGCCATAGGTACAACGCTTGCAAACATGGTTTCAATAAGAGAGAAGTACAATCACCATTGTTGAAGAGTTCATGGAAGATCCGCAACTCCTACAACTGAAGGAGTGACTAAGTAGTATATATTCTACAATGCTCCTGCCCTAAACTATATGTAGCGATACCAAAGGGGATGATGGACGGAACGTTTGAGCCAATCAAACACTCACCCCCAGTCAACTGATCTGGGTTTAATCCATCATCATTCTTTAGCTCACTCCACCACCCCAGTTCAGACATGGCCATATGCAAATCAGTCTGACCCTGTGCCTCATGGGAACAGTCCAGCCCGAACTGCCAAGCCATGTCTTCCCTGGACCGGAAACAAGCATCCTAGGACCGGTTTCTGGCATTTCAGCCGTCATCAGCCAGGCTTGCTTGAATCCAGTGGCAAAGTGAGCAAGGGACCCACGTCTGGGCATACCCCCGCCAACTTAGGGCGACCAAAGCGATACAAAAGGGGATGATGGACGGAACGCTTGAGCCAATCAAACACTCACCCCCAGTCAACTGATCTGGGTTTAATCCATCATCATTCTTTAGCTCACTCCACCACCCCAGTTCAGACATGGCCATATGCAAATCAGTCTGACCCTGTGCCTCATGGGAACAGTCCAGCCCCAACTGCCAAGCCATGTCTTCCCTGGACTGGAAACAAGCATCCTGGGACCGGTTTCGGGTTCAAAACCCTCATCAGCCAGGCTATCTTGAATCCAGTGGCAAAGTGAGCAAGGGACCCACGTCTGGGCATACCCTGCCAACTTAGGGCGAACAAAGCGATACCAAAGGGGATGATGGACGGAGCGTTAGAGCAAATCAAACACTCACCCCCAGTCAACTGATCTGGCAGTTCGGGCTGGACTGTTCCCATGAGGCACAGGGTCAAGACTGATTTGCATATGGCCAGGTCTAAACTGGGGTGGCATGGTGAGCAAAAGAATGATGGATTTAACCCAGATCTCTTGACTGGGGGTGAATGTTTTGATTTGTTCTGCATTCCGTCCATCAATTGTGTGTCTTTTGCTAAACTATATGTAGGCAGTACCATACATATGGCTATGTCACTGATTCCGTCCCAAAAAATAGAAGAGGTGGGAATCGAGAACTCAAATTAAGGAAACTAGAATCAAAATATATTGTGATGTTGAACACAAAAATACCATATGGCTTGAACTCGGGCGAAGAGCTATGTGTACATGTTTAGTAAGGATTCTTTTCTTGATTGATAAAGTAGCAATAATGGATTACATGTGTGTGTACACTGGCCAAATTGGTTATGGAAATTTAATTTTGGCACAAACACTGAGCACTTTAGAAGAAAAAGAGAAAAAAAGAAAAAAGGAAAAAAACTATAATATGGGATAATAAGTGCATGCGTTTATACAATAGATCATGCTGTGTGCCAGAGTAGAGAGTAGATCAGGAAAAGGGGCATATTTTCCTCTTCCTCCCCATCTCCTCTTAAGCTGACATTAGTATTCAATTTAGAGAATTGGGTTCACACTAGATGACATGCAATAGGAGCATAGGAATGATTTAGGCACTAGCCAGTGATATTTATTTCTCCATAGGCATTAGCCAGTGATGTTAATTTCATATCATTCAGGATTTTTTATTAAAAAGATTTTTTATGAGAATTTTTATGAGATTGCACATGAAACAATATGGAGAAACAATATTATGTTCAATTAGATCTAGAAACACAGTAATATCGCAAAAAGATTTAATGACATCAATGGAAGTTTGAATATTTTAATACAGCACCAGCACTTTACCAAACTGTGGCAGCTTGGGTAGAAACTATCAGCACTTTAATTCAATCAATTATGGTAGATTGAGCCATGATAATAAGGATACTACTATTGCACAGCACTAGCACTTTATACCCATGTTATCAAAATATTTGAATATGTAGTTTTAGTAAATTAAGGCATTGTATAGCACGAGCACTTTATATATAGAAATCAATGGTGAAGTAAATTAATAGTACCAGAAGATTATGAGATGAAAAAATGAAGGAGAGAAAAAAAGTATATAAGAAAAAAGACTATGCTGTAACGATTCTTGCAAAAAGTATTTTCACGATGTCTATTGTGTTCTAAAATCATGTGACCCGCTATTTAACATGGTGGAATTAAAGGCGCCTAGTGTGTGATCAAGGCAGCAGGAACTGCCGAAACGCGTTACAGCGAAAATTAAAACGTGCGACTAACTTTCCTCGCAGTGTCTGGTTTTTCATGTGAAGACTGGAGCTGATATATACCTCCGAGCATAGACTCGCTAGGAAGGGCGTCCGTTCTCCTACCGACCACTTCGCATTTGGATTTTGAACGGAGGACGCCCATCGACTGTTACTCACAGCGGAAGCCAGGAACGCCACAGACGCCTTCAAGACTGCTCGGGGAGTTCCTCGGTGTACGGCTCTTGTGTGATCCTGCATCCCCCGGAATATAGCGAAATACTGCACATTCACCGCTACAACCCTTTCGTGATTTGTATACAGTCAGAGTTCGCGTGACCTATTTGTAGCTCAGACACGCGTGATCATTGAATTACAAAGGAGATTGCTTCGATTTGTGAAAAATATGGCAGATGAGTTCTTAAAGGGCCGTGAGGCCTCTGCCAAGTTAATCTTTAAGAAGACAACAACCCAAAGTGAACCTACAGGGAATATAATGCCAAACATAAATTCGACTGGAATAAAGCAAAGAGGCAATTTGTTGGAACGTCTAAGGAGAAAAGAAATTAGCAGATGGTGGTAAGCAATTTCACTACAAAACTACATTGAAGTCAACCGCATTCCCAGAGGTCTGAGGATCTTCATAATACCAACAATGGCTGTCCCTAAACCGCAAGTTTTAAAAGACTGGGTGGAAAATACAAATGCATGCTCTAAGAGGATGATTCAAATTCTGAATGCTAATGCTTGGGATGAGCACAAGGATTTGATTTTGCAGATACAACAGTTGATAGATGAATTTAAAAAAGAAAATCAAGCTGAGACCACTAAAATCCTAAAACAAACTGATGACAGAATCAAAGTGTACGAGAAAGAGGTCATTGCACGAAAGCAACGAAAATTCATCAGAGACGAACGAGACTATGCCGCTGGCCGAATTTGAAACTTTGCTAGAAAATTCGAAAGAGTAAGATCACAGCTGGTAAGAGACAAGGCACTTGGGGTGATTGAATCAAACAGAGGGGGATCAATCACAGATCTCAGCTCAGACCAGAAATAAGTAGAGAGTGTCTCATCCGGCACAAGGGAACAACTGTCTTTTTCCGAGAAGCTTCGCCTCCTACAGAAAACCAACGAACAATCAAACAGAGGGAGGCCCAAAGGAAAAGTGCGAGGAGGAAAAGCAAAATAGGAAACGACGAGACAGAAGAAAAAAACATCAAGACAATTGGCTTGGGAACACAGGGCCAGACAACAAAGAGAACATAATGGCAGAGACAGTACAGAAGTTAACGGTAATTAACCTGTTCGATAGGGCAATAACTAAAGAGGAAGAAAATGTTTTGAAATTGGGTTTATCTTTCTGTCCAGAAACAGGTTTTGATTATGCGCAAAATAGAGTTGATCTCTACAAATTTGAACGCAAACTAAAATGGTTTAAAATACATGCATTACGCAGCGAAAAAAACCTGTACCATTAGGTCAGTCTAGAGCATCGGGCGCTGATCAGGTTTTGGCGATTGAAGACATACCAACTCTACAGGTCATCAATGAGCTCAGCTTATTAGGTAGTGTCAGTGAGAATTCAGATCCCTTTGATCCAACACATCTGGTGGAAATTCCACTAATATTTGGGTTACAAACAGGGGACTCAGATACCACCAAATTCAGGGCGGCCTCCAAATACACAACCTCCACTGCTAGAGACAATATTGACATTTTCTGTGATATGGTAGCACAGGACTTAGTAAGTCTTATTGGGAAAGCACCACGATGCAAAAATATGACCAAAGAACAGTGGGAGGCAGTTAGGAGCTTACAGAGTGACTCCAATCTAGTCATCAAACCATCCAATAACGGGGGAAATGTTGTGCTGATGACTAGGAAGATGTATGTACAAGAAGCATATCGCCAACTTAATGACAGGGCATGCTACTGCAAAGTAGAAAAATCTTATTTGACTGACCTACGCCAGAGGCATTTCACATTGTTACAAGGATGGTATGATAAACAATTACTTAGCCGGGATGAGAAACGATTCCTCTTGAATTAAACACCCACACTGTACCTGCTGCACAAAATACACAAGAATGCCCTAAAACCACCAGGGAGACCCATTGTTTCTTCGAAGAATAGTCTCTTAGAGAATACTTCAATTTTTGTTGATCATTTTCTGTTTCCGTTTGTTAAAAATCTGAACTCTTACATTAGAGACACTAAAGATTTTCTGCAGAAAATACAGAATCGGTCTATCAATGCTAACCATTGGCTAGTGTGTCTCGACGTTGAAAGTCTGTACAAGAGCATCAGACATGCAGCTGGACTTAAGGCATGTAAGTATTTCCTCAAATCTTGAAGTATCCATCTACTCGAGAACACACGTATGATTTTGTCTATGATTGAAATATGCCTCAAAGAGAATGTCTTCATGTTTGAGAAAGAACACTTTAAACAGCTGCAAGGGACTTCCATGGGCACCTGCTTCGCTCCCAGCTACGCCAATTTGGTGGTGGGAGTAGCAGGTGCACTGGAACGACAACACCGAACATTGGATCTACAATGTGAAGAAGTGGTTTAGATACATAGATGACATTTTCTTTCTGTGGGAAGGCACTGAATATTGACTGAAATTGTTTGTGAATGCACTCAATGATAATACCATGAATTTAAGATTTACCATGCATTACAGTAAAAAAGCATTAATTTTTTGGACTTGAAACTTGTGGTTGACGATGGTACCATACACACAGAACTATACAGGAAAGAAACAGCTGGCAACTCAATCTTACATGCTTCGAGTTGCCATCCACCAAGTTTTAGGTGGGGTATACCATACAGTGAGTTCATTAGCTGTCTGTAGAACTACAGTTGCGTTTTGCTCTATCAGCGCGCAAAACAGGAAATGATAGAAAGGTTTAAGGTGAGAGGGTACCCGCGCAAGGCTTTGAAACAAGCAGAGGCTAGAGTTGAAACTGTCAGTAGAGATGAGGTTCTGGGTCAACCTCCCAAACCTAGTAACACAAAGGAAGGGTCACAGGAACCTATAAGGTTCCTCACCAAGTTCAGCAGTCAAACTGGACAATTATGTAAGATACGGAGGTCCAAATGGAGTATACTGGACAAGTTCCTATCCTAAGAAATAAAGTAGGACTGAGTCCATCCATGACCTATCAAAGAAATTCCTCACTGAGAGACCTTCTCGTCCATAGCCATCTTTCTACCAAGGAAACCAATTGACTGAAACAAGCCAAAGGATTCCGCAAATGTGGAAACTGTTGATTAACTGTTACGTCGTAAGTGACGCTGATTGCTGTACCTTTAAGAACTCCATGGCCCCTGCGAGGGTCATGTGATCAAGACCACGGCTGTGGTCGATACGCATCTTTCTGCGGAATAAAACACTTTATCTTTGATCAGCGGGCTTGTTAATCAATCAATTACAGTGATTCTTTACGGAGAATATATACACACACACACACACATATATATATATATATATATATATACACACACATACATACATATATACACACACACACACACACACACACACACATATATATATATATATATATTTTTTTTTCCACTGAATAGGTTATAGGGACGTTAACGTTAGGCTCACATTTCACATCTACAAAACCAGTGAAGTTAAGCAGTTACAGTTAGCTGAGCCTACTATAACTTACGCCCCCGCAATGGACTGCTTATCACTCATGACATGGTCAGTGACATCACTGATGACATCATCCAGTGAGTGGTTTCTAAACCTTTGAGTTTTAAAACATATACACCAAGGTACTACAAAAGTTAAAATAGTATACTTTGTGCACTACTGAGTGATACTATATCAATCAATCAGAGGATTGTAAGCGCGCTACTCACCCGTGAGGGTCTCAAGGTGCTGGGGGGGTCCACAGGTCTGTCTATCCGAAGAGCCAGGTCTTGAGTCTTCCTGAAGGTGTTCAGGGAGGGGGCGCGTCTGATGTCTGCCGGTAGCTCGTTCCAGGTCTTGGCTGCAATGTGTGAGAAGGATCTTCCACCTGCTCTGGCTCTGTGGATGCGCGGGGTTTCGGCCAGCGCGAGGTTGGTGGATCGGAGGTTTCTTTTGGGTACGTGGAAACTGATTCTGTCGTTGAGTTATTTGGGTCCGTTGTTGTTTAGGCATTTGTAGGCGTGAGGATTTTGAAGGTGACTCTTTTCTCCACGGGGAGCCAGTGGAGGCTTCGTAGGTGTTGGCTGATGTGTTCGTGTCGGGAGATGCCTAGGACGAGTCTGGCGGCGGTGTTCTGTATTGTGCGGAGTAGGGACTTGTTGATGCCGGCGTAGAGTGCGTTTCCATAGTCCAGTCTGCTGGTGATGAGTGTGTCGGTGACTGTCTTCCTTGACTCAGGGGGGGGGGATCCATTTGAAGGTCTGGCGGAGGATGCGGAGTGTGTTGAAGCAGCTGGAGGTGACGGCGTTGACCTGCCGGTTCATGGTGAGTGATGAGTCGAGTACGATGCCGAGGTTTTTGGCGTGGTCTGAGGGGTTAGGTGGGCTTCCGAGGGCGGTCGGCCACCATGTGTTGTCCCATGCGGAGGGGGTGGTTCCAAGGACGAGGACTTCTGTCTTCTCGGAGTTGAGCTTCAGGCAGCTGTTGGTCATCCTAACTGCGACGTCTTGCATTCCTTTCTGGAAGTTGAGTTTGGCATTGGTGGGGTCTTTGGTGAGGGAGAGGATGAGCTGGGTGTCGTCAGCGTAGGATACGATGTTGAGGCCGTGTTGTCGGACGATGGCTGCGAGGGGGGCCATGTAGATGTTGAAGAGGGTCGGGCTCAGTGATGACCCCTGTGGGACTCCGCAGGTGATTTTCGTGGGATCGGAGAGGAAGGGTGGCAGTCTGATCCTTTGGCTTTTTCCGGTGAGGAAAGATCGGATCCAGTCCAGGGCTGTTCCTTGTATGCCGGCATCGTGTAGTCTGGCGACTAGTGTGCAGTGGGAGACGTGTCGAAGGCCGCCGATAGGTCGAGTAGGATGAGGGCTGCGGTGTGGCCTTGGTCGAGGAGGGGGCGGATGTCGTCTGTGGCGGCGAGTAGGGCCGTTTCGGTGCTGTGGTTGCTTCGGAATCCGGATTGGGACGGGTGGAGGACGGCGTTCTCTTTGATGAATCGTGTCAGTCCCCTGTTGACTGTTTTCTCCGCAACTTTGGATGCGAAAGGGAGGAGCGAGATGGGCCGGTAGTTCTTGAGGTCGGTGGGATCCGCTGTGGGCTTCTTGAGTAGGGGCCTGACTTCTGCGCATTTCCAGTCATCTGGGGAGGTGCCTGTTTTGAAGGTGGTGTTGATGGTGCGTTGTAGTTCGGGTACGATGGCGGTCGCAGCTCTGTGGTAGATGTGTGGAGGGCAGGGGTCGGTGAGGGCTCCCGAGTGGATGCCTTTCATGGTCGCGGCGGTGTCTTCGGTCGTGACCGGTGTCCAGTTGGAGAGGGTGGGCTGGCTGGTGTCTCTGGGGGGCGGGGGTCCGGCTGAGACGTCTGGTCGACGAAGTTGTCGTAGAGGTTTTTGATCTTGAGGTGGAAGTAGGTTCCAAGTTTGTCGCAGAGGTCTTGGGATGGGGTGATGTCTGTCGCTGCGCTGCGTGGGTTGGTGAATTCCTGAATGACACTGAAGAGTTCCTTGAAGTTGGTGGAGTTGGCGAGCATTTTGTTGTGGATAAAATTCCTCTTGGTGGTTCTGATTTGGTTGTGGTAGTCCATCATGGCGTCCTTGTAGGTGGAGTAGTTTTCGGTTGTCTTGGTGTTTCTCCAGTTCTTCTCCAGGCGTCTGCAGGTGCGCCTGGCTTCTTGGAGATCGGTGGTGAACCAGGCGGCTTTCCTGGGGCGCTGCTTGTCGGGGTTGCGTAGTGGGGCGAGCTCGTCTGCGCAGATGGAGATCCAAGTGTGGAGTACTCTGGCTGCGTTGTTTGAGTCGGATGCCCAGGTGTGGTTGTCTCGGGTGAGGGTGGAGTTAAGTTGCTCGTCAGTAACCTTGCTCAAGTTCTTTCGTGGTGGGCGTGGAGCTGGTTTGGGTGCCTTGGGTTTGTCGACGGTGAAGTGTACCCAGTGGTGGTCGGTACACGGCAGTCGCGTTGTGTGGCTGAAGTGAACGCGGTTTCCTGCTGCGAAGATGGGGTCGAGGGTGTGTCCTGCTCTGTGGGTTGGTGTGGTGATGAGTTAAGTCCGATGTCGGCGAGGTTGTCACTGAGGATGGTGGAGTTGGGGTCGCTGGGGTTGTCGAGGCGGAAGTTTAGGTCTTCAATGAGTATGTAGTTCATTGTGGAGATGGCGTGGGGTGCGATGAAGTCGGTGATGGTGGTGGCGAAGGGTGTCCGGGGGGCCTGTAGATGAGGGTCCCTCGGAGTGTGGCGTTGGGGCTGGTCTGGTTCTGGAAGTGCAGGTGTTCGGCGGCGTGGAAGGTTTCGCTGGAGGTGGTGAGGCGGAGGGTGCTCTTGTGGGCGATGGCGAGGCCCCCTCCCGGGTGGTTTGGGCGGTCCTTCCTCTGGATCTTGTATCCGTCCGGGATGGCGTTGTTGATGTCAGGGGCGGAGGAGGCGTTGGTCCAGGTCTCCATGAAGAAGGCGATGTCGGGCGAAAGAGAGTCGAGTAGGTTCCAGATTTCCATGGCGTGTTTGTGTACGGAGCGCATATTGAGGATGCAGCATCTTAGGGTGTCGCCGGTGGTGGCATCGGGGGTGTTGGAGGCCGGGGTGGTGGTGAGGGTCTGGCGGCAGTGGAGGCAGGAGAACTGGCTGTGGGTCATGTTCGGGGAGGCCTGTTGGCAGTCTCTGAGTCTTCCAGGGTTGAGTGCGAGGAGGGTGGTAGTGTCGTAGCGATGGATTGTCGGAGATCCAGTGTTCCTGGCGCTGGTCGCGGTTGGGCGCAGACGGGCTTGCCTTAGGCTCGCCAGCGGCGCAGCCGCCAATAAGTAGGGGAGGGACGTGGAGCTGGGAGGCAGGAGGGGGGTGGTCGGGGGGTAGGGGTCTCGGGGCAGAGGTGTCGGCGGGAACGGGGGAAAAGAGTCAGCAACAGAGAGCAAAAAACAGATGGGCACAATGCAAGGAGGAAAGACAAGGGCACAATGCAAGGAGAACAGAATGGAAATAGATTGAAAATACAGGCACAACAGATGGGCAAAATGCAAGGCGAGAACAGAATGGAAAATACCAGCACAACCAGGGCAGGCGCAGAAACGGTCACCAGCAAGATGCACGAGGCACGGCGCGGTCTCGAACCCTGCCTGGGAAGGGATCGGAGGCAGAGCACAGCGGAGCTGCTGGGGAAGAGAAGATCTCAGACCGAGGGTCAGAGGTCTTGCTCCCGCTCCCCTGCAGCGGCCGCCATTAAGTAGGGTCGGGGGGAGGGACGTGGAGGCGGGAGCGGGGGGAGGGAGGTCGGGGGCAGAGGTGTCGGCGAGTATGGGGGGAAAAGAGCCAGCAACAGAGAGCAAAAAACGGATGGGCACAGCGGCGAGACAAACAGAATGGGCACAATGCAAGGAGGAAAGACAAGGGCACAATGCATGGAGAACAGAATGGAAATAGATTGAAAATACAGGCACAACAGATGGGCAAACTGCAAGGCGAGAACAGAATGGAAAATACCAGCACAACCAGGGCAGGCGCAGAAACGGTCACCAGCAAGATGCACGAGGCACGGCGCGGTCTCGAACCCTGCCTGGGAGGGGATCAGAGGCAGAGCACAGCACAGCGGAGCTGCTGGGGAAGAGCAGATCTCATACCGAGGGTATTACGTGAGTGGCTGTATGACTGCGTGTATCCGTGTGTGAGAGGGTGTCAGTATTTGAATGGGTTTGTGAGCGGCTGTATAAGTAGGTGGGTGAGTAGCTGTGTGGGTGAATGAGTGGATGTGTGAGCAGCTGTATGGGTGGGTGAGTGGGTGTTGGACTCTATGGGTGAGTTAGTGGGTTACTGAACGGCTGTATGAGTGTGTAACTGGCTGTGTAAATGGCTGTATGGGTAACTGGCTGTTTGAGTGGGTGTTGGTTAAGTGAGTTGGTGTGAGTGACTGTATTGTAGAGTGTCTCTGTGAATGGATGTATGGGTGAGTGAGCGGACGTGTGAGTGCTTGTATGGATGTGTGAATGGGTATGTGAGTGGTTGTGTGGATGAAGTCATCATTGATGTCATCAGTAATGGCATCAGTAATGTCAGTAATGTCACTGACTAGGTCATGAGTGATGTAATATGTGAGGTCATAAGCAGTCCATTGCGGGGCGTAAGTTATAGTTAGCTCTATAGCTGCTGAAATTCACAGTTTTTTTTTTTAATGAGTGAAATGTGAGCCTAACTAGATCATCCTCGTGACCTTGGTTTTTTTTAGTGAATTTCTAGGGTGTTTTTAATGTTGTTCCCTTGCTATAAAGTCTCTGTAACCTTTGTTTTTTTAAGTGAATTTCTAAGGTTTTTTTGTTTTTATTTATTTCCCAACTGGAACCTCTAACTTTTGATAGTGAGTGTGTGAGTGAGTGCATAAGTATCTCAAAGGGTGTGTGAGGGTCTGTATGGGTCTGGGAGTGGCTGCATATATGTCTCACTGGGAGTGTGAGTGCATGAGTGTCTGAGTGGGTGGGTTAGTCTCGGAGTGGGTCTGTGAGTAGGTGTGTGCAAGTATTTGAGTGGGTGTCAGTGGATGTATGGGACTGTGGGTGGGTGCATGAGTGTCTGAGTGGGTCTCACAGTGGGTGTGTGAGTGCCCGAGTGGGTGTCCAAGTATCTGTGTGGGTATGTCAGTAGCTATGTGAGTATAGTATTCTACACTACAGCTGCATACTGGAGCACAAAGAAATGTCACCAGTGACCTTGTGTGCGTTTAGGCAATGTGATTGTTCCTGGTGCGTCTTTATCCAGAAATATATGATAACATGAATCCTCCTATAGAGAAGGCAACAAGCCTACTAAGAGGCAAATCTCCACCAAACAAGGGTCTTTCCTCTTAACTATATGAAGTAAGTGCTTCTTTGTTTGGGGTTTGTTACACATCAAGAACTCATCACCAAAATCGTCCGGAAATGCGCTGGGGGGCTGCTTGTTAAGCTCTGCATCATCCTGGCAAAAAGCAGGAAGATCTTTGCATACTACTAACGTGGCCCGGGCCAAACGGTGAAGCTTCCAAGTGATTTGCACATTTCCATACTCGTAGTCATTTCAAGGGAGAAACATTGACTCTGCTCTCACCAGGACAGGACAAGAAAGCACCCACTCGTCACAGTCACATACAGATTGCGCTCCAATAGATCAACGATGCATGCACCTCCACAAACGTGATTTCAGATCATTTTTCAATATGAAATTGCCAAGAAAACACACTTGCTTTGCCCTCACCAAGTCCAGGAGTTAGGATCATATGTGCTTTATAGAAGTGGAGCTTCAACGGGGGCACCTGCCATGTTTAATTTTTGTGAAATGAGCATGACGGCCAGAACAGCCCCGAGGACAAAATCTCCAAGGGTCCGACCACGACTTAATGGGGTAGTGGAGCTGCGTGGCCCCTGTCTCAGGGCTGATTTTGGCCCGGGTGAAACCATCCCCCAGCTGAAATGTAAAGGGGGAGAGGGACTGCGTGACCCCCCCCCCATACTCATGTTATCAAGATATTTGAATATGTAGTTGTAGTAAATTAAAGCATTGCACAGCAATAGTACCAGAGATTATGAGATGAAAAAATGAAGGAGAGAAAAAAAGAAAAAAAGTATAAAAGAAAGAAGACTATGCTGTAACGATTCTGTGCAAAAAGTATTTTCACAAGGTCTATTGTGTCCTAAAATCATGTGACCCGCTATTTAACATGGTGGAATTAATGGCGCCTAGTGTGTGATCAAGCTTAATAGACAATGGGGTGACCCTGTGTCCCTCAGAACCTGGGTATAGGTTTATAAAAGTACAATGGTTCTGTCGGATATAACCACAATATTTCTTATAATTACAATTCAATTTACAAGGACAAATTATTTCCTACACAGATTAAATGTGAAAACATGTAGGATGGAACACACAATAAGGACAAAGTAATCGAGTTTTTTAGAGGGTAATACGATATTTTATATAAATTACATCATTTATATTTACCCACATATAAAGATTTATGTTGCATATACAGCTGCCAACAATGTGAAGATTAAGGTGAGTTGTGAACAAGTGACAGTGTGATATGTGACACAGTAAGTGCGTGATATGTACAAAGTGGTTAAAATATATACATATTTGGAACAGGCCAGAATAAACACAATGACCCTGCTGCTCTGTACAATTTCAGTGTTTTTAGAGCGGGGCCTTGAACCGGACCAAGAGGTAGCGTCGACGTTTCAACCCTCTATGCGCGATTTTAAATCATCACGGCGGGTCTTCATCAGGACTGGAGTGGGGAAGGAATGGCAGCCTAACGAAAAACCAGAGAAATTCCTGGTTAGACTCAGGTCAGAGATGATCAAGGGCCAATCTGATGATCATCTATATAGATCCTGTTATGCGTCCTGCACGAATTCGAAGGACGGGGGATAATGATCATCAACGTCTTTTAGGGTTTCATGTGGGATTCAAATCTGAGGCTTCAAGCAGAGGGGCAGTGGAGACTCCTGCCGTATGACCGCAGAAAGTCGGTGTGTGATCAAGGCAGTAGGAACTGCCGAAACGCATTACAGCGAAAATTAAAACGTGCGGTTAACTTTCCTAGCAGTGTTGGTGTTTGGTTTCTCATGTGAAGACTGGAGCTGGTGTGAATATATATATATATATATATATATATATATATATATATATATATATATATATATATATATATATATATATATAAAATATATTTATATTTGTGTAGCGGGCCCCCGCTACACAATTATGGATTGCCCCTGGGACCTGGCCCACTCAAGGCTTAAAACAAACGAAGCGCGGGAGCCCGTGCTTCGTTTTTTCTTTAATTTTCTGCCGGATTTGTGGACCCTATGCGAATCCCACCACATTTCTTTTGGCCCTGGGGGTCAAAAAAAGCATTTGACCCCCCTGAGCAGGCCTAGTGGGGTCAGGGTGTTTTTACCCTGCCCCCTTATCTTGTTTTTTTACATTTGTTCTTGTGACTTGGTTCAACCAAGTCACAAGACGGCTGCCAACACTTTCTGGTTTGAAGTGTTGGCAGCCAATCAGAATAAAGCTTGTGCTCGGGGTGGTTCGCGGATCCACCGCGGTCACCAGATATCGATATTTTTTTATGTATGAATTTCTCAGGAACTACTGAATGGATTTACACCATTTAAAAAGAAAGGTCGCTTTCTGAACCAAGAGCTACATTTTTGCCAAATTTGGTGTAATTCCGTTCAGCAGTTCGGGCTGTAGCTTTGTCTAAAGTTTCCTATGGAAATGAACATGGAGAAAACGAGTTTTGGGACCCCCCTTTTTTCCTCGGCCCCCGCTTGACGAATCACCCCAAAACTTTCAAGACAGGAGCTGACCTGAGTAGGTCATTAGTTTTGAAAATTTCGCATAGATTCGTCAAATGGCGACAAAGATATTGGCAAATCAAAAAACACTTTTCCTATGGAAACTAGGTCCTAACTATAACTACCTACTGGCGACCGCCAGTCGGAGATTAGGGGATATATATATATATATATATATATATATATATATGGTTGCAGGCTTACCCACCACTACATCCACACGAAGAAAGGCAAGAGTAGACCCAGAGATTCGTTGCAGTAGTTTATTCGGCAATCACCATGCCGCCATGACGCGTTTCGGCCGGAAAGCCGGCCTTGATCACATGTCAGCGCCTTGTGCGGGATTTACTTCTTTTAAAGTGCAAGTGTCAAGTGATAGCAGCTGTAGACATAGTAAACATACTACTCAAAGGAGTAAATCATAGCATAAATACTTTGATAATATACAAAATTGTGTAGAATTATGTATAATGATTTCAGGATAAATCCATATTTTAACAGGGCACTTTTATACCCAAAACAGATATTTTATATGCAAACAAGATAATAGTATAAATACTATATAATATATTGTCCATATTTCCATGTATACATATCCTGGTTTTAAAATTCATGACTAAATATGCTGCTAATAAATAGAAAAAAAGTGACTAAGTGCAAAATGTGAACCCCCCATAAAATTGATACTAAAGTGCAAGTCGTGCCAAATTCCTTATTTGTGCAAAGTAATGCAATAGTAGTGCAAAACAGCCTATGTGCAAACAATTGCTAGCAGCCAAAATGAATTTTTTTTTTTTTAATTAGTTACATATAAGATTCTACGGGACTTTTGACCAAGAGACGGAGACAAAATAAGTACCTGAAATACTAGTATAATTGCATTGTAAGTGGAGTTTAAAGATATAATGCTGGAGGTACTAAAAGGTTGATTCCCACAAATGAGTTTATAAAATTCATAAAGTTCACATAAATTCATTTCAACCTAAAAACCCCAATAAGTTATCTAAAAACTCCTAAAAGGTTCTAAAAATTACTTAATAGGTGTTGGCTAAGAACTTGTTGTAAGGATGTCATAACTACTAAGACAAAAATTGTATTAAACATGGTAATCCTTGTAAGATAATAAAATTGCAAAGGCTTCTGTTGTAACTTAATCCACAATAACAGAAATCCAGTTTTACTATGTATTGCAATCCTAATACCAAAGGGTAGCCCAAAAGGAATCTCCTGAATGTGCATGACCAGAAGTGCAGAATCATAAATAGGTATACATATCTTCACTGGAATTCAAGCCCCTGGGTGCTTGGTGTCGAGTTCTATAATATACCTGGTTTCCAAGCGTCTGAGTTTAGCCTCCCGGTTTCCCCCTCTTTTTGCCAACGGTACTGAATCCAAAACATAGTATTTAAAATGTTTAAGGCTACTCTCATGTTTGTCCTTGAAGTGCCTAGCCACGGGATAACTTGGATCATAATTAACAATTGCTCTTGTGTGTTGAAGAATTCTTTTATGTACTGACAGTTTGGTACTGCCTATATAGAGCAAATTGCAGCTACATACTAGCACATACACGGCAAACTCAGTTTTGCAGGACAGATATTTTGTGATAGAATAGGATTTTTGGCTAAATGGAGTTTGATATGACGTAGTGTTAATTCCATATTGGCATGCCTTACAGGAGGAACATTTAAAGAAGCCTAATCTTGGCGTTATCCACATGTTAGACTCAACATCCTCCGGATTATTCTTCACCAAAACATTGCCCATAGTTTGTGTTTTTCTAAAGGTAATAGCTGGTTTTTTGGGCAATGAACTTCCTATAATGGGGTCTGTTAGTACTGTATGCCAATTACGTCGTATAATAGCCCTTATCTGTCCTTCCTGTTTAGAGTATCCTAAGATTAGCCGAGTTGGAACATCAGGTATAAGGCCTGATGAGGGCCGGGATTTTGATGAGCTGTGAAGCAAGTCATCTCTAGCCCTACATCTAGATTTATGTATTGCAGCTTCAATGGTGCGAGTATTATACCCTCTCTGGAGGAACCTACGTTTACATTCTTGTTGTTTAGCTTGAGTTTCAAGGTCCTCACTACATATTCTCCTTATTCTAAGCATCTCCCCATAGGGGATGCTATGTATGAGATGGGGAGGGTGGGCACTTGTCGCATGCAAGATGGCATTACCTGCTGTAGGTTTTCTGTATAGTGTAGTTGCCAGTTTATTGTTGGAAATGTATACCCTAGTATCCAAGAATGTTATATGTTAACAGCTGATGGAATATGTAAAGTGAAGATTCAAATTATTGTTATTTGAAGTGTTGGCAGCCAATCAGAATAAAGCTTGTGCTCGGGGTGGTTCGCGGATCCACCGCGGTCACCAGATATCGATATTTTTTTATGTATGAATTTCTCAGGAACTACTGAATGGATTTACACCATTTAAAAAGAAAGGTCGCTTTCTGAACCAAGAGCTACATTTTTGCCAAATTTGGTGTAATTCCGTTCAGCAGTTCGGGCTGTAGCTTTGTCTAAAGTTTCCTATGGAAATGAACATGGAGAAAACGAGTTTTGGGACCCCCCTTTTTTCCTCGGCCCCCGCTTGACGAATCACCCCAAAACTTTCAAGACAGGAGCTGACCTGAGTAGGTCATTAGTTTTGAAAATTTCGCATAGATTCGTCAAATGGCGACAAAGATATTGGCAAATCAAAAAACACTTTTCCTATGGAAACTAGGTCCTAACTATAACTACCTACTGGCGACCGCCAGTCGGAGATTAGGGATATATATATATATATATATATATATATATATATATATATATATATATATATATATTCACTGAAAAAAACATAGGTTTCAGGCACGTTATAGTTAGAAATTAGCATTTAAAAAAACCATAGAAATTCACTGAAAAAAAACATAGGTTTCAGGAACGTTATAGTTAGTTGGACATTTCACTCGTACAAAACCATAGAAATTCCAGCGTTATAGTTAGTTCAGCTAACTATAACTCACGCACCCGCAATGCACTGCTCATGACGTCACATATTACATCATTCATGACATGGTCAGTGACATCACTGATGACATCTTCCAGTGACTGTTTCTGTAAAGTTTAAATTTGTTTTATATATATGCCAAGCTGTATTGAAGAATGAGTGGGTGTACAAGTGTCTGTGTGGAGGATTTAGTAGGTGCGTGACTGACTGTATAAGTGAGTGATTAAATGTGTCTAACTGAATGCATGGGTTAGTGACTAAACTGTGTGAAAGTCTGTATCAGTCTGTCTGTTGCTGTGTAAGCTGCTGCATGGGTTGGTGAGTAGCTGCATGAGTGTCTATATGGGTTATTGATTGCTTGCCTGAGTATTTGTATGGCTGCCTGAGTGTGTGTGGGTGGGTGGGAGGTGTGTGACTCTGTGCATAGATGTGTGAGTGGTTTATTCACTGGGTGTATTGGTTCAAGAGTGCATGTGGAAACAGCTGTATGGGTGAGTGTGTGTGGGTGAGTGTGTGTGTGTGTGTGTGTGTGTGTGTGTGTGTGTGTGTGTGTGTGTGTGTGTGTGTGTGTGTGTGTGTGTGTGTGTGTGTGTGTGTTGGTGAGTGAATGGATATCTCAGTGGTACATGTGCAAGTAACTACATATGTAAAAGGCAGTATATGTGAGTGATGGTGTATATAAATAACTATATGTGAGAGTCAGTAATTGTGAGAGTGGCTGCATGGATGAGTGTGTATTTGTATCAGTGATTCTATAAGAGTAATTATGTGTTAGTATCTGTATGAATAAGTGAGGTGGTGTCTGAATAACTGTATAGGTGAGTAAATGGAAGTATGATTGATTCTTTGCATGACTGACTAGGTGTGTGAGTAACTCTGGATATGTGGCAGTGTGTGAGTGTCTGTATAGGTGTACGAGTGCATACGATAGTGTTGTATTGATATGGACTGCATGTATGAGTGACTGTATGGGTGAATGAGTGGATGTGTGTGTGTAGACCTAGGAATCAGTCAGTGCGTATTTAGTAACTGGTATTGATGTGTCTATTTTTTCGAAAATGGTAGTCTGTATTTTAGAGTGGGTGTATCAAAGGTTATATTCAGGTGTGAGGAGGTGCATCAGATTTTCACATGGATGATGTCATCAGTGATGTCATCAGTGATGTCATTTGAGATGTCATCAGTGATGTCACTGACCATGTCATGAATTATGTAATATGGGACGTCATCAGCAGGGCATTGCGGGGGCGCGAGTTATAGTTAGCTGAACTAACTAGAACGCCGGAATTTCTATGGTTTTGTACGAGTGAAATGTCCAACTAACTATAACGTTCCTGAAACCTATGGTTTTTTTCAGTGAATTTCTATGGTTTTTTAAATGCTAATTTCTAACTATAACGTGCCTGAAACCTATGGTTTTTTCAGTGATTTCAAAGGTTTTTAAATGAAAATTTGTAAGTCTAATGTACCTCAATCCTATGTTTTTTTATTATATATATATATATATATATATATATATATATATATATATATATATATATATTTTAAAAAAATTGTGAATAACTTTTAGTTAGGAAAACTATATTCATTCTTTTTTTTTTTTAAATATTATACAGAAGTCGCGCACCCTTCGCGCACCCTACACGATGGCTGCGCGCATTCCGGTAGCCATTTTGAAAAGTCGCGCTGGGGTCGCCTCTTCGGCGTAATTTGTAAAGTATGAAATATCTTTAAATTAGTTATAAATAAAAGTTTTCCTTTAAGTGTTCGTCTAAATTTATTAATAAAAGTATTTTTAAAGTATTATTTTCAATATAACTTCGACGAAAAATTATTCGATTATTATTGGATTCGGAGGTTAGGGGGATGGCCATTTTGCTCGATCTGTTTTGGTCTAGTCAGGTGGACACCCTCCTCCGGGTGAGGTACGGCTTGGGGATTCTATTCAAAAGGTGAGGAATCCACAGGCAGAAGTATCCATCAGAAGAACAAGTTACTTACCTTCGGTAACGCTTTTTCTGGTGGATACAGTATCTGCCTGTGGATTCCTCACTGTCCCACCGCCTCCACGTTGTCCACCTGTTTCTACCAAAAAGATGCTTTTACTGTTTGGCATGAATATTTTTAATATGTCTTAATCATGCTTATGTTTTAATAGTGAGAAATGCTTGATCTGTTGCTATTTCTTTATGCCTTTATTGGTTATGCATTTGTATATATATATTTAGTATACTATGTATACATGTGAAAATGTGTCGGTCCGCCTGTTTGCCTCGGTGGCACGGAAAAAAATGGGTGGAACTGACGTCAGCACGCCGACGAGGTCCTCTTATGGCTCCGATGACGTCATACGGTGTCGCGAGCGGAGCTGTGCTATTATGACGTCCTCGTCGACGTGGGAGAGCTAGGAAAGAATTTCCGCTGAATGCTGGCGCAGGGGATATTCACCTAAGTGTTCAGGCTAGTCCTTTGGGAGCAACTGTTTATGTTGCCACTCCAGAAACCGAAACCAGTGATCCGAGGGCAGAGGCCCTGCAGATGGCACACGAGGTGGGGAGCCCAGTCGTGTGCACCGGCGGGGCAGCGAAGTGACAAGCACCACTACCCTCAAAAAAGGTAACGAGGGCACTGAATAACACATCATCTTCTCTTTGTATCTGGCAGGAACAATGAGGTTAAAATGCCCTAGTTCCAAAATGTAGAATTAGTGCTACAATGGTCTTCAAGAGGACCTGCGATGGATGCCACTTCTGTCTCCTGTACCCTGGAGGCGGCACATGGGTCATGCGGTACGGTCATACTGCAGTGGGACGCACTCGTTGACCTCTCATGGCACTGCTCCACACTTCGGGGAGGACGCTTTCCATTAGATGTGTTTTCTGATGACGTGTCGCGCCGGCCCCGTCCAACAACAGAACTCCTTTAGATCCAAACAGACTCTTCCACTCTCTCACCGGAAGTGAAACCAGGCCACGCAGACACTTTCACAATACAACAGCCGGGAATGCACTTTTCGGTAAAAAAAACACATGCCTTACTCCTAATTTATCAAATAAACGACTCACTGAAGAACAGGGGCCAGCTTCGATCGGTAAACAGCCGTTACAATGACTTTTTTACTTCGCGATACCATTACAACGCACGCATTACCACGCATGCGTTATACATCGCAAAGTCATTACTACGCATTTTTTTAGAACGCATGGTCATTTACCACGCATGCCTTTACAACGAATTTCATTGTAAAGGTATGTATGGTAAATGACCATGCGTTCTAAAAAATTGTAGACGATCCACGTCGTTGTAAGGAAACAGAGGCTGTTCCGTTTCCTCACAAAGACGTGCACCGCCCCTCAGAGACGATGAGAAGCAGGAACCACGAAGAGAGAGGAACCACAAGGGGGATTGGGCATGGGGTGGGGGTTACTTTTCTAGGGTTTAGGGTAGTGCAGTGGTGTTTGGGTAGTGTAGGGGGTCATGCTGGGGGTAGTGTTTTAGGGTTTAGGGTAGTGCAGTGGTGTTTGGGTAGATCGACAACAATAGATCTCGCCAAGCGTGCAGCGCATGCGCTGCGTCACTAGGCGAGACCTAAAAAGCATTGCACCAAGATGGCTGCCAACACTTCCTGGATTGAAGTGTTGGCAGCCAATTAGAGCCAAGCTCGTGCTTGTGTAGTTAGGTCCCGCCCAGATATATAAAGATTTTTTTCCTTTAATATCTCACAAACTACTGAACGGATTTACATCATTTAACAAAAAGGACTCTTTCTGAACCAAGGGCTAACTTTTTGCCAAATTTGGTATAATTCCGTTCAACAGTTCGGGCTGTAGCCGTGTCTAAAGTTTCCTATGGAAAATAACATGGGGAAAACACGTTTAGGACCCCCCTTTTTTCTTGGCCCCCGCTTGGTGAATCACCCCGAAACTTTCAAGACAGGAGCTGACCGGAACGCCCCACTAGTTTTGAAAATTTCACGATGATTCGTCAAACGACGCCAAAGTTATTGGGAAAACAAAAAATGCTTTTCCTATGGAAAATAGGTCCTAACTAGAACTACCTACTGGCGACCGCCAGTAGGTAATATACACATATATATATATATACACACACACACACATATATATATATACACACATATACACACACACACACACGCGTGTATATATATATATATATATATATATATATATATATATATATATATATATATATATTCACTGAAAAAACCATAGGTTTCAGACACGTTATAGTTAGAAATTAGCATTTAAAAAACCTTTGAAATTCACTGAAAAAACCATAGGTTTTAGGGACAGTTATAGTTAGTTGGACATTTCACTCGTACAAAACCCGTGAAATTCCCCGTTATAGTTAGTTCAGCTAACTATAACTCGCGCCCGCAATGCACTGCTGATGACGTCACATATTATATCACTCATGACATGGTCAGTGACATCACTGATGACATCACTGATGACATCTCAAATGACATCACTGATGACATCATCCAGTAACTGTGTGTTTCTGTAAAGTTTAAATATGTTTAATATATATAGGGAAAGGCGTATTGAAGAATGAGTAGGTGTAGAAGCGCCTGAATGGATGATTTAGTAGGTGCGTGACTGACTCTACAAGTGAGTGATTAAACGTATCTTACTGAATGCATGGGTTAGTGACTAAACTGTGTGAATGTCTGTATCCGTCTGTCTGTTGCTGTGTAAGCTGCTGCATGGGTTGGTGAGTAGCTGCATGAGTGTTTATATGGGTTATGGATTGATTCTCTGAGTATCTGTTTGGGTGCCTCAGTGTTTGTGTGGGTGGGGTGTGTGTGACTCTGTGCATAGATGTGTGAGTGGGTGATTCACTGGGTGCATGGTTTCAAGAGTGCGTCTGTGATGGACTGTATGGGTGGGTGAGTGAGTGTGTGTAAGGGTGTGTTAGTGATTGAATGTATATCTCAGTGGTACATGTGTGAGTAACTACATATGTGAAAGGCAGTATATATGTGTGTTGGAGTATATAAATGGCTATAAGTGAGAGTGTGTGATTGTGAGAGTGGCTTTATGGATGAGTGTGTGCTTGCATCAGTGATTGCATAGGAGCGTAAGAATGTGCTAGTATTTTTATGAGTAAGTGAGCTGGTGTGTATAACTGTATAGGTGAGTAAATTGGAGTGTGATTAATCATTTGCATGACTGACTAGGTGTGTGAGTACCTCTATGGATGAGTTGCGTTGTGTGAGTGTTTATATAGGTGTATGAGTGCATATGATAGTCCTGTACTGAGTGACTGTAAGTATGAGTGACTATACGGGTGAGTGAGTAGATGTGTGTGTGTGTAGACCTAAGAATCAGTGAGTGGGTATGTACTTATTGTTATTTGAGTGTGTATGGTTTTGAGAATGGCAGTCTGTAATTTAGAGTGGGTGTATCAAAACTTATATTAGGGTGTGAGAAGATGCATTAAATTCTCACATGGATGATGTCATCAGTGATGCCATCAGTGATGTCATCAGTGATGTCATCAGTGATGTCATCAGTGATGTCACTGACCATGTCATGAGTGATGTAATATGTGACGTCATCAGCAGTGCATTGCGGGCGCGAGTTATAGTTAGCTGAACTAACTATAACGGGGGAATTTCACGGGTTTTGTACGAGTGAAATGTCCAACTAACTATAACTGTCCCTAAAACCTATGGTTTTTTCAGTGAATTTCAAAGGTTTTTTAAATGCTAATTTCTAACTATAACGTGTCTGAAACCTACGGTTTTTTCAGTGAATTTCAAAGGTTTTTTAAATGCTAATTCCTAACTATAACGTGTCTGAAACCTACGGTTTTTTCAGTGAATTTCAAAGGTTTTGTAAATGACAATTTTTAAATGTATTAATTGTTATATTTATTTTTTTAATACTGATTTACTACATTTTTAGAAACAATTTTTTTTACATATTTTATTTTTTAAATTACATTGTAATTACATTATACATTACAAAAAATACTTTCTCAGAATGAATTACTTTAGTTTAAATACTTTGCACATAGGCAATAGACTTTTAAGTACAGTAGTTACAGTTGTTGCAATGGGCAACACATTTTCAAACACAATGCAACATTCAGCTCAATGTGAATTTCTAGTTAAATGCAATTAGTTACTTTATGGATTACTTTTCTAACCACAGGACTGGATCCTAGATTCAGTACTGGGACATCTCCTGTAAACAGTTGAGTAAAAGCGTTTTGGTTACATTAGTGATTTTTAAGGAATATTATTGTATTTTAAAAGTTGACACTTTGAAACTTTTTCTCATAGAATCACCAATGTTATCCTATGGAAGGAAATTCACTTAGCAGGTAAAAACTGTTATCGTTACTTTTTCTTACTCAGTGTTGGATCCTGGATCCAGCACTGGTGCATCTCCTGTAAACAGTTGAAAGAATGCGTTTAAGTCATACAGGCGATTTTTAAGGAATATTTGTAGTTTGTGAAAATCGACACTTTGAAACTTTTCTGCTGAAAACCAGACAATGGATTCCTATGGAAGAAAATATAAGTTACTGGTAAGTACGGTTAAAATGACTTTTCAGGGTCAGTGCTGGGCTAAAAGATGCAGCACTGAGGTCTCTCCTGATAACAGGTGAGTAAATCGGAATTTGTATTTCGGCTGATTTTAGAGGAATATTTGTATGTTTCAAAAATCAACACTTAGAAACTTTTTCAGCAAAAAGCAGACAATGATATCCTATGGAAGGAAATTCAAGTTACTGGTAAGTACGGTTAAAATTACTTTTGAGGATCAGTACTGGGCTGAAAGATGCAGCACTGAGGTCTCTCCTGATAACAGGTGAGTAAATCCGAATTCGTAGTTCGGCAGATTTTAGAGGAATATTTGCACAATGGTGAAGGTAGGGGGCGGGGCCTGAGGTGACATCTGTGCAAACGCGCCCGTGGCGCGTTTTAAGTTGGGGGATTAAGTCCCCTTGAATCATGAGGGTCCCTAGGGGCCAACTAGCCCACCAGGAACCTCCAGTATGCACCAGGGGGCTGCGTTGCAGAGACGTGTAGAGAGGCCACACCCCTTTTTACACCTCTCTGCAACGCAGCTCTGTGGTGCTTTCTGGATGTACCCGTTGGGCTAGTTGGCCCCCAGGGACCCTCAGGATTGAAGGGGATTTAATTCCCCATCTTAAAACGCGCCACGGGGCCCGTTTGCACACATGTCACCTGAAGCCCCGCCCTCCCCTTACCACTGTGCAAACGCGCCCGTGGCGCGTTTTAAGTTGGGGGATTAAGTCCCCTTGAATCCTGAGGGTTCCTGGGGCCAACTAGCCCACCATGTACCTCCAAAAGCGCCACAGAGCTGCGTTGCAGAGAGGTGTATAAAGGGGCGTGGCCTCTGTACACCTCTCTGCAACGCAGCCCCTGGCGCATACTGGAGGTTCCTGGTGGGCTAGTTGGGCCCCAGGGACCCCAGTATTCAAAGGGAAAGACTTCCCCATCTGCAAACGCGCCAGGGCGCGTTACAGAGTGGTGAAGGAAGGGGCGGGGCCTGCGGGCCGATCTTTTTTTTTTTTTTTCCTGAAGGGGATGTGTGGCCCCCCTTCCTTTTTCTTATTTTTGGGCCCTGGGGACCCCATCCCCCAGGGCCTTACCCCTTTTTTTTATTTAAAAAAAAAATTATTTCTGGGGAGGGGGCCGCGTGGCCCCCCTCCCGAGCCACTACTTGCCCCGGGGACCCCATCCCCCGGGGCCTGGCCTCTGGTTGGGGACTGTGGGGGGTCCCCAAACCCCCACAGTCCCGCCGGCTCCCCGTGTCCTACGGGAGCCGGCATTGCTTTACACATGGGGAGCAGCTAACATGCTGCTCCCCGTGTGGAAAAGCAATTGTCTTTGGATATTGGAAGCGAGAGCAGGTTTCCCTGCTCTCTCTTTCAATATCCTAAGCAGTTTGCAATAACAGGACGGGAGCCGTGAGGCTCCCGTCCTGTCATTGCAAACAGCAGTGTCCCGGGGTAGGCACCCCGGGACACTGCAGGAGCCGGCCCTGGGGGTGGCGGTCCCCAGGGCCACCACAGGCTCCAGGAGGGGGCCGCGCGGCCCCCCTCCCCACATCAGCACAGCCCCGAGGAGGTGGTGGTCCCCGGGGCTTCGGGGGTCCAAAACGGACCCCCATTTTAATTTGTTAGTGCCCCGGGGAGGTGGTGGTCCCGGGGCTGCGGGAGGGCTCAGAGCCCTCCCGCACCATTTTAAAAGAAAGCCCCGGGGTGGCGGTCCCCGGGGCTTGGGAGGCCCTTAGAGGCCCCCATACATAAAATAAACACCCCCCAGCATGCCCCCGGGACTTGGCCCACCCGGGGGCAAATTAACATCGAGCGCGGAGACCGCGCTTCGATTTTTTTATCGGCAGGATCCGCGCAGCCTGAGCGCATCCTGCCGATTTAAAAATAAAAAAATGCTTTTGCCCAGGGGGTCCTTATGGGACCCCTGAGCAGACCTAGGGGTCAGGGTGTTTCTACCCTGCCCCCTTTGTGCGCTTTGCGCACTTGTTTCTGTCCCTCGGTTCTACCGAGGGACAAAATGGCTGCCAACATTTCCTGAATCGGAATGTTGACAGCCAGCTGACAGCCAATTAACATGCAGCTCGTGATCGGGACGGTGCGCGCAGGGTGCGCTCAGGGTGCGCGAATCCTCCGTGCCCATAGATATATATGTACTTTTACTTTTGATTTTCTCAGCAACTACTG